>CM053027.1:404989300-405607676 GCA_028564925.1 Lithobates sylvaticus
TAAAAAAGAAGCAAGAACATGGCCACTTCCTTGTGGATGTCCCAGCTAAAGGCCAAAACTTTATCACATACTTTGTCCCTATGTATTTATATATTTGTGGCAGTTTTTGTGGTTTACATGTGCTAGTCTTGTTGATGTATCTCAATCGTTAATAAAATTGTATAAAAGTCTTGAGAAGCGGAAATATTACACAGAAGTTTTTTATTCTGAACTGGTGTCAGAGCGTGCATGCTTTTATATTCAATCTGATCAGGGGTAGATATAATAATATCAGACTTTTGTTCTGATCCAAAACAATGTCAGGAAAGATTTTAATTCAGAATATTATTGCCTTGTCAACTATATACATTTTCTGAGATCGGGATTTTTTATTCTCTTCCTAGGCCCTGCAGTTAATAAACTGGTTCCATTAACCACTTCAGCCCCGGGCGATTTTACCCCCTTCCTTACCAGAGCACTTTTTGCAATTCGGCACTGCGTCGCTTTAACTGACAATTGCGCAGTCGAGCGACATTGCACCCAAACAAAATAGAGCTTTCTTTTGGTGGTATTTGATCACCTCTGCGGTTTTTATTTTTTGCGCTATAAACAAAATAAGAGCAACAATTTTGAAAAAAACACAATATTTTTTACTTTTTGCTTTAATAAATATCCCATTTTTTTACTCAGTTTAGGCCGATACGTATTCTTCTACATATTTTTGGTAAAAAAAAAAAAAAAAAAACGCAATAAGCGTATATAGATTGGTTTGCGCAAAAGTTATAGCGTCTACAAAATAGGGGATAGATTTATCACATTTTTTAATTTTAATTTTTTCACTATTAATGGCGGCGATCTGCGATTTTTTTTCGTGACTGCGACATTGCGGCGGACACTTCTGACACATTTTTGGGACCATTCACATTTACACAGTGATCGTTGCTATAAAATTGCACTGATTACTGTGTAAATGTGACTGGCAGGGAAGGGGTTAACACTAGGGGGCGCTGCATGGGGTTAATATGTTCCCTATGTGAGTGATTCTAACTGTGGGGGGAGGGGACTCACAAGGGTTGGAGACCGATCGGTGTTCCTCTGTACTGGGAACACACCATTGGTCTCCTCTCCACTGACAGGACGTGGAGCTGTGTGTTTACACACACAGCTCCACTGTCCTGCTGTTTTCCCGGGCAATCACGGGTGCCCGGCGGACATCGCGGCCGCCGGGCACGCGCACCGGCCGGGAATGGGAGGACGTCATGACGCCCACCCAGGATGGGAGATCCACCTTGTGGGCGTCATACGACAATGGGTGGGTATTGAAGCGGTTAATATAGAAGTACACATTTATCCAGTGGTTTATGCATAGATAGAAATAATCATTATATATGTAAATTGCGCAACATGTATGCGCAATATGTTGTCCAAAATGTGACAACACCACATGAACTGCATATAACGAAGCAGTTTGTGTCTGCAAATTAATTCTGAGCCAGAACCCTGAACATACTATGGTATTTGTAAGGGAAACAAGCTAAGGAATATGCCTATCAGACAGTGCGTGGCCTGCCCTACATGTTCTATACATAAAAGCGGTGCGCCTTTCTACAGCTAAGCATAAAAGGCGAAATGAGCCCATGACCTACTTCCTTCCCTTTGTCTGCTGTGTCTGTGCAGTAACACTGCCTGAACAAAATATTCTGTGTAGGTCTGTTCTGTTTTACTACTAACCCCAGTGGAATACTGGTTCTCTTAGGACTAGCTATACGTACATTATAACATTTTGTTATTTGTTTATCCATATTAAAAGTTTTTGATACTTTACGATTTATTTTAAACCATAAAAATCTGTATCTAGAGATGCCATATCAATCTTCCATTTGCAGCCATGTATCACAGAATATTTTAGAAATCTACTATATCAGATTTCTTGTCATTTTTAATACTAATATTCAACAAAATGATTAATGTAGACTCAATAGTACCCATTAGCGTCCTTTAAAATATACTTTATGTAAAGTAAAAATTGTGATTTATACAACCTGAGCAAAGATAAATAGGGATTTTTTTTAAATTTTGCATATCACTCTTTCAATTTGTACCTTGTGAACCCCCCCCCCCCCCCCCCCTCCACAAAAAAAAACAAAAACATTGGTTTCTTTGGCTGTGGTTAATCAGGAAGTCACACTCATTGTGTAAATTAAATTGTCAGTCAACTCAAAACTGATACAGTATTTGGACTTTCCAATAGATGAAAGCAATACCATTCATACGTTTTAGTGGTGCCTTGAAGTTTATGCATATAAAAACATACAACTAAAGCTGGCCATACACTATACAAAAAATCGGCCGAAAAATCGGTCAAAGAACGTTCTTTCGATTTTTCGGCCAGTTAATGGACACAAAATCGATAATCGTTTGGACGTTTTTGAGCCGGAAAAACGAAGGACGAGTTTGGAATTTTTCTGCCGAACGAACGATAAATTGAAAGGTTAATGTGTTTCCCGTCCGACCTGTCTGCACTAGGTATATGTAAAAAAACGAACATAATTTTTTTTTTTTTATGTTCACTGAACGATTTATCGGCCATTATATGATGGCACCATCGTTTGCGCTCGCGGCCGAACGTTCGTTTTCGAAAATGGGTTCGGACGATTTTTTGTATAGCGTATGGCCAGCTTTAATCTAGTCATTCATTACCCATAACAGTCTCAGATACCCAACCTTAACTATTTACAGACCAGACGATTTTCCCCCTTAATGACCAGGCTATTTTTTGCGATACAGCACTGCGTTGCTTTAACTGACAATTGCACTGTACCCAAACAAAATGTATGTCCTTTTTTTCCCTACAAATAGAGCTTTCTTTTGGTGGTATTTGATCACCTCTGCTTTTTATTTTATTTTTTTGCGCTATAAACAAAAAAAAAGCAACAATTTTGAAAAAAAAAAAAAAAAAAAACAAACAATATTTTTTACTTTTTGCTATAATAAATAACCCATTCCAGTTTAGGCCAATATGTATACTTATTGAAAAAAAATAAAAAAAAAAAAAAAATCGCAATAAGCGTATATTGATTGGTTTGCGCAAAAGTTATAGCATCCACAAAATAGGGGGATTAATGGCATTTTTATTTATTTACTAGTAATGGCGTCAATCTGTGATTTTTAGCGGGACTGCGACATTGCGGCAGACAGATCAGACACTTTTTTGGGCCATTGTTTATACAGCAATCAGTGCTATAAAAATACACTGATTGCTGTGTAAATGTCACTGGCAGGGAAGGGGTTAACACAGGGGGGCAAGGGGTTAAATGTGTTCCCTCGGAGGTGTTTCTAACTGTGGGGGATGGGAATGACTGGAGGAGGAGAGAGATCGCTGTTCCTAATCACTAGGAACAGACAATCTCTCTCTTCTCCCCTGTCAGAACAGGGATCTGTCTGTTTACATTGGCAGATCCCCATTCTGGCTCTCTCTTCCATGATCCGCGGTGGACATCGTAGCCGTGTGCATCAGGTCCCCTGCTGTGCAGCAGCCGCGTGCCTGCTATGGCTCCTAAAGGAGCCAACGTACACCTACGGCAATTTGCAGGATGAGCCAACCTGCCGCAGTATGACGACGACTGGTCGGCATGGGGTTAATCTTTTATTTGTATTAGGCCCCTTTCACACGTGTCTGTGTCCACTCTGCGTAAGCATTTATAAATTATAAAATTAATATATTTAAAAAAAATATATATATATATATAAATAAAACACACTTATTTCTGTTTATCTATTCCATTACTTACAAGTTTAAGGCATAATCCACCTTTAAAAAATAATAAATGCATCAATAATTAAAAACTCCAAATATTACATGATTGCATTCGAGCCTCCAAAAGCTCTGTAACTGCGATTAGTGTATTTATTTACTAAAGGCAAATCCACAAATGTTTGTAGATGAATTCGATGATAGAAATCGGCAGCGTCCCCTCAGATTTACAGCGACTGCATTTCCAAGTGCACTTGCCTTTAGTAAATCAACCCCTTTAAGTGTGTTGATGTCTTTGCCCTGCTGCCAGCATGATCTGCCGAGTCTCTTTGTTGCAACGGCAGATGCGACTCGTAGTCTTCCCATCTACAGAATCCGAATTCAAATAATAACAAAAATCTAGAGCAAGAAACACCTTGCAATTCAGGTAAGAAATTCGGTTGTTGTTTGATTGTGGGGGTTGGGGAATGTGACCATGTTTCCTGTTACACTCTCAATATAGTTGTACCAAGAAACACGGTATCAAAAGGTTGAGTCTTTTGAATGGAGTAAAAAAGGATTAGAACTTATGTCAGGCTTTAACTGCTATCCAGGGCTCTATTACAAAGATTTCCCTTCACTTCCTGTCTTACTGACAACAGATTCACCAGACAGAAAGTGAGGAAAAGGGTGCATTAGGGGCACAGACAGAAATAAAAATCTTATAGTGGTTCTTTTTTTTGTTTTGTTTTTTCTGTTCTGTTGTTGTTAGAAAGTTCCCCTCACTTCTTGTCTTGTGAAACTGTTGTCAGTAGGACAGGAAGTGAGAGTAACTCTCATTAAGCCATAGACAGCAGTAAAAACCTTTCCAAATCAAGTTTGGCTGGATATGCACTTTTCTGTAGCATGTATCACAGATCACATGACTGCTTCTACCTAACATTCATTTCAATGGAGCACACAGGTGAATTAGTGTCCCTGCAGAAAGGAACTAGGAGTGCAAATTCCCACTGTCATCTCTTTACATATTAGAGCAGCAGTCGCCAACCACTGGTCCATGGACCACTCATGGTCCATGAGAAAATGTTGGTGGTCCCCAGCGATTCTGCTGTAAATCAACATCGTGGCGGATGTATAACGCCCAATGTTGTTTCCAGTGTTGTTCTTATTGTGCACTGAAAGTCAATACTGTCAGCAAGCATTGATACCCGATGCCCCCTCTGTAGTTCCAGCTCCTGTGAACTCAGAGGGAGGCACCAGGAGTAGTGCAGAGAGCGGGAGGTGACTTCCAATGGCAGCACTGATCACAGACTGTGGGAGGAAGCACGGAGCTCAAGCACAGGGCTGGATACGCAGGTTACATCCAGTGACGAGTCTGTGTAAGGCAGCAGTGTGATGGAAAGTGCAGAGTGGTGGGGGGTAGAGAGCAGGAGCATTGTGTGTATAAGGCAACATGTGATCCAGGGGGAGGGGGGCAGAGAGCTGGAGCATTAATGGGTAGAAGGCAATGTGATCCAGGGGGAGGGGGGCAGAGAGCTGGAGCATTATGTATATAAGGCCTGTACAAAATTTATGGTAGTGGTCCTCGGGATTCAAAATTGTGAGTTTAGTAGTCCACGAGGTCCGAAAGGTTGGCAACCACTGTATTAGAGCGCTCTCACATTAGGATACCAGGTGTGCTCTACAAGGTAAGACCATACATGCAGACAATTGTAGGCACCTACTATGCATTGATTTCTGCCGTTTAGCAGAGTTTAAAGCGGAGTTCCACCCTATTTTACAAGTTGTTCTTGAATGAATGACCACCCTCCACCACTCGTTTTTGGATAATTATTTTTTATTTTTACTTACCTTATGTGAAGTACTGAGTGTACTTTCCTCCTTCACCCCGCTGCCTTCTGGGACCTGTGTGTGTCCCAGAAGACAGGCCATTCAGAAAGCATCAGGCGACTCACATAGTAGGAAACCGGCAGTGAAGCCTGCCGGCTCCCTTAGTTACAATGGTGGAGCCTGCACCCGAGCTCCCTGGACAGGTAAGTATCCTTATTAAAAGTCAGCAGCTACAGTATTTGTAGCTGCTGACTTTAAAAAACTGGAACACCGCTTACAGTAAATGCTGTTTCATCCCTGGCATGTCCACAGTCTACAATGAAACTAATTAGAGTTAGCTTGAAGGTGCCCACATAAGGATATCACTACCAGAAAAACAATGCGTAGTAATCACACTTACCATATAAAATGTGCATATACTCTTTGTAAAGTATCAGAGCCAAGCAGCAGCTTACAATTGAATAATAATTACAAATGAGAAGAAACATGTTCTTTGATTGTCTTTATAGCAAAACACGGCTTTATGAAAAAAGAGAACAGAACATAACACAACAAATAATTTCTGTTTAAAACAATGCTGTTTGCAGAACAATTCTTACTATCACAAAGTAAGAGAACCATTGGGATTTATTTTTTAAAGCTGCTGCAAACAAAAATCAACTAATTTACTTTTCATCTGAAAGATACAGCCTCATTAATGGCCACGGATAAGGCTTCACTTTTGCTTCCTTTCCTAAACTATTCAATATATAAAAGGGTCCTTGGCTAATCAAGTGAAACTCATATGCATGTTGTACATGTGGCCAACTGCATTGCGCTATAGTAGAAATTCTGGGTTTATCTGCTACATACTCACAGTAGTTAGGAAAATGACACCCCATTACTCCATCCCCATAACATTTTTAATAATATATCTAGGATGTATTCAGTAAGCCGTGACAATGAGCAAATCTAAATGTACACAGTGCAGTAAGCCAAAGCAACCAGGTTTTCGTTAACTCATGAGAACGAAGAGTTGGAGCTACACAGAACTGAGAATTCACTATGCCCATTTGAGGTTGCTGGGTCAAACACCAGTGCTAACTTGCAATGTATGGGACAAAGACATGATGACTTTAAAATTGACCTTAATGCCACTTACACACGATCAAATTTTCCGTTGGAAAAATCTTGGATGGTTTTTCCGACGGAATTCTGCTCAAGCTTGGCTTGCATACACATGGTCACACAAAAGTTCTCTGAACTTTCGACCGCCAAGAACGCAGTGACATACAACACTACGACGAGCCGAGAAAATGAAGTTCAATGCTTTTGAGCATGCGTCAAATTGTTTGAGCATGCATAGGAATTTTGCGCGTCGGAATTGGTACAGACGATCAGAACTTTTTCCGACCGAAAAATAGAGAACCTGCTCTCAATCTTTTGCTGGCGGGAATTCCACCAGCAAAAGTCTGATGGAGCATACACATGGTCGAAATTTCTGACCCATGTGACTTTTGCTGGCGGAATTTCCACTTACGGGGCATAAGTATATCTAAAGCCAAAACTTCCCTTTCATTTTGTATAACTTAAGGGAGAGTTGATAGTTTTGTTTTTGCCATCTGTACCTCATTAAAATGATTTCCCTTCACTTCCTGTCCTCAAGACTCAACAGGAAATGAAAGCATATTTCTTTCCAATGTTTGTGGAAGCTTTCCAATGTTTGTACTGGTAGCCAGTGCGTAGCGTGGGTTGTCAGCGCCCTGGGCACCCCCCACACACACACTTTTCACAGTTCCCATCTGTTCAAGCCCCCCCCCCCCCCCCCCCACACACACTCTTTACAGCTCTCTCTCTGTAAGACAGAGAGAGAGAGCTGTAAAGAGTGTGTGCGGGGAGGGGGAATTGTGAAGAGTGTGGGTGGGGGATTTTGAACAGATGAGAACTGTGAAAAGTGTGTGTGGGGGCGCTGACAACCCAGAAATAGAGGGTAATTCTTCCGATGGGGACGAGAGAGGGAGAGGGAGAGGGCAGAGGGAGGGGAGAGGGAGAGGGAGAGGGAGAGGGTGAGGGAGAGAGAGAGAGAGAGATCCACCCTCTGAAAACTTGGCATTGGTCCAGTAGTTCTGAAGAACTCTGTGCCAAAGTGGTGCAATTTCTCTTATCCTATGGGTAGCATCTAACAAGAATGGCTACTCACAGCAGTGATGAGTAGCTGCTTGCGATATGAAAACTGTGCCTTCCCAGGAAACCCACCCTGCCCTCTCAGCAACCCATGCCTCAGCTCCTCCCGCTTTACACGTACACAGATTACACTGTAAGCTGGAGAGTGGAACTTCCGTTGTCTGGGTGCTGGCAACTCAGAGAGAGGGTTAAAAAGCCCTGTCAGATTTTTTCACCATCTGTTTCCCATTTCTGAGATTGCCTCTCAGTTCCTGTCCTACAGCCAAACAGGAAGTGAGAGGAAATCCCTGTAAATTAAGGGAATCCCTTGGGGACCCCCGGGTCACCAGAACTAGTGACCCTATTGGAAGATTTCCCCTGAATAACTTTTCAGGGGACAACACAAAATGTGGGATTTACTCAAATTTCACTTTGAATATTAATGGTAAAACAGGACAAATAGAGAGGGCACAGACTGCAATAAAAACTGACAGGTGCTCCAATCCCTCTCCACTCTATCCAAAATTAAAAAAAAAAGAATACGTTTTGCCTTTAATGGATTTCCAGTGACCATAATGTGGCTGCAGGAAGCATTTTTATAAACAAATTTAGGAAAAACAATCTAAGGATGAGGATGTCATGCAAGAATTTAAAAGAACAGTTTGGCTCCATTCACACTTGTACAATTTCAAAGCTGCGCAACTTTAGAGTGCAACTTTGGATGGGTGCGACTTGGATGTGACTTGTTGTCCCTCTGCAAAGTCTAACCAACGGTTGCATGCAAAACAGGTACGACTTTCATGCAACTTTTGAGGGTTAGCATTGAAGTCTATGGCCCTCAAGTTGCATGAAAGTTGGACCAAAGTAGTGCAGTTGCAACTCTTCTTGAAATGAAAGGCCCCCCCACCCCCCCCCCCCCCCCCCCCCCCCCCCCACCAGATCCTCCAGAGACCACATAACCAATGTCTCAGCACTGTTCACAAGATCTGGCACCAACTTAGTTCTGGAAAAATAAGTTCTCCTTCATACTTCCAATCACTTTTTTCTATAGCATGGGGGTTAAAGTTTTGGATGGAGTAGAGAAAGGTTCTAATCCATGCCAGTTTATTATTTGCTGACTGTGGATCATTGGGGAATAATACCCTCACTTTCTGTCCCAGAGATGCAACAAGATCTTAAAAGGTAATTCCTCTTTTAGGCAGGTGTCCCCATTGGAAGAATTCCCCTTTTTTTGTTTTGTTTTTTTCCCCACAATTTTTCATTTCCCCTTATTAAAATTTTGGATTTCCCCTTACTTTCTCTCTAGGGGACAATTGTCATCAGGACAAATAGAATCTACCCAATGGGGTCACAAACAGCAATACAAACTTGACACAAGGTCTAACCTTTCCCCTCTCCATCCAAAATAAAAAAAAAAAAAAAAAAAAGAAGGTTTTGTACTTTACACTTAAAATATTTAATACCATGTAAAGTACATTTTAGAACATTTTAAACAGTCTCATAAGAAAATTGTTGGTTCACTTTGGTTTGGCAGGCCACCTCCTACAACCCTTTTTATTTTAAACCTACTTTAAATTATTACACTTTAAAAACATTATACAAAATTTTAACAAGTACATTAAAAACACTGAAAAAATACATTTGAAGGTGCAAATTTCTGCTTTACGGTCAGTCCAGTTACTACTTTCTGATGTTCATAAAAACACCTCCAGGGCCCTGTACCTTAAAAGTTCAAACACAGAATCCATAACTGCACCTATTACACATCCCAATTGGATGAAGAAAGTTCTACAACATCCTAACTGGTGGGTCTTCTGTAAGGAATGATCTGAAGTGGGTCTGCTTGAACTAAGCAGAATAGTTTTCTTATAACCACCTTCTATATGAATATGCACCTTTGGAATAAAATGTGCAGTGCAGTAAACAGGAGCCAGTAGCTTACAAATGATGGTAGTGTATTGAAATAGAGCTTCCTGTAGGCCAGTGGTTCTCAACTCCTGTCCTCAGGGCCCACCAACAGGCCAGATTTTAAGTATTACCTTGGGGAGATGCAGACTAGAATACTGCAATCACTGAGCTGCAAATGAAATTACCTGTGATGTATTTCAGTTATCTTGCAAACCTGGCCTGTTAGTGGGTCCAGAGGACAGGAGTTGAGAACCGCTACTGCAGGCAAACCATGGCTTCCACAAAGATGGCTTTCTGAGTGACCAAGTCCACCCTGTATATAAACAAGGACACATAGTACATTGGGCCCGGCCCTAGCATTACAGGAATGAGGGAACTGCTGTATTATTGGTCAACAAACCCACACATGCGCAGTGTGCTCTGCCTATCCCATTACAGCAGCTCTAAGAGGGAAAGAGAGTTCATTGCACATCTGCCATCAGAGGACAGCCCACTGTACATATGAGGATTTGTAAACAAGAAAAACAGCAGATCCACACTCATTCCATTATTAGGCCTCATGCACACAAGATTTGACTCTCCTAGAAGCCAGCAGAGTTTTTGCAAAAAAATGCCTGAAGCTTGTAAAAGTGTCTAACACTTTTACAAGCATTTAGGTGCGTTTACAGGCGTCAAGTGCTTGGGTGTTAATTTATCTCATTGGACAGATTAAATTTATTCTGGCCTTTGAAATAAATGAATGCTCAAGTGCTAAACGCACCTAGTATTTTTTTTTTGCCAAAACGCCACTACTCCTGGACACCCTGGCAGATTTTTTTTTTCTGCCATTAAACTCTCCTGCCACAAAACGCTGCTAAAAGCCTATGTGTGCATGAACAGAAAGGACAACATGTAGGGGGGGAAAAAAACACCAGATGCCTCTAACAGCATCAAAATGACCAGTGTGCATGAGGTCTAAATAGTGGTGTGCTCAACATACCACCCATCCTAGCTTTAATACTCAGAATGCTACTTTTCTGACCACGTTTGGCCTACTGGAATGTAATTAAAAGCTCAATTTTCCTATACTGCACCCTATTATGTAAAATCTTTGGGGGTCCCTTAACGCAATTTTAACTGTAAAGGTGAACTAACCCTTTAAGTATCTAGAGACATCTTTGAGGTTCTGAGTGCTGTAGGCCTTCTTTACACAGGTGATTAGGGACATACGCCAGATTCCAGAAACAAAAAGAATGAGTGGTTCTTGCTTCTGGGATCATAGGTGTATGCAAAGAGCTGAGGCCATTCAGCCTGTACAATGCACTGACTGGCTGAGAAGAACCATGGCTGTTCAAATGTACAGTATCTGCACAGAGAGTAATGATCTGTGGTTAAGGGCACACCTAAGTAAAATAGATGCATGGCACTCACCGCACATAACTCTGGAGCGAGCTCTGACTAGGGAATATCGAAGAGATTGCCCTTAGAGATCCCACCCGGGCGGCTTCTCTTGGTGCACCTGGTAAGAGTCCAATACAGCAGGGCTCGACAATTCCCGGTCGCCAGGGCGACTAGAATTGGGGTCCTGACGCGACACAGCTGGGGTATCCTGTCTTCCTGCGGGCCCCGACTCCGCCGTGCGATCGAATCGGGCCGCGCCGGCCAGTAATTTAGGCCGCGGCTTTGCGGCCTTCTGAAGCACTAATGTGTAATATGGCGTCATCTGGTGGTGGCCGTTGATATTGCTACACCTCTAACATTGCTAATGCAATGTTAATGGAGCTTCAAAGCCCTGCCTGTTTCTCACTGCCCGCCCATCTCCTTCCTAAAGTGGAGAAGAGAAGGAAGTGATTGCAGGCATCATCTGGCGCCTTTTGCCTAACGGTGAGTGTGGTGGGGCTGGTTTGAATTTATATGGCCTTTTTTTTTTTTTTTATAATAGCTTTGATTTTTATTTATTTTATTATTTTATTTTTTCTTAAAATTAAAAATTTATTTGTAATCTCCCTGCTTGGTCCCTTTTACACAGGCTGTCTGATCAGGTTCGCCTGTCAGTTTTTCAGGCGGACCTGATCAGACCCTTAGGCCCCTTTCCACACCGAAGCGTTTTTCAGGCGCCACAGCGCTAAAAATAGCGGTGCACTAGCAGGACGGTAAATAAAAGTCATGCTAGCAGCATCTTTGGAGCGGTAAAGGAGCGGTGTATTCACCGCTCCTACCCATTGAAATCAATGTGACAGCGCGGCAATACCGCTGGCAAAGCGCCGCTTGCGGGGGGTTTTAACCCTTTTTCGCCGTCGCCCGCACCGACGCCCACTAAAAAAAACCTGGCTCCTAACTTTTTTAGCTGGCTCCTAGAGTCCAAGCAAATTTGTCAAGCCCTGCAATACAGCAATCCAACAAACAAACAAATCCAGGGCACTCACTGCACATCATTCTTCTTAATTTAATTATAAACTCCAAAGGCTAAACCGAATAAAAACACATCCAGGAGATGATCCAACTGCCTTGAAAAAGGGTGCACTTTACATTAAAAAGAAAAAAACGTTTGTTGGCTGAATGTGTTTTAATTGTTTTTTAGCCTTTGGAGTTTATGATTAAAGTGTTACTAAACCCTGGACCCTGCATTCACTATATCTGGTATCCCACAGAACATGGAAGTGCATTTATTTTATGCCTGGTTAAAGCTTGTAGGAGGAGTTTTAAACACTGTACTGAGCTGTCCTATGAGGATGCGGGACCCCTGACCATCTGTCTGCACAGTGCTGATTGGCCCTGTGCCAATGCACTCTCCCAAGACAAAAAAAACCCTCTAGCAACACACACACAAGAAACTGAGCATGTGCAGCCTGACTCCAGTAACTCTGTCTTATGCGGGGGATATTTTGGAGACAATGCAAGAAGTGGAAGCTCTGTGCATACAAGATCAAACAGCCTTTTTACACAAGGCGGAGGATTAACCCCTTAGGTTCCACAGCGAGTATAACAAGCATGCTTTACTGCATATACAGACTGATTTTACTGTTGTGGGTTTAGTAACACTTTAAGGGTAACATGCTGTCAGTGTCCTGGATTTTGTTTAATTGGATTGCTGGTTAGGGGCAGATATCCAACCCTGGATGTATCTGTCTGTGTCCAGGGTTGGTCATCTGTCCCTAACTTGCAGGTACTTACTCAATGTGCGAATACCTTTGAACTGCAATGGCTCGTTTCAGCCTGCGATTGCTTTAGCCGTCAAGAGGTGGTTTGAATCTCGGCCAGCTCAGCAGGGACTGGCCGAGATTGAAACCATGTATGGGCAGACAATGTACCCAAATTGTTTGATCGATCAACTGGAGTACAACCTGTTGGATTTTACATACGATTATTGGTAGTGGTTGTAATACCCGCTAGAAATAACCACTGTGTTCTCTCAGAGGGGACGGCTTCACACACCCCCCCCCCCCCCTCGCCAGGAGAACACAATGGCTCTGCTGGAGGTATTCAATGCTATATAAATCCTGTATAATAATAAAACACTGTGTTGATGGGGGAGTCAAGTAATTTTCTTTTCCGCAACCCGTGGTTGCGGGAAAGAAAGTGTCTCTGTCAATGGCCAGCCTTTGTACTGGCAAATCATTCATGGGAAGGAGGCCGTATTCCTGCTTTGATAGAGAGGTAAGAGGCTTAAACAGCTCTGTCATCTGCCTCAGCTTTGTAGGCAAGAATCTGCATAGCCTCCCCACATGCCTCCTCAACCCTGCGAACCTGTTCTCTGCTCAGCCTCTCCCTCCAGGCACTCACAGCCTCCCTGGCATTGCGGGCAGATACCAGGAAGGGTCTATCTGAGGAGTAGCTAGGTCCCCTCGTCATGTTCATCACAAAGTCGTCTAGCTCGGGCACAGCTGGCAGCCCGGTGAAGCGCAGAAGGCGGCTGAGTTCCTTACGAGGGGAGAGTACTAAGTCTTCATAGCGAACCTTGAGGTAGCGCTGGCGCAGCCAGGATGGGCCATGACCCCTCACCAGGAGGAGATCCCGCAGCCAGCTCTGGCAGATCACCTCCAGGGAACCGCTCAGCAGGAAGTCCGTTCCCCCACGGTGAAGCTGCTGTTGTTGCTGTGCTCTGCTAGCTGGATCCCCTCCCCGCAGCCGGCTCCGCAGCACCTGCAGACTTTCCCGCAGCAAGGAGCGCTTGGAGCGCAGTCGGGAGTTCTGCATGGCTCGAGGGTCCCGAAAAAGCTGTACTATCCTCAGGTTGAGCCCTTGATCCTGCAGCAGCGGCAGCAAAGCCGACACCTCCATCAGTCGCACGTCTTTAATCACCATCACTGGGTAGCGGCGGCACTCCTTCTCCAAGTCCCGCAGGGGCCGGGCCGGACAACGCCGCTCGCAGTCCCCAGGCTCAACCAGCCCCACCCTGTCCCGGGACCCTCCAGCGGTAGAAGCCGAGTCGTACCCAGCGGAACACATAGGGGCGCTGCAGATCACCTTGTTGTTCTTCCAGCCGAAAACCCCCGCGGTGGTGAGGTTGTCCCCCGCGTAGAGCCGCAGGGGGGAGAAATCGCAGCGGAACAGGGATCGGAGCAAGTCCCGCAGCGCCCCCTGCAGGCTCTCAGCGTCTCCGGGGTAAAGCGATTGCCACATGTGCCAGGCTGGCTCGTACAGGTAGAAGACCCCTGGGTGTTGATTGAAGAGCTCCCCTAGGAAGGATGAGCCGCTCCTCCAGGTGGCATGGAGGTACACGTGTGTCCTAGGCTGCGGGGACACCCTTTCCTCTTCCCCTTCATCCTCCCATACAGAGGTGTCCAGGGATGGGCAGAGCCGGCGAGGTGCCCAACTGTTGTCATACTCTGGGCGGCTTCCCTTGGTGGACCACAAGCCGTCACGGAAGAGCAGAGAGAGCAGCAGCAGCATAAACGCCGCGTACAGGAGGAGCAGCAGCCACAACCTCCGGGGCCGCCGCCTCTTCTTCATTGTAGCGCTCACTCGGCCGGCGCTGGCTGCAGCATGGTGCCCGCTGTGTGCGGAGATCTCCGCTGTGTGCCGCTATCTATCTCCGCTCCGCTGTGCTATCTATCCCCGCTCAGCTGCTCTACGACGCTTCCTCAGCATCCGCCCAGGGGCGGGGCTCCGAGCTCTGTTTATGTAACGTTCTATCCTCCTCCACACATGCCTGACAGGATGGGGAGGGAGACGTACACGCTATTATCTCCTCTCCACTACCCTAAGCTGGCTTTACTGCGAGCCTGGGAATGGAATGTCAACATAGCATGTAGGAGGGGAACAGGCTGAGATATGAGACCTCCATTACTTGTCTGCTGGCTTCTCACGTCATTGTGGAGCGCACACATTTCACAAGAATTTACCCCCCTTCGTGACCAGAACTGTTCATTTTAGCAGAACATTTCCATTTAGTTTTAACCACTTGCTTACTGGGCACTTAAACCCCCCTCCTGCCCAGACCAATTTTCAGCTTTCGGTGCTCTCACACTTTGAATGACAACTACTCAGTCATGTAACACTGAACCCAAATGAATTCTTTGTCCTTTTTTTCCCACAAATGGCGCTTTCTTTTGGTGGTATTTGATCACCTCTGGGTTTTTTATTTTTTGCGCTATAAATTAAAAAAGACTGAAAATTTTGAAAAAAAAAACGCATTTTTTTTGGTTTCTGTGATACAATTTAGCAAATTATTCATTTTTCTTCATAAATTTTGGTCACAATTTATACTGCTACATATCTTTGGTAAAAATAACCCAAATTAGTGAATATTGTTTGGTCTTTGTGAACGTTAGAGAGTCTACAAGCTGTGGTGCAAATCATAAACAATTGATCACATCTGATGTACTGGTGACCGATCTCATTTCTTGTGACCCGAACAAGCCAGCAAAGTACAAATACACCCCAAATTACCCCTTTTTTGAAAGTAGACATTCCAAGGTATTTAGTAAGAGGCATGGTAAGCTTTTTGATGTTGTAATTTTTTCCCACAATTCTTTGCAAAATTAGGATTTTTGTTTTTCCCCACAAAATTGTCATTGTAATAGGTTATTTCTCTCACATGGCATGTGTATACCACAAATGACACCCCAAAATACATTCTGCTGCTCGTCCTGAGTATTACGATACCACATGTGTGGGACTTTTCCACAGCCTGGCCACTTAGAGATGCCCAACATGCAGGGAGCGCCATCACGTGTTCTAGGAGCATAAATTACACATCTAACTTGTTGACTACCTATTACACTTTTGAAGGCCCTGGAGCACCAGGACAATGACACGTGACATTGATGTGGCACTGATACGTGGCACTGATGACACGTGACACTGATGTGGCACTGATGACAGATGCCACTAATACGGGGCATTGATGACACGTGACACTGATAACAGATGGCAGGTGGCACTGATGACAGATGGCACTGATGACAGATGGCACTAATATGTGGCACTGATGACACTGATATGGCACTGATGACAGATGGCACTATGTGGCACTGATGACACGTGGCACTGATGACAGATGGCACTTATACGTGGCACTGACAGATGGCACTTAGAGGTGGCATTGGGGACAGGTGGCACTGACAACAGGTGGCAGTGGGGACAGGTGGCAGTGGGGACAGATGGGCACTTTACTTTCTTTTTTCTTTTTTACTAACCGCTGCAGCGGTTCATCTCTCCCTCCTCACACGCTGTCTCTGTGTGAGGAGGGAGAGCGGCGATGAGAGATGATCTTATATGTTTACATATGAGATCATCTCCCATTGGACAGGCCGATCGCGCTGTAAACGGCCGCTGTGATTGGCGTTTACAGCGATCTGTGACTGGCTGTGTCCATGGGACACGGACAGCACAGAACTTCCCCGATGCGCGCTCTCAGGAGCGCGCATTGCGAAAGTAAACAGGAGGATGTCCAGGGACGCCCTCCCGGCAGTTAGCGTCCGCGCTGTAGCCGTCTTTCAGCTATAGCGCGGGCGCAAAGTGGTTAAAGGGTTTGTAAAGCTTCGTGTTTTTTTCACCTTAATGCATCCTATGCACTCTCCGCCCCCCCCCCCCCCCGAGCCCCCGTTTTACTTACCTGAGCCCCGAATCTCTGTGGGCGCGATCCCGCGTTGCTTTCCCCCCAGCTCCTGTGGGCTCTTATTGGATGATTGATAGCAGCGCAGCCATTGGCTCCCGCTGATGTCAATCAAATCAATGACGCGGGGGGCGGGGCCGAGTGATACACTCGAACGGCTATGGCCGCTGAGTGTATCACACGGGAGCGTGCCCGCAAGCTAACCCCATTGGGAGAGCGCTTCCCAGAGGGGGGTTAGCTCTTTCAGGGAGGAGCCGAGACAGAAGACAAGGATCGGGGCCACTCTGTGCAAAACGAACTGCACAGTGGAGGTAAGTATTATTATTGTACAGGATTTATATAGCGCCAACAGTTTACGTAGCGCTTTACAACTTGAGGGTAGACAGTACAAATACAATACACTTTAATACAGTAGGAATCAGAGGGCCCTGCTCCTTATGCCGCGTACACACAACTGTTTTTTTTTCTACGGTTTTTAAGACGGAGTTCCGCTGAAACAGACCTGCCTACACACGATCACACCAAAGTCCGATCGTTTAGAACGCGGTGACTTAAAACACGTACGATGGGACTAGAAAAAGAAAGTTCAATAGCCAGTAGCCAATAGCTGCCCTTGCGTCGTTTTTGGTCTGTTGGAAAAGCATACAGACAAACGGTTTTCCCGATAGGAATTGATTCAGTCGTAAAGATTTAAAGATTTAAAACATATTCTATTTCTAGGTCCGTCAGAATTTTCGGGGAAAAAAAGTCAGCTGAAGTCCACACACGATCGGAATACCCGATTAAATGATTCCGTCTGACTTTTTCTGCTGGAAAGTCCGACCGTGTTTACACGGCATTAGAGCTTACAATCTAAGAGGGAAGGTCAAGAGATACAAGAGGTAATAACTGTGGGCGATGTGTTTGTTGAGAAAATAAATGTACAGTTGTTAGGTGGGGGCCAGATAGGCTTCTCTGAAGAGATGAGTTTTCAGGGATCGTCTGAAAGTGGATAAAGTAGGAGAAAATCGGACAGATTGGGGTAGAGCATTCCAGAAGATGGGAGAGGCTCTGGAGAAGTCCTGAAGATGAGCATGGGATGAGGTGACAAGGGAGTTTGAGAGCAGGAGGTCTTGGGAGGAGCGAAGAGAACGATTAGGTTGGTATTTTGAGACTAGGTTAGTGATGTAGCTGGGGGCCAGGTTGTGGATGGCTTTGTAAGTTATAGTTAGTATCTTGAATTTAATTTGGTGGCTGAGTGGCAGCCAATGGAGGGATGATGTGTTTGTTATTTAAAAAAACAAACCTATACAACCCCTTTAGAAAGGAATTAAACCCTAATGGGTTTACTTCCTCTTTGCTTCCCTGCAAAGGTAAAGCATAATTGACTACTATGCATCGCATAGTAGTCCATTATGTGTCACTTACCTGACACAGGAACCAGCGATGTCACCGCTGTCCCCTTGTGTACGGAGCCTCCATCTTCTTGGTGGGTCTCGCGGCTCTGGTGCTGTCATTCGACGGCGCCGCAATGACGACACTCCCGCGCATGCGCCCGGGAGCCGCCACTGGCGGCATTTCGCCGTTGAGAGCGGGGCACTCATTATAACTGTGCGCCGCTGTCTACGGCGCATGCACCGTAGACAGTGGTGCCTGTCTTTTGGCCAATATCTCCTAAACGGTGTAGGTTTATACTGAAATAAAATTACTCACAGGTGGACTCTGTTTACTAATTAGGTGATTTCTGAAGGCAAATGGTTCCACTAGATTTTAGTAGGGGTATCAGTTATTTTATTTTTTTATTTTTACCCCCACCCCCCTAAAAGATTTCAGTTTGTTTTCAATTGAGTTGTACAGTTTATAGGTCACATTTAAAATATGGAAACTGTTCTGAAATGATTTATCTTTGTCTCATTTTTTTACATCACAGAAAATTGACACTTTAACGGGTGTGTAGACTATTTATATCCACTGCAAGTGCAGGTAGGTGATAAAAAAAAATGGTGATCTTGAAAAGACGGAAATCTTCACCTTGGGTGAAGAGGGTACGCTTGCCAGAAATTGTGGACCCAACTGCCCTATGGCAATGGCTCACACAAGGAGAGGTAAGTAAATGTTCACCAGGAAGGAAGAATCTCACTGATATATCTGGGAACTGGAGCTCTCCAAATGCCACACTTCTGGTATGGACAAGATGCGAACCTAAGGGCTCTTCATAGCAGCCCTATGAGGATGTCATTTGTGACGTAACACGTCAGGGTCCAGCCATTTGCTGAGGTCATTACATTATTGTAACGAGCTGTTTTACTTCCATCCATGCAAGTTGTTTGTACTTTTAAATAAATTAGTTGAACATGGTTTACATGATGTGCGACTGCTTGGTGTATCTTTACATGTACATCCGCTCTGAGAGTGACTGGCGGTCAAGGTTTGCATCTTGTCCATACCAGAAGTGTGGCATTTGGAGTGCTCCAGTTCCCAAAGATATCAGTGAGATTCTTCTTTTCTGGTGAACATTAAGACCCCTTTCACACTGGGGCGCTTTGCAGGCTCTACAGCGCTAAAAATAGCGCCTGCAAAGCACCCCCCTGAAACAGCCGCTGCTGCTGTCTCCTCTCCCGAGGGCTTTCCCACTGGAGCGGTGCACTAGCAAGACGGTAAAAAAAGTCCTGCTAACAGCATCTTTGGAGCGGTGAAGGAGCGGTGTATTCACCACTCCTAAACCGCTCCTACCCATTGAAATCAATGGGGCAGCGCGGCTATACCGCCGGCAAAGCGCCGCTGCGGATGGTTTTAACCCTTTTTCGGCCGCTAGCAGGGGTTAAAACCGCTGAATACCGACGGTAAAGCGCAGATAAAACACTGGGGCCCGAACCACCCCAGTGTGAAAGGGGCCTTACTTACCTCTGCATGTGTGATCCATTACCATAGTTCAGTTGGGTCCACAATTTCTGGTAAGCATACCCTTTCCACCCAAATTGGTGGGACTTGCACATTAGTGGCCATTTTTTATTGCAAGATTTCTGTCTTTTCAAGATCACCATTTTTTATCACCTACAGTGGATATAAAAAGTCCACACACCCCTGTTAAAATGTCAGGTTTCTGTGATGTAAAATAATGAGACAAAGATAAATAATTTCAGAACTTTTTCCACCTTTCATGTGACCTATAAACTATACAACTCCATTGAAAAGCAAACTGAAATCGTTTAGGGAGGGGGAAGTAAAAATAAAAAAAAAAAAATAATGTGGTTGCATAAATGTGCACACCCTCTTATAACCCATGTTAAATAGGAGGCAGTACATACCTGCCATCATTCAAAGTGCCTCTGATTAACCCCATATAAAGTTCAGCTGTTCTAGTAGGTCTTTCCTGGCATTTTTTTAGTCACATCCTACAGCAAAAGCCATGGTCTGCAGAAAGCTTCTAAAGTATCAGAGGGATCTCATTGTTAAAAGGTATCAGTCAGGAGAAGGGTACAAAAGAATTGCCAAGGCATTAGATATACCATGGAACGCAGTGAAGACAGTCATCATCAAGTGGAGAAAATATGACACAACAGTGACATTACCAAGAACTGGACATCCCTCCAAAATTGATGAAAAGATGAGAAGAAAACTGTTTAGGGAGGTTGCCAAGAGGCCTACAGCATCATTAACCACCTCAGCCCTGGAAGGATTTACCCCCTTCCTGACCAGAGCATTTTTAGCAATTTTGCACTGCATCACTTTAGCTGACAATTGCGCTGTCATGCGATGTTGTACCCAAACAAAATTGATGTCCTTTTTTTCTCACAAATAGAGATTTCTTTTTGTGGTATTTGCGGTTTTTATTTTTTGCGCTATAAACAAAAGAATAGCGACAATTTTGAAAAAAAAACGCAATATTTTTTACTTTTCACTATAATAAATATCCCCCCAAAAATATCTAAAAACATTTTTTTTCCTCAGTTTAGGCCAATATGTATTCTTCTACATATTTTTGGTAAAAAAAAAATCGCAATAAGCGTATATTGATTGGTTCGCGCAAAAGTTATAATATCTACAAAATAGGGTATAGATTTATAGCATTTTTATTATTTTTTTTTTTTTTTTACTAGTAATGGCGGTGATCTGCGATTTTTATTGTGACTGCAACATTATGGTGGACAAATTGGACAATTTTGACACATTTTCGGGACCATTGGCATTAATACAGATCAATGCTATACAAATGCATTGATTACTGTAAAAATGTCACTGGCAGTAAAGGGATTAACACTAGGGGGCGATCGAGGGGTTAACTGTGTTCCCAGGGAGGTGATTCTAACTGAAGGGGGAGGGGACTGACTAGCAGAAGTGACGGATCATGGTTCCTAGCTAATAGGAACACATAATCTGTCACTCCTCTTCAGAACAGAACAGGGAAGTGTGTGTTTACATACACTCATCCCTGTTCTGCGTCTCCTGCTCATGATCTCTCGTGGCCGGCGGTCATCGCGACCGCCGCCCATGAGCATCGGCACCCCCGCCTGCTATATGACGGCTCGCACAAGGGAGCCAACCTGCCGCAGTATAACTGTGGCGGCTGGTCGGGGAGCGGTTAAAGGAGCTGCAGGAATATCTGGCAAGTACTGGCTGTGTGGTACGTGTGACAACAATCTCCCGTATTCTTCATATGTCTGGCCTATGGGGTACAGTGGTAAGACGGAAGCCTTTTCTTATGAAAACATCCAAGCCCGGCTAAATTTTGCAGAAACACATCTGAAGTCTCCCAAAAGCATGTGGAAAAATGTGTTATGGTCTGATGAAACCAAGGTTGAACTTTTTGGCCATAATTCCAAGTGATGTTTGGAGCAAAAACAACACTGCACATGACGAAAATAGCACCATACCCACCATGAAGCATGGTGAGGGCATGACTAGTGTAGCCCAGATATGACCCACTTAGCTGGAACCATCTTACTCCATATATTTTCTTACTTAATAAATAAGAGACCACACCAGTTATGGAGTTAAATGGCATAACAGCTAATTTATTAAAAATACCAAAATACCAAATAAGAACTCCAATTTTCTTATTAAAATAAATAAAACATAAATAACATAAATAACACCAATAACATTAACCCTTTCAGACCCCTGCTGAAAATAAAACAAAACAGGTTAAAACCCCCATATTTATTGGTCAGTGACGGAGAAACAGTGCTTAAAGCACAAACCAGATATCACTGATATCAACAACAGGGGGCACTGCGGGAGATAAAGAAACCCTTGGGTCTCAACCGTACCACCCTGATAACCAACATTCCCGCAGTGCACGATAACCATAAACATCAACAACGTTTGATGTAACAAGGAGGGGCCATCTATTGATGAGCCCCCCACACACTTACCACCTCTATAACAGCTGCCGTCACTGACCAACAAAATAAACAACGCCAACCCCTTTAAGCTGTCATGACGAAAACAAAACTCTTCCCGTGACCTGAAACGACAATAAAAACATTAACACATCCAATAACGTAATACCTAAAAAAACAAGGGAAGGGTGGGTGGGAAAAACCTGCCTCCTCGTGTCTCGACGCTCCCGCACTGCCTGGCTAGCTCCGCCCCTCCCTTTTATAAGGCCGCTCCCCCCTTGTACATTACAGGGCCCTCCCCTGCCCTGTTAACTGTTTACTGTCCGGAGTGTGTCTTACTTGACACACTGTCATGGACGGCCCTCCATTAAGTTCCCCTTCTGTCCACTGCACTACGGTCCTTTCTTGACTAGTGTAGCCCAGATATGACCCACTTAGCTGGAACCATCTTACTCCATATATTTTCTTACTTAATAAATAAGAGACCACACCAGTTATGGAGTTAAATGGCCATAACAGCTAATTTATTAAAAATACCAAAATACCAAATAAGAACTCCAATTTTCTTATTAAAATAAATAAAACATAAATAACATAAATAACACCAATAACATTAACCCTTTCAGACCCCTGCTGAAAATAAAACAAAACAGGTTAAAACCCCCATATTTATTGGTCAGTGACGGAGCAAACAGTGCTTAAAGCACAAACCAGATATCACTGATATCAACAACAGGGGGCACTGCGGGAGATAAAGAAACCCTTGGGTCTCAACCGTACCACCCTGATAACCAACATTCCCGCAGTGCACGATAACCATAAACATCAACAACGTTTGATGTAACAAGGAGGGGCCATCTATTGATGAGCCCCCCACACACTTACCACCTCTATAACAGCTGCCGTCACTGACCAACAAAATAAACAACGCCACAGCCTGAAAAGGGAGACCCCTCACCCTTGATGGCACCTCCACACCCGCAGGGCCGCCTGGATCCCCTCCTGCAATCCCAATGACCATAGGTCTATCCCCACATCTGTCAGATGTACACCATCCCGTCTCAGATACATCCCCACGTTAACCTCCAACTCCCGGTGGCGAATTACCAGGCCACCTTGCCATGCTAGAAACCGTCCCACCACTTTATTAACCCTGATCCGGGCTTTGTTCAGCCTGTACACGGATCTGGCCATGCGCCACGACGTTCTTGCCACCATATCGGACCATATCAACATGGTCCCAGGGAAAGTGGCGCGGAGAAACATAATGTCTGCCTTAATATCCGCTATTAAGTCCCTCACCGTCCTAACCCCCAAATCATTGCCGCCGGCATGAATGACCAGCACATCCGGTGGTCGATCCAACCAAGCGTATCTCTCCACCTCCGGCACCACCCTGCCCCACATCATGCCCGGCCTACCTAACCACCGGATAACTGCCTCCCTCCTGGAGATACCCAGCTGTCTCCCACCTGGTCTCACGTCCCCCCTCCTGGCACCCCAGCACACGTACGAATGCCCGAGGATCCATACGAGGAGCTGTCGCCCCGCATCTGTAATAACAAGCACAGCATTACCAACACAACCCACACAATAATTCAACTTTATGCTGTACCCCCCGAACTGCCCCCCGCCTCACCCCAAACTTAAACATTTTTTTTTTTTTTTTTTTTTTTTTTTTTTTTTATTCATACACCAACTGTGGCCGAATATAACTGCGGAACCGCTGCGATTCCCATCTCCCCAACTTTTGCACATCCACCTCATCCAACCCGTACCTGGCAGCTTCTGTAGCTGCCCCAATACGGAAGGAGTGTGAGGCGTAGGCGTGACTGTCCAAACCCAACCCCCCCAAACACTTTCGCAGCACTGCTACGAAGTGAAATCTGGATAAGTACTGTCCATCCTCATGTAATAACAATGGCCCTTCCCCCCCGGTCTTTTTGTCATAAACTTTGTCACCGTCAGCACCGGGCAAACTCCACAACCTTGTATTGCGTACAAACTCACCTGCGTCCCTTTTCCACCTTGGTCCGTTTTTGATCTTCTCAACCTGACCTTGATCCTATCATCCTTCAATTCCACATCCTGAACCAACAAACCACCCGCCACCTTTTTTGAGGGGCTGACCAACTCCCCAATCCTGAATGCCCCAAAGAATGCTAAAGCAAACGCTGCTAAAAACAAGCACACCTCGTATCCCGATTGGCACACCCCCATAAGCTGCCCCCTTATGTCCACCAAGTTATTAAATGTGATAGGGCGCCGCTTATCCTTACTCTTATGCGATTTCCTATACCCCTTAATGGCCTGCTTCACCCAGAAGTCCTTTGTCACGTCTTCCTTTCTCCTCAATTTGAACCAAAACGCGAGCCCCGCCATTCTCTTTTCAATCGCAGATACTGACTTTCCACCTTCCATGTCCCTTGCCACCAGATCAAGTAATAATAACCTGTCCCCCGGATCCTCCCCCCCGGACTTTGCTACGGACTGCAGGTCAGTCCATTCCCTCCACACCTTGGAGTATGCAGACCATGTTGACTCACTTACAGACCTCCGGATCCAATCCGCCGTGGTTCCAATGCTAACTCCCACATCCAGCCCGGGCATGGAACACCCTCCGCTCGTGCTGCCGGTGCCAGCTCCCTGAACTTGTCCCACTGAAAGCGAGACAAGGCATCAGCCAACGTGTTCTCTCTACCCGGAATATGAACAGCATACAGAAAGATGTTCAACCGCATGCACCGCAGCACCAGCTGCCGCATCAACCGTATGACCGGCGGTGAAGCTGCCGACATGTTGTTGATCACCTGTACCACCCCCATATTGTCGCAATTCAACCTCAACTTGAGGTTCCTGCAAGATTCGCCCCACAACTCTAACGCCAGAACCACCGGGAACAGTTCCAGGAGTACCAGGTTTTTCTGAAAACCTAGCTCCACCCACGACTGCGGCCATGGTTCCGCGCTCCATTGTCCCTGAAAGAAAGCCCCATAGCCTGTAGATCCCGCGGCGTCTGTCACCAACTCCACATCGAAGTTACTTACCGGTCCTGACATCCAAACAGCCCTACCGTTGTACCCTTCTAGGAACTGATCCCATATCCGTAGATCCTCTTTATGCTCCTTGTTCAACCTAATGAAATGCGTGGGCGCCCTCACACCCCTAGTCGCTGCCGACAACCGTCTACAAAATATCCTCCCCATAGGAATAATTCTACACGCGAAATTTAACTTCCCCAACAAGGATTGTAGCGTGCGCAACTGAACCTTTTTACACCCATAGGTTTTTTCCACCAAATTCCTCAGATCCACTACCTTTTCTTCCGGCAACCTACATTCCATGGCCATGGAATCTATCACTATGCCTAGAAAACTCAACTCTGTACGCGGGCCCTCCGTTTTATCGGCTGCCAACGGCACCCGAAATTTGTCCGCAATGTGCTGCAACGTGGACAACAATATCGCACACACATTGGAAGCCGGAGGACCCACGCACAAAAAATCATCCAAGTAGTGGATGACGGCGATGGCCCTGAGCTCTCCCCACTAGTACCTGCACCCATCAATGACTGTAAAACTTTAACAAATATAGCAAACGCCTGTAGCCAATTGGCGAAAGTCCGGGTTTGTAGGGCGGTGAATTTTTCCAGGGGCAGCAAGGAGAAAATCTCCACGTACTCCCCTTTCCAAATCATTTTTTAAGTGAGCCCCCAGGGGGCCCTCGAAACAGACGTATACCTCGCATTTGGCTGCATCGGGCTCCGCTCCTGCTGCCTTGATTCGCTGCTCCGCTGGCTGATGGTGCCCCGCCATCCCTCCCGCCCGCTGCCATGTGAGACCCCCTCCCCCCTCCCGCCGGTGCTCCTCTTGCCCTTCTGTCCTCTCCCCCCGACTCGTGCAGAGCCGCCAGGGGATTCGCTGTAAAGGCACGTCTGGGGGCCGATGCCCCCCTCCTGGCCGTTGCCCGAGTGGCCATCTTCTTTCCTTTTCCAGCCCTCCCCCCCACCCCCCCTCCCCCAGTGTTCCTACTTCCCCCCATCTTGTGTGGCGATGCTGGGGCAGTTGAGGCTGTTTCAGCACTGCTTCCTGGGGATCCTCTCCTTGGTGGGCCCCCCTCCCCCCCCCCGCCCCAGGCCTGCTGCCTGTCTGTCTGCTGGCCTGTCCTGCCTCCTCCCTCTGTACCCGTTTTGCTGGAGGGGTGGATCGGTCCCCCCTGGGGCTCCTTACCATGCTTGAAGGTCCTGCTGTGGCCCCAGGGGAGTACCGCTTCGGCGGCCTGGACACGCGGCCGCGTGGCGCCGCGCCGCCATCTTGGATTTCTGCAGCTGCACTCCTGTCTTCTGTGGAGCTCCCTGCTCCATCCAGCAGCGCTGCAATCTGTCTTCTGACCCACTCGGGTCCTTGTTCCGCCGCCGCCGCCCGCACCAGTGACGCAAACCCGTCGGCCATGATGGCTGTGAAGAGAGGAGCAGAGTAAAAACCTGCCTCCTCGTGTCTCGACGCTCCCGCACTGCCTGGCTAGCTCCGCCCCTCCCTTTTATAAGGCCGCTCCCCCCTTGTACATTACAGGGCCCTCCCCTGCCCTGTTAACTGTTTACTGTCCGGAGTGTGTCTTACTTGACAAACTGTCATGGACGGCCCTCCATTAAGTTCCCCTTCTGTCCACTGCACTACGGTCCTTTCTGCATCATGCTTTGGGGCTGTTTTTCTTCAGCTGGAACAGGGGCCTTAGTCAAGGTAGAGGGAATTGAATGAATGAACAATTCCAAATACCAATCAATATTGGCACAAAACCTTCAGGCTTCTGCTAGAAATCTGAACATGAAGAGGAACTTCATCTTTCAGCATGACAACGATCCAAAGCATACATCCAAATCAGCAAAGGAATGGCTTCACCAGAAGAAGTTTAAAGTTTTGGAATGGCCAGCCAGAGCCCAGACCTGAGTCCGATTGAAAATCTGTGGGGTTATCTGAAGAGGGCAGTGCACAGGAGATACCTTCCCAATCTGACAGATTTGGAGTGTTTTGGCAAAGAAAAGTGGGCTAATATTACCAAGTTAAGATGTGCCATGCTGATAGACTCGTACCCAAAAAGACTGAGTGCTGTAATAAAATCAAAAGTTGCTTCAACAAAGTATTAGTTTAAGGGTGTGCACACTTATGTAACTATATTATTATTTTTTTTATTTATTTTTACTTCCCTCCACCTAAAAGATTTCAGTTTGTTGTTCAACACAGTTTATAGGTCACATTAAAGATGGAAAAAGTTCTCAAAAGATTTATCTTTGTCTCATTTTTTAAACATCACAGAAACCTGACATTTTAACAGGGGCGTATAGACTTTTTATATCCACTGTATCTGCACTTATATGTACTTTGATATTGTATAGACATATTATATATGGTCCTATATGGACTATGTATTATGGACTTTTTTCTGCACATTGCTTTCCTAAACATCTAAAGTGTCAATTTAGGAATGCATTTTACACTTTGTGTTTTTATTATTGGTTCATGTTGCTTTTTGTGATAATCACTTGGTACTTATTTAGGCTACTTTCACACTGGAGCGGTGGGGGCGCTGGCGGTAAAGCGGCGCTATTTTAGCGCCGTTTTAGCGGCGCATTGCGGCCGCTCGCGGGGTGGTATTACCCCCCGCGAGCGGCCGAAAATGGGTCAATACCGCCCGCAAACCACCGCTGCAGCGGCGTTTTGCGGGCGGGTTTGGTGCGCTGCCCCATTGTTTCCAATGGGAACGGGCGCTATAGGAGTGGTAAATATGCGAGCGAGCCAAAGATGCGGCTTGCAGGACATTTTCCAGCGTCCTGCAAGCGCACCGCTTCAGTGTAAAGCCCTCGGGCTTTCACACTGAAGACACAGCAACAGCTGTTTCGGGTCGGTTTGCAGGCGCTATTATTAGCGCAATTGCGCCTGCAAACCGCCCCAGTGTGAAAGGGGCCTTAGAGACCTTTACCTATTGTTTATGCTAAGAGGTACTTATCTTAGCCATTCTCCTAGGAGTTATAGTATTATTATTTACATTCCAGTTAATACTTATATGCACTGTTTAATGTTGACTTTGCTGATTTGTAAGTTATTCCTAGTCTAGTGGAACAGAACTCTATTGTAATAAGTGAGCCAGGCAGGCAGCATCAGACAGCCGGATGGCCAGCTTATGAGACCCGGGGTGGATGAGAACAGCAAGCGTGTGGGCAAGCAAAGATGACATCATCTCTCTCCACCCCCTGCATCACTGCTCTTCCGCCCTAACAGCCGGTGTTCTGTCAGCCTCAATGTCGGAGATGCAGTGGGGATCAGAGAGATGTCATCATCTCTCACCACCCGCCCCGCATCACTGTTCCCCTGCCTTCACTTGGAACCCAACAGTTCAAAGAGGCCTGCCTCTCTGCTAAATGGACCAGTGTGCCAACAATGCAGTGACAATTTATATCTGGTGGCAGGCAGCGTGGCAAGTGACATTCCGCATCTGGTGGCAGGCAATGTGGCAGGTGATATGGCAAGTGACATTCCGCATCTGGTGGCAGGCAGCGTGGCAAGTGACAATCCACATCTTGTGGCAGGCGATGTGGCAAGTGACAATCCACATCTTGTGGGAGGCAGTGTGGCAGGTGACAATCTACATCTGGTGGCAGACAGTGTGGCAAGTGACAATTCACGTCTGGTGGCAGGCAGAGTGGCAAGTGACATTCTGCATCTGGTGGCAGGCAGTGTGGCAAGTGACATTCTGCATCTTGTGGCAGGCAGCGTGGCAAGTGATGTTCCGCATCTTGTGGCAGGCAGCATGGCAAGTGACGTTCCGCATCTGGTGGCAGGCAGCATAGCAGGTGACAATTCACATCTGGTGGCAAGTGACATTCCGCATCTGGTGGCAGGCAGCGGGGCAAGTGATATTCCACAACTGGTGGCAGGCGACGTGGCAAGTCCCAAGCTGAAGGCGACAGTGGGTAGTGACATGCTCAGGGCTCCCACTGATTCTGCATTACGGTGAGTTAAACAATTTCATTTATTACTACAGTGCAATAATATAAATAATGCGATTCAATCACCCTGACACCATAGCAAGCATGGTGCTGTGATGATTGAAGCGCTAACACCAGCCATTGCCCTGACAAATTGCCTGAAACCCCCCCGCGTGACCCAGCGCCCCCCCCCCCGGTCCTTGTCTTCCACGCAGCCGGTCCCTTGTGCCAAAAACATTGGGGACTGCTGGTCTTGCAGACTGTGTATGAACCTACCTTCTGTGTGTTTTTTTTATGCTCAAACCACCATTTATTCTAACCCATACCAATATTGGTATGAGATCATTACCACTAAACGGTCTTGCGTCTTTCTCCTGGTACCAATTCACAACCAAATTATTATTAAGGTATCTATACTCTTGTTCCTATAAGTGCATGCAGTATCTTTCAACCAGATGCGTCAGAGGATCTGAGGTTGTTCTTGGTGTCACGACGCAAAACAGAGAACCCAGATTACCAAGCGGCTCCTTCGGGGGTAGCACTACAAATACAATAATGATACATTAGTGGATGTGTAACAAGGGATGGGAACAGACAGAGATAGATAAAGAACATTGAAGAGAGGTTTGAAAGGTGAGATGGGAAAATATAAGAGATAAGGAGAAGGGGGGATACGTTGTGACAGAAGATAGTAGAGGGATGTGGAATATGAAGTCTGGGGGAAGCATTAAAAGAGAATTCTTAGCTTACTGCACACACTCCTTTAGATCTACCTACATGTAGTACAAGGGTCTGCCCGACCTTGATTGTAAAACTTGATTGTAAAAAGATTACATGGTCAAATTGTGATGTGTATGATGACCCTTAGGGGAAGGCAATATATAATAGGAAATCTGGGTTTAGATCTAGACAATTATTAAGAACTTATCAAAGTCTTTTGGTAAATAATTATCTATCTATGGGGGACTACATTTTGGTAAATTTGGAAATAGAGTCTGCAGGGACAGCAAAAAGTCTTTCATCAATCCTCGTTCAAGTTTTTGAAAGTTGTGAGTTTAAGTACTGAGTCTCCTATGCTGCAGCTAGTTTCTATTTTGCAGAAGTGAAGATATGTATTAATAACGTATGTTAATGTTTTCTCAGTCCTCCGGGTATTTTGTTAAGTAATGATTAACAGCTGTGTCTGAAAAGGGGTCTACTTCTGATATGCTCTCTTTAGCTAACCTGTGATGCTTTGGAAATTCTTTGTCATGTATAAATTGTTAATTTGTAAAACAAGACTGTATAAATATATATGTGTAGCACACCCCCCTTAGGAACCACAGATGGACTTGGATCCCCCACCCTGCACAGCCAGGCACACCAAATATACACAGGCACCTCAGAGACAGAGAACAGTTTGTGACTTTGTTTTTTGTGGTTTATTGAGAGTTAATAACTTGGATGGGGATGGGAGGTTATGGGATGCCCACTTGACTTCAGCAACAAAACTTTGGTAACAACCTCAGGGACATCTTTCTAAACAGTCTATAATAAAAACAAATATACCGCGCTGTCTCCTTTAAATTTGTTCGGTAGCAGTCAGCACAGCATGGGTACAATTGCAAAAGTGAAATATGTGAAAAATAAGTGCAGAGCTAATAAATTGTCTCAGCATGCACTGAGGCTGAAAACTGTGCAAGTTTACACTGTACGTGTACAGCATGAACAGTGAGCAAACCATCATGCTGTACACGCACACACTTGGCACAATTTTCAGCCTCAATGCATGCTGAGACAATTTATTATTAGCTCTGCAGTTATTTTTCACATATACACAGTCTGTATACAGTCTCCTTGACACCCCTCCTGCACTTCTGCTTGCAGTCTTGAGCTGGATCACTGTTAGTGGATCTGACACAGTCAGATTAAAAGTAGAACTAAAGGCAAAACTTTTTTTTGATAGATTAGAGAGGGATTTCATTAGAACAATTGTTAATTTTTATTGCCATCTGTGCTCCCGTTAAGGCAATTCAGCCTCTATTTTTGTCCTGTTTACCATTATTATAAATAGTGAAAGTAAAAAAAAAAAAAAAAAAAAAAAATTTTGGGTTGTCTCCAGAAATGTAATAGAGGAGAAATCCTCCAATGGGGACAATAGTTCCGGTGACCAGGGGGGTCCCTAATAGATTCCCTTAATTTGCAGGGATTTTCTCTCACTTCCTGTTTGGCTATGGGACAGGAAGTGAAGGTAAATCTCTCCAAATTAAACAGATGGTGATAAAATTACAACCCTCCCTTGCTCTATTCAAAATGAAAAAAAAAAAGTTTTGCCTATAGTTATACTTAAAGCAATTTCCCTTTGCAGGCAGGAGCGCGAAGCCCATTGATGTGTAGCAGAATACAGTGATCAGCTTGTACTTTCCTTACTGTGGCTACTGGTCCCAACACCACCTCTTGAGTCACTGCCAACCCACCTGGCTGCAGCTGCCCCTTTCACTAGTCCTCAAGGCTAACTTTCATCTACAGTACTCCAGACTGACTCTCACCAGCCCACCTGGCTGACTCTGCAGGAGATCTCCCAGGGAAGAAGACTTAAGCACACCGCTGTCTTTAGGGAGAACTGGTTACATCTGGTAGGCTCCCCGCTTGTAAGTCCCCAGTAGTGCTGCTCTACTCACACTGTTCTCTCACTTGCTCCCATGCCTCCAAGAAGGGCTTCCTCTGTGTGTTGTGGCAGGATCCTTCCAGCACCTGATCCCCAGCCCAAGTTCACCTCCCCCAGACTAGGGAGCACTCATGAGGACCACCGACAGCCTCCACGGCACTATATCTCCATCTTCCACCCGACTGCCCCTGCTGGCATGGCTCATGCCTATTTATGAGGTAAGCCTTGCCCCCTGCCAGCCCTTTACTGGGGATTGGCCAAGCCCCTCATAAATATTCCATTCAGCTCCTCCTAACCTCCACTGACTAACTCTAGAATTTTCTCCAACCTTCTAGACCAGGGGGAGGCACCAGATGAGCTGTCAGGCTGAGTCATCCAGCCCTGACTCACTGAGCCCTAACCCAGATTTACAGCTCAGGCTTAGCCCTGAGCGAACTAAATTTGCCTATACTAACAAACCTACACTACAAAAACCTATCTTACATCTAGCACACACTGGTGGGTGCTGCATATGTATAGTAGAGAAAGTAACATACATTTATAAAACCTAAATTTATCATCAGACAAAACATGCGCCTTTAGAAAAATAGAGGGGCTTCCTGTCTCATACTCCAATATGGCGAAATTCCCATTATAAAGAATTATTTAAATTAGAGGAATTTGGGGCATGAGAGGAAATGGGGATTAAATATATTCCACAGTTGTACACCGGTCAGATTTTTAAATCCTTCATACAAGCAGTTTTCACTTCCTCAGTGCCCATCAGTGCCACCTGAGTGCCCATCAGTGCTGCATACCAGTGCCACCTATCAATGCCCATCAGTGCCACCTATCAGTGCCCATCAGTGCCGCTTATCAGTGCCCATAATCGGTGCCACCTTTTAAACTCACAGTCACAGATTTCCAGGTTGCAGCTTACCGATCATCCTATAGTCCGGGAGGTTCTGTTGGCCAAAGACAAAAAGGGAATAATATCTCAGAGCTACTCCATTCTTCTTGGGGCCCTTCAAGATGCCTCTGCATTACCATGCAGGGGAAGCTGGGAGAGAGATTTGGGTCCCATTGATGGTGAGACCTGGGAGCTTTGCCTGTCTTCTGCCCCCTTGGTTTCAGTGTCAGCCTCCCAAAAGCTATCTGATCTATATTTATTACATAGGGCCTATAAAACGCCTGTTCAGCTATATAGGTGGGGGAATAGAGACACTCCCCTGTGTCCAAAATGTGAGCAGGATCATGTTGATCTTCTCCATATGTTCTGGCGGTTCCCCCAAACTCTTTCATTATTGGACTGATATATTCAGGTGATAATGACTAATATAGGATTGTTTTCTTTTCTTCCCTGTTGGAGGAGGTTTTATTTGCCCAGAGCTTTACCTTTGATCTTATTAAGATATTTTGGGTATATGTGGCTCTGTTGCATTCATATTATTTGTGCTAATGTATAATGTGTTGATACTAAATTTCATTTTCTATGCAACTTTGGTACTGGCCTATATTTGGTACCGTCATCGTATTCTTTATTTGATGTATGTATAACCCTTGATGTGTATTTTATGATTTACCCAATAAATATATTTTTCTGATTAAGAAAAAATAGAAATCTTGCTGTTTCTGAAATGAGGCTACTTCTGATGTGTTCTCCTTAGCTAACCTATGACGCTTTGGGAATCCTTTGTCATGTAAAAAAGGTTTATTTGTAAAACAAAGATTGTATAACTATATAAATATAGTGGAAAAACATGCATTTATAAACTTGTAAAGAACAACAAAAAAAAAAAAAGTAAAACAGATACAAAATCATTATAGTCTCTCTTTAGAAAAAGGGAAGATTAACCAGCAACATCTGGTTTTCACATCACATGCTGAGGAACTCATTCTTTTCAGCTGGCTATTTGGCTTTACTACAGCTGAAGGCTGGTATCTCATGTAATTCCCAGGGTCTGGGACAGGAAGATTAGAGTTGTAATCAGACATGTTCCAGCAGGAAAAATGTTTCGACATTCTGTCTGACCAGGTACCAAAAGCTACAGATGTCCTCTGTAATATAATGCCACAACACTGCTGGTCTATAAGGATTTGCGAAATATAATCAAACTTAAAGAGATGCCGTCACCTTGCCAATTCAGGACAAAGTGACATTGTCCCAGAACCCTTAATACTCTCGGTGCCAGCACTTCCTTCCAGTTCCAGCTTCTGTCAAAGTCCACTCTAAAATCCCTGGTGTTGGACGCTAAAGGTAGCGGTGACATCACTACACTATTCATGTGACAGTGCTCAGGCCAAAACCTACCTGGCCTATTTGTGCACTACAACTTTACCACCTCAAAGCCACCCAATTGTGCTTTCCCTTTTGACTCCAATACAATTTGCAAAAAAGGGCGAATTGAAGGAGGTGAGGCTGATTCTTATATTGGTTTCTCACTGCTCTTTTGTGGTAACATGTTTGTTAGTATGCACCTTTTGCACATTGGTGCACTGTGGTGCCACTTTCTTCCATGCCTTGTGGTGTTCTGCATTACAAAACATTGTGCTTGCACCTTTTTTACTGCATTAGACAGCCCATTCAAGTGAATATACTGCCTTAAATAAACTACCAGTCATTTTTGGCCCCCAGGAGCCAAAGTAAACTATACAACGTCCTAAAAATTGTCATTGGACATCAGGAATAAAGAAGGAATGGACTTTGTAGGCATAATTAAAACATTTTGTATACAATCTTTATTATAGCATATATATATATATATATATATATATATATATATATATATATATATATATATATATATATATATATATATATATATATATATAACAAAACAAGTGTAAAATACATACACCAATAAGCTGTGAGTTAAAAAAAAAAAACAATACTGACTGACGAGAGGTGAATCAATCCTTTGTTAGATTAAAAACAAAGCTGTATGAGACCAAAACATCCCTAAGGTTGGTGAGTACCCCAATAATAATAACACGGCGGGTGACCTTGCAAGTATGGTCTTGGGGACTGGCAACACCAACTCAGGGTATGTCAGTTCAGCTCAATGATTGCTCAATGTTTGCTTGACTAGTTTCATGCAGCAATGCGCTTCTTTAGGAGATAATTAAATCTATATGAATGAAATCAAATAATAAAATAATGATCTATACACTCAGAAAAATGTTAGGCTACTTTCACACTGGGGCATTGCGGGCGCTGGCGGTAAAGCGGCGCTATATTTAGCGGTGCTTTACCGTCATTTTAGCAGCGTGATTCGGGTGCTAGCGGGGCAGTTTTAACCCCGGCTAGCGGCCGAAAAAGGGTTAAAAGCCAACCGGAAAGTGCCGCTGCAGCGGCGCTTTGCAGGTGGGTTTGCAGCACTGCCCCATGTTTTCTATGGGAAGGGGTGCTTTAGGAGCAGTAAATGCAACGCTCCTAAAGCGCTCCATTTCTCGACAGAACAGGTGGGCGGGGCAATGGTCGAATCCTCCCTCCTCTCTGCTCTCCTGTGTTGTGCGAGCTGGGCTGCAGCAGCGGAGGGAGGATCAGAGAGAGAAAGCTCCCAGCCGCTGCCACCCGCCCAGGATCGGCCCTGCCTGCGGGCCGATACTTTGAGACCCCTGGCCTAAACTTTGTCTTCACAGCAGACAAAGCACTTGCACTAGGTGAAAGTCTGTTAAAGCCATTCCCTATGTGCAATCTCACAAAGGAGCAAAGGATCTACATACAGTTGTACTCATAAGTTTACATACCCTGGCAGAATTTATGATTTATGCCCATTTTTTCAGAGAATATGAATGATAACACAAAAACTTTTCTTTCACTCATGGTTAGTGTTTGACTGAAACCATTTATTAATCAGTTAACTGTGTTTACTCTTTTTAAATTATAATCACAACAGAAACTACCCAAATGACCCTGATCAAAAGTTTACACACCCCAGTTCTTAATACCGTTTATTGCCCCCTTTAACATCAATAACAGCTTGAAGTCTTTTGTGGTATTCGTGGATGAGGCTCTTTATCTTCTCAGATGGTAAAGCTGCCCATTGCTCTTGGCAAAAAGCCTCCAATTCCTGTAAATTATTGGGCTGTCTTGTATGAACTGCACATTTGAGATCTCCTCAGAGTGGATCAATGATATTGAGGTCAGGAGACTGAGATGGCCACTTCAGAACCTTCACTTTATTCTGCTGTAGCCAATGACAGGTCGACTTGGTCTTGTGTTTGGGTTTATTTTCATGTTGGAATGTCCAAGTATGTCCCATGAGCAGCTTCCTGGCTGATGAATGCAAATGTTCCTCCAGTATTTTTTGATAACATACTGCATTCATCTTGCCATAAATTTTGACCAAATTTCATGTGCCTTTGTAGCTCACACATCCCCAAAACATTAGCAACCCACCTACATGTTTCACAGTAGGAATGGTGTACCTTTCTTCATAGGTCCATTTGACTCCTCTCCAAATGAAGCTTTTATGGTTATGGTCAAAAAGCTAAATTTTGGTCTCATCACTCCAAATGACTTTGTGCCAGAAGGTTTGCGGCTTGTTTCTGTGCTGTTTGGCGTATTGTAAGCGGGATACTTTGTAGCATTTGCATAGTCTTGGCTTTCTTCTGGCGACTCGACCATGCAGCCCATCTTTCTTCAAGCGCCTCCTTATTGTGCATCTTGAAACAGGCACATCACATGTTTTAAGAGTCCTGTATTTCACCTGAAGTTATTTGTGGGTCTTTCTCTGCATCCCTAACCATTTTCCTGGCAGTTGTGGCTGAAATTCTTGTTGGTCTACCGGACCGTGATTTGGTTTTAACAGAACCCCTCATTTTCCACTTCTTGATTAGAGGTTGAACACTGCTGATTGGCATTATCAATTCCTTGGATATCTTTTTATATCCCTTTCCAGTTTTATATACAATTCAACTACCTTTTGCCACAGATCCTTTGACAATTCTTTTCAGAATCCAGAAACGTCAGTGCAGCACTGGATGAAAGATGCAAGGGTCTGTCAGGAGTCCAGAAACTCATTGACCTTTTATATATATATATATATATTTTATACATATACACACACACACACACACACACACACACACTAATTACAAGCAAACAGATCACAGGTGAGGATGATTACCTTTCATAGCCATGCATACCCCTTTGTGTCAACCTGTGTGCATGTTATCAGGCCAAAATCCCCAGGGTATGTAAACTTTTGATCAGGGTCATTTGGGTAGTTTCTGTTGTGATTATGATTTAAAAAGAGTAAACACAGTTGATTGATAATAAATGGCTTCAGCCAAACACTAACCATGAGTGAAAGAAAAGTTTTTGTATTATCATTCATATTCTCTGAAAAATGGGCACGAAATCATTAATTTTGTTAACTTATGAGCACAACTGTATATTGACTCTCCGAGGCTAGGTGGTGGAGAAAGCGTTTGGGATCATAGCAAATAGATTTAGAATAGCTTTCACATCCATCAATCTTGCATTAAAGTGAACGATCTAGTGCTCTGCTGCTGCATCATTTTCTGAGGCGCCATACAGACAGATAAGCACATTTCTCGGCACACCACTTTGAGCAGGATCCAACAAACACAGAGAATATAATAGAGTGTGAGCAGCGCTCATAAAAATAAGAAAAATAAAAGGGCATAAGGCTCCATTCACACTTATACGACTCCAAAGTTGCACCAACTTTGGACTGCAACTTTGGATGGGTGTAACTTGGATACGACTTTGGCTTTGATCAGTGATAATGGACAACTGTTGCATTGTAGAACTCATTAGTGTTACAAGGTCTCAGGTGTGAATGGGGAGCAAGTGTGTTAAATTTGGTCATATCGCTCTCACTATCTCATACTGGTCACTGGAAGTTTAACATGGCACCTCATGGCAAAGAACTCTCTGAGGATCTGAAAAAAATAATAATTGTTGCTCTACATAAAGTTGGCCTAGGCTATAAGAAGATTGCCAAGACCCTAAAACTGAGCTGCAGCACGGTGGCTAAGACCATACAGCGGTTTAAAAGGACAGGTTCCACTCAGAACAGGCCTCGCCATGGTCGACCAAAGGAGTTGAGTGCACATGCTCAGCATCATATGCATAGGTTCTTTGGGAAATAGACGTGTGTGTGCTGGCAGCATTGCTGCAGAGGTTGGAGGGGTAGGGGGGGGGGTCAGTCTGTCAGTGCTCAGACCATACGTCGCATGCTGCATCAAATTGGTCTGCATGGCTGTCGTCCCAGAAGGAAGGCTCTTCTAAAGATGATGCACAAGAAAGCCCGCAGTTTGCTGAAGACAAGCAGACTAAGGACATGGATTACTGGAACCATGTCCTGTGGTCTGTTGAGAGCAAGATAAACTTACTTGGTTCAGATTGTGTCAAGCGTGTGTGGCAGCAACCAGGTGAGGAGTACAAAGACAATTGTGTCTTTCCTACAGTCAAGCATGGTGGTGGGAGTGTCATGGTCTGGGGCTGCAGGAGGGCTACCAACACTGGGAAGCTACAGTTCATTGAGGAAATGCCAACATGTACTGTGACATACTAAAGCAGAGCATTATCCCCTCCCTTTGGGGACTGGGCTGCAGTATTCCAACATTATAATGACCTCAAACACACCTCCAAGATGACCACTGCCTTGCTAAAGAAGCTGAGGGTAAAGGTGATGGACTGGCCAAGCAGGTCTCCAGACCTAAACATTATTGAGCATCTGTGGGGCATCTTCAAAACGGAAGGTGGAGGAGCGCAAGGTCTCCAACATCCACCAGCTCAGTGATGTCATCATGGAGGAGTGGAAGAGGAGTCCAGGGGGCACCTGTGATGATCTGGTGCGCTTCATGGCCAAGCGGGTTAAGGCAGTGCTAGAAAAGAATGGTGGCCACACAAAATATTGACACTTTGGGCCCAATTTGGGCATTTTCACTTAGGGGTATACTCACTTTTGTTGCCAGAAGTTTAGGCATTAAGGTGTCGAGCAGTGTTGACTAAATGAATACTATTTTAGTGAACTAAAACAAGTGAGATGACTAAAATACAACTAAAACTAAAATGCCATTTTAGTCAAAAGACTAAAACTAAATTGAAATTTGACTTCAATATTAAAGTGGAAGTAAAGTCAGATTTTCCACTTTCACCTACAGGTAAGCCTGTAATGAGGCTTACCTGTAGGTACAAAAAATATCTCCTAAACCTTTACGGTTTAGGAGATATTCCCCGTGCAATACGCCGCTGACTGCAGCGGCGCATGCGCACGGGGGATTCTCGTCTGAAAGGCCGGCAGAATACGAACCCTGCCGGGACGAAGTCTCCCGTGCGCATGCGCGGGAGTGACGACATCGCGGCTCCAGCCACTCACAGCGCCCGGAAGACACGCCGAGGCAACATGTCAGCGACCTCGGCGTGGACCAGGTGAGTTACCGACGCCTCGTTCTAAGGTAAGTATTTCATAATGAGCTAGTATGCGGTGCATACTAGCTCATTATGCCTTTTCCCTTACAGGTGTAAAAAAAAAAAAAAAATGTCAGCGGGTTTACTCCCGCTTTAACACTGGTCTGTGGTGAATGTTCATACCTCAATATCATAAATAATAACATATTCGATTTTTTCACTCTAGCAGTATAATGAGTTTGGAAATTGTAGAGAAAAATACGACTAAAACAATTGCAGAAGACTAAAATAGGACTAAAACTAAAATCGTAAACTAAACGAAATTTGCTGCCAAAATTAAACACTGGTGTTGAGTTATTTTGAGGAGACAGCACATTTAACTGTTATACAAGCTGTACACTCACTACTTTACATTGTAGCAAAGTGTGATTGAATATCAGATGTTAGATGGCCATCGCATTTTGAGAGACCCTAACCTGGAACGTTTAGTTATAATAAAAGTGTAAAAAATAAACACATAAATAAAAAAAAAAAAAGCCAAAAATAGTGGTAATTTTATTGAGTTAATATTCTGTTCTTACTGTTTTATTGTACTTTATATGATACTGTAATGTTCTATTGTTACTGTGTTTTTTGTTGGCCATTGTTTTCTTTGAAGATCTGCCATTTTACTGTACACTATTATATTGTAATGATTTATTGATACTGTGTTTTATTGTTAACCTGTGTTTGCTTTGCAGGTACACTATTCAGCTGCAGCACTTATTTGTTTATTTTGACAGCAACAGGGTTTGCTCTCACAATGCGTAAATCAGTGATTCTAGCCCTGTAAGAGGCGATTTCACCACTGCAGGAAAAAAAAAAAAAAAAAAAAAAGAAGAAGAGGCATATATGCCGAAGCATAGGGGCAGGGGGTGAATATAGGGGCCCCCTATGCTTTGGCATGCATTTTATCACTTTTCTTGGCAGAGATTTCTTCGTCCACATCGATCAATGTAAATGGAGGAATCGTTTTTTTTTTTTCATGGGCCGAACGAAAAAAAGAGAACATTACAATATATGCCCAACAAGGACTAGCAAAGTACTGGTTGTATATTGGGGTGTAATTCCACAAATATCCATGACGTGTGAGCAATATATAATTTCAGTGACCACTTTGTGTAAAAATTGTTAGTAGATGCTATAACTTTTCCGCAAACCAAGAAATATACACTTATTGAATCTTATTTTTTTATTTCTTTTACCCAAGACATGTGGCTGAATGCATTTTGGCCTAAATGTATAATAAAAATGTAAAATCCCAGTGGTGAATAAATACCACCAAAAGAAAGCTCTATTTGTAGAAAAAAAAAAAGGATGCAAATCATGTTTGGGTATGACCGCGCAATTACCAGTTCGTTAAAGACATCATGTTAAATGGAAGACAATACTTCATTAGGTATTTAAGTGGTTATCAATATAGTTTGCACCTTTGTGACATAGTAAATGAATACAGACAGGCCATGTAAATACACAAAGGGAAATCATATTTCAGCAATTTATTCAGCCAGGTTGTTAAATTTTCTTATCATCACTAGTCCCAACATATATACAATAAAGTGCATATTACATCATAAATGCTGAATCAGTGAAAAGATTAAAAGCTTAACAGATATTTAACACAAATGAAATGGGGAATTATTGCTTACTAAATATACATATTTGTTAATACTACAAGCCAGTGATACAAGGGTGAATTTAACATAAATGACATACATGCCTGTTGAAGTTTTTGCACTCAGAGAGAATACAGATTACGGGGTCTGTTTGTAACCTCTGTGTATCAATTGTTGGTACTTGGAAAGGCTATACTTATAGTGCACCCAAAACTAGAATAATGGAGTGTTGAGTTATAAGTGTTGTGTTTAATATAATGATGTTCATTGCACTGTTGATTTTTTTGCACTCACTATTAGACTTTATACAGATTAGGACCTCCTTATATCAATTTTGTTAATAGCCAAGAGAGACCATGCTCTTAGTGTGCCCTCAATAAGAATAATGGGGTCCTGTAGGAAGGTACTTACAAACTTTGTATTTTGATTGTGGACTCCAGCTGCTGTCAATCAAACCCAGTGCCGTGGGAGCAGAGTCCTGCTGTCTGCGTCAATGGACGCAGCAGCAGGACGAGGGAGCGTGCCCGCATGAGTGCCCAGCAGGAGAGCAGCTCTCCAACGGGGCACTCGAGCAGAGGAGGAGCCAGGAGCGCTGTTAAAGGGCCCCAGTAGAGGAGGATCGGGGCCACTCTGTGCAAAACCAACTGCACAAAGAAAGTATCACGTTTGTTCATTTTTTTTTTTAAACAAACGTTTACATATCCTTTAAAGCCTGAGACAGCTGGCATTGTCAGAAGGAAAGGTCAGCAATGCCACCTTACACACAGTACTTACCTCCGTACCCATTTTATTGTGTATTTAAAGTCTTTAGATTCACTTAACTGCGACTAGACGGATTCATATTTTTACTTATAGAGGGGCATTCAGGTTGTGAATAAATAGAAGAAGTGTACACAAAAGATGTAAAATGTACATCCTGTACTTCTACTAATGTGCTCAAGTCTAAAATAAGTATATTCCAGAAACTAGTCATAATTTTTCTTTCATTTTCAAATGTGCACTGGTGGGAATCGGCTTGCTACAGTCAGACATTTCTTTCAGACATTATAGGCAATCTAATTATAACTGAAGGGGTAGCATTGCAAGACTGATCTTTAACCCTTTTAGCTACCAGGCCGTCGCCCTTTTTTTTTTTTTTTTTATTTCACATTTAGTCTACAGATTTTGTTTATCAAATATGTTTTTTTTTTTTTTTTTTAAACACACTAAAATTACCCCACATATTTTCTGAAATTCAGACAACAAGATAAAACTATGCAGTTTAATAACCATTGAAGGAATGCTAAACTGTAATTAAGCAACTTAAGCCAAAAACCCTGAGACACCCATGTGTTGTGGTAACTCACAATCCGCAGTTTGGGTGCAGCAGTGCCGTGAATTTTTAATCGCACAGTAACAACTAGGGCTGAAACAACTCATCGATTAATCGACAACTAATCGATTATGAAATTAATTGATTACTATTTTCATAATCTATTAATCGGCCAGTTACATAATGGGGTTAAAAAAACTAAAATTAGCCCTTTATAGTACAAAAAGAGCAAATAATCACTACTGTAAATATTACTTTCACAGTTCTACAGTAAAAAAATGAACCCCTTATGGTAGCAATTATCTGCGTTTTTGTACTATAAAGAGCTCATTTTATTTTTTTTAACCCAATTATGTTACTAAACGTCTTAGACCTGGTTCACACTTTTGTGTTTTTTGGTGCTTTTTGCAGAAACGCACTACAGTTCATTTACATGATTTCCTATGGGACACGTTCACATCTACGCTTTTTTCAGCCGCTGCATATTAGGAAAAGGGTCAGACTTTTTTAAATGCAAAACGGTGCTTTTTTGGTTCAATATACTTCAATGGTGAAGCTGCAGAAAAGCATGTAATGCGTTTTTGCAGCAATTTGTGCTTTTTATTCTGCCCAACAACAAATTGGCCACAAAAAAAAAGCAAAAAACGCAAATCGCAGCAAAATCACGTGCGCAAAAATTAAAATGTACAGCAAAAAGCACGGCAGAAACAGATCAAACGCAAACTGCATAGGTGTGTACTGAGCCTTATTTTGGCCACACGGATCAATTTTCAGATGAGAATATTCAAATGAAAAATCTTTGTACATTTGCTGAATGAAAGAATGTTGGAAATTTTCACTTGTTTTTAACATTCTGTTTTTAAAATGAATGCAATTTCTGAACGAAAACCACATACACTGTCTGAAAATTCCTTTCACCAAGAAGTTTTCTATTTCCAAATTTTCCCATCACTGTGGTTGAAAATGAACATAGATTTGACCCCACTAATGATTAGAAAATCGATGAACGCTCTTAAAATGACATTTTTTTTTTGAAGGAAGACATTGTTTTTTTTAAATAAAAAATGTGATCTCCGAGTCTGATGATATTTACCAGAGTCACCCTTTAATAGTATACACAGTATATCTCCTTTAATATACAGTATATCTCTTCTAATAGTATATACAGTACATCTCTGTCTGTTATTCTCAGAGTGGATTATATATTTTGCTCCCTAACCATATAGTTGGTTATTTATATTCACCACTGCATAGAGATGTTAAAGAATTGCCTTTTTTTAAACTTTACATATAAACTAAATTATACAGCACACTTTTTTTTTAAGGCTATTAACCAATTGATTAATCAAAACAATAATCGGCCAATTAATCAATTATGAAAACATTTTTTTAGTCATAGTAACAACCTTAAAAGCAGAGGGCCACCCTTAAAAAAAATAAAAAAAAATAAAAAACTTTTAAAAAAAAAAAAATTTTTTTTTTAACTTACCAGAAACTCCTGTTGCTAGGCAGTCTTCCTAATCTGCCTCTTACGCTGCGCTTCCTCCTCTTCGGTGAGCGGATCCGTTGCCATATGTGACATGTGTGTGTCCCAGAACACAACGAGCCATTCACAAAGCACTGCGTGACTTGCGCATGCGCAGTAGGAAACGGGCAGTAAAGCCGCAAGGCTCCACTGCCTGTTTCCCTTCGTTAAGATGGCGGCGCCGGCAGCCGATCCGATGGAAGGATCAGCCTAGGGGCGGCTAAAATCGCTGGACAGGTAACTGTCCTTATTAAAAGTCAGCAGCTACAGTGAAAAAAAAAAAAAAAAAACACAGCGCGGCTGGAACGCCCCTTTAATGCATTTTCTGAAGCGGTACATGATGGCAAATGAAGCGCTGGTGCCTTTACTGCCAGAGACAAATACCTACAGGCACTACACTGCTCAGGAGTGGGCACAGGCTGTTTTTTTTTTTTTACCAACTCTTATCCAAAACTAAACAAAATTTGGCTAGAGAGTCACTTTATCTGTACTTTGCGCTCTGACAATGGAACAAAACACATTTTGAATGAACAATCTCACCATTTTCTGTTGGTGATGATAAACCATATAATATAAAGGCTGGATTCACACCATTGCGAGTTGGATGCGGGTTCTCAATTGGGTACCCAATTTCGCAATAGCAGGAGATTTTGACCGGCTCTCTATGGAGCCGGTTTACATATCTCTGCTGCAAATTTGCACAGGAGCCCGGTGTGTCTTTTGGTCAGTTTCAGGTCTGAATTCAGACAAAAATTCAGGCTGAAATCGGACCTGAAATGGTAAACGGGGACACACAGGACCCTTGCTGGGGAGCAGCATTAGTATTAAGTGTGAAACCAGCGACAAATGTTCTCTAATTTTCTCTGACACCAACACTAGATTCTTCTGAACATTTGAGCTCATCTAACAATAGGGGAAGGCCTACAACCTAGTCAGAGCCCTCAGTTTTGTGCCGACAAGCAAAGTACAGTTTTGGTTTGATGATGTGGAGTCCTTCGGGCAAACGAGCATTAACCACTTGACCTCCAATAGATTTACCCCCTTCATAACCAGGCCATTTTTTGCGATATGGCACTGCATTACTTTGACAATTGCGCTTTTGTGCGACACTGTACCCAAATAAAATGTATGTCCTTTTCCCCCCACAAATAAAGCTTTCTGTTGGTGGTATTTGATCACCTCCTGCGGTTTTATTTTTTGCACTATAAAAAAAAAAGACCACCAATTTAGAGAAAAATCAAAATCAAAAAATATATATATAAAAAAAATTTTAAAATGGCGGCGATCCGCGACTTATAGCGGGACTGCGATATTGCGGCAGACATGGACACTTTTTGGGGACCAATGACACCAATACAGTGATCAGTGCTTAAAAAAAAAAAAAAAAAAAAATACTGTCACTGTACTGACACTGGCTGGGAAGGTTAACATCAGGGCCGATCAAAGGGTTAAATGTGTGCAGTCTGTGATTCAGTGTAGTAAGGGAGGTGCTTTTACTAGTAAAAGGCATGGATCGGTGTTCCTGCTTTACATGATCCATGCCTTCCTTCTGTACTGACAGAACGGCAATCTGCCTTGCTTACATAGACTGTACAGTCTATGTACAGACGGCTGTTCTGCCTGTGTACCGTAGCATCAGTTGGTGCTGGCAGACATTGAGTCCGCTGTACCTGCCGATCTGCTCCCGCTGTGCATAATTATAGCGGGAGCAGCCCAGTGGCGTGCGTGTGCCCCAGACCCTGAAGTGTCAGATCACATACCTAGTACCTGATTTGGTGCAGAGCGGCCGCCCTGCTGCAGTATATGTACGGTAAGCGGCCTGCAAGTGGCTAAAGTCTAAACGTTTAAAAAAAAAAAAACACTTTAAGACGGGCCTCTTTTTTAGATGTGGTGTTTACAAGTTAGTTAAAAACATTTTTTTTTTGCTAGAAAATTACTTGGAACCCCCAAACATAATACATTTTTTTTCTATAGAGAATAAAACAGCGGTCATTGCAATCGTTTGTCACACCTTATTTGCGCTAGCGGTCTTACAATCGCACTTTTAAAAAAAAAAAAAAACAAACTTTTTTTATATTGTGAAAGATGTTACGCCGAGTAAATTGATACCCAACATGTCATGCTTCAAAATTGCGCCCGCTCATGGAATGGTGACAAACTTTTTCCCTTAAAAATCTCCATAGACGACATTTAAAAAAATTCTACCGGTTGCATGTTTTGCGTTACAGAGGAGGTCTATAGCTAGAATTATTGCTCTCGCTCTACCAATCGCGGCGATACTAGCTGCTGCTATACCAACGATATCCGTCCCCAATGTAGGGACGTACATTGGCATGCGGCGGTCCGGAAGTGGTTAACCTCTTCCAGACCAGCCTCGTTTTGGATTTTAGGTGTTTACATGTTTTAAAACTGTTTTTTTTGCTAGAAAATGACTTAGAACCCCCAAACATTATATATTGTTTTTTTTCTAACATCCTAGAGAATAAAATGGCGGTCGTTGCAATACTTTTTTTCACACCGTATTTGCGCAGCGGTCTTACAAGCGCACTTTTTTTGGAAAAAAGTCACTTTTTTGAATAAAAAAATAAGACAACCGTAAAATTAGCCCAATTTTTTTTGGATTGTGAAAGATAATGTTACGCCGAGTAAATTGATACCCAACATGTCACGCTTCAAAATTTCGGCCGCTCGTGGAATGGCGTCAAACTTTTACCCTCAAAAATCTCCATAAGCGACATTTAAAAAATTCTACAGGTTGCATTTTTTGAGTTACAGAGGAGGTCTATGGCTAGAATTATTGCTCTCGCTCTACCGATCGCGGCGATACATCACATGTGTGGTTTGACTACCGTTTTCATATGCGGGCGCTGCTCACGTATGCGTTCGCTTCTGCGCGCGAGCTCGTCGGGACGGGGTGTTTTAAAAAAATTTTTTTTGTTTTTTATTATTTATTTTACTTAATTGTATTTTTTACACAGTTTAAAAAAAAAATAAAAAATTGATCACTTTTATTCCTATTACAAGGAATGTAAACATCCCTTGTAATAGAAAAAAGCATGACAGGTCCTCTTAAATATGAGATCTGGGGTCAAAAAGTCCTCAGATCTCATATTTGGACTTCAATGGGAAAAAAAAAAAAAAATTTAAAAAATGTCATTTAAAAAAATGACATTTGTAAATTTCCCTTTAAGACGTATGGGCGGAAGTGACGTTTTTGACGTCGCTTCCGCCCTCCTATGGTATAGAGATGAGTGGCGGCCATCTTAGCGTCACTCATCTCTATACACAGGCAGGGAACGGACCCGATCGCCTCCGCCGCTGCCGACGGTTCCGGTAAGCGGCGGAAGGCACGGGAGAGCGGCGGGAGGGGGGGCACCTCTCCCGCCGCCGATAACGGTGCTCTCGCGGCGAATCCGCCGCGATGACCACCATTATCGGAAAGGGGACCGCTCACTGTAAAGAGGGATACCTCGGTTGTGGCAGCAGCTGCTGCCGTTACCGAGATATCCCTCTTCAAAAAAATGACGTATATATACAGTGAGCGGTCGTGAAGTGGTTAAATCTACCTAATTATATATTTTATCTATCTGTACCCTTTGTTTTTGCTATACATCTTTCCTATAATTAGAATTGCTAGGTGACCCTGCAGTTCCTTGGGCTTTTGCGTTCCTGGTGGCAACAATCTGCAAGCTCATAGTGGCTCTGCCAAACAGAAAGCCTTACTTTGAGTGCACTCAAGTTTCTCGATTTTAACTGAAGCTCCGATGAAGGGGGGGGAGTTCCTTTGACCCCCCAAAACACATGGGCTATCTTTAAACACAACATCAATAAATTAGTTTACATTCTCTATCTTTGTCTGGTACTCTTTTCATGTATGAATGTCTTTTCCTGGTAACCTGCTGGAGAACCCACAGTAAGGTAGACTTGCCTGTTGTGAGCAGCCTAACCTGAGTCAGAGCGCTCAAATGTTTTTTTTCCCCTTTCACTACTGTGTTTAAACTCATATCAAATTCGCAGCACCTCTTGAATGACCTTTTTCCCCCCATTGATGGGACAGTGTTTAGCTATTACACACCCTCCCTTCCAAGCCATTGAGAACGGAGTGAGCCATCAGTCAGGCATGTGCTCTGCCCCCTTGGTGGCTAAGATTACTGAATGACATCGCACTTCTCTCTGAAAAGTATGGAAGGGGAGGGAGCATAAAAGCTAAAACGATGTCACAGGACATATGATACTCTGCAGTTTAGCTTCGTCCCGACCAGGACGGTGTTGCACTGGTAACAGGAACAGTGATCATGTGACCCAAGAAAACAGGTAAAAAAAACAAAAAAAAATAAAAAGTACGAACATCAGTATTTACATCCTGTAAACTGTACATACATAATCACCCTTCAATATGCATTATCTGCATGGAGTATGTAATTCTCACTGCGTAACAGTTTTCAGAGCAATTTCAATTAAGTAATCAATTTCCACCTTAATTCGTTGTAGTTTGTCCGTGTATAAATGGGGTGGCGTCATTACGTTTTATGGACAGGAGATGACATGATGGTTGTATGTTTTTATGTACAATGCACTGTGGAATATGTCAACACTAAAGCCTAGTACACATGGGCCGGATTTCAGGCAGCACCGGCCGGTTCAATAGAAAGTGGCCGACATTCGGTCCGTGTGTACTGCAGTTTGGCTGGCTTCTGTCGAAGGCTCATGACCGAAAAAGGTCTGCCAATGGCTGAGAGCGTGCTGACCGGAGTGTTCTAGCGGAGGAGGGGTCCCCCATGTCTGAACACAACAGCATCGCATTGTTAGTACAGCGGTTCTAACCTGAGCTGTCAGGTTTTTTTTTTCGTTCAGCCCGCTGGGTTGAACAAAAAAAAAAAAACTTGTTGTTTGTTCTAGGCTTAAGCAAACTAGTAAAATAGGTAATCTCTTTTTATTAAACAACACACTTGTCATTGTTTGATAGGAACATTTCCCCATTGACCTCTACACTAAGCTGATGTATGATTTACCAGCCATCAAAGTCAAATCGTCAGAATTTTTTCTGTTTTTCACTCTCACCCTGCTTTTAATTTGTCAAAAGCAGATTTTTAAATATATGGAATTATAGCCCTAAAAGATTTAATTTACACGAATGATTCCGAATCACCCAAAAAGCACATGCACGCGTACAACTCCATACAAATAAATGGGAAATGCAGTTAAATGCATACAAAAGCAGCCCGCATAAAATTGTGCTGCACATTCAGCACTGAATTATAGAGTATACTTTGTTCATGTCTGTTTTAATCCAGCCATAAAGCACATTGGTCAGCACAAACTTTCTAGTGCATTTGAATGTTCACTATTTTACTTTAAAAAACCTGACACAAACTTGGACTACAGTATAGTCAATTTTTACATAGATTTAAAATGTATAAACTTCCCAGCAGACAGCACAGCAAATGGAATAACAATCGGATGTGCCCAAGAGGTCAGCAAACATGTAGTATCTTTTTGCTGGAGGGAATCAGTGCTGTAACAAAGGAGTAACACTAAACATGTAAATGTACATTGTATTTTTTTTTTTTTTTTTTTTTTTTAGCCTAAGACAAACATGAAAGTTTAATATATCAGCGAACCACATCACCACATTATCAGCCATGCTTACGCACTGAACGCACATTAACCTAAATTTACAAAACCATAAAAAAAAATACTCTTAATAAGTAAACTGTCCTTGTCATGCATTTCGGCATCTATATATTATGCTTTACAGGAATGGTAAAAAAATGGATTAACACTTCTTCCAGATGCCATAACATCACCACTTGATCTTTAAACAGCAGGCACTTTCCAAAAGAGGTTGCTCCTTGCTACAAATAAAAAGTTGTTGCATCAACAGCAGAGGGTAAGAGCAGTCACATCTCCCTCGTTGTTCAGTACATAACAAAATTTGGGTTTTCTTTTCACTGGGACACACGGGAATAAGCAAGGAGAAGGCCGCAGCAAAGTTATGTGTGCAATTTGTGCGCCATACCTAAAAAAAGATGCAGTTGTCACATTTGATAAGAAAAGAAGGTCATCTTTTAAATTTCCACTTTCAGTACCACAAGAATGGTTATGTTTCTAGTGTGTGAACTGCACCCAACTCTTCACCACACTGGGGCCTGAGATGCTCCGGTACCATACTTGGTCATACATCTTTCCTTCATAGCCTCTGCCTCTCTAGGTTATGCATTCTCTTCAAGAGGAAATACTAGCCGTGTTCCTCTATTAGTGATTTCATAATCTCCTCCAAGTTCACGTTCCAGGGCTTCTTCTGAACTGCTTTTTGTTCTTCTGCCATCTAGGCTTGTGGTGGCCGTGTGAGATCCTGAAGACCCATTAGCTGTGATGGTGGTGTCTCCGTAAGTCAATGTGAGGTCACCATCATTAAGAATGAAATCTGCATCATCTTCTCTCAGCTGTTCTGAATTCTACATTGAAAGCATAAGACACATAATGTGTTAGTCAATTTCTACAAATTTAAAAATCGATAACCGTATATACTCGAGTATAAGCCGACCCAAATATAAGCCGAGGCACCTAATTTTACCACAAAAAAAATGGGAAAACTTATTGACTCGAGTATAAGCCTAGGGTGAGAAATGCGCAGCTACTGTAAGTGGAAAAGAGGGTCAACAATGCCCATTTGCATGCCTCACTGTGCCCATTTACAGCCATAGGTCCACCGAACTTGGTAGTTAAGGGTTCCTAGATGCCCCCTATCTGCAGCCAAAATTTGGGGTCTCTGGGCCCAAAAGGTCCTGAAATGACATTGCTGCAGATGGACACAGTTGACCGACTTTGGGGCCCCATATCTTGGGGCCACTTGGTGCTAGGAACCCCAAATTTGGTGTGCAAACCCAGTGGACTAGCACTACAACATATTCAAGATGAGGTTCCTTTTACCAAGTGGCCCCGAGATACGGGGCCCCAAAGTTGGTTCGGAAAATGTCAAGCACTTTTCTGCAGCAGAGAATGACATTTTACGAACCGACTTTGGGGCCCGAGATATCTCGGGGCCACTTGGTGCTAGGAACCCCATCATTGGATATGTTGTATTTCTGGTTCCACTGGGTTTGCACCAAGTGGCCCCAAGATACGGGGCCCCCCAAAGTGCTTTACTCCAGTATAAGCCGAGGGGGGCATTTCCAGCACACAAAAAGTGTGCTGAAAAACTCGGCTTATACTCTAGTATATACGGTATGTACAGAATCCTCAGCCAGCCCACAGATGAGGTTTCACAGTGCCCATGTTTGTGTGTGTATACAAATCTACGACTGGGGAATTTACCTGAGGGGCTCTTAACATTTTATTTGAAATATGCATATGTAAAGTCCAAGTACCAAATGCTGCCTTTTCCACATGTAAATATTCATTATGGAAATACTTTACATTTAGCTCCCTTATAACTGACCAAAAAGACTGTCCAGCCTGACAGTAATCATAAAGGCCAGTTGCACACGGGAGTGAAAAATGCTTTTTTTTTTTTTTTTACTGATCTGAACTGAGATACATTGTTATCTATGTCCCATTGCACACAACTGAGTATAAGTGCTCTCTTCCCATGAAATATGTTAAGCCTCCCTTATTACTTGGTAACCCTTTTCTCCTCTCTGGGGCCAGCATTCACATCTCCTCAAATGTATTTAGTTGAGCACCATAAAAAGCACCCCACTTGGTCAGGAAGGCTGGTGCCTGAGGTTCTATGCTCAAAGTATATCTCTATCCATACTTTTAAATAGTTTTTTCGTTTTTTGTGCTCTTAGCTGCACAAAAGCACATCAAAAATGCATCAAAAGTGCATCAACATGAAAGGGCCCTAATAAAACGTTAGATGAGAGTGAGATGAAACGCAAGAACAATTAAAATCTGTGTAATATACTCACATTATATACTTGTGGGCTTGTAAAACATCGGGCAATCAAGCCACACCAGCTGGGCAGTGTTGTAGTTAATGGAGGACCACTGTGTGTCAGCATAGGCTTCAGATAACTTTTTTGGACATTAAGGAAAAACTGACCATTTTATACAGAGTTATATAGTTATGTAATGATCCATTTAAAGTATACGTACATAAAGAGCAATTCCACGCAACAAGTAAATGCATTCAGTGAGCTGCTAAAAACGACCTTGTTTAATGTGGTTGTAAAGTCAGAAGGTTTTTAAACTTAATGCATTCTATGCATTAAGATATACAGTAAAAGCATGCAGTGTGCAGCAGCTCCCCTCAGCACCCCTAATACTTACACCTGAGCCCCATCCCTCTCCAGCGATATCGATGAGTGTCTTGGCCTTCGGAGACTCTCCCTTCTGATTGGCTGAGACACAGCAGCAGCGCCATTGACTCCCGCTGCTGTCAAAGCCAGTCAGCTAATCAGGAGAGAGGGGGGGCCGGGCCGGTCCACAGCTCCGTGTCTGAATGGACACAGAACTGCGACTCGGCTTAGGTGCCCCATTGCAAGCTGCTTGCGATGGGGGCACTCGATAGGAGGGAGGGACCAGGAGAGCTGAAGTGGGACCCAAGAAGAGGAGGATCCAGGATGCTCTGCGCAAATCCACTGCAACAGAGCAGTTAAGTATAACATGTTTGCCATTTGCTCTCTGAGAAACTTCAAAAAATGTGGCCATGCAGGGCTCCATCCAACAGCGTTACTTCTTCACAGAGGACTACAAGGTCCGGAGCTTTGCTGTTTATGTGCAACTACTTGGCTGTACGAAGTACAGCCAGCTTACACGCAGAGCCTGCAAGAGCCCTGCATAGCATCCACGATCAGCAGATGCTTTCTAGGCTCCCAATTTAAAAAAAAATTAAAAATGCACATTTTTTTACCTGCCAAAATATTTGCATTTATTTATTTATTTTTTAAAAGGTGAACTTATCCTATACGTCTTAGTTTAACTAAAAATTTAACTATAAAAAACAAAAAAATCAGCACAAGAGTCATAACTTACAGTTAGTATGATGTGTGAAGTCTGAATAGAGGGTGCGGAGCTGCCAATTATCTGTCCGACCCCATTCATAGATCCTATAGTACAGCTCCTATGAGTAGAAGATTGGGTTAACTTCTTTCACTTTTGTTTCAAGTAGTACTGATATACAAAGTTTTATACAACTTTGTGTATATCAGTACTACTTGGACCTAGAATAATTGAACACCCCAAAAGCTTGTCCTGAAAATGTAAAAAGTTAATGCAAATAAACAAAAGGATCATGGACAGGATTCCAAGATATATATGGTGTCCACCTTATCAAAAACAACTGACACAAAAAAAGATACTTGTGATCAAAAGTATACCAGAGCCGAAACACCCAGGCGCTCTCCTGTCGTGTGCGACTCTTTTCAACAGCTTCTCCAGTATCCTACAAGCACCATAAAATACACATTGTGAAAATCATTCATGTCCAAATATATCACTGGCAACAGAAGTCATTAGACAGTCCTATCTATTGCATTAAGGTAAAAACAGTCTGTGCTGCAGGAGCGGCCCTCCTCATTCTTACCTGAATCCGATTCAAAGATGTGCACCAGAGCAGCGGCTCTTGCCACTATCCCACTCCTCATTGGGCAGACCAATGGCAGCACAGCAGCGATTGGGCTCCATCAAACACCGTGAGGAGGGAGTGGGGAGTGGGGAGTGGGGCTAAGCCGCCCTGTCTGTCAATAGATGCAGAATGAGTGGCTCAGGAGCAAGCCCGCATGGGTGCCACCAGGGAAAGTGGCTTTTCCTGGGGGTACTCTCCGAAGAGGAGGGGCCTGGTAGTCACAGAGGAGGTAATTGTAACATGTTTGTTATTTTGGTTTAAAAAAAAAAACACAAAGGTTTATAATCACTTTAAGGGCTACAACGGCTTAGTATTGGAGCAAACTGAAAACACTGTAAATCAGAGTGCTGGTAAAAGTTCAAGGTGTTTTACATTCTGTGTGCAGCAGCCCCCTCAACTCCCCCTAATACCTGAGCCCCATCTCGATCCAGCGATGTGCACAAGAGCAGTGACTCCTCTGGGTCTCTTCCTACTCATTGGCTGAGACAGCAGCGGGAACCATTTGCTCCTGCTACTACTGTCAATAACAGCCAGTGAGCCAATGAAGAGTGCAAGCAGGAGACCCAATAAGAAGAGGATCAGGGCTGATCTGTGCAAAACCACTGTACACACCACATTTAAGCACTTGCAGGCTGCAACAGGTTTGTTCCTAGGTTTTGCTCTGCTTTAAAGGGGAAAAAAATAAATAAAAAACCTTTATACATTCAGTGCATACGGTATTAACAATAAATTCAGCGAATTAACCCACTGAGAATGCAGGGCCTCTGATAAGGCAGTACAACCAGTCCTGTTGTACTGGGCCCGGGCCCCATCCGCTCAAAAAGGGGGCTCGGAAAGCTTTATAGTTAATTTCTCCCAAATAAGAAAATAGGTCTTCCTAAACATCACCCCCTCCCTACTTGCTTTGGGGGGGGGGGGGGGTGTATAATTACATTCTACATGTGAGAGCAGCACATTGACTTTTTTTGCTATTTTAGGGCGCAGGTATATAGTTGTGCTCTGCATGTTGGGAGTTCCAGCCTGCAACCCAATGCCTTCCCTGGCAGAGTGATCTCATGTTAGTGCTCCGCTCAGCACAAAGACTGAGCTGCCGACCAGCTATTGATCCCAAGAAAACATCGGTAGCCAGCAGGACAGCGTCAGGGGTGGGGTCGAAGAGGGCCCCATCAGGTAGGCTGTACGGGGCCCAGGGATTTCTAATAGCAGCCCTGTGGAAAGAAAAACAAAAATTAAGAAGTTGGGTACTTACTCCATGCAGGACTTGGAAGCTGTCATTAGTTGGAGGCGGGTCTTGATCCGGATCAACACCTACCCTATTACACAAACAATTCAAATAATTAACGGATTATATCACACTAGTAAACTGAAGAGGCCTTTATGCTCATGAATAAAACACAAAATGCCATGTTTGGACGAATGCAAAAAACACTGCACTACATTATTCAATTTGAAGGGGCACATTACTACAGTTAGTAAGCATACACAGGCAAGACAGAAGGTGTAAATGGACTGACAATTAAAACAGGCTGCCAGGTTTAGTAAGACAACTCACAAGGGTGCCCTGAGCCCCCATAATATAATAGCACCTTTTTAATTCTGTAGTAGTATATATAAACTGTGCCGCCTGCATGGGCAGTACAACATTCTTTAAAGTAGAATTCTAGGCAAAACTTTTTTTCTTCTTCTTCTGACATGTTGGCGTTACGGCTTTCACTTGGATGTTAGAAGTTACACTAGTAAATACAGCAGGATAAAACAAAAACTGTCTTCAGGCTGCAAAGCAACAAAATGTGGGGTGATTCTTTTCTACAACCACTCTATGTGCTGGTCATATTTCTTTTGCTTCTATCAAACTTTTTTTTTCTTCTTTTAAAACACATTGATACACATTTAGGGGATACTCGAAATCTCCTGTTTGTAGCACACATTCATAGCTACAGAAGGTTTGCTAAATCTCTAACTTTGTCAGTGTCATTCAACACACGCTGTTTACTTTAGCGTTTTGTCACTGAATGAAATGTATGATGTCAGCAGCAGTTATTTCTAAAGAGAAAAAGTCATTTGTTTTGTCTTCATCAGCGAGTGAATGGAATTGGTCTATTATTCCACCATGGCAGCTGCAGAATGACACAGCCCATTTCAATTTGTCTTTACTTTCATTTGAAACGACTGGCTAAGACACGATGAAACAAGCGAGCCTTGATCTCACCACAGAGCTTCCATTGTTGGAGCTATTGGAGAGGAGTTTATGCGATTTGAAGGGCATATCATGGAGTCTAGCCAAAGCTGGAACAGCTAAACTCTAGCCAAGTGAATCTAGTTAGAAAACAGCACTTAAGTTTCCCACTCCCTTATAAAGTGAAACCCAGTTTTTGTTCAGAAAAGAAAATCACCTCCAGGTCTATTACACATTACAAAACTTTTAGTTAACTGCAGGTGCTTTTGTTGTGTAGGCACTATAGCAACACATGGATTTTTGTTTAATAAGAGTAGTAGGGTTTGGCATTTGATCACTTTGTCCCAGAATCATTTTAGACGTGCAGCACCCTTGCACCTCAGGAACAAACTTCGGTGCAGATCATTGCTAGGAATGCCAATCATTTTCACTCAATGGCTGTTAATACTTCTAGGAAATTCTAGGTGTCAATAAGGGAGAAAAATTGCAGAAAATCACAACTACAAATGCAGTGGGCAGCACAGTGGTTTAGGGGCTAGCACCGTGGCAATAGGGTCCTAGGTTCAAAGCTCAAGCAGAACACTGCATAGAATCTTCACATTCTCCCTGTTAGTGGGTGGCTTACATGCCAAAGACATGCTGGGAGGTGAACTCTTTATGTGTACAAGTTGGCTATACACTGTTATCACATTTTTCATACCTGTCTCAATCCCAAGTGAATTGTGGAGCATTGAAGAAAGAACTTGCAACCTACCACCCAACAAATGTAAGGCTATGGTGCCCAGAGAGCTGGCCTATATAATCACCAGGAGTCTTAGAATACAGATATGTACATACAAATACAGTATTGATGGCATGGAGGCAGGGAAATTTGATCTTTTTTCCAGTTTAAAAAAAAAAATTAAAAATAAAGATTGGCTCGGGCTGAAACCTAAAAGATAATTTTTGGAAGCTGTGCATTCATGGGTCTAAATGATGGTCGAAACCATCCACAAAAATAGAAATAAATTAAGGTTCCAATTAAGTGCTATAGAGTCACCACTACTTAACGCACACTGACCTTTGCGTACTATGGGCCTAACTAGCCAAAGTCTAAAATGCTGCATGGGCAAATCAGCGAGAAGGAACCTTGTTCAGCGCATCCCATAAAAATAGCACACAGCAGCCCAGCCCACAGCAAGACCAGCATCAACACTCTAGGCAACCTGGACCCAACCAAACAACGAACTGCCTGTTCGGAGAGATTAATGAGGTGGGGCTCCGCACTTTACAGTTGGATGACCACCATGCTTGATGGACACAAGGAGGAAATTGATGACCTCAAGCTAGAAATCTAGACCCGTTACAAGCTAGAAGAGGTAAAAAAAAAAAAAAAATAAAAAAAAAAAAACAGGCTCACAGAGCTAACCTCAGGGTCAAAAGGTGTTCAGTTAACAGTGATTCAATATGCCAAGACTGTACTGGGAATCTCCAGAGAGTAGATGGAGTTAAAGTCCACAAGGTCCTAACCAGAAAAAAGTCCCCTCACGACAAGATATATTGATAAAGCGCCACTATTTCTGCACCAAGGATTGCCTATTTGCAGGAAACTCAGGGGGAAGGTCTCTTTCAGTTTCAGGGGAATCGGTACCAGCTGCTCACAGACCTCTAACCCTCAACAGTTCAAATAGGAACTGAAGCCCTACATTCAGACCTTTCAACATCAAATACAACATTATCAAGGAAGTTCCCCTTCAAGATGATCTTCACCCATAAGAGGAAGATGCATACAAATCACAAGCATTGATGAAGCCAAGGAGTGCCTCTCATCCTTGTACCTGACTGGAGGATCCAGAGCTGAATATCAATTCCACCAACAAATCCTGTCCAGACAATGCAAAACCCCTCTTACCTAAAGAGCAGCAGCTCCCCAATCAGCCATTCTAGAATCAGTCATGGGTCCACAGCTAGGATAACCACTGAGGCAAACAGCTCAACGGTGTAAAGAACTGCCTCAGATGGCTTGTACCTTAATTGTCACTGCTCTGGCACCTAGATGCGGTAAAACTTGATATTGTTAACCTTTTCCTACAACTAGGGACTGACTCTGTTAAGATCTAGTTGTGCAGTGTATTGGTAAACTCAGCCCACAACCCTTTAAAAGGGGTGTTTCACCTTACAAATTTTTTTTTTTTTTAAAAGTCAGCAGCTAAAAAAAAAAAAAGTAGCTGCTGACTTTTAATAAGTACACTTACCCTCCCAGGGCGCCCGCGATGTCGGTCGTGGAGGACGAGCTGTCCCTCGGCGATCCGGTTCCAGCGCCGCCATCCTCAGTAAGGGAAACTGCTTCACGTTTCCTACTGCGCATGCGCGAGTCGGCGCGCGGCCGACTGGGCATGCGCGAGTCGGCGCGCGGCCTACTGGGCATGCGCGACTCTAATTTGTGAATGGGGAACGCAATGTGTTGTGGGACATAGTTCCCATAACACACCGCGCCCCATTCACCAGAAGACGGAAGAAGAGAAGATCACCGCGGCGCTGGAGGAGGCAGATTAGGACGATCTGCCTATCAACAGCCATTTCTGGTAAGTAAAAAAAAAATTATTATTTTTTTTTTTCATTTTAAATGGTTACTAACATTATTTTAAGTTTTTGTTTTCAGGGTGTCCCACCACTTTAAGTTACAATCCATGGACAACTTTCACATTTTTGTTTTTGCCACATTACAGTCAAACACACACACTTCTGGGTCCAAAAGCCCATGATGGTTTTATACCACAGGCCTTATGTGCCCTATGATTCATCCTTAGGCACTTGACCCAGGGCCCTTACCTGCTTTGGATAGTGCCAGCACTTCAATCTCAGCTACAGTCATTTCTGTCTGGTGCTTCTGCTGGAATGAGTTGACTTCCTTTCCTTACACATAGCTAGCACTTTTCTGCAGAAACCTCAATCAACTTGCTGGAGAGGGTTGTTGATGAAGGCCTTCCCCTACAAACTGGACTTTTGGAATTTAACCACCAAGACTGGCCTATCAACCTCTACTATGGCCTGGTCATACATGAGGTACCTATCAGCTATGCACGGCCCCTCAACCCCAATACACCAAAACCCAAAGCCCCCAAATAGGGAGCATCTAGAAACCCTGAACTACAGAGTTTGAAGTTCGGGGGGCCTATGGCTGCAAATGGGCACAGTGAGGCATGCAAATGGGCATTGTTGACCTTAATTTCCACTTACAGTAGCTGCGCATTTCTCACCCTAGGCTTATACTCAAGTCAATAAGTTTTCCCAGTTTTGTGGTAAAATTAGGTGCCTCGGCTTATACTCGAGTATATACGGTAAGTCATCGGCTAAATCTTTACAGATGGGGTCCAAGAGTCGATATAAGGCTGATATAGTCAATGTAAAATTATCCACGATTGTGGACGGATTGGCCACAATCATGTTAGTAGGCAAGAATATGTTTGCTAGCATAGAATCTGGTTTGTTAGCACAGAAGTGAAATTTTCCTCTAGTCCATCACAAATGTTTTTTGGCCCCATCAGTAAGGAAAAGTTCTACTCTGTTTTTGCAAAGATACAATCTGTAATGACTGGAATTATGTCCTTGCTTTTTTTTTTGCACACAGTAATTTGAAAAAGCATCCTTTTTATGGGCTTCCCATAGGTTTGTTGTGGAAGAAGCAGAATTGTCATTTTCATCCACAAAAAAGGGAGGTGTGAACTGCCTTAACCATGTCAGTAAAAGATAACAGGGAGTCATTTAAGTGCCAAATAGTACTGTAGGCTCGGGGAAATGAATTTACAGTTAAGTGAAAGTATAGTATATGATATGACACAATTTCACACTTGGAGCATAAAAAATAAAATAACAAAAAAAAAAAACACACACACACACACACACACACACACACACACACACACACACACACCACATTATCAACTACTACTGGGCAGCACAGTTAGCTTTCCTAACCTCTTAAAATGTTTCAACCAAAACAGACCCTTGCGGGTCAGCACAAAGCATATCAAGTAGAGCCAGCTAGGAAAAAGGCTGTCCTATGGACCTCCCCTGATCTGTGCAAACATATCACCGACTTGGCACCTAAACACTCTAAAAACCTTTTTACATTTCTTTCCTTCTCTCCTCTACCTGCCCCTTCCACACTGCACAACATCTGACTCCGAGAAACACAACCATCCTATCTTTCCTATCTCCCCACACCAGACATCCCTTCTTCTATCTCTTCTCCGCAACAGAACACCCCCTACATGGCACCAGCACACCCATGACTAAAAGAACACTCACAGGAGGCCCATCTACTCTCTGTATGCCGCCATTATGTCATTAGTGCTAAACATTGACTCGCATTACTGTTTCAATGACTGTTGTACAATAAATGCTCCAACAACTGTTTGTTAGGCCCAGCACAGAAACTAAAACTACAGTGCCCAACTTCTTTGGTGCCTCAGAAGTATAATAAAATGCAAAACCTGGGATTGCATAAAATATTCAAGCAAATTGCTGTACCATTCCACACACACCTTTTAAAACCAGAACAACTTTTCTTCCACCAGGGATATGAAAAACCCCTCAGATTCCTGTGGCTTACCAAAGTAGACCTTTGCAGAGTACAGTATATGACTAAACCACTGTGCAAGGAACACTCAGCTCTTTCTCATTACAATCCACACAATATGCCTCCTCATCTAAGATATTTAGCTTTATCCAAATTAAAAATAAAAATATAAAAAACACTCCCAAACTAAGTACAATCCACCTTAACCACTTCAGCCCCGGAAGGATTTACCCCTTTCCTGACCAGAACACTTTTCGCGATTCGGCACCGCTTCGCTTTAACTGATAATTGCGCGGTCGTGCGACGTGGCTCCCAAACAAAATTGGTGTCCTTTTTTCCCCACAAATAGAGCTTTCCTTTGGTATTTGATCACCTCAGCGATTTTTATTTTTTGCTCTTTAGAGCAAAAAAAAAAAAAACACAAATTTTTTACTTTTTGTGATAAAAAACATATCCCCCAAAAATATATAAAAAACTTTTTTTTTTTCCTCAGTTTAGGCCGACGTGTATTCTTTTACATATTTTTGGTAAAAAAAAAGAAGAAAAAAAAAAATCCTGATAGTCTGGTACTGCAACAGTCATGCAGGTTAAAACAAAAAAAATGGCATGGTATCTGATCAACAAGAAGTTGGTAGATATTCTTTTTATGGTAAAGTCAAGAAATTTTTCCTGGAGACCCCAATGACCCCCTATGGACCACCCAACATCCACCTTTGCACAGGAATGGGGTTGTTCCTTTACATAAACAGTTTTCTATTGACTTGCAACGTGCAATTGAACGTGCTATGGAATTGACATTGCATAAAGTGTCCACGCCCTTCCCCCTTCACAGAGATATGTGAATGAACTACAAGTACTGTCTGTCACCACGGAAGACATTTTTCTAATAAGACCTCATAGTGAGCAGTGCTATATAGATCTTCTAAAATGGATTATGGCTGCATTTGAAACCTGAATGTTCTTTAACATGAAGTAATATCGACAAAATATGGGCCAAGTGGCTCTAAGATGACACTACTGCATAGCCCTCGCATATAACTGGGACTGGGCTAGAGGATGGGAAAGAGTATGCTTATCTGCTCCTTGATTGTATCCCGATATCAAGGGGGTCTGGGTGGATTGTCATTATTGCTATGATATCAAGTCGAACACGAGTCAGCACACACCTTTAGCTCTTTTTGCTACACCCTTTTTTTTTTTCTGCCTGTGCTGGGCCACCTAGTGTTTCTGTGCCTTAAAATAAAGATTGTTTTTTTTAAACAAAAAGAAAGATGAATAGGCAGCTCAGTGGTGTAGTGGGTAGCACTTTTGCCTAGCAGTAAAAAGGGTCGCTGGTTCGAATCCCAACCACGACACTACCTGCCTGAAGTTTGCATGTTCTCCCTGTGCCTGCGTAGGTTTCCTCCGGTTTCCTCCCACACTAAAGACATGCTGGTAGGTTAATTGGCTTCTGTCCAAAATTGGCCCTAGTATATGAATTGGGACCTTGGATTGTGGGCTCCTTGAGGGTAGGGACCGATGCAAGTTTGCGATGTATGTGTGGAGAGCTGTGTAAATTGACGGTGCTATATGGGTACCTTAAATAAATAATATATAAAATAGGGGGAATCTTAACCGCTTCCCGACCGCCTAACGCAGATATACTGCGGCAAAATGGCACGGGCAGGCAAAATCACGTACCTGTACGTGATCGTGCATGTGCCTGCCTGTGGGTCGCGTGCCGCCAGCGGCGCGGTCGGGAGCTCCGTGACCCCGGCCGCGGGACCAGCGGACCCGATCGCCGCTGGTGTCCCGCGATCGGGTTACGGAGCTGAAGAACGGGGAGAGGTATGTGTAAACAAACCTCTCCCCGCGCTTCCTACTCTGCCTGTCATTGATCGGCTGTTCCCCGTCATTGGGAATGATGTCAGACGTCAGCCCCGCCCCCTAATGTAAAAAAAACACAACACGTCACAGCCCATAACCCCTCCCCCCCTAGTGGTTAACCCCTTCACTACAACTGTCATTTATACAGGAACCAATGCATTTAAATAGCATTGATTGCTGTATAAATGACAATGGTCCCAAAAATGTGTCAAAAATGTCCGATGTGTCCGCCATAATGTCGCAGTCACAATAAAAATCGCTGATCGCCGCCATTACTAGTAAAAAAAAAATATTAATAAAAATGCTATAAAACTATCACCTATTTTGTAAACGCTATAAACTTTTGCGCAAACCAATCAATAAATCGCTAATTGCGATTTTTTTTACCAAAAATATGTAGAAGAAGAATACGTATCGGCCTAAACTGAGGGAAAAAAAAAGTTTTTTTATATATTTTTTGGGGATATTTATTATAGCAAAAAATGTTGCATTGTTTTCAAAATTGTCGCTCTTTTTTGTTTATAGCACAAAAAATAAAAACCGCAGGGGCGATCAAATACCACCAAAAGAAAGCTCTATTTGTGGGAAAAAAAGGACGCCAATTTTGTTTTGGAGCCACGTCGCACGACCGCGCAATTGTCAGTTAAAGCGACGCAGTGCCGAATCGCAAAAAAGGGCCTGGTCCTTTGGCTGCCAATTGGTCCGGGGCTGAAGTGGATAATGAGACACAATCTACAGGGACAATTGTAGACACGCACCCATACTCACTCAGGTTGAACTAGATGGACTGGTGTCTTTATTCAACCTTACCAACTATGTAACTATGAAGCAATACAAAGTGTTGATACAAATTTTACCTCTGACACAGACTATGCTATGATAAAACCAATGGATCAGAACCTTAACTCTTTGGTTTGTGAACCTCAATGGTACAGTACATCTTCATAAAAATGTATGAATAAACTATATACAATATTGAAAATGTATTAAATGTTTTGTAAACTGCCAAAATGAAAATGAAAATCTTGTTTATATAAAGTTCACTAGTTCTTTAAAGCAAAAATCCATTATGAGCAGGGTATGGCTGTCAACAGTAAAGTATTATCTTATTATAATTCAGAAATCTAATTTCCAATCACAAAGTAATATGCGAATAGGTTGAAGAAAGCCAAGCACAGAGCAAATGCATACAAAAGCTACAGTCCTAAAGAAGGGTAGCTAGATCAACAAAAGCAGCTGAAAGGTTCCCAAGGATTGTACTCAAAGAAGCTGTGTGTTAATTTCACATGGAAGAACCCAATCACCTGAAATACTGCCAACGTCTAATGGACTCATCCTCCATCGATGGCACATGGTCACCAACTCTGGCATAGTACAAGAATGAAATTAAAATGAAGACAGGGGTATGGAAGATGATTGAGCTATTTTACTACTTGATGTGATAGCCTACAAGTAAAAAATACAAACCTGTTTAAATAAAAAAATAAAATTAAAAGCTTGTGCTTTCATAGCTGCTTTGCACCAGATGACTGATGTTGGATGACTAGTTGTGATACCACTAACCTGATATTCAGCCAGGATAACATGGGTGTTGTTCCCCCGCCTATTAGCCAGACAGTAAAAAATACAATTAGAAGAGTTGTGGAAAACATCATCCGATGAGCATATGTGGCAGTGTCACGAATTGAGAGGGCAAATGCCATTGCTCCACGGAGACCTGTGGAAAAGGAAACTCATTTTATAGTGGAAGATAAAATTATATGGATCGCCATAAAAGATGTTTGCCTTAATGCAAATTTGTTTTTTTTACAACCAATATTCATCAGAAACACTATACAAGATCACAAGTTGTAGATTCAAATTTAGTAACAAAGGCACTGGTTAAAGTGAAACACTTAGAGGAGCTTCACTCTGCGCCGGAGGAGAAAGTGGCCCAGAAGTGTCTTTTCTGCAGATTCCTACTCTATGCTCCACCATTCTAAGTCCTTGAACAATTTTGACTCTAATCCTCATATTATCTCTGACCGCAGAATGCATCAAACCCCAAGGATTAGGGGCCCCCTTCACAATGATCAGTTGTTCAGTTAAAAAATGTTGTAGAAAAATGTATGAAAAATGCATCCCTCTAAAATCCTATGGGACTCTTCTGGTTGCATTTTTGGCTGCTTTCACACCGCTCTGTTGCTAAAATATGGTAAAAATGCATAATCAAAAACTGATCAGCGCGAAGGCTCTAACATACACCAAAAATGCACCAAGCAGGATTTTGCTTTTTTTTTTTTTTAAATCAGATTTGATTTAAAAAAAAAAAAAAAAAAAAAAAAAATGTAAAAATGTTTTCTTCAACACAAACATACACAAAAAACACAACAGCTGTCAAATACCCAAAAATAAAAAAAAATAAAAAAACCACACCATTATAACAATCTGCAAACAACAAGCAATGCCGATGGGACCTATTTAACATTACTACTTTGTCTACAAAGGCTGTTTACCTTCACTCAAAAGCAAGCTCATATGAGCTGGCCACGGTAACCAAATTGAGTCTTAACTGAATTTCTAATAAAAAAAAAGATCTCTCTCTCAAAGGAAATACACTCGAGATCAAATATCCAGTCAGATATGGTAGGAGGATGCAGGGAGGTCAATTTGCCTTCAGGCCACAAACAACGCACGTATGACAGTAGTCCGCATGGGTGGCTTAAGCAATGAACTGTCAACATACCCCAACAAACACGTACAAGGATCCACTAGAAGACTCACATCTAAGATCCCATTAAGTGTGCCCACAACCTCCGCCCAACATCTCTGGAGTTCTGTGCAGCACCATAATAGATGCATCAAAGACCCTGAATTGCTGCATCTAGGACAAGCCAGATTGACTCTTATGCCAATAGCACACAGAAATTCTGGGGTCCTATACAATATAAAAATCTGGGTTAACCTGTGCGAGGGTGAAAGAGACACAAAAAGGGGAGGACCTGAAGAATCTCTTCCCAAGCACTAATAGAAATAGGCCAAATATCATTTTCCCACTTTGCTCTAGAGGGCAGGAGGAATTTATGGAAAGTGGTCTACTAGCAGGATTTTTAAGCACGCAACTGATCGTTCTGAAGAAGTCCATAGTAATTAGGGATGCATTATGCATTTTTACAGAATTTTTGCAACAAAGCAGTGTGAAAGCAGCGAAAAATGCAACTACCCTGTGTGAAGAGTTCCATAGGATTTAAAGGCTAAGGTCACTTTTTAGAAAAAAATTATAAATGCAAATTTTTTTGCCGGTAAAAAAAAAAAATTGCATTTCTTTTTCTGTTTTTGGAGCCTGTAAAGCACTGACAGATCTGCAGGAGACCTGCATGGCACCAGTGATCTGGCGATTTGCACTAACATATCATTTTTCATGGACAAGCTTTTCGGGGTATGTCCCCTTCTTCAAGGTCTAAGCAGTACGGATTAACAAAAGTTTTAGCAGAAGGTAAAACGTTAAAACAAAAGAAAAAAGTAAAAATCTGAGGGAAAGGAAAAATAAAAAAAAAAGTAAATTTTCTAATTATATATATATATATATATATATATATATATATATATATATATATATATATATATATATATATATATATAATCTTTTTATATATATATATATATATCTTTATATATATATACACACACACACACACACACACACACACACACACACACACACACAATTCTTTATATATATATCATTTTATATTTTCTTTTTCCTTTCCCTCAGAGATTTTCACTTTTTTTTTTTCTTTTGTTTTAGCATTTTACCTTCTGCTAAAACTTTTGTGAATCAGTACTGCTTAGACCTTGAAGAAGGGGACACACCCCGAAAGCTCGTCCATGAAAAATTATATGTTAGTGCAAATAAAAAAAGTATCACGGACAGTACTCAATTTTCTCTGTAAAAATGAAGGAAAAGTTCTAATGTAAGGGAAATTCCCTCTTAGAAAGTTGCCAAGGAAACAAGTTTCCCCAATTGAAGATGTCCCCTCCAACCCTGTTCTGGTATCAAGTCAAAATGTCCAATTTATCCTCATTTTCATTCCTGGTGGCATTGGTGATCAGGTGAAAACCTACTCATTTGAAATAAAGTGTAGCATGCAACATAACCATACCTGAAAACATCATCATGTGCTGAAAGTTCCACCCAATCTTGTGCCGCCTGCCCAGGTTCAAGAAAAATGAAAGTGGATATATGTGAGCTGCTCTCCCAACGAACACAGCTATCTATAGCAGAGAGAAGTCAAGGTCTCAAAACTAAAAAGAAGAGATCGTCAACTCTATTATATTAGATTTTGTCTTGCCGTCATATTTTTAAACTACAAGAAGGGAAAACATTAGGTCTCTCACATATAGTGGGTGACTGGCATCTTTTTGAACTGGAAGTGCTAGGGCACATAGAACAAGTATTCCTTATTCTTTATGTCAAAATATAACAGTGCAGCGCTGATAATAACAACTGAAAGAACAATGTCCATTAAAATGACAAAAAGCTGAGATAAAGGAATAAGTAATAGAAATAGTTGATAAAGATGTTCTCCTCTGTGGTGGTTAAAAAGAATGCATGCAGATATCCTTATGGTGTAGATAACATCTGATTCCACCGCCAACTAGCCAAACCGCTCGCCTCAAAATGTAGACCCCTGAGCTAACAGATGGGTCAGATGCGCATTTTACCACTAATAGCAGCAACAATATATGTGAGAGATAAACACAACAAAAAAAAATAGAAAAAAACATAAAAAAGTTTTTCTAAGTGAACATTAATGAACAAAGTCCAATACTTTCACATAGATTGGACTTGTCTTTTTTTCCGACCTCACCTACTATGCAACTATACATTGGGGGTGATTTACTAAAGGCAAATCCACTTTGCACTGCAAGTGCACTTGAAAGTGGAGTCGCTGTAGATCCGAGGGGGACATGCAAGGAAAATAAAAAACAGCATTGTAGCTATCACATGATTGGATGATAAACTCAGCAGAGCGTCCCCTCATTTCAGATCTACCCCTCTGCACTACAAGTTCACTTGGAAGTGCAGTCGCTGTAGATCTGAGGGGTAGATCTGAAATGAGGGGACGCTCTGCTGAGTTTATCATCCAATCATGTGATAGCTAAAATGCTGTTTTTTATTTTCCTTGCATGTCCCCCTCGGATCTACAGCGACTCCACTTTCAAGTGCACTTGTAGTGCAAAGTGGATTTGCCTTTAGTGTCTCTCTCTCTCTTTAGGGATGTGGTTTGGTCACATTTAATGTTTAGAAAAATAGCACCATTTAGCCAATTCTTCAAAAAATTTAAAAACATAAAAGTAAAAGTTCATTCTAATTACACCACAAAATCTGAGTGCTCAGTGAATACCAAAAACATATACTGTATATAGAAAAACGTCTTCCAAAGAAATGCTACTTTGTGAATAGTAATAAAAAATAAAATGTTCAAGTCCATGTAGAAAACCCTTCCTTCATATGCTGTGCTGGTGAAAAAGATAGAAAATAGCCAGTGTAAAACAACTTCTGCAAATGTATCTCTTCAATGTTATAAACAAACCAAAAAAAAAAAAAAAAAAAAGTGCTTCTTCATTCAAATTCTTTTGCCATTTATATTAGTACAGCAGTCACTAAATGACGGACCGAATGTCCTATCCAGACCGGATAGGTCTGCCATTTAGCAGCTTGGCTGTCCTCTCCCAGGTCATATCCTTCCCCTGCCACCAGCATAGCATTCATCCTTTCCAGCAGATAGAAGGCACAGCATGTCAGGGCAGAGGGCAGGAGCTGCCCAACTTTTCCAGTTAACAAGCCAGTGATTTGGTGCTAGGATGCAGGACGGTCCTAGCAACCAATCACCTGCCTGTTAGCATGAAAAGGTTGGCAGCTCCTGCCCTCTATCAGGACATGCCGTGCCTTCTATGTGCTGTGCAAGGTAAGATAAGAGAGTAATGATTGACAGGGGAAAATGTGTTGTAAGGGAAGGGAAAGTCACATTGGGGGGGGGCTGTGAAGGGAACTTGGATGCAAGAAAGGGATGATGTAAGTGGGACTGCGATTAAAGTAAGGGGTGCGGTGAAGGGGACTGGGGTGCAAGGAAGGGGGCTGTGATGTGAAAGGGTGACAGAGGAAACTGATGTGAAGGGGAGGGGGGGACTGATGTGAGGTGCAGGCTGAGGACACTGATGTAAAAGGGGGAGGTCTGATGTAAGGAGGGAGGCTGTGATGTGAAGGGGGGACAGAGGAAGTAAAGGAGGACCTGTAATGTAAAGATGGGCTGTATTTTAAAAAGGGGGGGTGCTGTGATGTAAAGGGGGTGCTCTACGATGTAAAAGGAGGTGTTGTGGTGTGGAAGAGGGCTGTGATGTAAAAGGGAAACTGTAATCTAAGGGAGTGGGGCTTTGAAATGAAGGATTCAAGTCATAGCACAAACAGGAGACTCAGAACTCAGCTGGATAAAAATTTACCACCGCAAATTTTAATTCCATACCCCTGATATAGTATATAAAGGCCTCATGCACTTGGCTATTGAAATCGCTGCTTTTACAGGCGTACAGCATACTTTTTTTTTTGCCTTCAAAGCTATGTTGGCCTATGTGGCCATGAACATCAGATGCTATAAACAGTGTTTTAGGAGCAGAAAAACATACCAAAGCTGCGTTCAGAGAAGAGCTTATGAGCATTATTTAGGCAAATTTCATGTAAATGCGCGTTTGAGCATAGATGTATTCCAATGGCCAAAATAAAAATTCTGCACAGTAGAACACATTTACACTTATTGCAATGCGCACCAAGGTGCGTAAATATAAACTCAACATTAAAGCATTTTTTTTTTTCTGCTAAGTTCTGGCAAAAAAAAAAAAAACATTTGCTGTATAGATTCATATGCGCGCGTGAATGTGGCATTGTATATCTCCAAAAGATCACAGCGCTCCACTCCACCCAGTTCATATTAAATCAACTCACCAGTACATACTGACCTTTGGATTAACAAAAGGTCTGACAGTGCTTGTATAATGGGACAGGGATAAATCATTTCATAACTTTTTCCACCTTTAATGTGACCTACAAATTGTATACCGTAACTCAGTTGAACAACAAACAGAAATCTTTTAGGTGGAAGGAAGTAAAAGTAAAAAAACTAAAATATGGTTGCATAAGTGTGCACACCCTTAAACTAACACTTTGTTGAAGCACCTTTTGATTTTATTACAGCACTGACTTGGCAATATTTGCCCACTTCTCTTTGTAAAAACACTCCAAATCTGTCAGATTGGGAGCGCATCTCCTGTGCACTGCCCTCTTCAGATCACCCCACAGATTTTCAATTGCATTCAGGTCTGGGCTCTGACTGGGCCACTCCAAAACTTTAATCTGGTGAAGCCATTCATTGATTTTGATGTATGCTTTGGGTCGTTGTCATGCTAAAAGATGAAACCCCTCTTCATGTTCAGCTTTCTAGTAGAAGCCTGAAAATTTGTTGCCAATATTAACTGGTATTTGGAATTGGTCACAATACCCTCTACCTTGACTAAGGCCCCTGTTCCAGATTTTAGAAAAACAGCCCCAAAGCATGATGCTGCCACCACCATGCTTGACTGTGGGTACGGTGTTATGTTGTTTTTGCGCCAAAACAAATCTTTTGTAATGGCCAAAAAGTTCAACCTTGGGTTTCATCAGACCATAACGCATTTTCCCACATGCTTTTGGGAGACTTCAGATGTATTTCTGCAACATTTAGCCAGGCTTGGATGTTTTTCTTCATAAGAAAAGGCTTCCGTCTTGTCACTCTACCCCCTAGCCCAGACATATAGAGATAAACGGGAGATTGTTGTCACATGTACCACAAAGTACTTGTCAGATATTCTTGCTGCTCCTTGAATGTTTCTGTAGGCCTCATGGCAGCCCCCCTGACCAGTTTTCTTCTTGTCTTTTCATCAATTTTGGAGGGACATCCAGTTCTTGGTAATGTCACTGTTGTGCCAGATTTTCTTCCTGAATCTCCCTCGGTCTGGGGCACCATGCAAGATCTCACTGCGTGGAGTTTCAATGATCATAGGAACGGTGAGGAATCAGCCCAGAACTACACAGGAGAATCTGGTCAATGATCTCAAGGCAGCTGGGACCATAGTCACCAAGAATACAATGGGTAACACTACGCCATGAAGGACTGAAATCCTGCTGCGCTCACAAGGTCCCCCTGCTCAAGAAAGCACAGGCCCATCTGAAGTTTGCTAACGATTCAGAGGAGAACTGGGTGAAAGTGTCGTGGTCACATGAGACCAAAATTGAGCTCTTTGGCATCAACGCAACACGCAGTGTTTGGATGAGGAGGAATGCTGCCTATGACACCATCCCCTTGAGGAAATGAGGGTGAATGGAGATGTCAGCAGTAACTGGGACAATTTCAGGGCAGAGTTTGAGGACTACTCCCTAGCCACAGGGTTAAATGAAAAGCCTGCAGCAGTGCAAGCAGCCACACTGAGAAGGGTGCAGGGCCGAGTCCTGCATTCAGCATCTATGGACGTTGAATGCTGACTCGGGAGCGCACCCGCAAGGTAACACGCCCCCCGTCCCCCGGGAGAGCGCTTCTCCTAGTGGGTTATCTGATGCAGGGAGGATCCGAGAGAGCCGCCGAGGGACCCCAGAAGAGGATGATCAGGACCACTCCGATCTCCGACAATGGCGCTCAGTTTGCAAGCCTACAATTCAGAAAATTTGACACTGAATGGGAGTTTGAGCAGGTTACTTCCTCGCCACGTCATCCACAGGCCAATGGCAAAGCTGAATCAGCTGTAAAGATTGTTAACGTATGCAAGAAAGCACAAAGTGATGGTAAAGACCCATAGAAAGCCATTTTACATTGGAGAAACTCTCCGACTGAAGGCATGGATACTAGTCCGGCACAAACACTGATGTCAAGGAGGTTAAAGACCTCCTTACCAGTAGCAAATGGGCTGCTTGAACCCTCTGTCCTACAAGGTGTTACAGAAAAGTTAAGGATTAAGAGACAAGTGTCAAAGGCCCGATATGACACATCTGCCAGAGAGTTGCCAGAATTGAATATTGGGGAACAAATCTGTATGAAACCATTACCTGGAGATCGAGCAGGCCGTTGGAGAATAGGTACTTGTCTGCAAAAGGTTGCACCACGCTCCTATCTTGTGGATGTTGAAGGAACTCTTTACCGCCGCAATCGAGTGGGTTTGAGAGTGGCAGAGCAGCCTGAATCTCAATATCCAGTTGATAGATCAGACTCACCCAGTATCACAAGGGCATACTCACCCATTGACAGTGAGGCATGTACAGAGGCAAAGCCTCATACCAATGGCAATGACAGTTCTGGGCAAGTATACCCGACAGCCATCAAGCGCAGAGCATGCCAGTACGTGATGAGGAGCCCAGTAACTTCAGAGAGGGCTAAAGGAATCCTTGCACAAGGGCCAGTCCTCACCCGTAGTGGTAGATGTTCAAAACCACCTATGAGACTTAACCTATAGAATGAGTTATTGCTGTGTCTATTTTGAATTTCACAATGTTCATGTATTACCACTAAAAGGGGAAGATGCTATGGATGATATGTTTCTTTAAATGCAACTCTATGGTGCATCTCTGTTGTATCTCTTCCTGGGTGGTGTTTTCCTGTTCCTGCTGGGTCAATCAATAAACATGGCTAATGTACAGTAATGGCTTGTGCTGTCTCTTTACATATAGCCCATCAAACAGGAGCTGAATGTTTGAGTTAACAAATGTCAGTCTCCAAACCTTAATGACTTGGAGAGGTTCTGAAAAAAAAAAAAAAGAAGAAGAGTGGGACAAAATCCCTCCTGAGATGTGTGCAAACCTGGTGGCCAACTACAAGAAAGGTCTGACCTCTGATTGCCAACAAGAGTTTTGCCACCAAGTACCAAGACATATTTTGCGAAGGGGTCAAATATTTATTTCACTCATTAAAATGCAAAGCAATGTAGAACTTCTTATGAAATATTTTTTTGTTATTCAGTCCCTCACTGTTAAAATAAATCCACTATTAAAATTATAGACTGATCATTTCTTTGTCAGTGGGCAAATGGACAAAATCAGCAGGGGAACAAATATTTTCTTCCCTCACTGTACTACACTACGATACGTCTGTTTGTGTCTCTGCTTGTTATACTAAAATCCACAAAAGATTTGTTGCAGATGACAGACCTTTTGTTAACCCAAAGGTTAATATGTTCTGGTAAGTGATTTAATACACGGGTTGGAGTGGAGCATGGTGTTCATTAGGATTATATATGCCAGAAGGATTGAAGTCTTGTTAAAATGTATTTATTTGTAGGGTAATTAACTGGGCTTTACGTTTATAAACATGCCAAAGTAACAACTGAAACAAGTTAAATTAGACCTTTCCTAGCATGCACAAAGGCTTCCATTGCTGATCTCCTCAAAATGCTTGGCTGACTCACTGGGTTTTATTTACTAAAGCTGGAGGGTGCAAAATCAGGCTCACTTCTGCATAGAAACAAATCAGCTTCGGACCTCAGCTCTTTCAGTGAAGCTTTGGCAATAAAACCTGGAAGCTGATTGGTTTCCAAGCAAAAGTGAGCCTGATTTTGCACTCTCCAGCTTTAGTGATTAAACCCTGCTGCCTTTAACCACTTCGCATCCTTTCCTCGTTCCCTGTGCGCGCTCACGAGCGCGCAGCAGGGAAATTCTGTGTTGGCCGTGTCCCTCGGACACGGCCAATCACAGATCGCTGTAAACGGCCAATAACAGCGGCCGTTTACAGCGCGATCGCCCTGGCCAATGAGAGATGATCTCATATGTAAACATATGAGATCATCTCTCAGCGCCGCTCCTCCTCCTCACACAGAGACAGCGTGTGAGGAGGGGGAGATGAACGGCTGCAGCGCCGTAAGTGTTTTACAAAAAAAAAAAAAAAAAAAATGCCATATGTGCCCACTGCCACCTGTCCCCAATGTCATCTGTCCCCAATGTCATCTGTGCCCACTGCCACCTGTCCCCAATGTCATCTGTCCCCAATGTCATCTGTCCCCAATGTCATCTGTCCCCAATGTCATCTGTCCCCAATGTCATCTGTCCCCAATGTCATCTGTCCCCAATGTCATCTGTCCCCAATGTCATCTGTCCCCAATGTCATCTGTCCCCAATGTCATCTGTCCCCAATGTCATCTGTCCCCAATGTCATCTGTCCCCAATGTCATCTGTCCCCAATGTCATCTGTCCCCAATGTCATCTGTCCCCAATGTCATCTGTCCCCAATGTCATCTGTCCCCAATGTCATCTGTCCCCAATGTCATCTGTCCCCAATGTCATCTGTCCCCAATGTCATCTGTCCCCAATGTCATCTGTCCCCAATGTCATCTGTCCCCAGTGCCATCCCCAGTGCCATCCCCAGTGCCATCCCCAGTGCCATCTGCCAGTGCCATCCCCAGTGCCATCCCCAGTGCCATCCGCCAGTGCCATCCGCCAGTGCCATCCGCCAGTGCCATCCGCCAGTGCCATCCCCAGTGCCATCCCCAGTGCCATCCGCCAGTGCCATCTGCCAGTGCCATCCCCAGTGCCATCCCTAGTGCCATCTGCCAGTGCCATCCCAGTGCCATCTGCCAGTGCCATCCGCCAGTGCCATCTGCCAGTGCCATCCGCCAGTGCCATCCCCCAGTGCCATCTGTAGTCAGTGCCATCTGTAGTCAGTGCCATCTGTAGTCAGTGCCATCTGTAGTCAGTGCCACATATTAGTGCCATCTGTCATCAGTGCCACCTGTCAGTGTCACGTGCCATCTGTTATCAGTGTCACCTGTCATCAATGCCACGTATCAGTGCCATCTGTCATCAGTGTCATGTGTCATCAGTGCCACGTATTAGTGCCATCTCGCATCAGTGCCACATATTAGTGCCACGTGATATCAGTGCCATGTATGAGTGCCATCTCTCAGTGCCATCTGTCATCAGTGTCACGTGTCATCAGTGCCCCGTATTAGTACCATCTGTCATCAGTGCCACGTCAGTGTCACGTGTCATCAGTGCCACGTCAGTGTCACGTGTCATCAGTGCCACGTCAGTGTCACGTGTCATCAGTGCCACGTCAGTGTCATCAGTGCCACGTCAGTGTCACGTGTCATTGTCCTGGTGCTCCAGGGTCTTCAAAAGTGTAATAGGTAGTCAACAATTTAGATGTGTAATTTATGCTCCTAGAACACGCGATGGCGCTCCCTGCATGTTGGGCCTCTCTATGTGGCCAGGCTGTGGAAAAGTCCCACATATGTGGTATCGTAATACTCAGGAGGAGTAGCATAATTTATTTTGGGGTGTCATTTGTGGTATACACATGCCATGTGAGAGAAATAACCTATTACAATGACAATTTTGTAGAAAAAAAATAAAAAATAAAAAAATAATTCATTTTGCAAAGAATTGTGGGAAAAAATGACAACATCAAAAAGCTCACCACGCCTCTTACTAAATACCTTGGAATGTCTACTTTCAAAAAAGGGGTCATTTGGGGGGTATTTGTACTTTCCTGGCTTGTTCGGGTCACAAGAAATGAGATAGGTCACCAGTACATCAGATGTGATGAATTTTGTATAATTCGCACCACAGATTGTAGAGTCTGTAACTTTCACAAAGACCAAATAATTTCCACTAATTTGGGTTATTTTTACCAAAGATATGTGGCAGTATAAATTGTGGCCAAAATTTATGAAGAAAAATTAATAATTTCCTAAATTGTATCACAGAAACAAAGAAAAATGCGTTTTTTTTCAAAATTTTCGGTCTTTTTTCAATTATAGCGCAAAAAATAAAAAACCCAGAGGTGATCAAATACCACCAAAAGACAGCTCTATTTGTGGGAAAAAAAGGACAAAAAATTAATTTGGGTTCAGTGTTGCATGACTGAGTAATTGTCAGTCAAAGCGTGAGAGCACCGAAAGCTGAAAATTGGTCTGGATGGGAGGGGGGTGTTGGTGCCTGGTAGGCAAGTGGTTAATATGATCTTCTGGGTTAGCCACTCAATCTATTCAGTTATGACAGCCAGGCACCTAGAAATTCCAGAAAATAAAGTTAGCAAAGGCAGCCTCCATATTATTCTTGGAGAAAGAAACAAATTAAAATGCATTAACTTTCAGTTACAACACAGAAGACTGCTGCCACAGGTGAATGGAATAGGGGTGGGACAAAGAAGGAAAATTTATAAGCAGCAGGGACGGTAGATGGGAAATCTGGTGTCCATATGGGACGTCAATGAGCCCCAGGCTATGTGGATGTAATTGAAGATAAAATCTATTTCCGCATATTGAAAAGATAATAGATCTGTCACTGTTTATGCTGTCCAAGGCATGTGGATATCCAGCTGGAGACCTGTTTTTGGCAGTTACACAAAAAATAGGATTTTTATAACAGCTTACCTGTAAAATCCTTTTCTTGGAGTACATTACGGGACACAGAGCACCATAGTAATTACTATGGGGGTTATAGGCCACCTTCAGGTGATGGACACTGGCACACCCTAAACAGGAAGTTACCTCCCTATATAACCCCTCCCATACCGGGAACACCTCAGTTTTTGTAGCAAAGCAATATACATATACCCAAGAAGAAGAGGGGAGGGACCTCTCTGTGTCCCGTGATGTACTCCAAGAAAAGGATTTTACAGGTAAGCTGTTACAAAAATCCTATTTTCTTTATCGTACATCATGGGACACAGAGCACCATAGTAATTACCATGTGGGACGTCCCACCCTCTGGCAGCATAATAAAACAGTTTTTCAGACCTGAGCAGTCATCTTTAAATAGACCTTGACCACTCTCACTACATCAAGACAATGTAGTGAGTTCTCTGCCCTAGACCCTGGTTTTTGGAAAAAAAAAAAAAAAAAAAAAAAAAACTACCGTAGGACAATATCTTGGTTTAGGTGAAAACCTAAAACCACCTTAATTAAATATGGCTTCTTTACAAGAAAGAGCGGCCAACACCGATACCCTTTTGCAGAGGGTATAGCAACCCAAAACACTATTTCCCTGGTCAGAAGGACCAAGGGAGTATGCGGTAATGGTTCAAAGGGCTGTTTTTGCAATACGGACAAAAAACTAAAGTTCAAGTCCCAAGAGTTCAAGGGTGGTCTAACTGGCAGAATAAGCCGCACTACCCCTTGTACAAAAACCCCCAAGCCAAAGAATGCGAAACAAGCAGTCTTTGAAATAAGACCGATAAAGCCGATACTTGGCCCTTAATAGTACTCAAGACCAGCTTCAATCGTACTTGTAGAAATTCCCATGTTATATTTCCGAGGGTGCCAACCCTTGAATTCACACCACGAAACATAAGCCCTCCAGAGACTAATATATGACTCTGGAAACCGGCTTCATTAATGAAGGTAGAAATCACTGACCCGGAGAGACTACGTCTCTTCAGAATGTGGGCTTTAATAGTCAAACCGTCAAACTCAGAGTTTGTAAAGGTAGGATGGAATATCGGCCCCTGTGGAAGGGACCATGGATCCTCCACCGCCATCTTTACGATTTCTGCATACCAGGACGTTCTGCGCCATTCTGGGGCTACAAGAATTACTGGCTTGCTTTCCCGCTTGATCCTGCAAAGAAGCCGTGGCAGCAACTGAATAGGGAAAAAAAACCTAACTCAGTGAAAACTGACCCCATGGGGTCACCACGCATCTGTCTTGCATGCAAATGGATCTCTTGTCCTTGACAAAGTTGACCAACTACATGTTGAACCTGGATGCCAAAAGATCTACGTCCGGGACCCCCCCCATCTGTGGCATACAGAAAGAATTTTGGGGTAGAGGGACCACTCCCCCGGGAACAACTGCTGGCGACTCACGTTGTCCGCCTGCCAATTCTCTATTCCTGGAATCAAGACTGCCGATAGGCAAGGAACATCCTTTTCCGCCCAAGCTAGAATATGGTCCACCACTCTGAGCTACGTGACCTTTGGTGCCCCCTTGGCGATTGATATAGGCCACAACTGTGGCATTGTTGGATTGGAACCTGACAGGACAATCCCGTAACCTGAATGTTCAGGGCTTCAGAGCCAGACGAGCTGCCCGAATCTCTAGGATGTTGATGAGCAAGGCTTTTTCAGTTCTGGACCACTGTCCCTGGACAGTAGTCTTTTGCAGTACTGCTCCCTAACCTAAAAAGGTTGGCATCGGTTGTTACCACTTTCCAGGTAACTGGTATGAAGTTTTTTTCCTTCTGCAGATTACCGGATACCGAGCACCAGCTGAGGCTCTGGAACACCTTTGGGGACAGCCACATTGGCAAGCCTAAAGCTTGAATCGTTTTGTTCCAGACAGGATACTGTTTTGCAACAGTCTCAAATGGAACTGGGCATAGGGAACCACTTTGAAACAACCATCTTTCCCAACAACCTCATGCAAAGGCGAATGGAGGGATCTCTCCTGACCATCTGCACCAGCTCTCTTATGGAGTTGATCTTTGCCTGAGGTAAGAACACCTTTTTCTGGGATGCGTCTCTGATCAGACCCAAGTACTCCAGCCTTTTTAGTGGTTTTAAGGCTTCTCTAGTTTGAGAATTCAACCCAGATCAGGTATATATAGATTGTCTAGGTACGCCATGACTGTTATGCCCTGTGCCATTAACCTGGCTAGAGGTAGGGCCAGGACTTTTGTAAACACCCGGGGTGCTGTAGCTAGCCCGAAGGGCAAGGCTACAAACTGAAAATGTTGCTGTTCTACCTTGAACTGGTGAGTGGCAAATATAGGGACATGCAGATATGCATCCCTGATGTCGATAGACGCCAGAAGTTCTCCTCCTTGTAGGATAGAAACCACTGACCTGATCGACTCTAGGAGCAGATCTTCAGGAACTGATTTAGATTTTTTAGATATAGAATGGGTCTGACATCTCCATTCGGTTTTGGTACCGTAAAGAGGTTTGAATAAAACCCCCAAACCATGCTCTTCTGTGGGGATTTGTAGGATAACCCCCTGACCTAGTAATCGGTCTAGTGCCCGAAACAGAGATTGACTTTTCCCTGGATCTTTGGGAACGTTTGACCTCAGAAAACGAGACGGTGGAAACTCACGAAATTCTGGTTTGTATCCTAGAGACACAGTGGAGATGACCCATCTGTCCTGATTTTCCTTTTGCCAGACTTCTGAGTATTGCAGAAGTCTTCCCCCCCCCCCCCCCACTCTGGCTGGGGGGGGGGTGGGTGCCCCTTCATAATGAGGCTTTAGAATTCTGCTTTTCAGGTTTCCGCCCCAAGGACTTCTTTTGTGCTTGGGCCTGACCCCGAGGCTTTCCTCTAGAGTGACGGTGGAGGTCATCGCCACTGCCTGGAGGTGGATGCCCCTGGCACAGGAGAAAAACTCTGCTTAAATGAAGGGCATTTATACTTTCTTTTGACTTCCCACTAGAAATCATTTTGATGCATTTGTCCAAATCATCCCCAAATAGCCGATCACCATGAAAAGGAAAACCAGTCAGGAGCCTTTTGGCTGTTGCTTCGACTGACCAATTTTTTAACCACAGGATCCCACGCATGTGTACTAGCACAAGCACAAGGCGGGACGCATGGTGAATAGAATCTTTCGGCGTCTATGGCAAAACATAATGCTTTTGGTAGTTCGGCCAAATCCCGGGCTTGTTGTGCAGGAACCTCCTTAAGGACCTGTCTAAACTGGTCCTTTAAGGACTGACAGATGCCTATTGCAGCGACTGCAGGCTGAATAACGGCACCCGTCAAGGAAAAAGAGGATTTTAAACAGGAATGCCAACCTTTTAACTATTGGATCCTTAAGCATTTGTGCATTTTCTACTGGACAAGTTAGGCTTTTAGTCACACTGGAAATTGCAGCGTCAACTGCTGGTACATTACTTTTTTTTGGTGAATTTCTCCTCCATGGGATAACGAACTGAAAATCTCTTTGGAGGGAGAAAATGCAGAGCCCAAAGGGGGAGGCGTTACAGGCAAAACCGTGTGCTTTGTATACAAGGCCCTGGGAACCAGGGCCTTGCAGTAGTGGCACTTTGGATGGCTATTTAAATCCAGCAAGGATCCCTCCTGTAGCTTCTCAGAGCACATCTTGACTCGTGACCAACACCTTAGACACTGGCGAAAAAACTGAGGTGTTTGCGGTATGGGAGGGGTCATATAGCAAGGCAACTTCCTGTTTAGGGTGTGCCAGTGTCCATCACCTGAAGGTGGCCTATAACCCACATAGTAATTACTATGGTGCTCTGTGTCCCCGTGATATACGATAAAGAAAAAGGGGAACCACCATGGTTTCTGTTCCTGTGCGGGATGGTCTGTTGATCATTGGAGAGTTGTGGGATCCAAAGAGAAAGCCTCTAATCATCCACCTTCTGGTAAAGGCATTTTATACTAGCATAGTGGTGTGGTGTGTGGGCTCACACACAGAAGTTGGTGCAAGGTTTCTGCCTTGACCTACCACTCTTCACTCTGGTTTTCATCAACCTACTGCTCTAGCTCTGCATATGAACTTTATATCATTTCCATCGACAATTTTATGCTAGCTGCTTTATTTTTATTTTCAGTATGAGGAACTGTAACAATGGTTTCACTTCATTAATTGTGAGAGCGGACATTTCTATATATGTCTATGTACCACAGCACAGAAGAGGTTGATATTTTAGAGGGTTCCTTGAAAATGACTACTTCCTTCCATGCTGCACTCCATGCTGCACATGCTACTTCCTTCCATGCTTCCATGCTGCACTCTATAAATAATGCTGCGTGTTTAGCATGAGATGACTGCAATAATCAAGCATTATGCATTATGTAAAACACACAGTACATTATTTCTACACCATTGTATGAAAAGCATTTGAGTTTTACTGTATCCAAGTTATGAAGTATTTAAGGCCAAGATATCCACAGATACGTTTTGCTTAAGCGACCCATCTGTCATCCTGTTTGCTCACTTCAAATGAAAAGCCCCAAGCCAATATGCAACATGACATTATTCTGTGACGGAATGCATACATGTCAGTGAGCTCCAAGACAACAGAAAAACCACACCCAAAACAAGTAACGTTATGCATTTTTGTTGTCCACCAGCACAAAGGATACAAAAGCCCCAACAATAAAAATGGGACTAAACACGTGTTTCTGGAACGTGAAGAGTGCGAGACCCATGTAGGAAAATATGAAGTTTTCTGCCAGAAAGTGTAAGACCTCAAACAGCTGCAGCAAAACACAAAGGAATTCATTAAAGGCATGAAACAAATGATTGAAAAAATAAAAAATAAAAGTCCAAGTACTACAGTAAGCTATAGATTATTAAGACTCAATATGGTACGTGTCTAGCCGGCAGAAGTTTTCAGGTTACAATTAAAGCAGAATTAGATTATTGTGCCATGTTAGCCATTAATTGAAGTAGAAGGTCTGGAGATTAATTGATACCCTTGGCTGAAGTTACACAAATTAAGAATTCTCCTGCTTTCAGGCTAACTTAGATTCCTTCTTCTAGCTTTAGGGACGTTTCACAAGGGTTTTGCACAGGGAATGCACTTGCGGTGCATTTTGACAAAAAAAATAAAAAAAAACATCTGACTGCGCAAAAAGTAATGCTTGCACTACAGCACTACACAAAATTGCATGGTGCTGTGGTACCATGTAGTTTGGTGCCTGCAAACACACTACACTTGCGATCTGCGTTTGGGGTGCCATTAACAGTACATTGGCACCCGCACGGACTGCGCCTTTACTGCACAATGTTCTGGTGTGAACTGGCCCTTATACATATCTATAAACCTTGAAGAAGGAATCTGTTTCCTAAGAGCTTGCAACTTTAAATAAAATATCATTTCAACTATAAAACATTTTGCATGGTATAAATAAAATATGTGTATAAAGTACACTGACATCTAGTGAGAGTTCCGAGTATTGCAGCCAATAATTCAATCATCCCAATACAGTATGCAGTTTAGTACGTCCCTAAATAAACTTAAAGAGGAGTGCCCACTAAAATTTAATTTTTTTAAAAGTCAGCAGCTACAAATACTGCAGCTGCTGACTTTTAATAATCGGACACTTACCTGTACCCAGGGTCTAGCGATGCGGGGGAACAAAGTCCCCCCGCTCCGCCGGCATCCTTACTGTGGGCACCCGGCTGTGGCTTCACAGCCGTGCACCCACTGCGCATGCGCGAGCGGTGTCGTGCGCCGTGATATGACACGTGACAGGTCCCGGATGACTGTGCGGCGCCGAGAGGAAATGTCAGTGCCCGGGCACTGAAGGTGGCAGACTACAAGGCATTTAGAGGCGAGTAAAACTTTTTTTTTTTCCAATTATTTTTTTTTATGATTTTTAAGCACTTTTTTTTTTGAGTGGCAATGAATTGCCCGGCTTTCATCAATACCATCTCCAAAACTATTAAAAATTCAGTGAACTAACTCCTGATCTGTAGAGTTTTTCTAGATATACATGCCAAATCATAATATGAAAGACAGCCGGCAACTAGCCCTTTCAGGAGAGCAATGGCATACATTTCCCCCAGAACAGGTTCCTTTAAAGCAGAACGAAAGCCTCCTATCCTTTACAGGTTCGATTTGATCTGCATTTGTAATGCTGCTGGCGCTGCACATGTGATCATTTATGACACCAGCCGTTTGACTGCTTGACAGTTCAGTTGTGAACACAAGCAACTGTTACAGTCAATAGGTTTAGTTCTGCTTTATGGTGGTGTAACTAGCCCGGCGCTCAGCTTTTGTAAACACACAGGTTAAAGTGGAAGTAAACCCATTGATTTAATGGTATAAAAAATAAAGTCATATTCCCGGCATTGCAGGATTTTTCCCATTTGCTTGTACTTTCAACAAAACTTTCAAGCCAAATGGCTGGTGTCATAACGGATCACATGTGCAGCACCATGGCAGTGGCAAATTAAACAGAGGCTAAGATGGCAGCTTTCTTGGCTGAAAAAGCTTCATTAAAAATGAGAGAAAATACAAAGCTGATGTCGGAGTAAACTAGATTCAATTCTTTTAATTATTTCAGTTGCGGGTTAAACTATGGAAGACAAAAACTGACTGCTGTGTCATGTCAGAAAATAATTAATCTGTACAAATCAATAGGGCGGCACAGTGGTGTAGTGGTTAGCACTCTCACCTAGCAGTAAGAAGGGTCGCTGGTTCAAATCCCAACCACGACACTACCTGCCTGGAGTTTGCATGTTCTCCCTGTGCCTGCGTGGGTTTCCTCCGGGTACGCCGGTTTCCTCCCACGATCCAAAGACATGCAGGTAGGTTAATTGGCTTCTGTCCAAAAATTGGCCCTAGTATATGAATGGGGACATTGGATTGTGGGCTCCTGGAGGGTAGGGACCAATGTGAGTGTGCAATGTACAGGGATAGGGACAATTGTAGACACTTACTCAGGTTGAACTAGATGGACTGATGTCTTTATTCAACCTTACAAACTATGAAACTATGAAATCAAGTAGCTGGTAACAAAACATTTATGACATTTTCTTGTATAGCCTAAAACAGTGTCAACAACCCTGTCCTCAGGGGCCACTAACAGGCCAGGTTTTATGTATTACCTTGGAGAGACGCAGACTAGAATACTGCAATCACTGAGCAGCAAATGATATCACCTGTGATGTATTATAGTTATCTTACAAACCTGGCCTGTTAGTGGGTCCTGAGGACAGGGTTGATGACCACTGGCCTAAAAGACTATTTATATATCACAAAGTCTGGTATGTTACCAGGGGCAGCATTACATTTCCTAATGAAAAAGATAAACAGAAGCAGCTCTCATTACCTGCTTGGTTCTATTCCTTGATTCTGGAGATAAATTATTATATGTATAATGTGCTTGTGTGATACCACAAAACAGGACAGCAACTACTCCTGTAATTACAATAAGAAAGCGTCAGAAATTATTTAAAGTTAAAGGACTTCTAAGATTAAAAAAAAAAAAAAAAAAAAATCAGTCATAATGCTTAAAGTGGAACTCCAGGAATTCAGCCACTTAGTAAAATGTGCTGGTTTAATAGAAGTGAACTCTGGTTGCCACCACGTGGACTTATCTCCTACATGCCAGGAGTACAGCTTTTACTACACTCCTAGCACCCTGTTAGGAAATACAGTGTTTTGTCACCCACAGCAGTTCTACCCGTCCCTCCACTGTTAATTTACAGAAGGCTTTACATTTTGTGAACAGGTTCACAGAATTCAAAAAGCGCTGCGATTGTGCAGAAAGAGGGGAGGAGCAGACACAACCACTGCATGCAGCTGTGCAGCTACAGAAGCAACAAACGTATAGCGATAGCTACGCTCCTGAAGCTCAGTAAAAATGTCAAACTATAAAATTAAAGAGATTAGTTCACGAGGTCGCATGCACCTCATTGAACTTAACCCATAGCAATAAGTCACATTTTAGAAAGTAACTGAATGTCTGGAGTTGAGATTTAAAGTCCATCTTCTGTCAAACCTTAGTTTTGATAGCTTTAAAAAACATTGGAGAAGGGTTGGAACTCTTTCCAGATTTTAGATGTTGTCTGTATACCCATTAGGTTATTTTTCTGTTAAATTAAAAAATAAACTGTCCACATAGGAGCAATTTATCATCTATTCGGTAGGATACCCATCAGCAGAACTGGAATAAATGGCCCTACTTTTTAATGAGGCCTTTGTTCCCTTTGGGGAGATATCCCTTCACTTTGTGTTCTGTCTGAGAAATAGCAAGCAGATAGAATGTCTATTTCTGTGCTGCAGACACCCTAGAAACATGGTAGGAGGGTGGGGAAGAAAAGACATGGATCCGACAAAAACAGAAGTGATAAAATATATAGATTATATTGGAGCCACTAACTCATCTGCAGAACACCCATGCAGACAAAAATGGGGTGGCATGCCTTATGTGCAAGAGCTTACTTATTTTATTTTTATTTTTTTTAATAGTGTTAGTGTGTCAGAAACTATTAAGATGTGACCAACTGCTTTTTTAAAAGCAGATTTGGGCCCTTTTTTATGTCCCATGAAAGTTGCAATGTGCTGAAATGGGATTCTGTACAGCACAAGAACACATTTATAAAAGGTAGGTCAGCTACCAACTGTTCAGAAACTGGCCAAACTGGTAAAAATGTAAACAAACATGACTTATTCACATGCACAGTTCATCTTGTACATTTCTGTATGCAGTTACCTGTAAAGCCACACGCTTCAGCCAGAAGGAAAGTACTCCATGATAGCAAGAAAAACAGGGCCGTCTCCAGCAAGGGGAAGCAGTGCAGCTTGGTAAACTTGGTTACGTTACCAACCAGTTAAGAGAAAAAAACACTCAAGAGTTTCCTATCAGAAAAGTTGTGGAAAGCAAAACTAACACTAAATCATTACAAAATAAATTTTATAGGAAGGCAATTTTCTCAGAAAATCATAAAAACTATTATTAGGAAGAACTGCATTTGAGACATGACTTGACACTTGGTAAATGCATTTTCTACATTTTTTATTAAAACAGATTTCTACTTGCCAGTTCTGTGCAAATGAATTGCACAGAGCAGCCCTGATCCTCCCCTACTCGAGTACCTCCTCTCTCTCCTTCTCTTCTCGGTGTGCCACCATAAGATGTTGCTTCCTATCATCAGACATCTACATGCTCGATTCTGAGCCACGCTGCCTGTGTCTATTTACACAAAAAGCGTTGTTTGGCCCTGCCCCTCACAGCCTCATCAAAGGATTTGACTGACAGCAGCAGGAACCAATGGTTCTCGCTGCTCTCAAAGTCTGCAAGAGTGGGGAGAAGCCACCGGGTACAGCACTGGATCGAGTGAGGACCAAGTATTGAGGGGGGGGGTTGTTGGGTGATACTTTAACCTAAACATATTTACCTTAATGCAAGGAACTCATTCAAGAGGAACTCTGGCCTACCCCCCACAATTTTTCCCCTTTTGCTCCACTTACCCGATGGTATCTACATATTTCCAAACCCCCCCGCCCCCCACACGAAAACCCCACAACGTAACCGACCCAAACCCACACAACCAACACAGCACACACCACCATCCACACCAAACACCCCCAGACCCACACAACAAACCAACAACAAGACACAACACCTCGAACAAACACCACGAAACACCAACCCAACCCCACCGCCTCCACCACAACAACAAAACCAACCCCCCACCCTCCACCACACCTCCACCCAACCCACTACCAACACCTATGACACCCCCCCCGCACAAACCAACGAAACACCTACCCAACACCCGAAGCACTACCCACCCACACCAAGAAACCCCCACCCCAACGCACCACCCAACACCCAACAACCCCCCATCAACACCCCTACCCCGAACAGAACACCCACCACACGCAACCCCCCACACCCCAACGTCGCTACCCAACACACCACCCAAAACCACTTACCCCAAAAACAAACTACACCCGAAACCGACAACACCTACACACACCCCAACCACCCAACCAGAACACTCTCAACCCCCATCCACCCCCATCACAACCAAACTCACCACCACTGAGATCATCCTATGCCCAGCCACCCCAAACACTCCCCCACACCTCCCACCTGCGAACCCCCCCCCACACACCCCGCCCACCTCACCCGACAGCAACCCCCCCCACGGCCCACACGGCCTCTTCCAGGTTCAGCGGACGGGCCACTCAAAGCGCCAAAAGGCCCGCCCCCTCCTCCTGTTTTTCACCCACTGAGATCATCCTATGCCCAGCCACAGCTCCGTCTCGTGCGTACCGTCATGTTCTGAGCTCGTAGAAAGGCCGGTCGGCTCTTCCAGGTTCAGCGGACGGGCCACTCAAAGCGCCAAAAGGCCCGCCCCCTCCTCCTGTTTTTTAATGAAAAGCCTATATGCCTCCTGGGATGAGAGATGTACCAGGAGGCACCTCGGGCAGTGTACGCATAATTCCCCTAAGGCTAAGGATGTAAACAAAAGAAAAAATAAAATTGCCTTATTGCGTCAGAGGAAGGAAAGGAGGGGTAAAGAGGCGGGATCTTCTTCGGGTGGGTGAAGGTCCGCTTTAAGGTTAAAATTTAAGAGAAAAAAAAAAAAAAACATAAAACACAATTCTTTTAATGGTTGATAACAGCGTAAACTGGAAAAAATAGAGGTTCATTGTAAGTTTTTACATACACTAAATGTAAATGTTTTTAGACTTTACTTTTTACTATGAATGAATCTTAAAGAAGTAAAAGGAATCTAGAACAAACCTGTATGAGGAGAATGCTCTAATAGAAGTAGCCATTCCTTGGCTTAGGGACCACATACTAGTTCCAGGGCAGTCTATTTACTTGCAGTAAAGCTAAACCCTCAAAAGAATTATGTGGCATATCCCAGGGGGTGGCTGCTTCCATTACAGATTTCAGGTACATCTGCTTAGCCCCAGGGTCCATGTTTTAATAAGTAAACCTCTTTCCAAGTTAAGCAATAAAATTGCTCGTTACACTCTTTGCAACTATGCGAGTTGCTTAAAAACAGGGAAAAAACAAAACCACAGTCATTAGTACAACTTTAATTTTCTGATAAAGAATGCTGTGAGCTACAAGCATTCCGTGATAAAACAGATACTTCTGTGTAAACCCCAGAAAGGATATAAGAGCTGTTGCTACACCGGTACAAACACCCATTGCGAAAGACCCGCTGAAAATGCCAAGAAAAACACCAACACACTTGAAAAAGGCAGCCGCATCAAAGGTGTGCATGTTTTCAGCAGTTGGCTGGTAAGCAACAATGGACCTAAAAAAAAAAGACAAAAAAAAAAAAAACACAGAACATTATAAATTTACATCTGGGAAAGCAGATATTTGTGGCTAAATTAATCAGGAAAACAATAGGTGCAAGGGATGCTAAGGAATCAGAAGACTTTGTAGGTCAGGGTATTTCAGGATATACATATTTAAACTATAGCTGGCCTTAGATGGCTCAGTTTTCTCATTTATCCCGTGGGCCTATCTAAATACAGTTGCTCTGTCAAACAGGGAGGGCATCTGATTGGATGCTGCTTGGCCAATCATTTTCCACCTGGCTGAAGTTTTAAATATGCTCCTGCCAAGCTAGGGGGTTCTTGCAGGGCCACCCACAGCTTGAATTTTGGTCTAGTCAACATGAATATAGAGCAGACAACACGCATCCCCAAAAGCACATTTGTGCAATGTAAAAAAAAAAAAAAAATGGATCACATAATAGCTGATCGTGATAGCTGTGCTTGTATAAAAGGATGTCATCATTCAGGAACTTTTAGGTCAGCATGATGCAATTTATCCCTGCCTCAAAGTCTCATGTTTAACCTGCTACATCAATTATATATTTTTTCTTTACAATAATAATAGTTCTGTGTGCCAACTATCCACCCAAGGTGCTTGGGGGCTCCAGCAGTAAATGCCTTAAAATAAAGGAATACATACTCTAAGCAGACAGCCCCCTGGTGGGAAGTGAAGCCAGGACCCCAACACTGGTAACCGAGTCACTGTTGTTTTTTTACAGCACTGTATAATATTTCATTTTCAATACAACGAAGAGCAAAATACTCACGATGACAGCACAATGGCTACAGCATCATTGAGGACACTTTCTCCAAACAGAAGAGCATACAAGTCCACGTCCACACCCAGGTCATTGAATATAGCTAGGACCGTCACTTTAAAAAAAACAAGAAAAAAACAAATCGTAAACTAAGCTCTCAATTAACTAGGCATAAAAGGTGATCACGAAAATCTCTAAATTTCTAAGCTGAGTCCTAGGTTAAAAAAAAATAAAAAATAAAGATAAAAAAAATAAATAAAAAACACAGTAAAACAAAAAAGTTGGCTTTTATAAATAAACCAAAAAGGCCTTTCTTAAAGTGGTTGTAAACCCTTACAAACCACTTTGACCTACAGGTAAGCCTAGATTAAGGCTTACCTGTAGGTCCAAGAAATATCTCCTAAACCTACACGGTTTATGCGATAATTGCTAAAAAAGACAGTCACCCCTGTCTACGGCGAATGCTCCGTAGACAGCGGCACGCAGGCGCACTGAGCGCGCCCCTGTTAACGGCGATATGCCGCTCGTGGCCGCTCCCGTGTGCGGGAGTGACATCATAGCTCTGGCGAATCACAGTGCCGGAGCAGCGAGACCCGTAATTCACTCCGGGATACAGGGTGCATTTTTTTTTTTTCTTGGCTTTACTTCCTCTTTAAAATTAAGACTTTGTAGTATGGGGGTGGGCATCTATCTTCAGGTCTTTGATAGCATGGGAATTGGTCACTGTACATAAATGGCTTGTCCAGCAGCCTGAGGCAGAATGCATCATTTCCCTGTTCTCAATGAGCAAGCTGGTAAATGCCAATGAAAAAAAATTCCACATAACAATTGTTTCGCCAACCAGGTATACACATATTTGGGTTAATCCTAAACCAAGCATAATATAATTTTTGGGCTGTCTATGCTGTCTATGCCTAGCCAAAATCATGGCAGCTATTGTAACCTCTGGAGACTGGTAGGCTTAAAGTGGTGCTAAAAGGCTTAAGGTTTATTACCTGAACGCATTTTCTGGTGTGGCTGTGATAAGAGACAATATGACTGGTGTGGCGGTGGATCAGGGACAGTATGACCGGTGTGGCGGTGATTGGGAACACCGACTAGCAGCACTGGTCTGGTGACATTGTACTGCTAAGGCAGTGATCAGAGAGAATAGCCTGCCATTGTAGGAGAAAAATAAATATTTTTTCTTCTATTACATCCTGTCACTAGAGCAGTGCAGTGTTACCATAGTGTCACTGCACTACTGTAGGGAAGGTATTGGGGTTATTTTTTTATTTTTTGCTCTACGATTGGTAAATAAGCAATGATTTCTGACAGTTCTTGGCTGCATTTATTGCCATTGAGAACTACTGTGATTGGTTACAGCTGTTACATGGTACAGAGAGGCAGTGCTTGGCCCTGTACAATGGGATAACTGTGACCAATCGCAGAGATCACAGTAGTTCTCAATGGCTGAATGAATGGCAGCCATGTTTCCTACTGGACATGTGATAGCTGTGAATGGTCACAGCAATCACATGGTACTAGGGCGGAGCACCACAGCCTGGTACTTGGATTAGTGCATGCGGTTGACACAGCGGTCACTGATGCACTGCCCTGGGGATCTGCAGGAGGCACAGTTCTAGGAGGAGGACATACTGAGTCCAGTTAAGTCATTCCCTCTATGAGTCCTCAGGCCTATGGGATAATGGCATTGTGCCGATTATAGGATAAGGAGCATGAGTGTAATTTATGCTCTGCATTCTCTTCCATCCCTTATCACTAATTACTACTGAACCTAACTTTCCCTGGAGTGGTCTAGGTATAAATTTTGTTACATCTGATTCACACAACTTAAACCTAAGAGTCACACATTTTTTATGGAATTCAATGGTAAAAAGGGTGTGAATGGGTAAAAGTTATGAGAATTGTGTGAAAACATATATAAATAGCCCTTCTAGTAGTTTGCAAATACATATTGCATACAATAGATATAAAACACTATTCGATATACCTGGATCTGTGGCAGAGATGATTGCTCCAAAAAATAGACAGTCAGTGTAGTAAAATGTGTCATTAAGCTGACCAACCCACTTCATTAATTTCACTACTCCATACATGAGATTTCTGTGAGGAATAAGAAAAACAAAAAGGGCCTCTTATTTTGAAACTGCAGGTAACCAAAAGAAGAAATATTGCTTGAACGCTTGATATAAATGTTGTAATTCCAGGTTTGTCTTGTGCAAGGAACAGAAACCCAAAAAGCAGAAGCCCTCAGTCTGAAAGAAATCTCAGGTCTAGCTTAAAGCGATACTAAACCCAAAAACCCTTACCTTAAAGCATTGAAAAACATTTTCAGTTTCCCTCTGTGCCAATTTTTTTTTTTTTTTTTTTTTTTTTTTAGAGTTGATTTTAGTAACACTTGACTTGGAAGAGAGACCTTGTGATGCAGATCTTAAAGTAGTACAAAAGTCTAAATGTTTTTACCTTAATGCATTCTTTGTATTCAGGTAAAAAACTGCAACAGTACCGGTGGGGACTGCAAGAAAAGGAGGAAAGTCAAGTTTCTGTGCAATACTGCAGCATAAAGCAGGTAGGTGTTCCCAGTCTTTAACCTCACTTTAATTCTGGTCACCAATACTACAATTTTGTGTTTGTTCAGTACATGGCCTCTTCTGCCTCTAAACTCCTCTGAATGCCTATGTGTGCATAGACAAATAGGCGACATGCAAAAAAACTGCCAGAAGTCCCTAGGAGTAGCCCAGTGTGCATGAGGCCTAAAAGCCTCAAGATAGCATGGTCTACATCAGGGGTGCCCAACCTTTTGAAGAGCGAGGGCCACTTAAGCGGCTTGGTAACCGGTTGCGGGACACAATGAAAGAGCAGGCGGATGACAGGTCCGTGCAGAGCAGACACAAACACAGCCCACTCTACTCTATGGGTCCTCCGATCTGATCCACCCAGATGGAAGGGGATTGAGAGATTGGAGGTAGGCAGGTGTAGGCGTGTGTAAATGGACACAAATCTGTTTACATCTGCCGTTTCATAGAGGTGAATGGAGGGTCCGATTGTGTGAAAGGGGCCTTTCACACTAATGCAGCGCAGTGTACCTGTGCCTTTCCTGCGGGTTAGCTACACTTTTCCATAGACTTCTATTATATCCTGCAGGGGTGGTGCACTTTCTAAAATCACAACAAACCCGCAGGTAATAACAGAAGTCTATGCCTCAGTGCAGGTAACCTGTAGGTGCACTGCACCTGCGAATCTGTTTGAAAGCAGCCCAGTAACCACTGCACAGATATGCCCATACATACACTTTTAGTAATAAACTGACCTTTAATAAGTCTTCCATTCAGGTATTGCCTGCTGTTGCTGTCCCAGGCAGAATGCATTTGATATCACTCTGCCTGTGGCAAGAGATGGCGCTATACAGGAAGCATCAGCTTATACAGCTCTGCTCCACAGCCCCTTGCTTTGCCGGCTTCATTAACAACACAGATGCTCTGGGATGGCGGGTCTGCAACCTATGGTTTGCCAATCCGCCATCACACAGAAGGTCGCGGGCCACATCAGAGGGCTCCGCGGGCCACATGTGGCCCCCGGGCCACTGGTTGGGCACCCCTGGTCTACATTCTGTCCCCAAAAGTGTAATTTTTCTGCTCATGTGTAGATAGGAATTGCTTCTCCCAATCCTCTCCAATGGCTCCGATGTCAAGGCAATAAGGTAGAGACACCAAACTGTGCTCATCCACACTCCTTCAAATCCACAACAAAAAAAATACCTGTACACCAAGGACCTCAAGGTTCAAATGAAACTTAATAATTCCAGAGACAGGCATTGAAGCTCCACATGGGACCCCCATCTCTGACGCATTACAACGGGGATCAGACTTTGATCCTGACAATGCAGGCTCTTTGTGTCTGGTATGAATCTTTAGGGGGAACTCCACGGCAAAGAAAAGGAAAAAAAAAAAAAAAAAGGGCATGGGTTCCCCCTCCAAGAGCATACCAGGCCCATTGGTCTGGTATGAATTTTAAGGGGAACCTTAAAAAAAAAAAAAAACGGTGTGGGGTTCCCCCCCAAAACCCATACCAGACCCTTATCCAAGCATGCAGCCTGGCAGGTCAGGAAAAGGGGTGGGGACGAGCGAGTGCCCCCCTCCTGAACCATACCAGGCCGCATGCCCTCAACAAGGGGTGGGTGTTGAGGACAAGGGCCTCCCACCCCCCCCCCCCCACCCCAACAACCCTGGCCAATGGTTGTCGGGGTCTGCGGGGGGGGGGGGGGCTTATCAGAATCTGGAAGCCCCATTTAACAAGGGGGCCCCCAGATTCTGCCCCCCCCACCCTATGTGAATGAGTATGGGGTACATACCCCTACCCATTAACCTAAAAAAAAAAAAAAAATCAAAGTGTCAAAAATAAACAGTACAGGTTTTTTTTTATTTATTTATTAAGGCAGCTCTGGCGTCGCTTCAGATTTATTCTCCCCTCCTCGGCTCTTCTGCCTCCTCCACTGATGTCTTCTAGCTCTTCTCCAGTTCTTTGCCAGGTCACGATGGGTGGTGGCGTCATAAGGGGTGGGGACTTGGGATGACATCACCCGGTGACCCCGCCCATGCTAATATAAGTAGTGGCACACTGCGCACCCAGCACTAGAACGGGATTGAGCGTCGAGTCAACATCGGAAGAACACAGCAGACAAGACCCAACAAAAGAAAGGGAAGACAGTGGACAAGATCCGGCAGAGGCAGAAGACAGCGGGCAGAGACAGAAGAACCAGGGAGGGCTAGAAGACATCAGTGGAGAAGAACTGGAGAGGGGAGAAGAACTGGAGAGGGGAGAAGAACCAGCCGAGGCAGAAGACATCAGCGGAGGCGGAAGCAGAAGAGTTGGAGAGGGGAGAAGAAAATCTGAAGTGACGCTGAAGCTGCCTTATACAAATTACTTTAAAAACACGTGTACTGTTTTAACACTTTTTTTTTTTTTTTTTTTTAAAGTAAATGTACCCCACACCCATTCACACAGGGTGGGAGGCCAGAATCTGCCCCCCCCCCGCCTTGTTAAATGGGGCTTCCAGATTTCGATAAGCCCACAGCCCCAGTCAACCAATGGCCAGAGTTGTCGGGAAGAGGACCTTGTCCTCCTCAACATGGGGACAAGGTGCGTTGGGGTGTGGGGGGGGGGGGCACCTTCTTGAAATTGCCTTAAGATCTTTAGAGCACAAGTCGCATGCCAAAGTCAGATCAGTTAAGACAGCGATCTGGCTTTGATCAGACTTCAGCTTCATATTCAATAGGCTCAAGTAGGATCAAAGTCGGACTAAAGTAGTGCAGGGAGCATTTTCAAAGTAGGATCGACTCTGTTAAGACGGCTCTCCTAGGAAAACATTGATTTTCACACGTCATGAGCTCCCAATGTCGGAGCGTTTGTCATACCAGTGTGAACCCGGCTTTTGGCCCCTTTCACACTTGTGCAACCTGAAAGTCGTGCAATTTTGCGGCAACTTTAAGCAATGCCTGTGTAAACATGAGGTCTACGGACATCAAATCGGACCAAAGTAGTGCAGGGACTACTTTGAAGTCGCAAAGATATGTAGGACAAGTCGCACAAGTGTGAAAGGGGCCTTACTGAACAGTAAAGTGGAACTTAACTCTCCCAATCAACATTGATCATTTTTTAATCTGAATGCTGCTAGCATTCGTAAATAGATAAGAAAATATATCATATTTACATGTTTTAAACTTTTTTTTACATTTCTTCAGTTACTTCCTGGTTTCTTGCCTGGGAAAATAATGTCATACATCCCAGGAGTCTCTGAGGAGGGGCTCAACAACTTCAGTCTTCAGTAAGGGAGGAAAAAGAGGAGGGGGTTTCCTCAGCTAAGCACACTCTATTGCATGCATGCTTGCTTGAACTAAGGTCTGATGGATTCCAGCAAGTAAATGCTACATGAACATTTGCCTTAAGGCCCCTTACACACTGGGGCGCTTTTCAGGTGCTACAGCGCTAAAAATAGCGCCTGCAAAGCGCCCTAAAACAGCCGCTGCTGTGTCTCCAATGTGAAAGCCCCAAGGGCTTTCACACTGGAGCGGTGCGCTTGGGCGGTCAAAAAAGTCCTGCAAGCAGCATCTTTGGAGCGGTGAAGGAGTGGTGTATTCACAGCTCCTAAACCGCTCGTACCCATTGAATTCAATGGGGCAGGGCGGCTATACCGCCGGCAAAGCGCCGCTGCAGCGGCACTTTGCAGGTGGTTTTAACCCTTTTTCGGCCATCGTTTTACCGCCGACGCCCCCATTGCCCCAGTGTGAAAGGGGCCTTACTCAAGATAGCCACAGCCAGAAATGCTAGGGGTTGTTTTTCAAAGTGATTTCTCAGCAAAATAAAGCTTGGAGACATGGAATGATGGAAGAGTTCTTCCTAAATATTTAAAAAGATTTAAAATAGTGTTTTTGGTTTGTGGTGCTTAGATGCAGCGTAGATACGCTTTAAAGTGGGAGTAAACGCCCATGCAGGATTTCCATCTATAGGTAAGCCTATATTAAGGCTGTTCAGGAGATATTTACTGTAGATGCAGCCGGTAACATCACAAGTGCATGCGCTCTACAGGAACGGCATAGCCATGCCATTACTTTAGAGTCATGTGCTGTAAATTGCGTGAGTGAAGGCATCGCGGCTCCGGCCACTCCCACAGCTGGAGTCCGCAAACCCAGGAGGAAGACCAGGTTTAGAGGAAAGTGCCTTCAGCGATGACAGAGTGCTGCTGGGGGGCTTCATTCTAAGGCAAGTTTCACATAATTAATTAAATTAATATGCGATGCATACTAGCATATTATGACATTGCCTTGCAGGTTTAACACTTCAGCTCCGGAAGGATTTACCCTCTCCCTGACCAGAGCACTTTTTGCGATGCAGCACTGCATCGTTTTAACTGACAATTGTGCGGTCATGCGACGTTGCACCCTAACAAAATTGTATTTGATCACCTCTGTGGTTTTCATTTTTTGCACTATAAAAACGAAAAGAAAAAAAAAGGAGCGACAATTTTGAAAAAAAGCTATATATTTTTCTCTTTTTGCTATAATATCCTAAAAAAATATATAAAAAAAAACAAAAATGTCTTTCTAAGTTTAGGCAGATATGTATTCTTCTACATTTTTTTTTTTTTTTTAACCAGAAATATTGCACTAAGCGTATATTGATTGGTTTGCGCCAAAAGTTATAGCGTCTACAAAATAGGGGACAGATTTATGGCATTTTTTTTTTTTTATATCAGTAATGGTGGCGATCTGCAATTTTTATCGTGACTGCAACATTATGGCGGACACAGACACTTTTGACACTATTTTGGGACCATTGTCATTTATACAGCGATCAGTGCTATAAAAATGCACGGATTACTGTGTAAATGACACTGGCAGAGAAGGGGTTAAACACTAGGGGGCTATCAAGGGGTTAAGTGTATCCTAGGGAGTGATTCTAACTGTAGGGGGATTGACTCAATAGAACATGACAGATCACTGCTCCTGATGACAGGGAGCACTAGATCTGTCATGTTGCTAGGCAGAACAGGGAAATGCTTGTTTACATAGGCATCTCCACGTTCCTAGCGAACATTGAGTCCATTTGCCCAGCCATGCCATTGTGCCGACGTATATCGTCGTGCGCTGGTCAGCAAGCGGTAAGTAAAATAAAAAATAAAAAACACACCCCACACACAGCGGTTTAATACCGCTTTAAGGTCCTTGAAGAGCAGCTTGGTTTTTCGTAGTGATGTTCTGCTTTTGTGATTGGGTTTTCCCAGACATCTGCAGAGTTTGAGGTAAAAAGTTAGTATTACCATCACTTTTCTAATGTTTGTTGCGCTGCACCCTTCATCTTTTGGTGACATACTAGACAAGGGTATTACTGTACATGTTAGACACCGAGATTCAAATTTTTACTTCCTACAACAGTGGAACTGATTGTGTGTTATAGCAGGCAGACCCCACCTCTTAAAAATCTGTCTGTGGAAGTTTCTGTAATGGCCTAAGTATCTGGTAAGAATCTGCAATAAAGTTTGCCATCTTTCTTTACATTATATACAGGGGGTCTAGAAAATAATCACCCCCCCCCCCCCCTTAAAATAAATCACATTTTGTTGCTTTTGAAGCTGTATTTACTCAGTGCCACTTATAACATCTAAGCGAGATGTATAACACCAACAAGGCAGGAAAAATTAATAAAAATCAATGGTTTAAATTACAGCCTTTAGTCTGTTGGGATACGTCGCTACTAACTTTGCACATCTAGACAAGCAATATTTGCTCACTCTTCTTTGCAGAACTGCTCAAGCTCAGTTAAAATTGATGGTGACCATTTGTGGACTGCAGTCTTTTCACCCATAGATGATTGTTTGCTTCAGTTGCACTACCAGGGAGTGAAATGCTCCAGGAAAGCTCTTTTCATGCTGAGCTAATCAAAATGACCACAGCTGATCACAGTTGAAAGTCAAATAGCTGTGTGCACCACTGAGAAGATGATTAGCTACACCTAATTGAGTTAACAAGTAATTTTTAGAAAGGGGGTGACCCTTTTTCCAACTCCGTGATTGTTTATGAATTTTTTTTCATCTGATATGTTGGGGTTATATCTTTAACTTGGATGTTTTAAGTTGCACTGAGTAAATATAGCTTGATAAAAAAAACTTCTTCATTTCAGGCTGCAAAGCAATAAATTGTACTAAAATTATTATTTTCTATAAAATTTATTATTTTCTATACCCACTATATGATTGGCCTGAAGAAAGGTTTTACTCTAAAATATTGAAGGCCTCAAATAAAATTGTATATTTGCTAATCAGATGAAAAAAAAAAAAAAAAAAGAAGGAGCAGCTGGTGGCCAGGTATCTTAACAAATAAAACAAAACCACACATGTCTTCGATATTCTGTAACCAAAATGAAATCTTTTAATGTACTGGGGAAAAAAATAAATAACTGAACGTCTACAATTACAAATGATATCCATAATTTTTCAAAACTCAAAAGTCATTTTGGATCCCTACGTGTAACTAATACTTTTGTGTGCCCGGCAAAAAAGGAACCTATGACCTGGCGTTTACATTGCTGACCGGATTAAGTCTGTCCCAACCAGTTATACTGCAGCTTTAGGCCCCTTTCACACTTGTGCGACTTCAACATCGCGCGATTTTGCCGCGATTTCAAGGAATGCCTGTGTAAGTGGCATCAAAATCGGACCAAAGTAGTGCAGGGACTACTTTGAAGTCGGAACGACTTGAAGTCGTACTAATATGAATGGCTGTCATTGGAAATCATGGGGAACAACTTGTCATTTGCAGTTTGTAGTCACAAATCGTGGGACAAGTCGTATAAGTGTGAAAGGGGCCTTAATGTTCAGATTTAAGGAAACCTGGAGTGTGATAAATTCAGAAGCTGCCATTGGTGAACCCGCTTTTTAAAAAAAAAAAAATAAAAAATAAAAAAAACCCACAACAGTTGCCTGTGTGTCTCTGTCCTAAAGACTTTCTGATTTACTGACCTGTAACAGGTCACAAAGTTAGTAGATACGAGTACAGTAAATGTTTTGTTTAACAGATGCTCTACTAGTTCTGATATAATTATAATTTTTTTTGTATGTACATTATAAAACACCCGTCAGAAGGCAGACATCCATCTCAGAGCCCACAATATGATTTTTATTAATACTTGACATTGAATTACACCAGCATGTAAAAGTCTAATACGGTTCTGCTTCATTTAAAACATTCCTTTGCACCTTTACTGCATTACTTCAGAAAGGTTTTGGACATTAACATGTTAACACAATAAAATAAAAATCATGTAAATATACCAAGGGTTAAATTTGTCAAACTGGAGCAGCCAAAATCTGGGGCAGCTGTGCATGGCAACCAATCAGCTTTTATCTTCAGCTTGTTCAGTTATCCTTTGAAAATAAAAGATAGATATCGATTGGTAGTAATGCATGGCTGCTCCAGTTTTGATAAACTTCCCCCACAGTACACTTTAGCTTCTGAGAAAAACTGGACTATAGGGGAGTTGGGACTTTCACAGACACACCACTGCTGGACCATTTCAACTGACAAACATTATTCAGTAAATGATTTTAATGCATTTCCAAGCTTATAAAATGGTTATCATGTCCTACATACTTTTAAAGGGAATTAAAACTGTACAGTATTTCCAATGGACATTGAGAAACCCTTCCTTTCCTGTAAGTGATCAGTGCCCAGATCAGAAGGGTCACCCCAGACCAGCTGCTTACAGGACATGATACAGAATAGGGTTACACCCATAACTTTTTTTATTGGCGAGTACGAGTACCGATACTTGTGCTTAAGTACCCAAGATACCGAGAACAGGTGCGATTTGAGCCTATAAAGAATGAATGGCTCAAATCACACTGCGGTGTGATTCCTGTCCAAATCACATGCAGTTTGATGGAACGCTCTTGTGTGGACCCAGGCTAAAGTCACTAAAACAAGCCTGGGTTCACACGGGAGCAGTGGGGGAAACCGCACACAATTCGGACAGAAATGGCACCGCATTCCTGTTCACAATGAATGTGATACTTTGCAGTGCAATTTGAGCCCATTACATTTTGTATGGGCTCAAAACGCACCGCAAATGTATCGGTTTAGGCAGTACAGGAAAAGGGTCATCTAAAGTCCAGGCCCAAACTGCACCGCCACCCCCCCCCAAAGATATATGAGCATAATGTGCCAGCAAAAATTCCCCGCAAAAAAAAAAAAATGAGCATTAATCTGCATGCTTAACCCGCCAAGCATAAATTCCTCCTCCTCCCAGTAGAAATCCACCCCCTGCTGAAATCTCAGCACAAAACTTTGCCCTCAACACCCCCCCCCCCCCCAAAAAAAAAAAAAAAAAAAAAAAAAAAAAAGATATTCACCCCTCCATGCACAAATCCTTTACCCCTAAAAGACGCTCTCCTAATACACCACTACCCCCCCCCACCCCCCCCCCCCCCCCCCCCCCCCCCTCCGGTTCAAATCCCCCTTTCCAGCATGAATTTCCCACAAATCCCAGCACAAATATTCCCCCCCCCCCCATCCTCCCTTCCAACACCAAATCCCCCTAAATCACCACTCTTAGCACCCCCCCCCCCCCCAAATTTGCCCTCCTAGAACCATACCCCTAGCTACCCCCACAAATTTCTCCTTTCAACACAAAAATCCCTCCCCCCAATCTAATTGTGGCACCCCCCCCCCCCACCTCAAATGAGACCACAGTGCCCAGGGCAGCTGCCCCACCTGCCCACCCCTTGTCCCGGCCCTGGATTTAGGTATGGGAGCATTTGCACGAGTACAAGTAGTTGTGCAAATGCTTGATATCTGTATCCTTGCAACCCTAATACAGAACATGAGTGTTCTTGTCCTCTCCCCATAAGGAGAGAATAAAGCTAACCATACACGTTTAGTGAACAAGAGAAGTCAACAGACTCCTCCACACATAATAAAACTGTATGGAAAAAGATCCCCTCCTAGCTATTGTATTCTGACAGCTGTAGCACCTCCGGCTCTCTGAATACCCCAACAGTGACTGCATCTGATCAAATGAAGTCACTATTTGGCCAACAATTTACCACCTGGCTTCTAGGATTTTTCAAATCAACTTTTGTTGAGCCGGGCTAAAAAAAAAAAAAGGAGGCACCCTCAGTTCAAAAAACTTGGCCGATTTAGAACAAAAATCTTCCACAGTTTGAGCTGCGCATGGCCAGCTTAACTTTCCTTTTCAGTATAAAGGATTCTGTGGCTAGAAATACCAAGGAAGGTATGTGTGGTTTCAGAACAACCAACCAATTAAATCAATCAGTACTTTGCCACTGTTTTCAGTGTATACTTGAAGATGAATGGTTGCTAGGAGGCATCACAAGGATTTATTTCATTTCAATCCATGTTCTAGTCAATGACAAGTGTTAAACACACTGCAGCATAAAGGTACAAGATGAATAGTACACAAGATCTCATTCTGAAAAGCACAATGGGTTGCCTTTTTTGCATATTATTTATAGCTGTACTAATCTTTTGCAGGGTCAGAAAACTGCAGAGGTGGAGGAAGACAAATATAGCGGTGTTGCTGCCAGCGCACAATCTGGACGAGACACAGTATGCAGACACAAGCAGAGATATCATTTACTAACAGCCCTTCACTGTATGACTGTAAATCATCCATATTGTCACATTTTCATGACTCACCCAATGATGAAGCATGAGACTGCAGTACCAAAGAAAGCATAAGTGAGAAGGGATCCAATATTCCTGAAGAAGTGTCTCTGTAAAAAAGAGAACATTAACAAAAGTTTATTCAATTTTATGTTTTCATGGCATAAAAAAAAAAAAAAAAAAAAAAAAAGGAAGGAAGAAGTACAACAGGTATAGACACAGAGATCAGTCATATTGTTATGTACAATCTATTCAGGTAAACAAACCGCTATTGAACTAGGAACAAATAACAGTCAGGCATGAGTTTACTAGTTTATAAAGAAATAAAGGGCTCATTAAGCCAGTTGCACATGGGAGAAAAATTAAATAAAATGATTCCATCAACTGACACCAATGATGGAGCAGTACTGATCTCACTGACACCATAGTTGGGGCACTATTCTTCCCATGGACACCAATGATGGGTAGTATTCTTCTCACCAATACCAATGATGGTGCACTATTCCTCCTACCAATATCAATAATGGGGCACTACTACTCCCACTAATACCAATGATAGGGCACTCTTCCATCCACCAATACCAAGGGAGAGGAACCATTCCTCTCACTGACACTAAGGCTGGCCATACACAGGTCGAATTTCGAAAGAACTTTCTTACGAAAATCTTATCTAAGAATTTTCGTACAAATTTGTCACCATTAGTGGGCTGCAGCAACGGCCAATTTTCGTGCGGCCATCGAATTTTAATAAACCGGACATGTTGGAAATTTTTGGAAAAAAACAAACGATTTTCTAATCAATGATGGGAGAATCGTGCGAGAAATGTAATCGAAAAAGAAATGTGCAAGAAAAGAAAATACACGGAAAGAAAAGAAGATTATCAGACACGAAAATTCTTTTCTGTAGGAACATGAGGTGAAATTGAAGGTTTGGTTGGTCGAATTTCGAAATCAATGGTGGCTCCATCGAATCACAAAACGCACAAATTTTCAGATTTTCAAAAGAAAATTCTTTCGAAAAATTCGACCCTTCTGTGGCCAACATAACACTGGAAATGTTTCTTCCCACTAACACCAATGATGAGGCACTGTTTCTCCTCCTACCGCCCACAGGCAGCATTATGAATTTTTTTTTTTTTTTTTTGACCACCAAGTCTGAGGCATTTTCTACTCTTAATGGTCACAATCTGGCCCTTTGCCTAGAAAGTTTGGAGACCCCTGATCTATGTTTATAGATTACTTGTGTTTACAAGGCATACTGCTGTGTAAAGAATAGTACAGCAGTATCAAGTACAGAGCCGTAAAAAAAAAAAAAAAAAAAAAAAAGGGGGAGGATTGTTTACATTTACGGTAATTTTTTTCTAAAAGCCTGTATACTCACATACATACACAAGTATACAGGCAATTATATGCGAATTAGAGCACAGGCCAAATATTTAGGTATCGGGTTCCCTCCCACTGCCTCCTCTACTTGTGGGAAGGGCAGTGGTTGGAAAGTGAAGCGGGTGTGATCAGAGTGCTGAAAGTGTGGGGGGGCACAATTATTGAAACTAACCACCCTGGGTGGCTTGTCCCTACGGTGCTACCGACTTTTTCCTTTGCCTTGCCACGGGCTTTTGGTTGCTGCCGCCCCAACCTTCCTGGCACTGATAAACCCTCTGCACTTTTAAACCCACAACCCCCCCTCTGTAAACTGTTTACTATGCTTCAGTTTGTAAATGAACAGGAAGTCGCTCTGTACAGTGCGCTTCCCATTCATTCACTGTCCAGTGCAGCTGAGGCTGCAGAGAAAGGAATTGAAGAATCTGTGTCCATTCCTTTCTTGGTCTGAAAAGCGAGATATTAGCGGTCTGTTTGGACCAGATATTTAATCAAATCCCCCCTCCCCAACCATTAAGAAAAAAAATAAAAAACATAAATCATAAAAACATAAGTTGAAAGTTTAGTGTGGAAAAAAATAGCAAACAGGATTTAATTTTCTACAGAAGAGATATACTATGCCTATTCTGCATTAAAAGTTTCTTACCTGTCTGTTTGCACTGTATACCGAGCCAATTCCAAGATGACTGAACTCCTACGCATGCAGGATAGTTTCCTGGCAAATTTGTAGGGCAATTACACAAGTGTTTCTCCTGTTTAGAGGCTTAGTTCTATACCCTGACTAAATAGGAGAAGGGGAGGCTCCTGATCTACTCAGAGGAGCTAGAAGCAAGGGTACCTACCAACCTTTACTACTGCCGTAGGCCTAAGCTGTAGTTTGCTTAGAGGTCTGCACACTAATCTAAGATGATGCGCACGTGCTGAATAGATAATGCCAAGTCAATTTAACAGAGGGAAGAAAGCCAGGAACATGGACAGCTACAGTTGTGCTCATAAAAGTTTACATGCCCTAGCAGAATTTATAATTTCTTGGCCATTTTTCAGAGAATATGAATAACAAACTTCTTTCACTCATGGTTAGTGTTTTTGCTGAAGCCATTTATTATCAATCAACTGTTAACACTTTTTAAATCATAATCACAACAGAAACGACCCTGATCAAAAGTTTACATACCCTGGTGATTTTGGCCTGATAACATGCACACAAGTTGACACAAAAGGGTTATGAATGGCAATGAAAGGTACCCATTCTCACCTGTGATCTGTTTGCTTGTAATTAGTGTGTGTGTATAAAAGGTCAATGAGATTCTGGACTCCTGACAGACCCTTGTATCTTTCATCCAGTGCTGCACTGACGTTTCTGGATTCTGTGTCATGGGGAAAGTAAAGAATTTTCAAAGGATCTGCAGGAAAAGGTAGTTGAACTGAATAAAACATGAAAGGGATATAAAAAGATAACCAAGGAATTGAGAATGCCAATCGGCAGTGTTCAAACTCTAATCAAGAAGTATAAAATCGAGGGGGTTTTGTTGAAACCAAACCAAAGTCAGGTAGACCAACTATAATTTCAATCACAACTGCCACGAAAATTGTTCGGGATGCAAAGAAAAACCCACAAACTTCAGGTGAAATACAGGACTCTCTAAAAACATGTGGTGTGGCTGTTTCAAGATGCACAATAAGGAGGCACTTGAACAAAGATGGGCTGCATAGTCGAGTCACCAGAAGAAAGCCATTACTACACAAATGCCACCAAGTATCCCGTTTACAATACGCCAAACAGCACAGACAAGCCTCAAACTTTCTGGCATAAAGTCATTTGGAGTGAGAAGACCAAAATTTTACTTTTTGGCCACAGCCATAAACACTACATTTGAGAGGAGTCAACAAGGCATGTGATGAAAGGTACACCATTCCTACTGTGAAACAGGAGGTGGAATGCTGATATTTTGGGGATGTGCGAGCTAGAAAAGTCACAGGAAATTTGGTCAAAATTGAGGACAAGGTGAATGCAGTTATCAAAAAATACTGGAGGAACATTTGCATTCATCAGCCAGGAAGCTGTGCATGGGAGGTACTTGGACATTCCAACATGACAATGATCCATAACACAAGGCCAAGCGACCAGTCATTGGCTACAGCAGAATAAATTGAAAGTTCTGGAGTGGCCATCTCAGTCTCCTGACCTCAATATCATTGAGCCACTCTGGGAGATCTCAAACGTGCAGTTCATGCAAGACAGCCCAAGAATTTACAGGAACTGGAGGCTTTTGGCCACGAGAAATGGGCAGCTTTACCATCTGAGAAGATAAAGAGCCTGATCCACAAAAGACTTCAAGCTATCATTGATGATAAAGGGGGCAATACACGGTATTAAGATCTGGGGTATGTAAACTTTTGATCAGGGTTATTTGGATAGTTTCTGTTGTCATGATTTTTAAAAAAAAAAAAAAAAAAAAAACACACAGGAGTAAACACAGTTGATTGAACACTAACCATGAGTGTAAGATAAAAAAAAAAAAAAAGTTTGTGTGTTATTCATATTCCCTGATAAATGGCCAAGAAATCATAAATTCTGCCAGGGAATGTAAACTGTATATTTTGGCAAAGTTTGAAAGTGTTTTTTTTTTTTTTTATTAAATACAGAATGGGTTTAGAAGTTGAGTAAGCATTAACATATTTCACATTTGGCAAATCTTAACCCATGACGATATATACAGTTGACCAAAATAGTGCAGTTGAAGGCGATTTTAAAACAGAAACTAGTGTGCAATAAGAGAAGCAACAATTGGACAGGAACAGAAAACAAAATTTCTTTACACAATATAGATCCAATACAACTCCATGACCTACAAAGCTTCCTAAGAGGAACAAATACCTACGGTTTCTTAATATTCTCAACTAAAGCAGCACAGCCAATCAATACACGAAAAAATACAAACATAAGTATTTTAATAAGGCATACACTGAATAACTCATTAATCAGGTGGAATAGTGACATCTAGTGGCCACATTGTCTGTAACTAGCCATAAATATTTTTTTGGAAGACAGAAGCAAAACGATCTTTGTGAAGTACAGAATATCTGCAGCCATGCCTACAATAAAACAGGTATAACTGCGAAAATTGTGTCCCTGATAAAGAATTACTTTTGTGAGCTACAACACCTCTCTTGAATACAGCTTCCTGTTGTGGGGATAGGTCACTGCTTCCACCTGCTTTATGATGAGTGAATGGTCACCTACCCATCCGCATATAGTTGGAGCAGGCATCAAAATCAAACAGTGTTTTCACCACCCAAAATTAGCCCACGTAGTGGTGTCCTTCTGATGGCCCTAGGCAATTGCAGTTTGAGGTTACATAATCGGAATGAGCCGTAGAGAAGGCTAAATACCCCCTGCTAGAATACCTTTGACATAAACACGTGTAAATGTCATGCCCAAAAAAAAAAAGTTTTGCCTATAGTTCTACTTTAACATGTTTATGCACCGAACAGACTTTGAGGTAGACAAATAGGGGTTGATTTACTAAAGTCTCCAGTCTCTTCCTTCTGACATCACTGACTCCTCCTTATCTTGGAGAGTTAGGAAGCATGAGTTGGTGATGTCAGAAGGGAAAGACTGGTGCCAGGGTATCTTCTTTGGTATTGGTGTTCTGTTTTAAGAATTTTAAAAGTGAAGTTTGTTGAAATGAAATGGGCCCCTTGACTTTAGATGGCCAAGTTGCACAGGTAATTTGTCCACTCCAAGGTCTCTTTGGTGAATAAACATGTTGATCTGATAATGATATTTGCACGTGTTTAGAACAAAGTATGACACAACCCTGCCTGGCCCCTGGGTATGCAGATCATTTAGAAAATATAATATATTTCTTTTTTTCATATTGTCTAATTTTTTGCTCTTCTCAAAAAAAGATAGTGTTATATATATATATATATTTTTTCTAACAAATTACTAGTTGAACCCACAAGTGTTTTTACAGCCTACTTTTCCTTTATATTGGGTCTTAAGAATAGCCAATGCAGTAATTTAGAGGTTGGATGAAAAATGTTAGTGTCATTCAATACTTCAATAGCTAAAAAGTAATAGATATAGTTCCAAAAGGGGAACCAACATCCCTTCAAATAAAGACTGATGTATAGAAAAAAAAATTGCGCTATCTGTAACAAAAAAAAGCTGCTGCTCAAGATGTTATACTACACCAACATAAATGCAAAAAAGGGCAGCTGCGCTGAATTGGTGACCACACAATGTATATAGCCAAACCTTGGCTATGCGTGTAGCTTGTATATTAATCTAGTGATGTATAAAAAAAATATACAACAAATATGAATGACCACAGTGTTATCAAAAAATACAGTGACGTAATGAGAAGTAACCTCAGTTACCGATAATACATATAATAGTGATATATATCAAAAAAAATAAAATAAATAAATAAAATAAAATAAAATAAAATCTTACATAAATATTGAAAAAATGTATATAAACAAAATTTGAAAAAAATACGTGCAAAATAAATTAAAAATAATAAAAAGTAAAAAAATCCAAAATAGGTAGGCAAGTCCTTCAAAGTCTGTGATGCAAAATAAAGTGACTTCCACACACAATAATAAGTGAGAGACCTCCACCACATGAACACTTTGCAGCTTACCAGAACTAGGTGGTCCCTTATTACAGGGGACCACACAGCGCAATTGGCTATAAACCCAGCCTCAGGAAGTAATGGCGGAACCCGGAACTCCTCAACCACAGAATGGATGGCATCACAGCTTATGATAGACTGGTACCAAGAGAATCATAAGCTGTGACGCCATCCATTCTGTGGTTGAGGAGTTCCGGGTTCAGCCATTACTTCCCGAGGCTGGGTTTATAGCCAATTGCGCTGTTTGGTCCCCTGTAATAAGGGACCACCAAGTTCTGGTAAGCAGCAGTGTGTTCATGTGGTGGAGGTCTTTAACTTATTAGTGTGTGTGTGGAAGTCACTTTATTTTGCATCACAGACTTTGAAGGACTTGCATACCTATTTTGGATTTTTTTTTACTTTTTATTATCATTTTTATTTTATTTTATTTTTCACGTATTTTTAAAAATTGTTATATAAAAATTTTTGTACGTTTTTTTTAATATATATCACTATTATATGTTTTATCGGTAACTGAGGTTACTTCTCATTACGTCACTGTATTTTTTGATAACACTGTGGTCATTCATATTTGTTATACATCACATCACTAGATTAATATACAAGCTACACGCATAGCCAAGGTTTGGCTATATACATTGTGTGGTCACTAATTCAGTGCAGCTTCCCTTTTTTGCTTCAAATAAAGAAGTTGGGAGTTATGCTAACTGCACCTGACTTCCCTGACAGAGTGCAGAAGCAACTAGTGTCACATGTAGCATTAATCACTTAAAGCACAATGCCACAGCACCTAAATGTTGGTCCACTACCCTATGCCTAATGTTTAAATGTGATATTTTTCCCCAGCATCTCTGTGCGCTCTAATTGGGGTCTGCCTGTGTGCTGCCACATTTGTCTCTGTACAGCCACAGCTGCATGTGTATTGGTACAACTTTCCATGTATCGTCTATAATTTTGTCACAGCTACCCGTGTGCTTACACAGTTTGCCATTATGATAGTTACAAAAACAAAAAACACAAGAGGGCGCTTCCATCTAGGTGTAGCGATTAAAAAAATTAAAGTTTAACAATAAAAATGCACCAACTAGTTAAAAGTGGATTAAGGCTGGTCAAACACATATAGACCTCCATAGGATCACCGTTAGGCTTCAGGCTGAAACATAAGCAACAGCAGCTTCCAGAAGCAGCAAGATGGCTGCGACTCAAAACAGCACCTCTCTCGGCTGGGTGATGATGTGAAGGGGGTGCGGCTTCATGTTTCCCAGCAGACATTTGCACCCCTTGATCAAACCATAGGACTGTCATCAACCAGCTGAGAGGTGCTGTTTGGAACCGCAGCCATCTTGCTACCTCTGGAAGCTGCTGTTGCTTATGTTCTAGCCTGAAGCTTGACAGCTGTTCTACCATCAAGAACTCTGCTTCAACTAGCCACATGCCTGCAGAGCTCTGCAGCCTCACGGTGATCCGATGGAGGTCTATATGGGTTTATAAGCCTTGATCCACTTCTGAACCAGTGCATTATTATTTTATTTTTATTTATTTATTTATTTAAATGGCTACACCTAGATGGAGGCACTCTTGTGTTTGTTTTTTATATGTGCATTAGGATCTCAAGACCTAATTTGAAAAGGTGCTGGTTCCCTACCACCCTCCTGTTAAATAACGGTCGAGTTCTAGTCAGCGCAAAAGCTTATTCATTTTCTATGGTATTACAATAGTTACGCCTATATTGTTACAGCTGTCAGTTTATTGTCCTAGCTGCCCACACAGCGCCACAACTGCCCATGCTACGAATGCCATGTCTCTACTGTTTGTGCACCACTGAGGAACATAAAATCCTTTCTGCAAAGGTGCCCTTTGCTTACTGTGTAGATGGCCCTGGCCTTAGTGACAGCAATAGAGAGCCCCAAGATACAAGCACAAAAGCAAGTTCACTCTGTTGGTTCATTTGCCACCACCATTTCCATCCCACCCAAAAAAATAAAATAAGAAATCAACATCAATTAAGAAGCAAGCACTTAAGCTAGCCATAGATGGATGGAAAAATTTGCAGGTTCAGCAGAGACCAGACAAATTATGATCACTCTATGGCTGTTCCCATTTGACAGAAGTCAATCTAACAATCAACTTCTGTCCAATGAGAATGTTGCAAGACTTTTGTTGATCAGCGGTTCAATCCATGTATTCTGAAGTCCTGCTGTCAGAATATAAAAAAAAAAATGACACAGAGTGGAGGATTCCTCCATCCACCTGAGGGAATCTTTTTTTTTTTTTTTTTTTGTTCAGCCTGTTAGCTGATTTGAAAAAGAATAAAAGTAAAAAAGGGAGAGGTCTGTGGTCATTATTATACACTATGCAAACATTAACTACGATTTTATCCTGGGTTACAATCAACTGTATATAAAATAATACACAGGTATGTTGGTGCTTTCATGTCATTATGTAATGGTTGAGTTTAAATTTTGTATGTTTCAGTTCTATAATTTTGAGTTTATACCTCAATGATGGAGCCATACAATGCTCACTAAAACTGTTTTGCAACAATTTCAAGAGACTGTTTGAAACATTACAATTATGTGTGGTTTTGCATACATTAAAATACAACTCCAACTCCCTAATACATTTGTATATTTGTGAGCATGTGCAAACACATACAAGAGTTGATTGCGTATTGCACAGATTTATATATTGTTGTAGGAAAGGAGTGGTCCTCAGGACAATGATCTAGGAATAAACCTTTGTTGAGTTAGAACACAAAACAGGTGTAAATTGACATTACTCCAAATAGTAGGCTGTATGCCAGTATACTGTATATCTCCCACAGAAGACTCTAACCCAACATATAGTAACAGGACTGATCTGTTATGCAAACAGCAATCAGCTTCTACAGTTGCTGGTGTTGACCCCTCCTTTATTTAAAATTTTTTAGATCTAGTTTTGAATTAAAAGGCTGCCCATCACAGATATAGGCCAACAATATACTACTAGGTGGTAGCGGGCAAATCAGAGTCATAAGTCAATGGAGCTGCTTGAATGATATTGACTTCTGGCATCATTGAACACTGTATAGAGCAGGGATATGCAATTAGCGGACCTCCAGCTGTTGCAGAACTACAAGTCCCATGAGGCATAGCAAGACTGACGACCACAAGCAGGACACCCAGAGGGAGAGGCATGATGGGACTTGTAGTTTTTCAACAGCTGGAGGTCCGCTAATTGCATATCCCGGGTATAGAGGATCCAAACTAACAAGTATCTAAAAAAGCCTGGGATCTGGAGTATGTGTCATTCCCCATTTTATTAGAGCTCAAGGTTTTCACTTAAATTTAATACTCCATATTTATAGTCAGCTTGTCAGAAAAAGTCAATTATCTGCAGCCTGATATGATCCAGATGTTCTCCATTCACACAGCTGAATAAAGATGCCCAAAGACACAAGATAAAAAGCGACTAATCTAATGTCTATGGGGAACCCTCAGACACATACAGCCAATGTTCATAAGAACGATAGCATTAAACAGGTTAGAAAACCTTATCGGGTCAGTTTCCCCTAATAAGCCAGTGTTGAAGGTGTCTGCAGCATTTATTCCAATCCTTGTTCCTTAGGACTAAAAACACATTGGCAAATTTATGTTTAGCAATACACTGGCTACCACAGACGTTTTGCTTGTGATTCAATGTCTGACCACCTTTTGTCGTCTACTGGAGCTGAAACCAGTTTTATCCCTCCATGGAAATAGTGCATTTTATAGATTTCACATACACAGCATCTCAGAAAAGTGAGTACACCCCTCACATTTTTGTAAATATATTGTATCTTTTCATGTGACAACACTGTAGAAATTACACTTTTTTTAGAGTGTAATGTGAACAGCTTGTATAACAGTGTACATTTGCTGTCCCCTCAAAATAACTCACACAACCATTAATGTCGAAACTGCTGGCAAAAAAAAGTGAGTACACCCCTAAGTGAAAATGTCCAAATTGGGCCCAATTATCAATTTTCCCTCTCTGGTGTCATGTGACTCGTTAGTGTTACAAGGTCTCAGGTGTGACTGGGGAGCATGCGAGTTAAATTTGGCGTTGTTGCTCTCACTGGTCACTGGAAGTTCAACATGGCACCTCATGGCAAAGAACTCTGGAGGATCAAAAAAAAAAAAAAAAAAAAAGAAGAATTGTTCCTCTACATAAAGATGGCCTAGGCTATAAGAAGATTGCCAAGACCCTGAAACTGAGCTTCAGCACAGTGGCCAAGACCATACAGCAGTTTAACAGGACAGGTTTCACTCAAAACGGGCCTAGCCATGGTCGACCAAAGAAGTTGAGTGCACGTTCTCAGCGTCATATCCAGAGGTTGTCTTTGGGAAATAGACGTAGGAGTGCTTCCAGCATTGCTGCAGAGGTTTAAGGGGTGGTGGGTCAGCCTGTCCGTGTCAGACCATACGCCGCACACTGCATCAAAATTGGTCTGCATGGAAGCCTCTTCTAAAGATGATGCGCAAGAAAGCCCACAAACAGTTTGCTGAAGAGAAGCAGACTAAAAACATGGATTACTGGAACCATGTCCTGTGGTCTGAGGAGACCAAGATAAACTTATTTGGTTCAGATGGTGTCAAGCGTGTGTGGCGGCAACCAGGTGAGGAGTACAAAGTGTGTCTTGCCTACAGCATGGTGGTGGTGGTGGTGGGAGTGTCATTGTCTGGGGCTGCATGAGTGCTTCTGGCACTGGGGAGCTACAGTTCATTGAGGGAACCATGAATACCAACATGTAATGTGACATACTGAAGCAGAGCATGATACCCTTCCAAGGGCAGTACACCAGCTCCGTGATGTTGCCATGGAGGAGTGGAAGGGGACTCCAGTGGCAACCTGTGAAGCTCTGGTGAACTCCATGCCCAAGAGGGTTAAGGCAGTGCTGGAGAATAATGGTGGCCACATAAAATATTGACACTTTGGTCCCAATTTGGAAATTATCACTTAGGGATGTACTCTCTTTTGTTGCCAGCGGTTTTGACATCAACGGCTTTATTTTGAGGGGACAGCAAATTTACACTGTTACTGTACACTCACTACTTTACATTGTAGCAAAGTGTCATTACATGAAAAGATATAATAAGTTACAAAAATGTGAGGGATGTACTTACTTTTGTGGGATACTGTATATATTTTATAATATTCTGTTTACAATATTTTGAGTCACTTTAGCGCTGCATTTCAAAAACCGTAAACAAAATGGTGGTGTGGGTTGATTTTCTCACCTTTTTTAGGCTATATCCTGCATGAAAAATGATCGGAGGCAGTAAAATATTAAAGAAGACTTCTGGGTCGAAAGTCACCTGCAACAAACGAAAAAAGGTTTAGTGGGTGAAATCTTAATACCGTTACATATTTCTTGAAATCTGTCTTTACATATGAATTTTGTGACTTACACAATGTTTAACCTATGCACAGAGTTTTCTTTCTTGCTTTTCTAAATAAAGAAAACCATACCATACAGCAAACATCATTTCTACCATTACCTCTGCCATTATTCTCGTCACATACATCAGTACAAGGAAACATGCCGACATTTAAAAAATAAAATAAAATCCAGAGAAAGCATTTCCTTTCTAGTCCAGAGATAAAATTGAGGCTTCTCTACTTGCAGTTGTCTCAGTGTCTCCCCACCATTAGAATTTCTACTTTTCATAGAAGCTCGGTTCTCACTAGTACAACTCCAAAGTCGCAAGATTTGCAGTCCGACTTCCTGCCACTTGAATGCAACTTATTACACTCTATGGCATTCATAAAGTGGTAAGAAAACCCTTCAGGGTCACAGCAATTAGAACAGTGGCCATTGAAATACACATGGTTGACGACTTGTCATGGAACTTGCGTCGTGAAGTCGCATGACAAGTCGCACTAGTGAGGATGGAGCCAGAGTATAATGAACTACAGATGACAGTATACTAACAGTTTTATTTATTGGAAGCCATCATCCGTGCACTGTAAATGACCAATGATCGATTACAATGAAATTGCCTCTTTTACAGATACAGGACTTCTTGATTATATTTGTTACAATTGCTTCCTTTTGTATTTTAAAAACATTCTTAGAAAAGTTTTAAATGTTTATTGTGTGACTATTTGAAAAACAATAACCCCGAGATTTTTAATCCTACTTATGAGCACTTTGTATTAACTTGTTATATCGTTTGCTTTAACTAACTCCACAGTAAGGTTGTAGGCTGATTAAGCTTAACTAAATCTGGTAGTATTAGATTGTACAGGAAACACAGATATTAGTGAAATAAAGTACCACCTTGTACCAGTTGTGCCATCTGTGTTTCCTCAGCCAATAGAAGCGTAGAGGCTGAATTATGTAGGAATTAGGAGGGGAGAGATACATTCCTTTGTGTGATTCTAGCTGCATCCTTTCGCTTTTAAGGGTCACCCTCTTGTGTTAACACATTTGAAACAAATTGTCTACTTCTTAATACATCTGGAGTTTGACTGATCACAAGAGAAGAATATACCTAACACTTATGACCATCTGGCCAGAAAACCTTGCTTGCAACTACAAGGCCATGGTGCTCCTACTTATGAACCTCTAATGTAGAAGGGGAGGACATACCATTGGTGCAGACTGTGCAGATGAACAAGAGCCGTCTGATGTTTAGAGTCCCATAATTACCAGGTTCAGTAGGGACCAGCCGAGATTCGATGGGTAGGCCGATTATACCCAAGTCAATCCATCAACTGACTTGGGCACAGTCGGATTTTTAACATACGATTACTGCTGGCGGCTATAGCCACTAGCAGTCATCACTGTGTTCTGCCGGCCAGGAAGGCTTCCCACTGGCAGAACACAATAGCACTATGAGAGGGATTCCCCCATCAACACTGACTGTTGATGGGGGAACCAAGTTAATTTTTCCTTCCACCTAAAAAACTTGCCTTACTTATCTGGCCAGTAGTTAAATCGGGGGGGAGTCTTGCTAAGGGGCCACTTGGTAACTATCTGCCGATGTGTAGGAGAACTAAATTGTGCTGTAGAGTAATGTGTGCTGCTACAGAAAACAATCAGCCTCTGCCGTGTTTCTACAGTAAATTAAAAAATTGCCAGAAAATCTGGAGTAGCCAAGGACTTTTTCCACATACGACCCAAGTACAGAACAAACCACTTTTAGGTTTGCTTTTTTGCCATTTTAAATTGAGTATTCGTTTCAAAATTCCATTTATGCAGAGGTGCAGAACTTAAAGCGGTCCCCCACCCCCCCCCCGGTTTAATCTGGCCAGTAACACACCTGCATTAGAGTGCCCTCACTCTGGATGAACACACACAAGGGGCACCTTTGGACAGCAACATTGTTAGTCTTGGAGGAAGGGAGTGTTAGATTAATTAGCAGATTTAAATACACTAATAAATTGAAGCCAAACTCCAGCTCACACTTTATGAGCAGTTACGGCAACAGTTTTGTTTCTTTTCAGATAAAGGTTTTACATAAAATAAAAACCGATCATTGTAAGCAGTGGTAAAAGGTTTTTCTCATGCCTTTAACTGCTACATTTGAAGAAAAAAAAATTGTTAAAAAAAAGAAAAAAAAAAAAAGCGTTAAAAATTTTAATTACAATTAAAAATAAAAAATGTGCTTACTGGCTGGTCACCAGTTGAAAAGGAGGAAGGAAAGCCTAAAAATGAAAAACTAAAGCAGGCCATACATGGTCGAATTCCTTACAAATTGTCTTTTCAAAATCAGAAAGTTTGTTTTTTTTGTGATCCGATGGTGCCACCATCGATTTTCGAAATTTGGCCGACCAAGCCTTCAATTTCACCTCATGTTGCTACAGAAAATAAAATTTTCTTGGCCGGGAATCTACTTTTCTCTCTCCGTAAATTTTCTTTTTACATTTCTCGCACGATTCTCCCATCATTGATTAGAAAATCGTTTGTTTTTTCAAAAAATTTCCAACATGTCCGATTCCTCAAATTTGATTTCCGTACGAAAATTCTCAGATACGATTTTCAAAATAAAATTCTTTCGAAATGAGAACCGCATATGGCCGGCATTATGCAGCCATCATATCCAAGAATAAGTAAGCTGCAATAAAAAAAAGAAAAAAAAAAAAAAAAAAGGGGAAGGGTCTGCTCATGTATTTAATATCGCTTTAACAAGCAAACTAGCTGCCCAATATGACTTCATTGAAGTACTAGTCAATGCGATCCAGGGTACACAGGATCTTCAGTGAAAGTCTATTTCAAGACACAGTACTGAAAGCCTTATGGGCAAAACAGGAAAATTGACTGAAGGCCTTTGAGGTAATTCTATAAAGTGCAGTGAAGCCAGAGAATGTTTCTGACAATAATAGATGAACTCAAAGTAGAAAATGACTGTCATTCGAAATCTATTTGTCTCAATATAGATGATAAATGCAATTAGTGTCATTCTAAGGCAGAAAGTACAAAGTCGGATATATCTCATCATGAAGTATAACCCCACTCTAGAATCAAGCAGTATGGTTCTGCCTTTGATAGTTTTTATTCCTTGAGATTAGAGAGCTTTTGTATATAATAGAGCATCTGTCTATAGAAGCACATGTAACAATGTCTGTGATAGTAGGTGTATTTTGACAGTTGCCTATCAGAAAAATAAAACAGGATTTCTAATATAGAATAAGCATATCTGCTTTTATTTTTTTTAACAAGAAAAAGCATATCTGCTTTTATTAACGTAAATTATATAAAACAGTGTTCATCAACTACAACATCATATGCTGCATTTAACACAACTGATTAGGATAGCTTACCACAGTCATATGTAGTCTGGTGCTACAAGTACCGTTGTGCATCTTCAAAAGGTGAAGTTTTATTTGCTTTTTCTGCTGCCTTCCCTGATTCCCCATTTCCTCTCTCATCAACATACTAATGGCATTTTTATAGCAGTTTTCTATGGGGGCACTGGTTTTTGCTTGCTCCCGAGCCCCAGTTTTTGCATCCATAAGACAGAGCAGTGGCTCGCCATTGCCCCCTCCTCATTCGCTCACTGGCTGTGATTGAAAGCAGTGAGAGCCAACCGCCAAATAAAAGAATTTACACTTGCATAGAAAGCTTTAAACACAGCATTGTATAAAAATGCCGGTCGGCTCACGAACACCGGTCCTGAGAGGACGGGTGTTCGTGAGCCGGCTGTTTTTTTTTTTTTTATACAATGTTTTGTTGAAAGCTTTCTATGCAAGTGTAAATTTTTATTAAAAACTACTAGTACTTGACCCGATTTACACTATGGAGAGCCTTTTTTATTTCCGGGTACACGTGTCTGATGCATGCTCATGAGCATTGGAGAGATCGAGTTATGCTTGTCCCTGGTGTATATCCTGTTTGCAACAATCAAGTACTCGCCTGTGAGCTGAGATTCCCACATTTCCAGGAAAAAGGCCCTGGCTGGGTTGATAGCCCCAAGCGCATATTGCTTGCCTTCTGGTAAGCACGCACTCTGTGGTGGAGGTGCACACGTTTGTTGTGGCGTCATTCGAGATTTTTTCACTTATTTCAACTATCAAGTTATATTTTATACTGTTTATTGAACTGGTTATGTTTAACACTATGACTTTTTATGTTTAAAGTGTTTTCATTATCTCACTTATGCAGTATTATTAGCGCAGCTCCTTTTTTTTTTTTAAACACGTATTCCTTACCTTGTTAATGCCTTTCGAACCAGAGAATTATTGCAGTAATCGGCGTTACTACAGTGATCCTCATTGTCTTCTGTCCTGTGCCGAACAGCTGCCCTTCTGCATAGTGAACACCGTGAACAGCCGAAATCCATAGAATGACTTGCATTATTTTAATGAATGCAAAGTGTTCCTTATGTTTACTATGCATTAGAGCTGCACAATTAATCGTCAAGAATCGTTATCGCGATCTTGACTAAAGTGTTTCACAATTCTTTCTATGCAAAGAATTTTCTCTGCTCTTCTGAAGCCACAGCCTTCAAAAGAAAGGAAGAGAAAAACTGAGCAGTCTACCAAAGATCAAAACATTCTTTATCAGTTGAACTTAAAGGGGAGGGCCAGCCGGGAAAAAAAAAAAAAATAATAAAAAATTAAAAGTCAGCAGCTACAAACACTGTAGCTGCTGACTTTTAATAAGCAGACTTACCTGTCCTGGGTGCCTGCGATGTCAGGCCGCCCGAGACCGATTGTCCCTCGGGTCTCGGCGCCGCCATTCCAACAAAGAGAAACAGGCAGCGTAGCCTTGCTGGCTTCACTGCCCGTTTCCTACTGCGCATGGGCGAGTCGCGCAGCGCTTTGTGAATGGGGAACGCGTTGTGTTGTGAAACACAGAGCTTCCATAACACACCGCGCCCCATTCACTAGAAGACGGCGCTAGGAGCAGAAGACCGAACAACTCCGCGGAACAGCAAGAGGCAAATTAGGACGATCTGCCTAGCAACAGCTATTTCTGGTAAGTAAAAAAAAAATTTTTTTTCCCCCTTTTAAAATTTTTATTAACATTTTTATGAAGTTTTTTTTTTTCAGGGTGGCCCTCCACTTTAAGTATAAACATTGTAACAATTTGTCAATGGAATAGACTGTGTGGAAGTGAAAAAAAGTTTAACCACTTAAACACTAAACCTTTTTCTGACATTTGTTTTTTTTGGAAAAAATAACTTTAATGAATATAAAAAAAACTAACCAGTAAAGTTAGCCCATTTTTTTGTATAATGTGAAAGATTTGACATTGCGAGAATCGTGATCTTTTTAATCTAAAGCAAAAAAATAGTGATTCTCATTTTGGCCAGAATCGTGAAGCTCTTCTATGCATGGGACCCAGAAGATCAGGAGGACGACTGTAGTAGTGGTGGCTACTACAGTGATTCTCGGCTTACACAAAAATTGAGCAGGTATGACATATGTATACTGACATAGTCCAAGCTGGACCAGTCTAACTTTGCAAAAAAAAAAAAAAAAACTGGAATTCAGCTTAAAGTAATAGCAAAGGCTTTTTTTTTTCTTAATTACACGCACGTTATACTTACCTACTCTGTGCAGTCATTTAGCACAGAGCAGCCTGGATCCTGCTATTCTCAGGTCCCCTGGTGGCACTCCAGACCCCTCCATCCTGCCCCCACAGCAAGCAGCAATTAGAATATTTACTGTAGAAAACAAAATGGCAGCCCATTGATCTCTACAACTGAGCCCATAAAGATGAAAATAAAGTGTTGGGGAGGTCTTAAGGACTTTAGTGGTTTTTTTTTCTAGCTGGTTCAATAAAGTTTTTAAAAAGCGACCTCATCGGCGTGTGGCTCCGATTCCTTTGGGTGAGAAAGTGCAATGAGGGAGTACAGGGTCCTTGACCAGCACCCCAGATACCCATGTTTGGAAGGAGATGTAGGAGTGTGGAGTGGTGATAGCTTTTGTTCTACAAACTGAGGGTACTTGCTTGCAAACAAAATTAAGCATTTGGGTTAGCACGATAGCCAGGAAAATACCTTTTTAAAAAAAAAAAAAAAAAAACACGCACAACAAAAACCCCACACAGTACATGTTTAAAGTCACCACATTCTAACCTTCATTACTGGTTATACCAGCAAATAAGGTTATTACTACATGGCCAACCATATGTATTTTTTTTTTTAGACAAGCAAGGATAATTTACCTTTCTTAGCATGTCATTCTGCTCCATATTATGGATCTTCTCAGGAATAATTTCACCCTTCAAAGTGTATTCAAAGAATTTTCCACTGACGTTTACCAGTAGTGTAGAATAAGCCCTTTGTTCTTGAGAGCAGCTGATGGTTTTGTTGTTGGTGGTGGTAGAAGGAATGCCGTATCTTAGTATTACACCCACAATAAGCCCTAAAATAAAAAAAAAAAAAACAACAACAACATTACAATTATTATTTTGGAATTTCAAAGCCAGCTTTCATTTTCGGTTTTAGGCTGGGTTCACACCATTGGAGCGTGCGACTAGCTCTCAATGGAACCGGTTCACACATCTCCCGGGCATCTTTGGCTCCATTTTAGGTCCGAATTCAGGCAAAAATTTGGGCCCGATTCGTCCCCAAAAACCTCAAAAAGGGACGCACCAGACCCCTGCTGTGAACCACATCCGAAGACAGCCTAAATAGTTGAAGGGCCTGTGTCAATTGACAAATTCAGTTTGCTTTGAGCATCAGCTTGAGTCTTCTGTAACCATTCAAAATTTACTGACAGGTACAACACTTAACATCCTTCTGACCTGCATTTAACGTGATTCAAGCTACTTTTGCATTCACATAGACTTGTGTGGGGAAGAAGCAGTTTTGGCCAAAACAAAAGCCGGGCAACAGAGGGATTAAAGCTCATACTGTACAGTATATGGCACATGTCATTTGCAGCTGGGTGAAAAGGAAACACGGAGTTAAAAACTGGTTCTCATGCTATCCATGTTACTACAATCAGGGGTAGGGAATAAAAAAAAAAAAAAAAAAAAAACCCACAACACATTACCGAATTATACTTTTTAACTATCAATTCAAAGATTTGGATAGGATTTTATTACAAACAAATCTAATATGTACCCATACACAGAAAGTACAATAGTGGCTATCCACTAGTAATTGAATAGGGCATAACTTCCTTTTAACACAGAAAAGACATTGGACTTCTTCACTATGTGTGCACCAAGTTAAACCCAAGTATGTAAACCCTAAAACAGTATTTCAGTATGTTTGTCATCATATAAAGCTTTGTTAAGCAAATCACCTTTTTTGTGAGTATGTTGCTGCAGTACCTCGAGAACCTGCCAGCAAAAGCACTTCCTGTTGTAGGCTGACAAAACTAAGCTACTTGCTTGAAATGAGCTGCAGCAATGTCAGTCTGCCATAAGCACTTATTATCTTGGCTATTGAGAGGTCTGATAGAAATGAAAGGCAGCCCAAAAGTAGTGCACACAGCAAGCTGGCAATGCTTCCAAATGAGAGGCAGAGATTTTGTGTTGTCAGCCTGTAAGAGATAGTGCTGTTATTGTCAAGATCTCCAGGTAACAAACTATGCAAAAAATAAATAAAAATATGCTACCACTACAGTGGATGACAAGGCCTTCCAGACCCCGTGCCAAGTAGCTGCTTTCCACATTGTGAACCCCTGGAATTTTTTTGAATTTCTGGGTATGACGAAGCAAGAGACCCCACAACGGTTTCCCAACAATGCAGAACTTGGGGCCGGAGTCTAACCAGGAAGAGCGACATGGGATCAGGGTGTAGGCTGAAGTATTTTCTCCAACCTAAAGGAGCCCTTTGAGGAATAACTTCTGCTATGGGCTCCAGGCTGGGAGCCCATTGGGGGAGGATGGCAGTCCTATTGGAAAACCTTGTGAGATCTGAGCAACTATCTTGACCGAGAATTGCATAAATAGTGGAATTCTGCATCACTCGGTGTGCCCACCATGGAGGAATAAGATAGGGCCAGAGCCCTCACTGGTCAGGGAGAGAGTAGGGATTGCATTAGGGAGAGGTACCCATTGAGGAGGGGCAGAGTAGGTTTCTTCCTTGTCAGATTCCTGGAAGAGTCATCCACTGGCAGCCAGAAATCTGCAGGGACATTTGGGCATCGCAGCATGAACAAGCTATAGCCTCCTCCTAGGGAAATCCTCCTCTGGAATTCTCAGGTATGTGAATGGCAATTACTGTTTGGAACAGTGCCTTCTGCCTAAATAAGTGTATAATCTGCAGCATATGTAGTGCTATTGTTGCAATATGACTTTTGGAAAGTGCCTTATGGATAAACAGTGCCCCCTTCTGTCTTAAGAAGTGTATGACCTGCAGCATGTGTGGTGTTTTTGCTGTAACTTGTCCGATTTCTGTGAACAGTCAATTTCTACAATATAGACAAACGAAGTACGCACAGTTTATTCAACTCTCGGGTATACTGGTTAGGCCCCCCCCAAGTTAGTAAGTCTTACCAATACTAGGCATTGTAGACAAATGTAATATGTGATGTGATACGTTTGGGCAGTGGATGGGGGGGGTCTAAGCAATGTTAGAGCAGGTAATGGTAAAGTGCTTAGAAAAAGTATTCATACCCCTTGAAATTTTCCACATTTTGTCATGGTGCAACCAAAAATTTTAATGCATTTTATTGGGATTTTATGTGATAGACCAACGCAAAGTGGCACATAATTGTGAAGTGGGGAAAAAAAAAAAAAAAAAAAGAAAATGGATAAATTTTTTTTACAAAAAAATAAAAAATCCAAAAAAAAGTGTGGTGTGCATTCATATTTAGCCCCTTTTACTCCGATACCCCTAACTAAAATCTGGTGGAACCAATTGCCTTCAGAAGTCACCCAATTAGTAAATACAGTCTACCTGTGTTTAATTTTATCTCAGTATAAATACAGCTGTTCTGTGAAGCCCTTAGGTGTGTTATAGAACCTTAGTGAACAAACGGTATCATGAAGGCCAAGGAACACACCAGACAGGTCAGAGATAAAGTTAGAGGAGTTTAATGCAGGGTTAGGTTATAAAAAAAATATCTCGAGCTCTGAACATCTCACGGAGCACTGTTCAATCCATCATCCAAAAATGGAGAGTATGGCACAACTGCAAACCTAACAAGACATTGTTGTCCATCTAAAAGGCCAGGCAAGGAGAGCATTCATCGGAGAAGCAGCCAAGAGGCCCATGGTAACTCTGGAGGAGCTGCAGAGATCCACAGCTCAGGTGGGAGAATCTGTCCACAGGACAACTATTAGTCTTGCACTCCACAAATATGGCCTTTATGGAAGAGTGGCAAGAAGAAAGACATTGTTGAAAGAATACCATAAGTAGTTCCGTTTGCAAGAAGCCATGTGGGGTACACAGCAAACATGTGGAAGAAGGTGCTCTGGTCAGATGAAGCCAAAAATTGAACAGCAAAATGCTATGTGTGGCAGAAAACTAACACTGCACATCACCCTGAACACACCATCCCCACCGTGAAACATGGTGATGGCAGAAACATGTTATGGGGATGCTTTTCTTTAGCAGGGAGTGGGAAGCTGGTCAGAGTTGATGGGAAGATGAGTGGAGCCAAATATAGGGCAATCTTAGGAGAAAACCTGTAATGCCGCATACGGACTTTCCGCCAACAAAACCATGGATTTTTGATCGAAGGCTGTGGGCTTAAACTTATCTTGCATACACATGGTCACACAAATGTTGGCCAACAATTCCGAACGTGGGAACGCGGTGACGTACAAGTAGGACGAGCTGAGAAAAGGGAAGTTCAATAGCCAGTGCGGGTCCTTCTGCTTAATTCCGAGCATGCGTGAACTTTTGTGCGACGGACTTGTGTACACACGATCGGACTTTCCGACAAAGTTTTGTTGGCGGAAAATTTGAGAACCTGCTGCAAACACTTGTTGGCGGTAAGTCTGACAGCAAATGTTCGATGGAGCATACACACGGTTGGACTTTCCGGCAACAAGCTCACATCCAACATTTCCCGTCAGAAAATCCGACCGTGTGTACGCAGCATAAGAGACTTTAGACTGGGGTGGAGGTTCACCTTCCAGCAGGACAACAACCCTAAACATACAGCCAGAGCTACAATGGAATGGTTTACTGTACATCAAAGTATATTCATGCGTCAGAATGACCTAGTCAAAGTCCAGACCTAAATCCAATTGAGAATCTGTGGCAAGACTTGAAAATTGCTGTTCACAGACGCTCTTCATCCGATCTGACAGAGGTTGAGCTATTTGGCAAAGAAGAATCAGGAAAAATGTCACTCTAGGTGTGTCAAGCTAATAGACATACCCGAAAACACGTGCAGCTACAATTGTAATTGGCTCTACAAAGTATTGACTTAGGGAGGCTGAATACAAATGCACACCACACTTTTCACATATTTATTTGTAAAACATGTTGAAACCCATTTATCATTTTCCTTCCACTTCACAATTATGTGCCACTTTGTGTTGGTCTATCACATAAGATACATTACTACGTTTTTGGATGTAACATGACAATGTGGAAAATTTTAAGGTGTATGAATACTTTTTCAAGGCACTGTAATCATAGGCACTTAACTTTGCCTATGCAGTGTTCAGGGAGATGTAGGGAAGGCAGGCAGAGTATGGAACTGTATTCAAAGCTGGCATACTTTTTCCCCATCAGGCCTCATTTTGTGTTTTCTTTTTAAATTTAAAATCAAATGCAACGTTATAAAGAAGGCTGAATCTGTGAAACAGAGCAAAATGTGGAACAACAAAATCTATGTAAAACGTACAAAAACAGTAGACCCCAAAGGCCACTGGATTTTAATCCACATTTCTGCTACTAGACAGCTCAGCAAGGATAGACAGCCAGGTGCTGTAGAAATGCATGAAAAACACAGATCGGGTTGCCATTCTGAACTGGAGATCAAAAAAATGGACTGCCCAATGTACCACATTTATAGCCGTAAACATGTCTATCAATACTTGGTCAATAATTACACCAAATGTAATCAGGACACTCAACTGGAAACCCCCTGAAATTCAGCGGCTTTTAATATTATACCACTTACACATTATAAAATGCCCCTGTGGACATGAGCAAGTCTTAGATTACAATCTGAACGAGGATTACACATTTCTGAAACCTGATCATTCTGATCAAGGACGACAGAGAAACAGAATTTTATATAGTACATAAAAAATGAATGCCTTAGAAGATACACTTAAGAGAAAAGATTAAAAGATATATAACAGGGGTAGGCAACCTTAAAGTGTTTGTTACCCTAAAAAAATAAACGCATCCTGTTCCCTTAAAGCATGTTATACAGCAGTGCCTGTTCTGTGTAATTTGCCCCCCTGTATAACCTAAAATACCTGGCTGATCCTGCCTGGTCCTGTCCTCCCCCCTGTAAACTTACCACTGAGCCCCGACACCATGGTCAGTTTACATGCCTCTGCCATCCGCAGCTCTCCTCTGTCCTCCTCTTCCCCCCTCCCTCTGCCTGTTAGCTTGTGACAGTGCCACTCTGCTCCCCTCCTGCTGCACTAATAAACTAAAGTATATTCATGCCAACCCCTCTGTTAAATAAATGTGTCCCAGTGTCTATGTTAAATAAAAAAAGTGCGTCTATTTCTACCTTATATCAGAGCATCTCCTGGCACTCACGTGACCGCTCGTCTATCTCTCCCCCCCCCCCCCGGCTGACATAAGCAGGAGTTCTCGGCCCCTCCCACTCTAGCTGTCAGCCTGGGAGAGGAGAAAAGTGAGGCGTCACGTGCGTGCCAGGAGACGCTCTGATATAAGGTAGAAAGCGGAAATCTTTTTTTATATAGCAGACACTGGGACACATTGTTATTTAACAGAGGGCAGAGGGATGGCATGTATATACTCTAGCGGCTTAACCACTTTAGAGGTGGAGGAGATCTACCTGAACAACATGGGAGAAATCAAAGATCAGTGGGCACAGTGTCGCTGCCCCACACCGGATTTAAAAACATCTAATTGCCATACTACAAAGTCGCAATCGCGTGCATTGCATGGCAATCATGGGTTTAAATCAGGTGGTGAGGAGGCAACATATTGCCTCCTCACCACCTGTCAAACACATTGCTTTTTAGAGGAGCAGCAGTGCCTGCTGCCCTTATGTTTCATTTAGCAGCAGCACCCTTAGGGCTCATTCACATGTACAATTGGGGGGGGGGGGGGGGTAAAACCCTGTGGTTGAGTTGTAGTTTTACCAACCCCAATCTCGACCCCCTTTAGCTGCTGAGGTAGCAGCCAAAGGTGTACAAATGCCGCAGCAGGAATTAGGCCTCCTGTTGCTTTTGGTGGGTGTGACCGTCTGCCAATCGCAACCCATTTAAGTAAATGGGGCTACTCTGCAAGCACCCTGCAACTGCATGCTTCTGCGGGGTCCAAGGGGTTAAAGCAGGTGGTGAGAAAGAAACACAACTTTGCCTGCTTTAACCCCTTTTTGCTGCACTGCACAAAGTTGCAGGGCACTTGCAGAGTATCCTCATTCACTTGAATGGGTCATGCTTGGTGAGTGCTACACCCACCAACCATGGCAGGGCCTATAACTCCTCCTGCAGCTGCGACATCTGTACACCTCTGGCCATTGCAGCTAAAGAGGGTGTGGTTGGTTTGGGTGGTGGTGGTAAAAACACATCACAACTAAGGCGTTTTACCACTCCCCCAAACTGCAAATGTAAATAAACTCTTAATGCCTGAGCCCCCTATAAGGCTGTTTTCCCATTGATGCGATTTACCCACACCACGGGTGCAGCTGCAACCTTTCTGAGTTAGCTGCGCTTTACCATAGACTTCTATTATATACGGCATGTGAACTTTCTGAAAGCAGACCAAAAAAACTCAGGCTATAATAGAAGTCTAAGGCTAAGTGCAGCAAACCTGCAAGAAAGCTACAGGTACACTGCACCGCACTCATGATGTGGGTAAACCGCAGCACGTCAGTGTGAAAGCGGCTCTACACTATTATGCCCAGTGTATTGCTTCACACTGACCTAAAGATCTCCTTTCCTGCTGCTGGCACCACTCTGGAGACCACTAGCCGGGATAAGAGATGGAGTGCAGTTGGCATCACTCCACATGGGACAGGGGCCAGCACTACAGAGGAGTCATCAGCTTATGGGCCTCTTGCTCCCTACTACAGCTCCAACTTTACAAGTAGGTCCTCTGCATTGCACTCTAATGCTCTGAGATGGCGGGTCAGCAAACCCAGACCGCGATCTACCAGTCACCCCGCCCATCTATAATATGGTCTTTGGGGGGAGCTGACAGACCAGAAATATAGCAGATATCCCCACAAGACATATGAATTCTCAGCATTGCACACAACAAACCCCTGGGCCTTTTCATGGACTGTACGGCTCATCTTCTGGCCTCGTTCGGGGTTCATGTCAAGGGGTGTTGCTTTTAAACTGATAACATGAGCCCTTTCGGTTATGCTTAGAATTAATTGCACTGAAATATTACATTGAATTGAAAAATAAAATGGTTAGACAGTACTGTATATACAGAATATAGGAAGTAATCATAATACAGAAAATTCAGCAAATTTTTGCTGTCACATCTGTAAGAGAACGGTTTATACATAAACCCCCCTAGTGCAGTGATGGCGAACCTTGGCACCCCAGATGTTTTGGAACTACATTTTCCATGATGCTCAACCTCACTGCAGAGTGCATGAGCATCATGGGAAATGTAGTTCCAAAACATTTTGGGTGCCAAGGTTCGCCATCACTGCCCTAGTTTCTAATGCAGTATACCATTACATCAGACAGAACAAGCTTTAAGCTATGTAAAGGTTTCACCCTCCCAATGTTTTCCTAAGTTACCTTCTGCTTCAGGTTTTGCCGAATAGGATACGATCCTATTCCTAAGGAGGCTTTGAACTGTGCATGTGCATTTAAAAAGAAAAAAAAAAAAAAAGTCAAGCAGACATGCACATGGAAGGACTGTTGTAGATAGGGTTCCATAAATCCCACAGGCAGTGGGAGAAGGAGCCTCTAAAATCACCTTTATATACAGTCCTTGAACCCCATCAGGGGTCTTGTTTACCAAATATGCAAAATGTTACCACGCTTTGAAGCATTGGGGTCCTTTGTTCCAGGGACAGTAAAAGAGGGGGGGGGGGGGGGGGATGCCCTGGGCAGAACAACTTGCTGGAGGGAGGGGGCGCCATTCACCTCTCTTCTCTCAGTGGCGTACCATCCATGTGTGCAGTGTTGACTGCACACATGAAAAATTGTCCCTTGACAGCCAGGGATGATTGGTGCAGCGGGGGGACAGTTGCAAGCATGGATTTCCCTACCGACACAAAAAGGAATAAGAAAGAAAGGGGGGGGGGGGGGGGGGAAAAGAAGAAAGAAGAAGAAGAAATCCTGCACATACTACCCACACTCCTCGCCAGCACATTTTACCCACCTCCATACTCCTATCCTGCACATAATGCCCACCTCCATACTTCTATCCTGCACATAATGCCCACCTCCATACTTCTATCCTGCACATAATGCCCACCTCCATACACTCTGCACTGTACATTCCCCATTTAAAATTACCTGAACTATTTAAGTAATCTCGACTCTATTAAGCCATGCCCACATTTTTTTTTTATTATTGCCTGGGTCCTACTTTTAATCTTGCACACTGGCCCACTCATTTCATGATACGCCCCTGGTCAGCATGCTGCGCTTCACACCCCTAAGGAAGCCCCTCGTAGTCCCAGCAGCATGACGTCATGCGGAGTGGGAGCACTGCGACCTGGAGGAGCCTGGCTCTAGCACAGTGTGTATACTTGCTCTGCAAGTAAGCAGAAGAGCATATATTTTTGATTGCATCTCAGATTAATAAATGAGCTGGCTGGAGGGGAGGTTAACCACTTCAATACCAGGCACTTACGCACCTTCCTGCCCAAGCCAATGTTCAGCTTTCAGCGCTGTCGCAATTTGAATGACAATTGTTCGGTCATGCTACACTGTACACAAACAAATTTTTTATCAGTTTGTTCCCACAAATAAGAGTTTTCTTTTGGTGGCATTTGATCACCTCTGCGATTTTTACTTTTTGCGCAGCAAATTAAAAAAGACCAAACATTTAGACAATAAATTTTTTTTGCTTTTGTTAATTTTTTTGTAAATAAGTACGTTTTTTTCTTCAATGACGGGCACTGATATGGCGGCACTGATGACACTGATGGGTGGCTTTGCTGGGCATCACTTGTTTGATCTGGACCATAATGTTGCCAGTCAGTGCCCCAAACAGTGCTGTACTTCTTTAACCACTTGCCGACCGCCCCATGTAGATATACGTCGGCAGAATGGCACGTACAGGCAGAACCACGTACCTGTACGTGCCATTCTTCAGGCGGTTGGGGGGTCCGATCGGACCCCCCTCCGCCGGCATGGGACGGTCGGCATCGCTTCAGGAGCGATCCGGGACGAGGGGACGGCCAGTGGTTTCTGGCCACCCCCTCGCGATCGCTCCTGGCGAATGAAAAGCTTCCCCTTCCTGTCTATTGTATAGACAGGAAGGCGGAAGTGATGTCACGCTCGGTGCGCCGGTCTATGTGACCGGAACGCCGAGCAGAGAAGATGTAAAGGTTAGTGCACAAACAGTACACTGACACCAGTACACATAGGCACACAATCCACCCCCCTGTCACCCCCAGATCACCCCCCAGATCACCCCCTCCCCCCCCCAGTCACAGTGTCACTAATTGCAGTGATCATTTATTTACTGATCACTGCATTTAGTGTCAGTGTGACTGTAATAACTGTCAGGGCAGTTAGTTTTAGGTCCTAGGTAGCCCCCTACCCCCCCCCTAATAAAGGTTTAACCCCTGATTGCCCCTAGTTAACCCCTTCACCCCCTTTTGCCAGTGTCACTAAGCGATCGTTTTTCTGATCGCTGCATTGTGTCGCTAGGTAACCATTTTTTTTTTATTTTAACCGCCATGTTTTATATAGGTTCATAAATAGTTTTATAGGTCAGGTACCCCCATATTACAACCTAAATAAAGGTTTTAACCCCCTGATTGCCCCTAGAGTTAACCCTTTCACCAGTAATCACCGTATAACTGTCACTGGTGACGCTGGTTAGCCAGTTAGTTATTTCGTTATTTAGGTTCCCCGTCAGGTTTTTATATAGCGTCAGGTACCCCCATATATTACCTAATAAAGGTTTAACCCCCTGATTGCCCCTAGTTAACCCTTTCACCCCCTTTTGCCAGTGTCACTAAGCGATCGTTTTTCTGATCGCTGCATTAGTGTCGCTAGGTAACCAGTTTTTTTTTGTATTACTGTTACGGGTGACGCTGGTTAGTTAGCTTGTTTTTTATACTGTCAGGGCACCCGCCATTTATTACCCAATAACGGTTTAACCCCCTGATCGCCCGGCGGGTGATATCAATTAGGTTTTAGGGTCAAATAAGGTCTGCGTCGCCCCAGGTTAGTGCCAGTACCGCAAACACCCACGCGCAAAGCATACACCTCCCTTAGTGGTATAGTATCTGAACAGATCAATATCTGATCTGATCAGATCTATACTAGCGTCCCAGCAGTTTAGGGTTCCAAAAAAACGCATTGTTAGCGGGATCAGCCCAGATACCTGCTAGCACCTGCGTTTTCCCCCTCCGCCCAGCCCAGCCCAGCCCAGCCCACCCAAGTGCAGTATCGATCGATCACTGTCACTTACAAAACACTAAGCACACATAACTGCAGCGTTCGCAGAGTCAGGCCTGATCCCTGCGATCGCTAACATTTTTTTTGTGGTAGCGTTTTGATTCAGTCGCTAACAGTCAGGAGCTTTTTTACCTGTGAATCTCAAAAAAATAAAAAAAACAAAAATAGTTGTCGTTTTATTGTTCTCTCTCTCTCTCTATTGTTGCTCTTTTTTTACTCCATTCTATTCTGCAATGTTTTATTATGTTTTATCATGTTTTATCATGCTTGCTTTTCAGGTATGTAATTTTGTTTACTGTGTTTTAGTGTTAAGCATTTTTTTGTTTTCAGGTGCGCCATTCAGTTGCAGCGCGGATTTATTTATCTTGACAGCAACAGCGTTTGCTCCCACGATACATAAAGCCGCGACTCCAACGCTGTAGGAGGTGATTTCACCACCACAGTTAAAAAAAAAGAGCATATGTGCCGAAGCATGGGGGCAGCAGGGGGGGCGGAGGAGCGATTGGCTCCTAATGCCACGTACATACGGTCGAAATTCCGACCGTGTGTACACGGCATAACTTTTGCGGGAGGATGCCCCCATGCATCGGCATATATAAATGGTGCATGTATGCCCATCATTAGAAGTGGGTGGATGAAGGGAGGTATTCTAATGGTGGGCATACCCACCAATCAATCTCTTTTTTTCGTTCAGCCAAGAGGCTGCATGAAAAAAAAAAAAAGATTACAATATATGTCCAGTATGTTGCTGGACTTTGAATGGTTATACCAGAATGATGCCTGCAGGTTTAGGTATCATCTTGGTATCATTCTTTTCAGCCAGTGATCGGCTTTCATGTAAAAGCAATTCTAGCGGGTAATTAGCCTCTAGACTGCTTTTACAAGCAGTGGGAGGGAATGTCCCCCTCCCGGATATAAACCGCGCCATTGGGAAATTGGGAAAGCATTTTATCACACCAATCTTGGTGTGGTCAGATGCTTTGAGGGCAGAGGAAAGATCTAGGGTCTAATAGACCCCAATTTTTTCAAAAAAAAAGAGTACCTGTCACTGCCTATTGCTATCATAGGGGATATTTACATTCCCTGAGATAACAATAAAAATCATAACAAAGAAAAAAAATGGAAGGAACAGTTTAAAAATAGAATAAAAAAGCTAAATAAATAAAAAAAAAACTAAAAAAAAAAAAAAAAAAGCACCCCTGCCCCCCCTTCACTTGCGCAAAGGCGTACACAAGCGTTGGTCTGGCGTCATATGTAAACAGCAATTGCAGCATGCATGTGAGGTATCACCGCGAAGGTCAGATCGAGGGCAGTAATTTTAGCAGTAGACCTCCTCCGTGAATCTAATGTGGTATCATGTAAAGGCTTTTAAAGGCTTTTAAAAATGTATGTAGTTTGTCGCCACTGCGTGTTTGTGCGCAATTTTAAAGCATGTCGTGTTTGGTATCCATGTACTCGGCCTAAGATCATATTTTTTATTTCATCAAAAATTTGAGCAATATAGTGTGTTTTAGTGCATTAAAATAAAAAAAAGTGTATTTTTTCCACAAAAAATGCGTTTGAAAAATCGCTGCGCAAATACTGTGTGGAAAAAAAAAAATGCAACACCCACCATTTTAATCTGTAGGGCCTTTGCTTTAACAATATATATAGTGTTTGGGGGTTCAACGTAATTTTCTTGCAAAAAAAAAAATGTTTTCATGTAAACAAAAAGTGTCAGAAAGGGCTTTATCTTCAAGTGGTTAGAAGAGTGGGTGACGTGTGACATAGGCTTCTAAACGTTGTGCATAAAATGCCAGGACAGTTCAAACCCCCCCCAAATGACCCCATTTTGGAAAGTAGACACCCCAAGCTATTTGCTGAGAGCAATGTTGAGCCCATTAAATATTTTTTTTTTTTTTGTCCCAAGAGATTGAATAATGAAAAAAAAAAAATATATATATTTTTTTTACAAAAAGTTGTCACTAAATGATATATTGCTCAAACATGTCATGGGCATATGTGGAAATACACCCCAAAATACATTCTGTTGCTTCTCCTGAGTACGGGGATACCACATGTGTGGGACTTTTTGGGAGCCTAGCTGCGTACGGAACCCCAAAAACCAAGCACCGCCTTCAGGCTTTCTAAGGGAGTAATTTTTTTATTTCACTTCTCACTGCCAATCACAGTTTCGGAGGCCATGGAATGCCCAGATGGCATAAAACCCCCCAAAATGACCCCATTTTGGAAAGTAGACACCCCAAGCTATTTGCTGAGAGGTATTGTGAGTATTTTGCAGATGTCGCTTTTTGTCACAAAGTTTTGAAAATTGAAAAAAAAAAAAAAAAAAATTTTTTTTCTTTACTTTCTTCATTTTCAAAAACAAATGAGAGCTGTAAAATACTCACCATGCCTCTCAACAAATAGCTTGGGGTGTCTACTTTCCAAAATGGGGTCATTTGGGGGGGTTTTGTGCTATTTTGGCATTTTATGGCCTTCGAAACGGTGATAGGTAGTGAGGAGTGAAATCAAAAATTTGCACCCTTAGAAATCCTGAAGGCGGTGCTTGGGTTTCGGGGCCCCGTACGCGGCTAGGCTCCCAAAAAGTCCCACACATGTGGTATCCCCATACTCAGGAGAAGCAGCAAAATGTATTTTGGGGTGCAATTCCACATATAACTATGGCATGTGTGAGCAATATATCATTTAGTGACAACTTTTTGAAGAAAAAAAAAAAATATTTTTTATTTTTGTCTTTATTCAATCACTTGGGACTAAAAAAAAAATATTCAATGGGCTCAACATGCCTCTCAGCAAATAGCTTGGGGTGTCTACTTTCCAAAATGGGGTCATTTGGGGGGGTTTTGTACTTCTCTGCCATTTTAGCACCTCAAGAAATGAAATAGGCAGTCATAAATTAAAAGCGGTGTAAATTCCAGAAAATGTACTCTAGTTTGTAGACGCTATAACTTTTGCGCAAACCAATCAATATACGCTTATTGGCATTTTTTTTACTAAAGACATGTGGCTGAATACATTTTGGCCCAAATGTTTGACTAAAATTGAGTTTATTAGATTTTTCTTATAACAAAAAGTAGAAAATCTCTTTTTTTTTCAAAATTTTCGCTCTTTTTCCGTTTATATCGCAAAAAATAAAAATCACAGAGGCAATCAAATACCATCAAAAGAAAGCTCTATTTGTGGGAAGAAAAGGACGCAAATTTCGTTTCGTTACAAAATTGCATGACCGCACAATTACCAGTTAAAGTAGTGCAGTGCGAAATTGAAAAAAGACCTCTGGTCCTTAAGCTGACAATTGGTCCGGGGCTGAAGTGGTTAAACTTGTTTTTTTTTTTTTAGTAAAAGAAACATGTCTATACTTACCCGTTTTGTGCAATGCTTTTGCTCACAGCAGACCCGATCATCAGCGAATGCCCCCACATATATTAACAGAGCGGGCGGCTCAGCCCAGCCCCCTCATCACAACATTTGTTTGACAGCAGTGGGAGCCAATGGCTCCTGCTGCTATCAACCTGCACAATGAGGAGTGAGACAGCAGTGCTAGCCGCTGCTCTCGTGCACATCGTTGGATCAGATCGGGCTCGGGTAAGAAAAGGGAATCGCTGGCTGGATCCAGCAGCACAGTAGAAATGCATAGATTGCATTAGGTAAAAAAATAAAAATAAAAAAAAAAAAAATAAAAAAAAACACGACAAAAAAATAAATAAATACACACCTTAAGGCTTTAGAACCACTAAGCATTTTTGAGAAAGTAGACGCTATTGCCACTAGTAATAATGTGGCCAATTTACTAAAATTCTTTGCAAAGAATCTTCAATGCGCTCAATAAAATTGATAATAATTTTGTACAGTAAACATGCTCTACAGTATGTCATTAGTAAATCAGCCACATAGTGACCTTTTACTGAACAAATTTTACTCAACTAACTTTCATTTGAGTTTGATATACCCGATGGTCAAACCTATAAACAGTACCCAACGCTACTCTAATGTGTACCAGGGTTCTTTTAGTACAGTTTTATGCCACATCTACACAATTAAAAAAATAAAAAAACAACAACAGGTACAGAAGAGCACAAATCCTCCTTCCCTTTAACACAGAAGCATAATAATGCTAAACACCGAAACCAAATAGCTCAAGGCTTAACTGTGAACAGCCAACAAAAAAAAAGTGGTCCAACAAGATTTGTCACCTTCAGGTATAGAGCACAAAGTATGCAACATGCATTGTAAAGCCTGCAATTTGTGTTCAGAACAATAAACAATGTCCTACTTAATGGAGGTTCATTCTCACACACACACACACACACACACACACACACACACACGTGTTGGTGCATTGCAGCGTTATTAATTCTAAATTATACCCCAATGCACCTCGCCAGCAGATGCATGTTACAGCAAAATGCTTAGGCGAGTTGTGGTGCACTGCCGATTGTTACATGCACCTCACATGTCATGCTGCATGTTAACATGCAGCATGACATGTGTGCATTAACACACAGGACAAAAAAAAAAAAAGTGCTGTGGTACACTTTTTTTAATCTTCAGTCATTCTAAAAAAAAAAAAAAAAAAAAAGTAAGAGTTTAAAGTCTCTTTAACAGCACATATAAAATGAATGGGCTGCCCAATGCAAATCACCTCAATGTACACACACACACTTTATGGTGTCTATGAACTATTAGGGCTCATTAACACAGCATGGCGAAATTTTTCTGCATTTTTTTTTTTTTTTTTTTTTTAACATCAGTCACTACTAGGGCACATAGTTTTCTGTGTCCTGTCCACACTGCAATGCAGCCAATAGAACACTTTAACCGCACTCAAATGTGTAGAGAAAGATATAGTAGCTTTATTCCAAGTAAAATTACATCAAGATGACACCGATACAGCAAAGATTAATGCATTTCACAAATCAAGTTCGCTTAATCATAATCAAACATGCACCACTGAACTTAACACCATTATTATACACGATTTATATAGCGCCAACAGTTTACGCAGTGCTTTACAATGTATATGGGGACAACACAATTACAGTACAGTTCAATACAAAAAGGTACAGGAGGGCCCTGTTCATAGAGCTTACATTCTAAAGGGAGAGAGGGTGGTGGTACAAAAGGTAATAGCTGCAGAGAATGATTTGATGGGTGTTGCTCGGGGACAGTTGTTAGGTGGGTGTGGGATAGGCTTCCCTGAATAATTGAGTTTTCAGGGATCTCCTAAAGGTTGACAGGGTAGGGGGCTGATCGGACAGACTGGGGCAGGGAATTCCAGAGGATGGGAGAGGCTTTGGATAAGTCCTGAAGACAAGCACGAGAGGAGGTAACAAGGGAGCTAGAGAGCAGGAGGTCCTGGGAGGATTCTTTACAAAAAAAATATTTTTACAAGAATTTGCTGCATATAAACCTATGCTAAAAATTACCAAAGGTTGACTATCAATACACAAAATTTACTGAAATGTATATTAAACCAGAGAAAAAAGGTCAAATGCATTTAAACCTAAATACAATAGCACCAATGCCACACAAAGATACCAACAGGCGGCATTATGTCATATTAACCCTCATAATAATGCATGACATCCCACTCAATTCAAACTTTTGGGTATCCTACTCTATCACTTGAAAAGTGATTGTAAACCCTCCTGGGAAAAAAAAAAAATAAAAAAAATAAAAAACCACACCCTGCAAGATAAAAGGCATAATGGAGCTCATTCTGAATTACTTACCCGAGAACGAAGCCCCCGCAGCCATCCTCGTCTCCCCCTCCGGCCTGCGACATCTATCCCGGAGGTTAATTCCAGGTATTGCGGTTCCGGCGCTGCGATCGGCCGGAGCTGCGATGACGTCACTCCCGCGGAAGCCGCCCAGTACAACTGAAGCAACGACATGTACGTGCCAGTTCTTCAGTTGGCTTAAAGTGTGCATGTGCCGCATGACGTTGGCACATGCAAATACAGGGATATCTCCTAAACCGTGCAGGTTTAGGAGATATGCAGTGCAGCTACAGGTAAGCCTAATTATAGGCTTGCCTGTAGTTTAAAGTGGTTTAAAGGGTTTACAACCACTTGAAAGATCCAAAATAATTCCCTCTTACAGAGAAGGTGGAACCCATCCCCTCCTCTTGAAGGGACTCTGACCTTTTCAATCACTACTTGTACCTGTACTAAGGATAGATCCCCTCCATGCATTAAGTTAAAATGGTGAGACACATTGGTGGATTTGCATCCTCTAATGCAGGGGTCTCAAACTGGCAGCCCTCCAGTTGTTGCAAAACTACAAGTCCCATCATGCCTCTGCCTGTGGGAGTCATGCTTGTAATGGTCAGCCTTGCAATGCCTCATGGGACTTGTAGTTTTGCAACAGCTGGAGGGCCGCAAGTTAGAGACCCCTGCTCTAATGTCTGCCAAATTCTCACAGAACCTGTCCCTGAGCCTACGGGTGGTCCTCCCTACATACTGGATGAAACACGCTCCACAGGTAATGACATACACCACATTAACTGCATTATAAAATTTGTCTATACTGTATTGTATGTTCTGTCATCAAATCGTGGAGTGCATCATATCACCACGCAAAATGTGAGCACAACAGGGACAATCGCAAGAACCACATCTAAAATTGCCCATACAGTGGAGCCAAGTCAAAGCTTGGGTTGAAAGATCCCTCGATTTGAAAATCACCCAGTGATTTTGCTCTACTTGCTATTATATTAACCCCCCTTATCTAGTACTTGTGCACACGTCAGATTATTATGAGGTAAAGGTAAATATTTATTAACAATGTGCTTCATCTGTTTGAATTCCAGACTATATGCAAGTACTAGTGAAGGGCGTTTACCACGATCGCTTTTTATTTTGCACTCTCTCTGCCTAAAAAAAAAAAAAAAAACTGCTTTGTTGGAAGCTATAGAATATGCTCTGTCCAAAGACCACCTTGGATAGGCCCTTGCTAAAAAATGGATTGTGTAAGAGCAGGGATTCTCTCTCAAAGTCAGATTGTTCACTGCAAATGCAACGCAATCTAAGGAATTGTCCCACTGGGATCCCTCTGATAGTGTGATGACTCAAACTGGCACACAAAAGGCTGTTGCCTGCTAGATGTTTCCTATATAAAACAACTGGAAACTTTTTCATAGTTACAGGTCAATTGTACATCTAAGAAACTCACTGAATCCACGTTTCTGTAGCCAGTAAAATGCAGATTGCAGGAATTATCGTTCAGATAGGCCAAAAATGGATCAAGTTCAATATCCTGGTGACATACAAAGATCAGATCGTCGATGTACCTATAATACAGGACGATCTGATTTCTATAGGGATTTTTATCTGCAAAGATGTGGGATAGAAATACCTTCAGAAATCAATTCCTTAGTTTGTTCAAATATCAGAGAAAGTGATCATTAAAAAAAAAAAAAAAAAATGTGAATTTTAAACTACAATATATTAATCAGATAATACTACGGTGTTTTAAGAACTATGGATTGCAATTCCACTGTGCCAAAAAGGTCCAAAAATGATAAAAATGTGATTAACCACTAGAGGACCAGCCACCACAGTTATACTGCGGCAGGTTGGCTTTCCTGGGCAAAGAGCCGTAGCTATACTTCGGCCACTTTAAGACAACTAGGGGGCGTGCTTGCCCACAGCGTGACGACAGAGCCGATGCGTGTGTTCAGCGGCCGCAATTTCCGCCGGGCACCCGCGATCACTCCCGAGAGAGACAGGACGAAGATCTGTCAATGTAAACAGACAGATCTCCATTCCATCAGGGGTTAAGAGACTGATCTGTTGTGCATACCAAGTATGAACAACGATTGGTCTCCTCTCCCAAGCAGTCCCACCCCCCCCCCATCACAGTTAGAATCACTCCCTAGGACACACATTTAACCTCTTGATTGCCCCGTAGTGTTAACCCCTCCCCTGCCAGTGACATTTATACAGTAATCAGTGGCTATTTTTAGTTTTGATCGTTGTATAAATGTCAATAGTCTTCCTGGGGCTGAAGTGGTTAAAAAGTACTAAAAATAAAACTATAGTGCTGCTGCCCCTTTAAATATAAGCAAACATTTCCAGATGGATCTGAAAAAAAAATGCAAATACACAGACCACACGTAAAACTAAAGCCATGTGTAACATGCAGTGAAACATTAAAACCAGTGTAAGAATGCTGATAGGGATATCCTCAAAACCATGAACCAATGAAAGTTCTCAAATTCCTCAACACTCCAAATATTGATTCCACCATTAGTGTCCACAAATCTTCCACAGAATGTACACCATTGTGATCACTGCTCTCAATTTGTATTAAGTTACAGTCACCAGACCAACTTGCCTTATATGAATGATTATCGGCAACACAGGTTTGTTATTAAGATTAGTTCCCGATACTCCAACGGTCTGCTTTCGCCATCCTTTAATACTGATTCCATACAACAATTTTCATGAAGAAAAAGTCGCAATAGTGCAATATCATAAAACACTTTAACCACTTAGCGCAAATCGCCGTCATTGTACGTCGGCACTTTGACGCTAAATACCATTGTTATGGCAGCAGCTAGCTGCCATACCCCGATATTTTCTGAAAAGGGCGGGCGGTGCGCATTAAAGATAAAAGTGGTCTCCATGGCGGATTCCCCGCAAGATCACTTTTAATCAGGGGCGAGAGAGGGCCCTTCCGCCGCCTTTCAGGGCCACATACCGAAGCTGTCAGTAGGGTCAGAGACGATCGCATCCTCTCCCCAGACAGGCCTGGAGCTGAGTGAGGAAAGATGGGCCCCTGCTCGGCTCCATAACATTAAATAGCGTAAGTGAAATCAAACATCACTTCCGCCCAATGGTCTTGAAAAAGGGGAATTTTTTTTTTTATTGCATTTAAAGCAGAGTTCCACTCAAAAATGGAACTTCCAACTTTAAGTGACGGTGTCTCCCTGACATGCCACGTTTGGCATGTCATTCTTTGGGGGGGGGGCAGATACCCTTTAGAGGCACCCAGCTCCCACTTTCTCCCAGGGCTCTGTGGCACCGGAAGGAAGTTCACCTCTCCCCCTCTCGCCAATCTTCTGGGCCAATTACCTGGTCCCGGAAAATTGCCCAGGCAATCACAGCACGGCATGTGTAGTGCGTGCCCGGCTGTGAAGCCACAGACGGGCGCACACAGTAGTGATGCCGGCGCCATGGAGAGAGGGGAAGAGGAGCAGGGTTTCATACGCCCACATCGCTGGACCATGGGTCAAGGAGAGTGTTATTAAAAGTCAACCGCTACACTTTTTGTAGCTGCCGACTTTAATTTTATTTTTTTCACCGGAACTCTGCTTTAAAGTGTAAATGTGAGATATTAGGTCTTTTTGACCCCAGATATCACAAAAAGGACAGTGTAAAAATAAAAAAAGTAAATTAAATAAAAAAAATAAATAAAAAAAAATTTAAAGTGTCCCCTCCCGCCGAGCTCGTGTTCAGAAGCGAATGCATATGATTAGTTGGCCTGCATACAGAATTCATTATTTGTTTGCATATCAGGAAATACAGTACAGCACACATACAGCTCAGTACACCATCCATACATGTCAGTAAGTGCTTGAGATCTTGTTACTATGTGAGGAGCAATGCCTCATGGGACATATAGTCCTGGGCAGGAAGGGAGTGGTTCTAAAGGCAGAAGTTTTTGTTAGCTTGCTATTGGGGCACTCTGAAGGCAGGAGGAGCCAGAAACGTCAGTTGGGGACCCCAGAAGGGAAAAATCAGGGCTGCTCTGTGAAAAATCATTACACAGCAGGTATAACAGGTTTGTTGTTTAAAGTCTAAAGACTGTGTGCAGGGAAGATCAGCATCTGAACTCAGGAGGAGGCAGATAGACTGAAGGTAACATAAGGCATTACAATTACATTTAAAGTAAACGTTTACCATTATTGATCAAATCCATGAAAAAAAAAATCAAAAAAAAAAAAAAAAAAAAGTGTCTCAGCTTTTTTTACTACTTTAACCCCTTCCCACCCGCCGTCAAATGAGGGCTGGGTGGCGCAGCTCTTGTTCTGGGTGGACGTCATATGACGGCACGCATCGCGGCCGTGTTGCTAGGACACGGCGCGACCCTGATCTGTGTAAAGAGCCGCGGCTCTTTAACCATGTGATCTGCTGTGTCCAATCACAGCCAGTCATATGTAAACACGGCGATGCCAGTAATCGGCGCTCCTCGCCTCACACTGACAAAGTGTGAGGACAGCAGAGCCGATCAGCGGTATCGCCTAGGGATGCGATAGAGATAAATAAAATGGAAAACTACTACCGATATAGATATGTCTGCTCCTTTGCTAGACAGCCTGGAAACACGCCATACTAATACATATTGACATAAATAAGTGGTCTGTATTCGGGAAAGAGGCCAATGCAGATTCTATAAAAAGGACAAGAAGACATCTTTGAAGATCAGTCTGAAATGTTAATATGCACAACTAGGGACTGAAAATTAATATATTTCTGTTCACTTGCAATCCACAGCAATCAGCAAAAATGTCAGATAACTTTGTACTCTGAGCGTGTACAGTGCTAAAAGGTTCAGTGAACCCTAAGGGCTCCTGGTGTGCTGACTGTAGTTAGAAGCAGATCAGAAAAGGCCGTTATATGAGCGAACATGAAACCTAAAAACCTATTATAAGTTTAAAAAAGGTGAAAACTGCCTAAAGGGGACAGGGCAAAAAGTGTGCTCTCTTCCAAAGGTCAATCTATCTCCCCTAATGTAGGTCCACATGGAAACAGAACTAAAGAAAAGCAATGTGTTAACTTATATCTTGCCTTCGTGAAGCTGCAATTTTACCAAAATGTACACCATTCATAACTAGCTACACAAGACAAATAGAGGGGTGAATATCCCCCAGTGAAAACAGCAATAAAAACCCGACAGGCCCAAACTATTCCCTTCTCTACCCAAAAAACGTAATACACAGAACAACTTTAGCCTCGGTTCACATATATGCAAATCGGATGCGTTTATTCACTTAACATGTGAATCAAACCAGCTTTCAATGGAGTCAGTTCACACATGTCCAGAACACCCATGGTCCATTTATGAAAAAGATCCTGTGCGATTTTGGGTCCGGTTTAGGTGTGAAGTCGAAAGAAAATTTGCACCTGAACCGGTGAACAAAACAGCCCCAGACTCCAGACTGCAAACCGCAGCCGGACATGTGTGAACCTAGCCTTAGATACAATATAGTTGATAATATACAAGCTATCAGTATATCCAGCTAACCATGGCTTCCACAGCAACACACAGCATGCAGAGGGGAATGCAGCATCTAACACGGAGATCAGAATTTAATAACGGATGCATCCGACCTGCAGTTGACCTCCTTCCAACCTGCACTTGACCTTCTCATACAAGTCTATGGAATGATTTTGCAATCCCATAGACTTGTATTGCGATAGATAGAAGCAATTCCAATGTGAAGCCCTACCATGTACTCTTGTCTGAAAAGCATCATTTTAGCAAACAATTACTCAGGTTTTCCTAAATCCCACAAGCGCTCCTTTCCATTTCCTGATCATGTAAACCAAGTGGCACCTTAATCTGCCACATCATCCGATTAAGCCTAGGTTGACACTGAGCTGTGGGAATGAACACGCACGATTTTACTCCCACATGTCAGTCCCAATTTCAGCGGTGATTTCACAGACATCTGTGCGGGTTTCTGCACAGATGTCAATGGAAATCTCAACCTGAATTCGCAAAAAGTAGTACAGAAACTACTTTTTTAAATTAGGACAGTGGCATTGCCGGCAATTGTCACCGATTTGACATGTCAAATCGCACCAGGGCCTCAGGAAGATTTACCCCCCTCCATGACAGGCCATTGTTTGCAATACAGCACTGTTACTTTAACTGACAATCCCGTGGTAATGCAATGCAGTACATAAATAAAATGCATGTCAATTTCTTTCCACAAATACAGCTTTCTTTTGGTGGCATTTGATCACCACTGGGTTTTTATTTTATGTGTTATAAAACAAAAGTAATTTTTTTACTGCTATAAAACATATCCAACTTAAAATAAAATCTAAAATTTCTTCATAAATTTAGGCCAATATATATTCCTGCTACATACTTTTGGTAAAAAATCCCAATAAAGCGTATATTGATTGTAGATGCTATAACTAATTACGCAAACCAAACTAGTGGATATATACTGGATTTTTTTATTATACTAGTAATGACAGTGATTAGCGACTTATAGGGGAACTGCGATATTGCGGCACACAAATAGACACTTTGTGAGAACCAGTGACACTAATACAGCGATCAGTGCTAAAAATATGCACTGTACTCATGACATTGGCTGGGAAGGGGTTAAACATCTAGGGCAATCAAAGGATTAAATGTGTGCCTAAACAGAGGTTATATGTAGTGTGCTGCTTTTACTACGACATGAAGGGAAACAAAATCCATCACATCCTCGCTGACAGAATGGAGCTCTGCATTGTTTACATATGCAGAGCTCCGTTCTTTGCATCTCCTCGAGAATCATCGGGGTGCCAGCAGACATCCATTGGTCAGCACTCGCTGATCAGCTTCTAATAACTAATAACAGCAGAAGCAGCGTGCGCATGCACCCCCTACGCAGGAGTGAAAAATCACCTATATTCTGCACATTACAGCCGCCCTGTAGCAGTAATTCTGCTATAGGGTGGTCGGCAAGCGGTTAAACACACTTACATTTGCCAAAATAAGTAGCAAGGTTCGACCTTTTGTTAAAAGCTAAGCCCTCATCTGCTACTTGTTTTATAACGGTAAATAAAAATTATTAATTGCAAATATATTCCATTACCATTTAGCAGCGCTCATCTGGATGATACTTATTATCAAGAAACCAATGTTTGTATATATACACACTAGGAAATAGCATGTATATAAAAAATCTGCAATATTGTGTTGTGGAGATCATATACCACTTCTCATAGCCAATCTAATATGACAGTACATCAATAACTTAATAAGGTGAGACTATAGTCCATGAGTTTATAACATAAGTGAAGACAGGGATGTTATCTGCTTGTTAAGCTTCCACCAAATTGCTTCACCCGTGCGTATTCCACACTCCCCTCCGGGGTTTGAACTCACCAGAATGTCGAATAATATCAGCATTGAGTCATAGTCTCCCAGGATCTGCCGTCACTCTCCTTGTGTATCCTCTCCGCACATCAGCAACAATCGGCCCGTGTATTACGATATAGAGAGGGGGTAAAAAGATCCAAATAGTCCAGTACGTCTTAAACTGACTTTATTTCTTTTTTGTTAAAAAATATATTTCCACTTTGCACAATAAAAAATTGAATATTTTCACACTTGTTCTCCTTTATCTATCTCTGCGAATGTGGCCAATCACTGGTTGTCATAAACTAAGGGTGGTTTAGAGTGTATGTACCTGGAAAAACAGCTGGTGGTGGGATAAAGCAAAAATTGTCCACACCATTTACAATCTCCAAACAGCCTTCCGGTTTGTGATGGCCACCTTGTGAAGCGCAGATGCGTAGATACGTCACTTCCGGTCGTCGTGTCGGTCACGCCCAGACGCGTTTCGTCATTACGACTTTCTCAATGGGCGTGGCCTAATGACGCGACGTACCGGCTTTTATTCTGATCTCCTTTAACCTCATGTGCGCTGCTGATCCAATCAGACTGCTGCGCATCAATGGGAAAATGGAAAGCGAATGAGTGCAACCATACCTCTCTGATTGTCTATTACTAGACAACCAGTTCATGGCCATACATTATACATATGATATTTCAAAAGTCTTTTCAAACTATGTATATTATAGTTTGCAATGATTATAGTTAAAAATCATAGAGAATGCTCATCCACTCAATAACTAAATATTTTAAAATACATCTTAAAATGTATAAAAAACATAGTTACACCAATTAATATACAAATATATAAAACAACCTAAAATTAAAAAGGGATCTTAACTAATTGTTCCCTTTGGCGGACAACTCATAAAAGTACAGGTATTCTCACTATATAATTATAGTAAATTTCACGACAATTTCAAAATCTTAATTAAAATATTAAAATTTATCGAATCTTACAAAAATTAAAATATGCAAAGTTCATAAGCTTTAGACTCGGGGTTTAATAGTCGCTAATAAAACAATTGATATCGAGTTCTATGTTTAACCCCTTAGGTGCCAATGTCCCCATCAGAAAAATCCATTTCGTCTCGCGCATTGATAGCTCACGTACCACATTAGAGCCCCTCCAAGAGGGCTTGATGTGATCAATACCCCAAAATAATAAACCTGATGGGTCCTGATCATGATGTAGTTTAAAGTGGAGTGAGACGTTATGGTCCTTGTAACCAATTGCAATGTTATGTATATGCTCGGCTATCCTGACACGCAGAAGCCGTTTGGTTCTTCCTACATACATACTGCTACTGCTGATGTATGCAGGGGGCAGAAACACATGACTGACAGGTCTTTGTGTTTGAACTGTAACCGACAGCCTCACTTCTCTTTCTGTGTGTTGAGTTAAAGGCAAGATGGTGGCACCCAAAGGGGGAAATCACCAGATCTCTGCGGCCAAATTAGATCAGGTATTTATTTGTAGGCAATGCTCAGATGAGTTTTTATTATAAGCTGAATCATTTACATTTGGCAGCATTTCCATCAAACTGGACACACAGATTTAATTCAGCTTGCAAGTGGATATTAAAAAGAAAAAAAAAAAAAAAAGTAGACATTCCTATTTCTACTCTAAAACAGCGTGGATGGATGAAATCTCCTGCTGGGGTTATTGTACTCTGACAGCTGGCAATGAATGCTTCAAACATCAGCCTTTATCTGATTGGACACAGGCTCTATTTGGCCGACAATTTTCTGCCCAGCGCCTTTGTTTTTTCAATGGAAGGATGTGAGACTTGAGGATGCAGACATAGCCACCTTCATCAGCTGAAATTCGTTTCATGTATGGCCAGCTTTACACTCACTGGCAACTTTGCCTAAAAAGTCTTCCAGTACAAACACAAGAGAGACACAGACACCTTCTCCACCTAGAACATAAAACAACTGCAAGACTTGCTTTCACACTGAAAGCACGGGCCGTTTAAGCTGTGCTTTTCGGCCGCTAGTCGGGCGCTTTTAAACCAAAAGAAGGGTTCAAAAACTCCCGTTTTGCAGCACTTTCAAAATCGATTTTCAGGCACTTTGAAAAATGCTGCCCATTCTTTCCAATGAGAAGGGCGTTTCAGGATCGCTAAATAGAGCGCTCCAAACTTGCCCCAAAAATACGGCTTGCAGGACTTTTTCGAACGTCATGCAAGCACACCGCCCTAATGTGAAAAGACACACTGGACTGAATGGGAGGCGGTTTTCCGATGCTTAGCAGAGGCCATTTCCAGCGCTAAAGCGACTGAAAAGCACCCCAGTGTGAAAGGGGTCTAAGGCTAGGTTCACACTGGTGCCTGGGAAAACACTGTATGCGATTTGAACAGGAATCACACCACATTCCTGTGCACATCACATGTGAAGTCTGTGCGGTGCGATTTCATTAATTCAGGATTAACCCCCTAGGTAACACAGAGTATAACAAGCATGCTTTACTGCATATACAGACTGATTTTACTGTTGTGGTCTTAGTAACACTTTAAAAAAAAAAAAAAAAAATGGGCGAACTCCCGCTTTAAAGTCAGCAGCTACAAATACTGCAGCTGCTGACTTAAAATATGGACACACCTGTCGATCGGCTCACGGGTGTTGCTGCCGCCGTCTTCGGTATGGGAATCAGGAAGTGAAGCCTTGCGGGTTCACTTCCCGGTTCCCTACTGCGCATGCACGAGTTGCGCTGTGCAATAAGGACGGCCCCTGCTGTCTCTGGGATCCGTGTGTTTTCCAGTAGACAGCGGGGGCCCCGCAGGAAGTGGCGTAATAGCCGCAGAATCTGCAGCTATCTATGCCCGGAAGTGGGTGCATAAAGTGATAAAGAAAAACTAAAGACAGTAATCTAAAGCAAAATATATCCAATTTAAAAAGAAAAGAACAGAACATAAGGACTTGAACCTACTATAAATGGAAGACTCCTTAAAATAGAGTTACTGGCACGTATAACCCAGGATTTCCCCAAATCACCTTCCAGGACAATACAGGTGGAGAGGAATGAGAACTTACCAGATTAGGAAGGGACACAGCATGCAGAACTGTCCTCCCACAGGACTGATCATACTGTAGGTATGGTGGCCCAATAGAAATACCCAAACGGCATGTTGCCTGATGCGGTTATGTGAAATTTCCATTAATATCTGTGAAATATTATGAATATATCTCTTTTTGCTTGCAGCTTTGAAAGGTGGGCAAAAGCCCGCCTCCCAAGCTCTTGTGAACTGCAGACATTGTGGTGCCGAGACTTGAAGGACAATGGGGAGCCAATTAACATTGTTTGTCACCTATTCACTATAAACGACCCCATGCTGGGATAAAGAATGAAGTAAGTCTCACCCCAAGTTTTCATACTTAAACTCCCTGGGACCAGTAAAGTATATTTTTTACATCACTGGTGGGAGTTGCCTGTAAGGGGGCTGGCTTAGACTACGCTAAGCCAGCCAATGAGAAATCAGGCTGGTTTTTGGATACTCTGAGGAAAGGGGAGGCAGCTCGTTCTTTCCGGGGGAACCAGCGAGCAGGATGGACCCAAGGTAATTTCTCAATAGCAGGGAAGCCATGCCCTGCTATTTGTAACTAAACATGCTTGTAGATCACGGTCTGAAGGAATATAATCTATATTCCTTTATATATATATTTTATTTCAACCTAGCAGTTTATGCCTTGATGCAAGACCATAGCTAGAGATTGGTGTATTAGCTTGACTTTTAACTACCTGTAATAAATGCTATTATATTTAAAGCCTTTCCTCCTGGTCAATAGAACTCTCATTTAACCCATATCATATTTTGTGATTAATAAATCAGAAATAGAGATTTTAGAGGTTACAGGCATGTGACCTAAACTGCAGAGAAAAGTCTAGGCCATGACGAATATAGACAAACAGTTCATCTCAATGTAAATGGGTAATGATAGACCTCTATAGAACTAGACTTGTCGCTCAATTAGTATAGACATGAGAGATATGTATGTAGTCTATCTTTAGGATAAACTACAGGACACCAGAGTTCTAATACCGCTGTTGAAAACAAATAATGGGGCGTAAGCAAAGTTATAAAGTCTCATTGTAAGAAGAGTGTGCTGAATGAGCTCTGTGCTGTGGTGGAGATAGAGTTTGTACCTCAGTATGAGCAAAATGAGATGCCACTAGCGAGAGCTGTGTCACAGAAGTAGACAGTGACAACTCAAACTTACTACTGTATACCTGAAGGTTGTATAAGGTTTGTGCAGTGTACCTCATATAGGTCATCTAAGACCAGTGTACACTCTTAACAACTCATGCACACTGCAGCTCAAAGAAGCGACTCCTACAGGTTTTGGGCAACCTGGAAACTCCACTCTAGGTTATCAAAATTTGTCCATGCACACTATGGCTCTTTCAGAAGTTTACAGGCTCTTACAGCATACACCACCAAACTCACGTTTTTGAGAGGAGCTTTCAAACAGAACAACAGAAAAGATGCCCAAGTGCGTAAAAAACAAAACAAAACAAAAAAAAAAAAAAAAAAAAAAAAACACACACACACACACACCACACACCTCTAAGAAGCTTGAAAATGCACACAAAAAATATAAAAACACAAAAAAATAAAAAAAGCCCGCTTAGGTTTCAAAAAGCGCAATAAAAATGTGCAAAAGAGCACAAAAAAGCACAAGCTTCTTTGAAGATTTTAGGCAGAGAAATAAAAGCTCTAATGCCTGTACAGGGAGCTTTTTGAGCTGCAGTGTGCATGAGCCCTAAGTGCCGGTTCACACTGGGGCAACACGACTTACAGCGCGACTTAGCAAGGCAACTTGGAAGCAACAACACAACTTCAAGTCGCCTCCAGGCCAGGTGACTTTGGCTGTGGCCAATCACAGAATAATCAGTAAACAAATTTCTTTTCCTGTAAAGTCGCTTCAAAATAGATGGAGATCCGACTTGGAGGCAACTTCCATTGAAATCAATGGGTACAAGTCACCTAGAAGTCGGATTGAAGTAGTACAGGAACCTTTTTTGAAGTCGGAGCGACTTCAGTAGTGTGCATTGAGACGGCTCCATAGATTAACACTACAGCGCGACTTGGGGCGTCTTGGAGCGACCTGAAGTCGGATCCTGAGTCGCCCTGGTGTGAACCGGCTCTACTGTGTGCAGGAACAGCCGACTACAATGTGCATCCAAGACAGGGGTAGGCAACCTTTTGAGCACAGTGTGCCGAGAAATGTTTTCAAAGAAATTGAGCGGGACGATTTTATAAACAAAAAAATAAATTTCAACTTCACACTCTCAAATCACGAAAAGGATTTTTTATAAAGTAAATGCTGCAAACTACTTTAGTAGTGAGAAATTAACATAATGTAACTCTTACACATCAGATCAGCCCCATTTCCTGCAACTCCACACCTCAGATCACTGTTCATCTGCCCCACCACTGTAACCCCCTGCTCTCCTGCCCCACCACTGTAACCCCCTGCTCTCCTGCCCCACCACTGTAACCCCCTGCTCCACCAATACACCTCCTTTCACATCTGCCCCACTGCTCTAGCCCCTGCTCATCTTCCCCAACACTGACCCCCCCCCCCCCGTGCACATTTGCCCCAACACTGAACCCCCCCATGCACATCTGCCCTAACAATGAACCCTCCTGCTCATCTGTTTGACCACTGAACCCCTCTTGCCCATTCCCCCCCCCCCCACCACTTTCCCTCCCTGCTCATCTGCTCCACCACTGTACCCTCTTCTCATTATATTTGTGATATGCAGAGTGGTGAAAGGAAGCAGAGATGAGACACATCTACCTGTGTTGGCACACTCATCCTGCTGATCCACCTCTTGCATTCCAGCCCACACGATGTATGTAATGTCAACCAGTTGCGGGGGTTGCCTACCCCTGATCTAAGAGGTACAATGGATATAAAAAGTCTACACACCCCTGTTAAAATGTTGTTTCTATGATGTAAAAGAATAAAATAAGATAAATAATTTCAGAACTTTCCACCTTGAATGTGACTTTTAAACTGTACAACTCAAAAACAAAAAAAAACTGAAATCTTTTTTGGGGGGGGGGGGGGGAGCAATCACATTCAAACTGATGTTAAATAGGAGTCAGTACATACCTGCCATCATTTAAAGTGCCTCCGATTAACCCAAAATAAAGTTCAGCTGTTCTAGTAGGTCTTTCCTGAAATTTATAGTCGCATCCTACAGCAAAAGCCATGGTCCGCAGAGAGCTTCCAAAGAATCAGAGGGATCTCATTGTTAAAATGTATCAGTCAGGAGAAGGGAACAAAAGAATTTCCAAGGCATTAGATATACCATGGAACACAGTGAAGATAGTCATCAAGTGGAGAAAATATGACACAACAGTGACATTACCAAGAACTGGACGTCCCTCCAAAATTGATGAAAAGATGAGAGGAAAACTGGTCAGGGAGGCTGCCAAGAGGCCTACAGCAACATTAAAGGATCTGCAGGAATATCTGGCAAGTACTGGCTGTGTGGTACATGTGACAACAATCTCCCATATTCTTCATATGTCTGGCCTATGGGGTAGAGTGGCAAGACGGAAGCCTCTTCTTAAGAAAAACATTCAAGCCCAGTTACACTTTGCAAAAAACACATCTGAAGTCTCCTAAAAGCATGTGTGAATGTGTTATGGTCTGATGAAATCAACGTTGAACTTTTTGGCCATAATTCCAAAAGATATGTTTGGCGCAAAAACACTGCACATCACAAAAAAAAAAAAAAAAAAAATAAAAATAATAATAATAATAATAATAATAATAACAATAATAAAAACAACAACCATAACCACAGTGAAGCATGGTGGTGGTAGCATCATGCTTTGGGGCTGTTTTTCTTCAGATGGAATGGGGGGCCTAAAGCCTTGTACACATGATAAAATTGTTGGCCAACAGAGCATCAGACTTTTGTACAAAGGGCGTGTGCCGGGAACTTGTCTTGCGTACAAACCAGTACGCCAGTAATTGTCGGCCAACAAACATGAACGTAATGATGTACTTCGTGGAATTTCAGCTCTTGAGCGCCACCCTTTGGGCACCTTCTGCTAATGTCGCATTTAGGGAGCATTGATTCGGAGCATGTGCGTTTGTACTTTGGACTTGTGTGTGACGGACTTGTGTACACACGATACGAAAATCTGACAACAGATCGATTTCCACCGAAAATTTACTAGCCTGCTATCCAACATTTGATGGCCGAAAGTTGGACAACAATTGTCTGAAAGAGCATACTAACGGTCAGATTTTAGCCAGTCTGTCATCACACAATTCCCTGCCGAAAATCCGATCGTGTGCACAAGGCTTTAATCAAGGTAGAGGGAATTATGAATAGGTCCAAATAACAGACAATATTGGCACAAAACCTTCAGGCTTCTGCTAGAAAGCTGAACATGAAGAGGAACTTCATCTTTTAGCATGACAATGACCGAAAGCATACATCCAAATCAACAAAGGAATGGCTTCAACAGAAGAAGATTCAAGTTTTGGAATGACCCAGCCAGAGCCCACACCTGAATCCGATTGAATATCTGTGGGGTGATCTGAAGAGAGTTACGCACAGGAGATGTCCTCACAATCAGACAGATTGTGTTTTTAGAAAGAAGAATAGACTTACAAAAAAGACTGAGTGCTGTAATAAAAATCAAAAAAAAGGTGCTTCAACAAAGTATTAGTTTAATGGTGTTCACCAGGGGTCTCAAACTCAAAATTACCTCAAATTACCTGAGGGCCAAAGGACAAGTTTTCATATCCCATGGGGGCCATATGCAAACTTTCAAACTTTAAAAACATTAAACGAGTATATAAACTGGTAGTTACTGCTTGCTGCCAGATGCTTGGCAGTGTTCGCTCTGCAGTGGCCAGTAGGACCCACAGGTCAGAGGCCAGCTCCCAGCAGGACCCACAGCATGTGGGCCCTGCTGGGAGCTGGCTGTGGACCCTGTAGGCCATGGCCAGCAGGACCCACAGGTCACTGGACGGTGGCCAGAAGGACCCCACAGGCCATAGATGGGATGATCATGTGGGGGGTGTCCGGGTCTCACTGTGACCTCAGCGATAGGCCGATGCCAGCTCAGACTCAGCAGGTCCTCCTCCTTGCACGCCGAGCCAGCGAGTCAGACTCAGCAACGACGGTGTCCAAGAAGATCCCACTGGGAGTTGTAGTTAGTTTCCTTTCACTAGGCTGGCTGCACTCGCTGCTCTCCAGACTACACCCACTGGGTGCATGGAGCTTGAGTGCGCAGCCATGGACTACAACTGCCAGAAGCAACAGCAGAGTACGTCACCAACGTCAGCAAGTCCAGACTTCCTCCAAGTCCACCAGAAAGAAAAAAAAAAAAAAGAAAAAAAAAACAACACACATCCTAAAGCAGGCAGCCTGGGGGGTGACTATGCCTTACTGAGGCGAAACGCGTCGGAAGATGATTTGCTGATGCCACTGCTGCCAACATCCTATACATGCCTTAAATTCTTTGTAAATGTGAGTACTCACTTATTTGATTTTAATAAATTTTAATTGCCCAACGGTATTACGCTATATGGTTTCATTCTTTCATTGTCGGTAACAACATTGGGGATGAACCATATGATATACCTGCCTACTACCTTCACCCTTGAGCTCCCACTGACCATTCAGTGCATAGCCTTGACCGTGGCCACCATACATCGCAATCGGGAGTAGTTGCTTACATCAGGTGTAATCCAAACACCATTCAGCGCCTTTGACTCATACGCCGTAAGCCTATCTGAGTCCATGAGAGTCGGTAAGCCTTCTTCCAGTTGGTGACGGAGCACATCAGACAAGCCGCACATGTCACTTTATGTCTATATAATATTCACTTATGTCACAAATATGGTGTATTCTTGCTGACTTTCTTTACAAATATTGTTTGTGATTTTTCACAGATTTTTTCGTGATACCTTTATTAGATTACGGTTGATTGCACCAAATTGGTCCTCACCATTTCACTTATAAGATTCATCACTGTTATTTTATAAGTTACCATATATAGAGTTTACACTCTTATTAAATTATTTATATGTGTTATATCAATTTCTTAATTGTGTTATATATATATATATATAATATATATATATATTTATATTTATATTTATTTTTTTTTTTTTTTTTTTTTTTTTTTTTAGTAATATATACACCATTCACACTAAATGTTTGGTATTCACTAGTAAACATCCAGAGCGCCACACCTTATACATATCCAAGGTAACAGAACTAACAAGACAGAACAGGAAGAGATTGAGCCAATCCAGACATGACTGGAAATGGTTAGGCAACAAACAAAACTGCCTGAAGTGCATCTCCAATCCAGCACCATGGACTGCAGTTGTGGGTAAGTGAACAAGGACTTGCTGCAGGTCACCACATCCAGGGATCAGCACATGTAGAAGTCATCAGCACTAAACCGCATCGCTATCTTATACACATCATGAGCACTGCACAGTTTCGAAGACATGAACTAACACAGTAAAACCGGTATTGCGACAAGGGCAGGAATAAGACCTCAGCACATACTGTAATTGCCGCGTACACGGTCGGAATGCTCATCGGAAAAAGCTCTCATGGTTTTCCCGTCGGAATTCCGACGGAATTTCGCTCAAGATGTCTTGCCTACACACGGTCACACCAAATTCCGATGGTCAATAACACCACGCCTTAAAAAAACATTCGACTGCACTATAAAAAGGGAAGTTTAATGCTTCTGATCATGCGTCGAATTGTTTCCGAGCATGCGTCGGAATTTTGCGCGTCGGAATTGCATACACACGATCGGAAAATCCGATAGAAAGGTTTTCCGTCGGAAAAATTAAGAACAGGTTCTCAATCCAAAGTCCGTCGGAAATTCCGACAGAAAAAGACCGATGGGCATACACACGGTCGGAAAATCCGATGAAAAGCTCCCATCAGACTGTTTCCATCGGAAATTCCGACCGTGTGTACGCGGCATTAGTGTTACTGTTGATGACTAACTTACAGTATCTCACAAAAGTGATTACACCCCTCACATTTTTGTAAATATTTTATTTCATCTTTTAATGTGACAAGTCAACACTAAAGAAATTACACTTTGCTACAATGTAAAGTAGTGAGTGTACAGCTTGTATAAGTGTAATTTTGCTGTCCCCTCAACATAACTCAACGCACAGCCATTATTGTCTAAACCGCTGGCAACAAAAGTGAGTACACCCCTAAGTAAAAATGTCCAAATTGGGCCCAAAGTTTTAATATTTTGTGTGGCCAACATTATTTTCCAGCACTGCCTTAACCCTCTTGGGCATGGAGTTCACCAGAGCTTCACAGGTTGCCACTGGAGTCCTCTTCCACTCCTCCATGAGGACATGACGGAGCTGGTGGATGTTAGTGACCTTGTGCTCCTCCACCTTCCATTTAAGGATGCCACACAGATGCTCAATAGGGTTTAGGTCTGGAGACATGCTTGGCCAGTCCATCACCTTTACCTTCAGCCTCTTTAGCAAGGCAGTGGTCGTCTTGGAGGTGTGTTTGGGGTCGTTATGTTGGAATACTGCCCTGCGGCCCAGTCTTCGAAGGGAGGGGATTATGCTATGCTTCAGTACATGTTGGCATTCATTGTTCCCTCAATGAACTGTAGCTCCCCAGCGCCGGCAGGACTCATGCAGCCCAAGACCATGACACTCCCAACACCATGCTTGACTGTTGGCAAGACACACTTGTCTTTGTACTCCTCGCCTGGTTGCCGCCACACACACTTGACACCATCTGAACCAAATAAGTTTATCTTGGTCTCATCAGATCACAGGACATGGTTCCAGTAATCCATGTCCTTAATCTGCTCTTCTTCAGCAAACTGTTCGCAGGCTTTCTTGTGCATCATCCTTAGAAGAGGCATCCTTCTGGGACAACAGCCATGCAGACCAATTTGATGCAGTGTGCGTCGTATGGTCTGAGAACTGATAGGCTGACCCCCCCCCCCTTCAACCTCTGCAGCAATGCTGGCAGCACTCATACATAGGGATGCACCGAATGGTTTTTTTGGTGCGAAACCGATAGCGAAAACAAATCTTGATTGATCCCGAAAACCGAAACACCGATACCGAAATCGACTGTTTTTAAAAATATTTTTATACAGGAGATGGTCAGAGACCGAGGACATGGTACAGGATATCAATGCAGCCTCACCAGTGCCCGTCAGATGCAGCCAGCCAGTGTCCCCAGTAGTGCAGTCAGTGAATGGAGAGGAGAGCCACCGCCGCCTGTTTGATTACAGCGCCGGGAACATCACAGCTTTCATTTCAATAGCCATGTTCCCCGCTGCGCGCTGTCACATACAGCCCCTCCCCCGTGTCTGGGCTGTACGTGACGGCGCGCAGCAGGGAACACACAGCTATTGAAATGAAAGCTGTGATGTTCCCGGCGCTGTAATCAAACAGGCAGCGGGTTTCCGCTCTTCTACGATGTAGGAAAACCCCCTGATAGGCGGCACCAGGGGCGGAGCCCCGCAAGGCCCCGCCCCATTTTCGGCACTAGTATCGGCAAGAATTCTTTTTGCTGAAAGGGCCATTTTCAGCCTCTGTTTTGGTGGCCGAAATTTCGGTGCATCCCTACTCATACATCCAGTCCCACCATGCCTCTACCTATGGGAGTCATGCTTGTAACTGTCAGCCTTGCAATGCCTCATGGGCATTGTAGTTGTGCAACAGCTGGAGGGCCACCAGTTTGAGACCGCTGATGTAGAGCAACAATTCTTTTTTTCAGATTCTCAGAGAGTTCTTTGCCATGAGGTGTCATGTTGAATTTCCAGTGACCAGTATGGGAGAGTGAGAGCGATGACACCAAATTTAACACACCTGCTCCCCATTCACACCTGAGACCTTGTAACACCAACGAGTCACATGACACCAGGAAGGGAAAATTACCAACTGTCCGGATTTGGACATTTTCACTTAGGGGTGTACTCACTTTTGTTGCCAGCGGTTTAGACATTAAATGGCTGTGTGTTGAGTTATTTTGAGGGGACAGCAAAATTACACTGTTATACAAGCTGTACACTCACTACTTTACATTGTAGTAAAAAGTGTAATTTCTTCAGTGTTGTCACTAGAAAAGATATAATAAAATATTTACAAAAATGTGAGGGGTGTATTCACTTTTGAGATACTGTAGTACTCCCACAATGCAAGACAAACTTGTCACCCAAATGGCTCTCTGTAGCCCAAAAAAAAAAAAAATTAAAGAATGTGCTGCAAATATGCATATACTACACTAACAAACATCACATGTCTGAAGGAGTCCAACAATACGGTCAACTTCTTCCCTTGCTTATGAATTAAAGCTGCCACATTTTAAAAAGAGATATATGTTTAAAAGTAAACCTAACTTTTACCCATTTCATTCATTTATTATACTTTTTTGGAGACCTAAAAAACAAAAACAAAAAAAAACCCCTCTCATAACAGATTACCATAAACCGTCTACTGTATATTCAAAATCATAGATTAAAAAGCTTACATTCTCTCCAAATCTTCACACAAGCTTTTCATATACAAGGAGAACATGGGTCCCCTTTCCACCCCAATATTGATAGCATGGTAAAGAAAAACATTATCATCAAATGCTGGGTTCACAGCGTTTCTGTTTACCAGTTCAGGTGCTAATTTTTGCCTGAATATGCCCCTGAACCAGACCCAAAAATGCACAGGACCCTTTGCAAAACTGTACCCCGGCCAGGCGAGATCCCATCACATTCACATGTTATGCATCCAATTCGCAGCTCATTTCCAATTTCTACTTCTTCATTCTAATTCCTCATTTAACCACTTCAGCCCCAGAAGAATTAACCCCCTTCCTGACCAGAGCACTTTTTGCGATTTGGCACTGCGTCGCTTTAACAGACAATTTGCGCGGTGGTGCGACGTTGCACCCAAACAAAAAATTGATGTCCTTTTTTTCCCACAAATAGAGCTTTTTTTTGGTGGCATTTGATCACCTCTGCATTTAAAATTTTTTGCTCTATAAAACAAAAAAAAAATAATTTTTGAAAAAAATATAAAAAAATAAATAAAAAAAAAAGGCAATATTTTTTACTTTTTGCTATAATAAATATCCCCCGAAATATATAAAAACTATTTTTCTCCTCCGTTTAGGCTCATATGTATTCTTCTACATATTTTTGTTAAAAATAAATAGCAATAAGCGCATATTGATTAGTTTGCGCAAAAGTTATAGCGGCTACAAAATAGGGGACAGATTTATAGCATTATACATTATTTTTTTTTATTTTTTTTTACTAGTAACAGCGACGATCTGCGATTTTTATGGTGACTGCGACATTATGACAGACACGTCGGACAATTTTGACACATTTTTGGGACCATTGGCATTAATACAGCGATCAGAAATGCATTGATTATCGTAAAAATTTCACTGGCAGTGAAGGGGTTAACACTAGGGGGCAGTGAAGGGGTTAATGTGTTCCCTAATGTGTGTTCTAACTGATAGGGGGAGGGGACTGTGCAGGGAAGATAACAGATGGCTGTTCATACTCTGTACCTTCTAACATCAGAGAACCGGAAACTGTTTTCATGCACAGTTCCGGGTTCAATAACGTTAACGTTCTAAAAATGGCAGTAGCTTTGCAATAGCATTTTTTTTTATATATATATATATATATATATATATATATATATATATATATATATATATATATATATATATATATATATATATATATATTTTTTTTTTTTTTTTTTTTTTTTTTTAGACACACACACACACACACACACACACACACACACACATCAAAAACATAAAAAAATGGTGGTAAGCGGCGTTTATCAGCATTTGACGTTTGAGCGTTTTTACAGCTGGAATACGCCTCTCAGAACCCACTAGTTTTTTTTTTTTTTTTTTTTTTTTTATATATATATAAAGCCAAAAAATGCCCCAGCCAAAAACTGCTGATAACAGCCTATGTGTGCATTGACACTAGGATAACATGCTAGGGAGTTTATTGGCTGTCAAAAAAAAAAAAAAAAAACACACACGTTTGAAGCCAAAAACAGCTGCTGTAAAAAACATTCAAAAACATCCAGTGTGCATGAGGCCTGAAAGTGAAAGTAAAAGAAAGTCCCAAATTTGGAGTTGTCCCCAGAAAAGTAAGTTCTTCCAATAGGAACACTGGTTTTGGTGACCTTGGGGGCTCCAAGGGATTCCCTTAATTTACAGGGATTGCCACTTACTTCCTGTTTTGGCTATGGGAGAGGAAGTGAAGGGAAATCTCCCCAATGGGACTCAGACAAAAATAAAATGACAGGGGGTGAAAACCCTCCCTTACTGTATCCAAAAAAGGGTTTAGCCTATAGTTTAACTTTAGGCACACAAGTACCTGCTCTATAATAGAAGCATTGGGTTAGAGGGGGGCAAAAGCCTAGGGCACCAAAATGACATTAAGAAAAGAGTTGCTAATGGAGCCAGTTACAAGGCTGTATGTATTGTGTGCTGCCTACCTGTTCTAGATCAGGGAATAAAGCTGTCTGAAAAAAAAAAAAAAAAAAAAAAAAAAAAAAAAAAAAAAAAAAAAAAAAAAACACACACACACACACACACACACGGTGGATGGAGGAATCCCTTTCTCCAGTAATTTGTGGCATGCCCTGGTCGCTGATGTCACAAGGGGGCGGTGACTTCACTGGGTGGCCCGGCACCGTAGATTATTTAGCGGTAGCTACTAAGCGGAGCTGTCAGATGGCACTAGCTAGCGTTGGGTACGGACCCTTTTTTTTTTCTCCCTCGGGCCGGCGGCTGCATTTATCACGATTAACATTGAATCTACACTGTGTGACATGTCAAAAATTGGCGCTGTGTTTTTACTCACATTTACCACTTTTTTGGTGAATGACTAGGGGTGCTATGTAACCTATACTCATAGGGGGGGGGGGGGGGATTTGTGGGCCAGGGTGTGTTGAAGAGGTCAAAGCACCCCCCCCCCTCCATTTTGAGGGCATGTGGCCTGGTATAGTTCAGAGCGTGTGCTCGTCCCTCTCCCCCTTTACTGGCCTGTATGTTCACATAATAATTTACATGGTTTCCTATGGGACACGTTCACATCTATGTTTTTTTCAGCCACTGCGTATTTGGAAAGGGTCAGGGACTTTTTTTTTTTTTTTTTAAACGCAAAACGGTGCTGTTTTGGTTCAATATACTTCAATGGAGAAGCTGCAGAAAAGCATGCAATGCATTTTTGCAACAATGTGTGTTTTTTAATCTGCCCATAAACAAAATTGGCCAAAAAAAATGCATTAATGCAAATTGCAGCAAAATGACGTGCGCAATAATCAAAATGCACAGCAAAAAGCACTGCAGAAAAAGCAAACTGCATAGGTGTGTACCGAGCCTAATGCGGGTCACGCAAGAATATGCAACGAAAAATCTTTGTACATTCGCTGAATGAAAAAAAAAAAAAAAAAATGCAATTTTCACTTGTTTTCAACATTCTGTTGAAATAAAATAAAAAAAAAAAAAATAATTCTAACCACATATACTGTCTGAAAATTCCTTTGATCAAGAAGTTTTCCATTCCCAAATTTTCCCATCACTGTGGTTGAAAATGAACATCGATTTGACCCCACTAACGATTAGAAAATCGAACGAACATTCTTAAAATAAATTTTAAATAACAGGAAGACATTGGGGGTTATTTACGAAAGGTAACTTCACTTTGCACTGCAAGCGCACTTGGAAGTGCAGTCGCTCTAAATCTAAGGGGTCGATCTGAAACGAGTGGAAACTCTGCTGATTTTATCATCCAATCATGTGCAAGCTAAAATGCTGTTATTTTATTTTCCTTGCATTTCCTTCGGATCTACACCGACTTTACCTCCAAGTGCATTTTCAGTGCAAAGTGGATTTGCCTTTAGTAAATAAACCCCATTGTTTTTTTTTTTTTTTTTAAATAAAAAACATTTGAGCCTGATGATAATTACCAAATTCACCCTTTAATAGTATATATCCTCCAATAGCATATCTCTCCTCTAATAGTATATACACAGTATATCTTCTGTCCGTTATTTTCAGATTGGATTAGATATTTTGCTCCCTAACCATATAGTTGGTGATTTATTTACCACTGCATAGAGATATTTAAGAATAAATTGCCTTTTTTAAAACTTTACATATTAACTAAATTAATTATACACCACATTCCTATCTAAGGTTGTTAACCGAAAAAAAATCGGCCAACTAATCGATTATGAAAATAATCGTTAGTTGCAGCCCTAAATAACTAGTTAAATATCAAACAAGTTCTTTAAATATTACATGCCTGTAGCAGTACTTAAAGCGGTTCTGCACTGTTTTTTTTTTTTTTTTAGGGGAATACAATGCCAAGGATTACTAGGTAAATTGGGGGACTCACGTTTTCCATCTTTATAGTCGATCGCAGCCGGTTTTCCTCCAATAAAATGATTTATATAATTCTTTTCTGCTGGGGGCCATCTTGCCTGTGGGCATGTGAAACCCCACAGGCACTTTAGATGGTCCAGCATGCACCGCCGTTACTGCGCCGAGCTCGCGCGTGCGCAGTAACGGCAAAGTGCAGCTCACGTTCTCCGAAATCTCGCGAGACTTCGGAAAATGTGGCCGAAATCTCGCGAGATTTCGAAGACGTCCGCACTGACTCCTGGGATCAATGACACCAGATCCCAGGAGACAGTGCGGCCTGACGACGATCGACGCAGAGACCCGCCCACCGCAGCAGAGACAGAGGACAGGAAGTCAGCGATTATCAAGGTAAGTGAAAAAAAAAAAAAAAAAAACACATTTCATTTAGTACTCTTTGCCTGATTTGGAAGACAAAGAGATTTACTAAATGAAATGTGTGTCGAACCGCTTTAATTGCCGCATGTGTTTATTTCCTTTTGTGAATTTACTTTAACACTGTTTTATGTGGCATTTACATTCTTGCTTTATGCAGTAAATGCATCATAAAGCAACAGTGAATTCATATTTTCAGGATTGCATGTGGTATTTGGGGAAAAACCTAAAAATACTGCATGCGATATGCTTTTGTAAATGGAGCCCATCGTTTTCTGACAGCAGGATTTAAATTGGTGCTGTCAAAATATACTTATTGGCTACAGCGGCTGAGCAACAAAAGGTTTTCCTACTACAGTAGTTACTTCAACAGAAGTCAATCGACAGTTGCTAACAGGGATGGCCACACACTGATCAAAAATGTGGCTGGTCCCTGCTGACCTGGTTAAATGTCATCCATCTATGTCCACCTATAGAGCTCTTGCACACAACAGTAAAAAAAAAAAATAAAAAAAAAAAATTACACTTATTTTTTTACTAATCCAAACACCACTGTTGTCTATTTCTCACGTTCGTACTAAAGATGTGTGGTCCACTATCCCCCCCATTGAAGTTTTGTTAGCAACAAGGCAGAAAGGGATGATGCCATCTAAGCCCCCGTAAACACGGTCGGAAATTCCGCCTGGTGTTGCATACACAAGGTCGGGGGAAAAAAAAATAAAAAAAATCGCTCCGAACGTGGCGACGTTCGTTGCGTACTACGGAACTACGTAGAGGCTAGTAGCCAATAGCTTTGGTCTTGTAATTTGATCTGAGCTTGCGTGGCACTTTGTCCGTCGGAATTCCCTATACACAATCGGGACAAGTCCGATTGGACTTTGTTGTCGGAAAATTTGAGATCCTGCTCTCAAATTTCTTCCAGCGGAAACAATTTGAGATCCTGCTCTCAAATTTTTTTCCGGCGGAAACTGACGGAAAAAGCCCGCTAGAGCCCACACGATCGGATTTTATGACAACATAATCCGATCGGACTGTTTCCATCAGAATATCCGACCGTGTGTATGGGGCATAAGAGTTTTCCAGCCAGGCTTCAGGAAATACGTAAAAGGCCTACACCTAAGGTAAGGGCATTATTTAATTTTGGTCCAAGCTGCACAGGAGCCCCTTCCACACATAGGCCGTTTTTGGTATAGGTGGATTGACACAAAAAATAAAAATAAAAAAAAAGAAGGAGTAAGGTGCCACTGGTAGGTTCTCCAAGATACAAAAAAGAAAATACAAGGCGTGGTTGAGACCTATACAGTGGCCTTGTGGGAGGGGTAGGGGGGACATACTTTCTACGGAAAATCTCACCAATGGCATTTCAAAGAAATACAAGAAGGCTGTTGATTCAAGACACTGGCACCTTTCCACTGGCTAAAGTTAACCTTCAGCTGTAATTGTTTCATGTAATTATCTTGACTACTTTATATGTCAGTACAGATCTGCTGCTAGGTAAGAGGAAATGTATTGTGAATTTAGCTCCTGGCTTTTTACATCAATTTGCTCATTTTTGGTTAGGATAAGCCTTGGTCAGAGCAGATGTTCCCATCCAATAGCAGCGTCTGCATGACAGGCGCTCATATTTCAGACAACATGCTGTTCAAGGCAGACCATTCCTGTCAAACAACCCTGCTGAAATAGGATCCTCCAATAAATATTTAAAGCCACAATAGTCACCATATGTGACGTTTAGCACAAGCTCGTGTTCTGCCCGGCAGCCGACAGCTTTACCTGTCAAAGAGCCACAAAATTGCTATCATTTAAAATTTGGCAGAAACAGAATACTACCCATAGACACACAATGGTGTTAGAATATTAGTAGATAAGTCTCTGAAAAAAATCAAAGCGGATATGAAAGCACCGGTGTGGTTAGCACAGAGTGGCAGTCAGGATATACACAGAGTTTGGACTAGTTAGAAGAACGGAATGAATGACGTCTAAGAGATTTACCAGCACAGCCATCTGCTGCTACGGATAAGACAAAGTGACAACGCCAAATGCTAATTTGGTCCATCCCAGCTCCTACATCATGGTCATTATATAAAGCCACCCAAAAATGTAATATATTGCGTTATAGATGTAGTGGCTGCATGCGTTCATTTTTCTTTCCTTTAGGCTTTTTTTCCCCCCCCATGGTGATTCGGTCAGTAAATGTTATTTTTCAACTTCCTTTAACAGACAAAGCTGTCCAGCAAAAGTGGCAGTTTGTGCCTCTGTGTAAATCCAGGAAGTGAACAGGCAGCAGCTTTAGCTGCCCCCAATTAAAATGATTGCAGCCAGATTCAGTGGAGGGAGATTTCTGCAGCATATTTGGCAAGTGCAGAATCACAGTATATATAAAATAATATGTAAAGTGGTTGGAGGGAAGCTTCAGAATGGCAAAGATGTTTTTATTACAAATTATGTGAGCAGACTGCAGTTCCTCTTTAAAAGTGATTCTAAATGAGTTTCTTTTGTTTGTTTGTTTAATAATAAACGTGTCATACTTATCTGCGCTGTACAATTGTTTGGAAGCCTCTTCTTTACAAGTCCTCCACCGGCGGTCCTGGCTCCTCCCCCTTCCAAGTGCCCCCAATAGCAAGCCTCTAGCTATGGAGGCACTCCCAAGTCGTGCTCTATGTGTCCATTCACACACACAGCCTGGCTCGGCCCCATGCTCCCTTAGGCTGCATTCACACCTGAGCGTAGCGTTTCAGGCAGAAAATTGCGTGAATTGCAGTGTTTTTTGCGGCGTTCTTTACCGCAATTTGTGCATAGCAAAAGGTCACCAATGTAAAAAGAATAAAAACGCCTAAATATGCCCGATTCGAGGGACAAAAAAGGGTCCGGAACTTGTTTGAGCTTCAGGCGTAGGGCTGCAGGTGTTTTGGAGTGGAGATGTGAACCATCTCCATAGAGAATTATCTATTTTTTCCCCCTCTGACGTTTTGTAGCTTCAGGCGACAAAACGCTCAGGTGTGAATGCAGCCTTAATTGCCCCCTGCTGCTGTCAGTCACAGCCAGTGAGCCAATGGGTCCCACTGCTGTGTGAGCCAATGAGAGGGAAAAGACCTGGGAGAGCCACTGCGCTCAGGCACATTGCTGGATCAAGATGGGGCTCAAGTAAGCGAGGGGCTGCATCCAAAAGGATTTTTTACCTTAAAGCATAACTAAAGGCAAAACTTTTTTTGTTTTTTTTGTTATGGACAGAGTAGAGATGGATTAGAATGCTTGCCAGTGCCTCCGTTAAGGCGATTCACCCTCTCGATTTGACCCGTTTACCATTATTATTGAAAGTAAAAGAAAATCACAAATTTTCCCAGAAAAGTAACAGAGGGGTCATTTTAAATGGGGACACTAGCTCTATGACCTGGGGGTCCCCAATTGATTCCCATAATATCCAGGGATTTCCTCTCACTTCCTGTTATAACCCTCTCTTGCTCTATGCAAAATGAAAAAAAAAATACAATTTTGCCTACAGTTCTACTTTAATGCATTAAGGTAAAAAAACCTTGAGCCTTTAGAACCACTTTAAAAGCGGGTGTATACCCCTTTTTTACCTACAGGTAAGCCTTAAAATTAATATTTCCTAAGCCTACATAATTTAGGAGATATTCACCCTGCATGCAGCCGCTGACGTCATCGGCGCATGCGCAGTGAAGGCCCGGAGTATCGTGACGGATCTTGCCAGACCGGAGGACTCCCGCTTGAGTGACGTCACGGCGCTGGCCACTCACAGCGCCGCAGCCGCGAACCCGGGAAAAACGCAGAGGGGAAAATGTCAGTTCCCTCCCAAGACAAGGACATTTGTTACTGGCTGGATCGCAAATTAAAAAAAAAAAAAAAAAAAAAAACCACATGAAAAAATAAAACGAATTCAGCCAACCACATGTAAGGATTGGTAAACTGCAATAGACTACATTTTTGTTTCTGGATTTGATACTGTGTTAGGCCCCTTTCACACTGGGGCGGGGAGCCGCGGTGACAGTAAAGCAGCGCTATATTTAGCGCTGCTTTAACGTAGTTTTAGCCGCGGTTTTCGGCTGCTCGCGGTGCGGTTTTACCCCCCGCGAGCGGCTGAAAAAGGGTTAAAGACCCCCCGCAGAGCGCCGCCGTAGCGGCACTTTGCGGCGGTATTGCCGCGGTGTCCCATTCTAATCAATGGGAAGGAGCGGTATAGGAGCGGTGAACACACCGCTCCTATACCGCTCCAAAGATGCTGCTAGCAGGACTTTTTTGACTGTCCTGCTAGCGCACCGCTCCAGTGTGAAAGCCCGCCGGCTTTCACACTGGAGTTAAAGGGGCCGGATTTTTTAAGGCGGTATACAGGCGCTATTTTTAGCGCTGTACCTCCTGAAAAACGCCCCAGTGTGAAAGGGGCCTTAAAGTGACACTACAAATAATAATCACATTCAGGTAAGCATTCCTCCAAAGTTTCATCTGTTTTGCTGCTGGTATCTGACTTCCTGTTAGAAGGTGGCTACGCTCATTTTCCATGGCCCCAGCGTACGTAGGAATGCAGTCTTGCTCACTCCTGAGATGGATTATGCACTATGGGATTTGTAGTGTGTATAGAACACTGTATATGACCACAACTAATGTGCACTGCTCATTCCAAAACAAACAGAAGTGATGGGGAAAAAGAGGGTTGGGATCTCAGGTAGGATAGCAGAAAATCACAGTAAAACATATTCCAGAAAAATGCATTACAGTGGATGTGTACAGGATTATTTTTTGGAGTTTAGTATCACTTTAACCACTTCCCTCCCACCCTTTTGCATATTGATGTCTGCAACGTGGCTCCATTATCCTAGCTGGGCGTCATATGATGTCCAGCAGGATAAGCCCCTCATGCGCGGCGGTCAGTGGTGCTGTGTGTCGCTCGGACACACTGCATCTTCGATCGTGGTAAAGAGCCTATGATATAGGATCTTAACCAGGTGATCAGCTGTGACCAATCACAGCGGCAGCCAGGAAACGCTAACAGAGAGAGCCAATTGGTGGCTCTTCTGACAGTGGTTGGTCTGCGCTGATAATCAGAGGTGCCCACCAAAATGACAATCAGTGCCCATCAGTTACACCTGTCAATGCCCACAGATGCCACTCAGTGCCCATCAGTAATAACTGTCAGTGCCTCATCACCAGTGCCACCTATTGGTGCTGCATATAAGTGCCTCCTTATCAGTGTCCGTCAGCAAAGGATTAAACAACATTTCATAACAGAACTCTAAGGAAAATGTTTTTTTTTTTAAATTTCGTTCTTTTTTAGTTTGTTTAGTAAAAAAAAATAAAAAACCCAGTGGTGATCAAATACAACCAAAAGAAAGCTCTATTTGTGGGAAGAAAATTTGAGTACAGTGTTGCATGACCGCACAATTGTCATTTAAAGTGCGACAGCGCTGAAAGCTGAAAATTGGCCTGGGCAGGAAGGGGGGAGGGTGCCCTGTATTGAAGTGATTAAGTACTCAGATGTGTATTAAAAAAATAAAAAAAGAAGAGGGGGGGAAGAGGAGGAGTCCCTAGCTACTACTTCTGTCCAAAATCCCACCCATGGCATTGTGGTATGCAGGGGCTAAGAACAATGACAGGGGGGGGGGGGGTCACCCATTACCCACCCACAGCCCAGGAACAAGAGGAGCACCCACCCACAGGCAAGGAACGAGGGGGAGGGGGCACCTATCACTCACCCACAGGCCAGGAACAAAAGGGGGGAGGGGGCACCTATCACCCACCCACAGGCCAGGAACAAACGGGGGGAGGGGGCACCTATCACCCACCCACAGGCCAGGAACAAAAGGGGGAGGGGGCACCTATCACCCACCCACAGGCCAGGAACAGGAGGGGGGAGGGGGCACCTATCACCCACCCACAGGCCAGGAACAGGAGGGGGGAGGGGGCACCAATCACCCACCCACAGGCCAGGAACAGGAGGGGGGAGGGGGCACCTATCACCCACCCACCGGCCAGGAACAGGAGGGGGGAGGGGCGCCTATCACCCACCCACAGGCCAGGAACAGGAGGGGGGGCGCACCTAACACCCACAGCCCAGGAACAGGAGGGGGGCACCTAACACCCACAGCCCAGGAACAGGAGGGGGGCACCTATCACCCACAGCCCAGGAACAGGAGGGGGGGGCACCTATCACCCACAGGCCAGGAACAAAAGGGGGAGGGGCACCTATCACCCACCCACAGGCCAGGAACAGGAGGTGGGGCGCACCTAACACCCACAGGCCAGGAACAGGAGGGGGGGCGCACCTATCACCCACAGGCCAGGAACAGGAGGGGGGGGGGGTACCTATCACCCACAGGCCAGGAACAGGAGGGGGGCGCACCTATCACCCACAGGCCAGGAACAGGAGGGGGGGGGTACCTATCACCCACAGGCCAGGAACAGGAGGGGGGGCGCACCTATCACCCACAGGCCAGGAACAGGAGGGGGGGCGCACCTAACACCCACAGCCCAGGAACAGGAGGGGGGGCACCTATCACCCACAGCCCAGGAACAGGAGGGGGGGGGCACCTATCACCCACAGGCCAGGAACAAAAGGGGGAGGGGCGCCTATCACCCACCCACAGGCCAGGAACAGGAGGTGGGGCGCACCTAACACCCACAGGCCAGGAACAGGAGGGGGGGCGCACCTATCACCCACAGGCCAGGAACAGGAGGGGGGGGGGGGTACCTATCACCCACAGGCCAGGAACAGGAGGGGGTACCTATCACCCACCGCCCAGGAACAAGGGGTGGGGGCACCTATCACCCACCGCCCAGGAACAGGAGGGGGGGCACCTATCACCCGCCGCCCAGGAACAGGAGGGGGGGCACCTATCACCCACAGGCCAGGAACAGGAGGGGGGGCACCTATCACCCACAGGCCAGGAACAGGGGGGGGGGGGCACCTAACACCCACCGCCCAGGAACAGGAGGGGGGGGCACCTAACACCCACCGCCCAGGAACAGGAGGGGGGGGGGGGGGCACCCAACACCCACCGCCCAGGAACAGGAGGGGGGGGGGGGCACCCAACACCCACCGCCCAGGAACAGGAGGGGGGGGGGCACCTAACACCCACCGCCCAGGAACAGGAGGGGGGGGGCACCTAACACCCACCGCCCAGGAACAGGAGGGGGGGGGGCACCTAACACCCACCGCCCAGGAACAGGAGGGGGGGGGGCACCTAACACCCACCGCCCAGGAACAGGAGGGGGGGGGCACCTAACACCCACCGCCCAGGAACAGGAGGGGGGGGGGCACCTAACACCCACAGGCCAGGAACAGGAGGGGGGGCACCTATCACCACAGGCCAAAAACAAGGGGTGGGGGCACCTATCACCCACCGCCCAGGAACAAGTGGCGCACCTTCCCCCCACACACATCCCATGCAGAGATGTCAGGGTCACCGCTGTGCATGTCCCATATGAATGTCATTGTGTCTCACCATAAATCATGGCCAGCCCAGTCTCATGCAGAAAACGAGCCCGCCTGTGTTTGAAGAGCCATATGGTGAGGATAGTTAGGGTGAGGAGCAGGATGAATGTCAGCAGGCTCACACTGTCCTGTCTATGGCTCTCCTCAGCCTCCTTCTCTGTAGCGATCTCCTCCATGGCGCTGTCCTCAGCCCGGGTCCAGCCAGGGATCCAAGGGATCAGTATATAGAGGAGGCGGTGCATGCTCGCTCCTTCTTGCCTCACTCAGACCTACGTACACCGGCTCTTATCTATTGCTCAGCAGACACAGCACTCGTTATTCTTCCCCCTCTTCCTCCGCCTCCCGCTGATGATGACAATTACACGGCTCTCCAATGCGCAGAATCCACCTCTCTAAACCTATTGCTAATGACACCGCTACGCTTCCCTACTGCGACCTGCACTGCACAGCACGAGACACCACGGCTCCGCCCACCGACACGCCCCCAACAGGCGTGACTCTGAATGTCTTATTAGACCGAGGCTCTGCCTTGTAACAAGAAGATCCCTAATCACAAGGGTACCATACAAGACCCCCATCCATCCATGTCTGTTCTCTACCAGGGAATATCTTTCTTTTCACACACATCAAAATCGGCATTTTCTTATACTTTTTGTTTACATGTGAAAATCATTTTTTTTACTAGAAAATGACTTCATCCCCCAAACATTATATATATATATATAATTTTTTTAAAGCAGAGGCCCATAGAGAATAAACTGATGGGTTTTGCTATTTTTTTTATTTCACACGGCGATATTTCATACTCAATTTAAAATAAAAATCGAATTTGAATGCAAAAAAACACAAAACATAACCCATTTTTTTTTTTAAAATATAAAAGATGATGTCATCCCGAGTAAATAGACACCAAACATGTCATAGTGGCTGGGGGGGGGGGGGAACAGGTATGGTGTCGTGGGGGGAGGGGCTTTGGGAGTAGGAGGAAGGTGCTTAGCAACACATTACACCCTTAGGCTGGGTTCACACTATAGCGATGGCAGACATCGCATGGGATTCGCACTAGATTGCTGTACAGATCACATGCAATGTCTTTGCAATGCAAATTCAGCCATACAGATTGTATGGCTGAATTTGCATCACATTCAGACCAAAACGGTGCAGGACCCTTTTTTTTGGTGCACACTGAAATGTGAGTGTCATTAACTTTGTATTGACACCCGCAGCGGTTCACATAGGGCAGTGTGAACTGCCTGCAAGAGACATGCGATGCAGGAACCCACAAAAAATTGCGCTGGTTCCCGTATATGTGAACCCAGCCTTAAAATGTTACATGCAATATGTTCCCAAAGGTGAACTTATCCTTATCCGATGTACGCTGCGCAAATGGGCGTACCCGTACGTCCCTCCATCATCACAGGTTAGCGGGCGCGCATGCCAGGGGGGGCAAGCCCGCGGGTCCCACGGACTCGATGTCCACCGGTGGCCCGCGATCATGGCACAGAGAGGCAAAAGGAGGAGGTGTCTATGTAAACAAGGCATTTCCCTGTTCTGCCTAGTGACAGGACAGGGACCTACTGCTCCCAATAATCAGGAGCAGTGATCGCTGTCATGTTCTAGTGAGCCCACCCCCCCCTACAGTTAGAACACACTGAGGGAACACACCTAACTCCTTGATCGCCCCCTAGTGTTTAACCCCTTCCTTGCCAGTGACATTTACACAGTAATCAGTGGCTATTTTTAGCTCTGATCGCTGTATAAGTGTCAATGGTCCCAAAATAGTGTCAAAAGTGTCCGATCTGTCCACCGCAATGTCGCAGTCACAATAAAAAATCACAGATCGCCGCCATTACTAATAAAAAAATAATAATAATAAAAATGCCATAAATCTATCCCCTATTTTGTAGACGCTATAACATTTGCGCAAACCAATCATTATATGCTTATTGTTTTTTTTTTTTTTTGTTAACAAAAATATGTAGAAGAATACATATTGGCCTAAACTGATGAATACATTTGCTTTTTTTTAATTTTTTGGATATGTATTATAGCAGAAAGTAAAAAATATATTTTTTTTTTTTCTAAATTATCTGTCTTTTTTTGTTTATAGCGCAAAAAAATAAAAACGCAGAGGGGGTCAAATACCACCAAAAGAAAGCTCTATTTGTGGGAAAAAAAGGACGTCAATTTTGTTTGGGTACAGCGTCGCACATGACCATGCAATTGTCAGTTAAAGTAACGCAGTGTCCTATGGCAAAAAATGGCCTGGTCATTAAGGGGGTAAATCCTTCCAGGGCTGAAGTAGTTAATAGATACCCAAAATGCCAAGCCTTAAAATCGCATGCACCTGTGAAATTGCAAAAACAATCTTACCCTAAATTGCCCATATGTAATGCTTTAAAAGCCTTTATCTGGTTAGCATTAACTGTGAATTATGGCCCTAGAATTACTGTCCTTGCTCTGGCATGTGGCACAATGTGTACAAACACCTTTGCATCCTACACTGCACTATTGCATTTGGGGTGTTCATGGGGGCAACAGGGGAATTTAAATTGTTTAGTATTTTTATTTATTTTATTGCAAATGATTTCTTATCAATTTTTTATATATATATATTTTTGTTTAATAAGCCCCCTACATGACTGCATTGGGTAGGTAACAGGTTCTCTTTATGGGATCCATAGATCATGCTTGATTAGCTGCTAAATAAACAAAAAACCTGAGGTGCTCCTATCAAGGCTGGCAGCTGGCTGCTACCCCAGCTACAGTAGCCAGGGAATGACAGCTCTGAACCTTAAAGTGATGTAATACATGCCACTTCCAGGTCCAATAGTCACATGGGGATCAGGGTAAAGATGTTCCCTGATTTCCAACTGCTCTCCGAATCTGAGTAATTTACTACTGTACACCCTCCGCACCTCTCTTCCATTCATATTGCTGAGTGTCATACTCTCTGCACTCCTCTCCTTCAAATTTTACATAATAAGGCTCCATGCACACTATTTAAAAAAAAAACTGCTCCTAGCAGCAGCTTTTGTGCATTTTTTTTTATGCTCCGAGAAGCAAATATAGTTATCCTATGCAGGGCCAGGACAAGGGGTGAGCAGGAGGGGCAGCTGCCCTGGGCACTGTGGTTTCAAGTGAGGTGGGAAGAGAGGTGCGGAGGGTGTTGCGAGGAGTTTGAGAAGGAGGGGATTTGTGTTGAAAGGAGCAATTTGAGGGGGGGGGGGTGTCAGGGGGTAAGAATTGCTAGGAGTGGTGATTCAGGGGGATTGGTGTTGAGAGGGGTGAATGGGGGAAGAGGATTGGTGCTAGGAGGGTGAATTTGTGCTGGAAGAGGTGATATGGTAATGGTGGGAGGAGTATTGTGCTAGGAGAGGAAATGTTTGTTTGGGGTGGGATTTGTGCTAGCAGGGGAAATTTAGGGGGTGGATTTGTGCTAGCAGGGGTGACTTTTGTGGGGGAGAGGCATTTATGCTGGGGGATTCTAGGGAAGGGGGGCAAAGATTTGTGCTGGGAGTTTTTTTTTTTTTTTTTTTAGCAGGGGGCGGATTTGTACTCTGGGTTCCTTGTACCATAGTGATCCTTCCTTCCTGCCTTCCATGTGCCATAGTGATCCTTCCTTCCTGACTTCCATGTACCATAGTGATCCTTTCTGCCTTCCATGTGCCATAGTGATCCTTTCTGCGATCCTTTCTGCCTTCCATGTGCCATAGTGATCCTTTCTGCGAGGAGTTTGAGAAGGAGGGGATTTGTGTTGAAAGGAGCAATTTGGGGGGGGGGGGTGTCAGGGGGTAAGAATTGCTAGGAGTGGTGATTCAGGGGGATTGGTTTTGAGAGGGGTGAATGGGGGAAGAGGATTGGTGCTAGGAGTGTGCTAGGAGAGGAAATGTTTGTTTGGGGTGGGATTTGTGCTAGCAGGGGAAATTTAGGGGGTGGATTTGTGCTAGCAGGGGTGACTTTTGTGGGGGAGAGGCATTTATGCTGGGGGATTCTAGGGAAGGGGGGCAAAGATTTGTGCTGGGAGTTTTTTTTTTTTTTTTAGCAGGGGGCAGATTTGTACTCTGGGTTCCTTGTACCATAGTGATCCTTCCTTCCTGCCTTCCATGTGCCATAGTGATCCTTCCTTCCTGACTTCCATGTACCATAGTGATCCTTTCTGCGATCCATGTGCCATACTGATCCTTCCTGCCTTCCATGTGCCATAGTGATCTTTCCTGCCTTACATGTACTATGGTGATGCTTCCTGCCTTCCATGTGTCATAGTGATTCTTCTGGCCTTCCATGTACCATAGTTATCCTTCCTGCCTTCTTTGTGTCATACTGATCCTTCCTGCCTTCCATATGCCATAGTGATTCTTCCTTCCTTTCTGCTATGTACCATAGTGATCCTTCCCTCTTTCAAATCTCTCTCCCTCAGGGTTGGTTCACCCTGGAACCCAGTTCGGGAAAGTGGCATTCCGTGTGCATTTACCGCACTGCATGCAACCATGCTGCTCTTGTTAGAAGCATGCAGGTGCCATTCATTATTAATGGCAGCGTGTTTGAGGCCACCAGACGGCATGGTACTATGCGTTTTGATGTGGTACAATTTGAAAAAGTAGTGCTTTTCAGAGCGTCCCCATTCACTTAAATGGGTCGCAGTTAGAGGCAGCCAATGCATCAGGGGATATAACATCTGCCGCAAAGCATCATTGCTGCCGCATATGTACACTCCTGAAAATAAAAAAAGGCACCTCTAAGCGCAGAAGTAAAACTTTATATTTCCCAAAAGTGTTAAAAACACTTGGTGGATTGGTAGGAGCACATAATATTAGTAATATGGCAGGTGGTCCGGCGTTCTGGTAGTCCCATGGAGTATCAGAGATATCCGGAGGTGTAATTCTCAGGTAGCATATGCTGAAGTGGCCGGCAGATGGAGGCCACAACCCTCCTGGATACTCGGAAGACAGATAGGCTGTCTGAGACAACATGGAAGCCGAATCCAGGAAGTGAAATCAGCGGAAAGGGACCAGCAACCAGCGTGGACAGCAAACCGGAAGTTTTTGCTGTCCATGCTGATTGCTTGTCCCTTCCCGCTGAAAGTAAACAGAACAAAAAGAGAGGGTGAATCTCCCTAACGGGGGGGACAGACAGCACTGAAACCTGAGAAGCGTTTTAATCCCTCTCCACTCTATCCAAAACTAAAACAAAAAAGTTATGCCTTTATTTATACTTTAATCTCTTCTCATGTTTGGCCACACCCATGCGCATAGCAAGCCACAGGTCACGATCTCCCTGAATTGTCTCTCATTCTCAAGTACAAAAGTTGGGAGGTATGCATAAGTGGTTGGAAGTGCTCACATTGCAAGGCCCTGTATTTTTTTTTCATAAAGATTATATTCAGTAAAAGAAAGATGAACATACAAGTCAAAACAATTGTCATATGACAGCATAAAACTAGAATGAGATAATGGTACCAATTAAAAGATACAACATGTAAGAACAGCCTGGAATAAAATGACCAGAAACAAAGTATGTGGTTGGGACTTAGCGTAAGAGGGTGGAGGGTCTCTTTTTCATTTTCCCCTCCCCCCACCTCCCCCCACGATTTGCACTCGACTAGCGTACAAAAGGAGAGAGAAACTCAACAAAGAGATAAATAACAAATAGAGAAAGAAGGAGGCAGAGATATAGAAAATAAGATAGAGGAGAGGAAGAAAAGAGGGGGAAGGATAGGGGATGGGACCTGCAGAAACGAAGAAGAAGGGAGATCAAGCACTAGAGTAGAGAAGAGAAGGGGGGTAAAGGGGGGAGTAGGGAGGGGAGGGTAAGGTGTAGAGGGAATGTTTATTAGGGAATTGTGAGTGGATCCGCACCTGAACCTCACAACCTCTCATAAGACAACCTGAGGCTTGTTTCAGTATTTGCAGATCAACCCTGAGAAGCAAACTGACGATATCGGTCAGTGGTTGTGAAATGGGTCCAGCATGCCCATATGATTGGAAATTTATGCATTCTGTCTTGAGAAATATGGATCAATTCCTCCATGTCTTTTAATTTGGAAATTCTCACAAACCATTCCCTGATTGTTGGGGTGCAGGTGGAGTGCCGATGCTTGGGGATATAAAGTCTGGCTCCGTTGACCATATGCATGGCCAAGGATTTGTAGTAATCCTTTTTGGTTAGGGATGTAGGAGGAACTGGGCCGGAGTAAAGTCTAGAGTAAATGTGGTGATATGTGTGATGAGGTAATGGACCTCCCTCCAAAAGGGTTGAAGTTTCTCACAGTCCCACCACACATGGAGCATAGTGCCTTCCCCTGACCCACATCTCCAGCAAGTACTGGGAATGCTAGGGGAGAATTTGTGAAGGTGTGAAGGAGTCCTCTACCATCTGGTGACACCCTTATAGCCATTTTATTGAATGGCAACGTTTAGTGAGCCTTTGTGTTCGTAGTCATGGATAGTGTTCCATTCCTCTGTTGTTAGGGGTGTTTGTAATTCTCTATTCCAAGAAACTTGTGAGGGAACTGAGGGGTTGGTGTCTCCGAAAGGAGGGTGTACAAGAGAGATATTAGATGTCTTTGCAGTGTTTTGCAGTGGCACAGAGACTCAAAGGGTGTAAGTTGTCTCGTCCAGTTCATTTGATGGGTATGGGTCACAAGGAAGTGTCAAACTTGCCTATAAGTCCAAAAGGAGAAAAAAGAGGTCTTAGTGGTTGTTCTTAACTTTCCTAAGGGTATGGGCAAGGCCCTGTATTTATAGGTGGTTCAAGGTCTGAGTTTTAATAGTCCAGCCAAACACTGTGGCCCAAGTCACACTGCACATGTTCCGTACAGTTGTTTGCTTCTAAGGGTAGGCTGAGGTTGTTTGTCACATTCTCCATGTTTCCCTCCTCATTGGGCACCAAGCAAGGGTCACATTAGAGACCTACCCCAAGGTGGGTTCTTCTGGGCTAAGCTAGGCACTTTGCACAGGGTCGCTTTACTACACATGGGTACCTTTGCTTTGTGCCATCTTCATAAATGCCTGGGCAGAGGCTGAGGCTGCAGTGAGGGAATACTCAACCCTAACGTGGATCTCTACTCTGAGGGATGAACATACACCATGTATACTTGCACTGCAACTGTTCTCCGGTTAACTCTCAGCTCCCCGGGACAATGTGCACTTTCATTGTAGTCTGCATTTAGGAGGGACATGCTGAGCTCAGTCCACATCCACCTGTCCAGCATTTTCCAATAATGCTCCCCAGTAGCAGAGTGGGCCCAGCATGTACTCTGCACAAGCTCCACATGTGCACTTAAGTTGAAGAGGATCTCCACCCTGTAAACAAAAATGTTAAAGTCAGCAACTACAAATCCTGTAGCTACATACTGGCTTTTGAAAAAACACACACTTACCTGTTGCCAGGCTTCAGGTGCAGGTGCCAGCATCTTAACTGTGGGCAGCGGACTGTGACTCCTTGCAGCTGCGGGGGAAGGAAGGGAGGCCGAACTTCCGCTTAGATCGCTGTGGCAAGCTGATGAGAAGTGGGAGAGGGTACCTGTCAAAATTAGGTAGGCATGGTCTCCCTAAACACTTGAGGCCAGAAAAAGTGGATTGTGCATGATTTCTGGGTATTTTGGAAGCCCAGGGGAACTCGTTAGCCCTCTGGATCTTGAGAAAAAGAAATACAAGTAATTCTAAAGAAATTAAAAAATAAATAAACATGTTATACTTACCTGCTCTGTGCAATGGTTTTGCACAGAGCAGGCCCTATCCCTCTCTTCTGGGGCCCCCCACCAGCGCTTCTTTGCGCTTCCTCCCTTCTGGGTACCCCAATACCAAGCCACTATCTATGGGGGCGCTCATGCAGACGTGCTCCCAAACCGCCCTCTGTGTGTCCATTGACACACACAGTGAGGCTCAGCTACCCCTCTCTCCTCACTCACTGTGATTGACAGCAGCAGGAGCCAATGGCTCCTGCTGCTGCCCCAATCTTCAGTGAGGAGAGAGAGAGCCAAGAGAGCTGCTGCTCTCGGGTACAGCGCTGGATAGGAATCAGGTAAGTAAAAAGGGGACCTTCCTAGTTGAATGTAAGTAGGAATTCAGCTTATTTTCATTGCCGCCATAGTAACCAAAAGCAAATATACTCCTTATCTTTTCTTGTTAAAAAAATATACCCCTTATCTATATGGCTCTATAGTAGTCTTCTTTATATAAAAATCTAAAAAATTTGGGCTCGTTCTGTGGGCCCACCCTACTGAGCAATTTATTCCTTGGCTATGCTCTACCCTAGTCTTTCCGGTTTCAAGGTCTTCCCTATGTCTAGCCAGGAATATAACTATTGCCTTAGGCATTTAGTAGGCATAATGTCTTCTTTTGTTTTCAGTATTTAAGTTATTGCAATGACAATGTGTTGTGCTGTACTGTATGCCACTAAGTTCATATTATGTTGTGTGTCCTTGGACATTGTCCTTTGACTAAATAAAAGATTTGTAAGAAAAAAAAGCAAATACTGTATACCAAACAATTAGAGCTGGTTCACACAGGGGCAACGCGACTTTTGGAGGCAACTTGGACACGACTTGAGTATGAATAACAGCGTGACTTGGCCAGGCGACTTTGGCCATGGCCAATCAGAGAATAATCAGCTCTCGAGGGGGAACTCCATGCCAAATTTTAAATAAAAAAACAGCATGGGTTCCCCATCCAAGAGCATACCAGACCCTTAGGTCTGGTATGGATTTTAAGGGGAACCCCCTACGCCGAAAAAAAACGGCGTGGGGGACCCCCCAAAATCAATACCAGACCCTTATCAGAGCACGCAGCCCGGCCGGTCAGGAACGGGGGTGGGGACAAGCGAGCGCCCCCCCCTCCTGAACCGTACCAGGCCGCATGCCCTCAACATGCCCGCAGACCCCGACAACCAACAGCCAGGGTTGTCGGTAAGAGGCCCTTGTCTCATCAACATGGGGACAAGGTGCTTTGGGGTGGGGGGGCCGCAGGGCGCCCCCCTTCTCCAAAGCGCCCACCCCCCCATGTTGAGGGCATGCAGCCTGGTATGGTTCAGGAGGGGGGGGGCGCTCGCTCGTCCCCACCCCCTTTCCTGTCCGGCTGGGCTGCATGCTCGGATAAGGGTCTGGTATGGATTTTGGGGGGACCCCATGCCGTTTTTTCGGCATAGGGGGTTCCCCTTGAAATCCATACCAGACCTAAGGACCTGGTATGCTCTTGGAGGTGGACACCATGCCGGTTTTTATTTAAAATTTGCCGTGGAGTTCCCCCTCGAGAGCTGATTATTCTGTGAGAGAGGCGAAATTGTCGCTTCAATATAGATGGAGATCCGACTTGGAGGCGACATCCATTGAGTTCTATGGGTACAAGTCACCTAGAAGTCGAATTGAAGTAGTACAGGAACCTTTTCTGAAGTCGGAGCGACTGCAGTAGTGTGCATTAAGACGGATCCATTCACTTACATAGATTTTTTCATGTAGGGCGACTTGAGGCGACTAGGGTCGACTTGGGGCGACTTGAAGTCGGATCCAAAGTTGCCCCTGTGTGAATGGACTCTTGTGTTATACCTATAAAGTGTTTTTTTTTGTTTTTTTATTTAAATATGTGTAAAAAACATCACATTTTGCTGCAAGGCATTAATAAGATGCATAGATGCATATACCGATTTTCTTCAAAGTTTTCAATTTCATCTTTGGCACAACTGAAGAGAAAAGCTGCCACAGTAGAGGTTGCAGCTAGAAATGAGGAAGTGGCTAAGTGGCTGCTGACCAGCCATAACGTTTGACATGGCCTGCACAGTCTTTATGATTATAACACATCTGTGAGCTGTCTGAAGGCGGGATCTGTGAGCAGCGTGGTATTGTGAGAACACAGTTCATTAGTCTGTGGAAAAGCACTGAAAGAGACCAGTGTTCCTTTCTGACAGCTTCTCTGTCTTCTCTTGTGCTGAACTTGCATGTCAATGAACAGAGCCAGGAAAAAGGCCATTTGGCTTTTGAAGGGTAGTCCTAGGCCATTCTTGTCCATAAACTTGTGGAGGAAGCCAGAGACACAATAAGGGGTCCATCTTTGGGAAACAAAATGTAGACATTCATAATGGACAAGAGTTCTATTGAAGGAAAATGACCGATATTAACCTTAAAGAATACATGTCATATTATTGCAGACATAATTTCAAAGAAGCATAGGAAAATATAGAAACAATTTTCTCCAAATTATGCAAATAAGCCTAGTCTTAAAGGGTTATACAACTGCTAGGTATATGCCATTTTTATAGTACAGTCATGTATGTAAACATCTCATACAACTTGGTGTTGGAGCTTACCCAGCACAATTTCTTCCAGTAAAAATATTTCTGATTAAGTATCCAGTTGTGTGGCGTACTGTTTTTCTCCACCAGGTGGAGCCAGTGGATCCTGAGGGTATTATACAGGTACTTTGCACTGTCTTATATTGTACTGTATTACATTACACCACAGCTGTGCCAAGGGGACTGAGTTAAGTTAGTGGGGTTTCTCAGTAGAGTGCAGGCCCAATTCAAACCAGCAGCTCCTTTGGAGGTCAGTGCTAGATAGGCATTTACAAAAAATGGTTAATAAACTTAGCAATAGGGGGTAACCCTTTACGAGGACTTAGGCTGGGTTCACACTATCTTCGCATGCAGCTCACAGCAGGGGTCTAATGCGTCCCCATTCACAGTTTCAGGTCCAATTTCAGCCTGAATCTTTGGCTGTGCAAATTCGCACCGGAGCCACAGCAGAGTTACGTGAGCCGGCTCCATAGAGAGACGGTCAAAATCTCCTGCTATTGCAAATTGGATGCTGCAAACCTGCATCCAATTGGCAATAGTGTAAACCCATACTTCATGCTAAAAGAGTGATATTGAGTGATTTATTTTCTGGAAACATTTTTTTATAAGAATTTCCACCTATATCATTTGTGTCTCATTACAAAAGATTGACTGATCTAATACATCTCCACCAGGCAAGTTTTACTGCTGGTACATAAAGCAGAGATAACACTCAAAGGGTCCTAAGTGCAATCCACTACGCCCAGGCAAATTGTACTCCTTTAATCAACTGATGCTGAAAAAGCATTCGACAGAGTAACCTGGACTTCTAGACCACCCTGGAGTATATTGGTTTGGTGAAAAGGAGGTGAAAATGGATGGCTGCTCCAGGCCATTGGCTGTGATTAAAATCAACAAAGTGCTATCAGGTTCCTTTGACATCCAAAATGGAAAGCAATGTAGCTGTCCGTTATTGACACTGATATTTATACTTACTTTAGAGCCCTTCTTGTGGACCATTAAAGCTAATGGTGAGATACATGCCCTCCATGCCAGTCTAGGCAATCTTAAACTGGCAACATATGCAGACAACCTTATCTTTTTAATAATGCCAACCCTAATATCCCTCCCTAATTGGGTGAACTCACCCATTATGGATCTCTGTCCAATTTGACAGTTAATTTCTCCAAGTACAAAGCACTGGTGATTAAAAAAGGGGATGCCCTTCGGAGTGATATTGGTGAACATTTTACATTTAAATGGTCCACCTCCATATTTGTTATCTGGGAATCAATATGCCTGTTACTCTTCGACAAATCTTTGAACTAAACTTCAGTCCTTTAGCCAAAGCGATCAAATCAAATGATCGATGTTCAATATTGAGCAGTGGGTGGAGGTCAGCTTCTGGTGAGCACAGGCAGTTTATGCAAAGTTAGTAGAAAGTCTAAGGACCAGAGGGTCCGCTCACCCAATATAGGAGATATCCAGTCACTGACAGATGTCACAGATATATCCACTGAGCTCCACTACTGGGATGAAACTCACACCGCGGCAGTCTGATCATCTGGAACACTCCACCGTCTCACAGAAGTCCCGCAAGCTCCCCGAGTGGTCTGCATGTGTCAGTATGGCATTATCCCATCCGGGGACGCCGTTCGGATATCTCAGCCAAAGATGGCTCCCACTGGCTTCAAAGTGTGTTGTGCACATGCGCTTGCATGACGCCGTGCATCATCCGTGACGTATAGAGCGCCATTCTTGTGGTGTCATTGCCGACATGTTTCACCCTATCACAAGGATTTTCTCAGGGACCCTTGATCCTTAGCTTAACCCAATTTTGGGTTTCTGTGTGTGTTTTTCTTTTTCATTGTATGGACTTTATTATCTATACCCTGGCATCCCCCAAAGTGGGGGCGGGTCCTCTCTCTTTCTTGTTTACATACAGTGATGAGATATGCACATCGATCTATGGTGATATGCACTAGGATCTATGTGCTAACTCAATAGCTATTTTTAGCACCTTATTGTGCATTCCTTATGGGTATATGATGTGTGTGTGCTGTATGCATGACGAATCTGCTTTTACTCAGACAACTTTGTCTCATTTTAATGTAGTCTAGGTGTTGGTAGTAGGTGCCTAGTTTTTGTAAGGTTTTGTTTTTTGTGCAATAAATATTTTTACTTTCTTCCCCCTGTATTATTATTTTCACTTGATTTTTAAGTCACGGAGACCGCACCTTGAATGGTGAGTCTGCGTTTCAGGGACACTGTACCTGTTAAGCACATCTATGAGACAGTACAACGCATACTTAGTATAGTGAGTTGATGGTCTCTAATTTTGGATCCCTTCCATATCCTTCTTTCCTATTTCTCCATCCTATTCTTGTGTCCACCCCCATCTACTTCTTTCTACAGTCTATACCTCAAACCTTTCTTTCTTCATTGTTTTTACCCATCGTCACTTACTTTTTAGGCACTTTCATAGAGGCTGATCTGCTGACAGCCTAAAGTTTTACTGCTGCTCAGGGACTCTGGGCTTCAGCAAAATGTTAACCTCCAGCAAGAAGAAACAGGAGCCATGCTGAAGGCAATTTAAAGCATACACTAATTTTGGTAGCATAATTAATAATGTGGAATGTATGTTCCTTGCTAAAGAACATTATTTTTATCAAGCTGTTATGAGTAAAGTTTCACTTTAGGCATATTAAGGTAGTCAACATGCCTTTAACCCTTGCAGAGATCCTGATGCAAACTCTGAAACATTATCACCTCTGGAACATAAATGACTCTAGAACAGCATCGACTTAGGATCAGCAAAGACTCTGGAACAGGAACAACCCTGCAACAGCAGTGACTCTGGAACATCATCAACTCTGATGGCCTCAGCTTCGGTGTGAGGTCAGGCAAAGGATAGCCCTCTAAGCTTTAAGCCTACCTCTCCAGCCTGAACCTCCAGCACACAGTAGCAGCATAGCTATAGTAGCTATGTGATCCTGCTGTATACTTGTAGGGAAAATGTAAAATCATATATTAAATTTCTACATTTAAAGTATTTCTAGCCTACTTCTAATAATCTTAATGATCTTGAAGTGTGTAAACTTACTTTGTCACTTCCGCTTTGTTTGGAGACTTCCCTGCTGTCTGAATACAATGATCAGTGCGGCAGGGTATAGTCGTGGCACTGATCGTTCAGAAAAACCCAACAGGCTGGTTGTACACAAGTTGATCAACAGTTTGACTTGTGTACAACCAGCCTGCCCATATATGGATCTAAATTTATCAACAGCTGAGTGACTGTGGAGAGAGATGGGAGCTGGCAATTAGCCAACAGCTGATAGGCCAGCTCAGCGAAGGAAGGGCTGTAAGGTTGCTTGTATTTTTGGACCATGTGGCCATCCACAATCTGGCAGGCACTGGAAGTCACATTATGGCAGCAAGTTCTCCATCTGTAAGAAGAAGGTATCCCATGCACTACAGTAGGCCTCCATGACACACAAACTGGCTAATCAACCGCTACTAGGAGGTGCTACACCTAATGCATTATATACAGTATGTATGCTCTGCTAATGAAGGTATTTATGTTATGTGTGTTCATGAGATTTTAGTATATTTTTTAAATTATTTTATTACATTTTACTTACCCTTGACGTTTGCTGTATTGTTTATCATATCTTATTGGCCAGCTAAGAAAGGCACGGCCTTTACATATAACATATGTAAGTTGTATAGTGGGGACATATTGCTGTACCTTTGTATGCATGACCCTATGTAACAGGAAAGGGCACACATTTACTACACTGCTGCTGTTCTTTTCCCCCCTTCCAAGTCATAGGATACTGGATTGCCTTCATCATCATGACTTTTCCAATGCCCTGAACAGGCACACATTTGCAAGTTTTAATTTAAAATCATATTTATTATATCGGGACTTTATTCAAACTGTATATTCATTGTGACTTGCTGCCTTTGTTTTCACTTCCCAAAGGATGCTAAATGTTAATAAAACTATGTGTGTTGCCAGGCCACCAAGGTACTGACATCATGTGATAAGGGACAAATGTGATGTGAGGAGTGGAAAAATATAGGCATCTACGATCACATGGATACATAAACATTTGCTCAATTCAAAAGCTGCAATACAGTTAAACAAAAGTGCTGCAATTATTAGTGCTTGTTGCCTGTGTGTAATATTGATGATTGCCATTCATTCCTGTATTTTCCATTCATGAACGAAGGTAAATTAAAAATGGACTTACAGAAATATGCTTTAATATAGGTGCAATAGCTCAGAGGTAATAAATATTCTTTTTAAGTAAATGTAATAAAGAATGTTTCTATTAAAGGAAAATATTGAATTTTCATATTATCTATAGGTAACAGTTTCTAACTAAGAGTTATTCAACTCTTTTTATGAATGCATACGATTATATATAATGCCTGATTTTAATAGGGTCGAAATAATCTACTACTATAAACATATGAATAAATAGGTAAAATACTTAAGTGTTGGTGTATATACGGAATTCGATCTTGTCTACTGATTTTGCTTTTTTTTGTCTACAGTGCCGCCTTCAGTTCATTTATTGTACAGCTACTTTGAGAATGAAGCTTAAAATGATAGTAAACACACACTGTTTCATTTACATTGTCACTTCTGTTTCTGTGCATGGATGATGGCACTGTAATTATTTTAATAAAAAAAAATGTAAGTATCTTTTTCCTAATCAATATACAGCTGTCACATGACCCAGATCTTTCCCAGCCTAACATAAACAGGAGGAGCTACTAGTCCTCTGCTGCTGGTCACGTGTTAAAAAAACTGCTTTTGGAATACAGAGTAAAAATAAATATCAATAAACTATTTTGAATTGCCCTACAAATATATATTTGAAATTAAATCTTTATTATTTTTTTGACAATAACATGGTGTGGGTGGATTTCTGCCAGTCACAGGCTGTGTCACTCCCCTCCAGCCTGTGTCTGAGAATAACAGGGAGGTAAAGTCTCCATCAATCTAGAGGTAATATTCTGCCCCCATTGTATTAGTGGGCATGAAAGAGTTGGGAGGGAGTGTGCAGTCATTTACCACTGTGTATATGCCCACATGTGTGACTCTATAGTCACATGGGCAGCTCATATGTGATAGGGAGGAAATGCTCAACATAAAAACTGAGCATGTGCAGAGCTGCCAACACCACTTTGCAAAATCCCTATCTGCATTGGGGACTTGGACAAAAGGTGGAGATAAAGAACAGCAGGAACCATGTTTTTTACAGAATACAGAAAACAAATCTCATAGTGACTGAGTGAGTATGAGTAGCATGTAATACAGAATTTATTGATAGTTTTCATGATGTGGGTTTAGTGACACCTTAAAGCAATATTTAACATCTTTAAGCACTTTCAGCAGCCAATTTAATCACATACTGAGTTTGCAGCATCTTTATAGTTTGAACCTTGCCTATAACCCAGTTTAAACGGGGTTGTAAAGGCAGAATGTTTTTTTATCTTAATGCATTCTATGCATTAAGATAAAAAGCCTTCTGTGCAGCAACCGCCTCCCTAACACTTACCTTAGGTCCCTCTCTGTCCAGGGATGTCCATGCATGTCTCAGCTGTCCAGATTCTCTTTCCTGATTGGCTGAGACACAGCAGTGGTGCCATTGGCTCCCGCTGCTGTCAATCAAAGTCAGCTAGCCAATCAGGGGAGGGAGGGGTGGGCCGAGTCAGGGGTCCGTGTCTGAATGGACACAGGAAGCTGTGACTCAGCTTGGGTGCCCCCATAGCAAGCTGCTTGCTGTGGGGGCACTTAACAGGAGGGAGGGGCCAGGAGCAGAGAAGAGGGACCCGCAAAGAGGAGGATGCGGGCTGCGGTGTACAAATCCACTGCATAGAGAAGGTAAGTACAACATGTTTGTTATTTTTCTAGAAAAAAAAACGAGACTTTACATTCACTTTAAGCTGGTTCCATGGCCCCTACCCCAGGTTTCCTATTTCAGGGCGGCTCCTTTTCTCTTGCAGTGTTCTATGAAGCCACCCTACTACACTATGTGCATCAAAATAAACACACAGCTCCTTAGTTTAGGATGGCAAGGCCCTCCCCTGTTGTCCCTTCCTGCTCCCTGTTCCCTTCTCTAAGCTAACAGACTGACTGGAGACTGCACTGCCCACTGTTACCTCTGTCCTGTGAAGACTGGATGTTCAGGGAAGCAGCACCGAGAAAGCAAGTGTCAGCAGCATTGAGAGTTGTAAACTGAATTTCTAACAAATAGTTTACTGTGGAATATTTATTTCATTGCACTCAACACACTTTAATACTACTTTAAACGATTACTAATAACAAGAACAAAAAAATGATTACACTGTAGCTTACCAGTCCTTAGAAGTGGTGGCTCCATTGGTTACCTTTTTTGAAGAACATTTTTAGCAAGTAAAAAATATCTGGTTGACTGCCAGAAATTGAGTTTCCTGCACCAAAGACAAAAAAAATGATATGTCTCCTGCAAACTATAAATCCAACCAACCACCATGTATGGGAGATGAACAATGGCAGTGGGGATTGCATGTGTAGAAGTTGCTTGAACGGACAGTGAAGATTTTGAAGAAGAAGCTTTGTGGCTGGAGTACAGGCAGTGGGTTAATAAATGAAATGCTACTAATAATAACATTATATTTTAAGTTGCAATATGGGCAAACAAGATTGGACACACGTTTCATATGGCGAAAGCATTAAAGAGAAACTCCCCTGTTACCTTTTTAGCTTCACAAATGGTTGCGTGGTTGCAGAAGCTGTGCTCCTCAGCTATATACTGTATACAGCGCTGCGTTCCAGCAGTGGGATGATAGCTTCCTGGAACTAAATCGAGTGGAACTCCACCTCAGCCAATCAGAGGAAGCAGTGCACGGTAGAAGGATGGGAAGTTCCCATCTCACTACTGGAACACATCACTGTATACTATGTGTATCTGTGGACACATGCAGTTCATGCAGCGCACACAGCCGCTGCAACTGTTAGTGAAGTAAATAGTTTTTTTTTTTTCCCAAGAGTTTTTTTTTAAGTTTTGCAAGTTTACAGTAAAGACAAAAGGTGAAAACAATATAATACATAGACTTCAATGAAAACCAACATGACAGAAGCCAAGTCAATAACAGTGTAAACGTGGTCATAAACATGTATGCGTTCTCAGACATATATAGTAGACACAATCTATCTCAAAGAGTTGTCCATTGCCCTATATACTGTATGTGTGGTTGGTCCAGATGTGGGTAGATTGTATGTGTCTGTGTCGATAAATCAGAGTATTCACGTGCAATGGGCCTGCGTAAGGTATAGTAGTATACTGACAGCCAGTACCCCACCCCCGTTCACCTCTGAAGGGATCTAACTGTGACCGGAGGAGGGATATGTTGGAGCACAAATGATTCGGGAAGGGTCGGTATACCAGTGTATGCAGGTGAGCCCAGTCTCTCTGTATTCGGTTTCTAGGCCATCAAAGGCTTGTGTGCAAGAGAAGATGAGCAGAAAATGCCCTTTGAGGGCGTTAACTGTGCTAATGGAGCAGTGGGTACAGTTGTTTGTGGGGTGAGTAACAATAGACATTTAAGTAAATAGTTATTTAAAGTGGAAAGTTCTAATGTGAAACCTACTCTCTGCCACATTCTAAGCCTAATCTATCTAACCCTGTAAATAAGAGATAGCTTTACTTATCTGTTCTGCAGCTTCTCCAGGTCCAGTTCTAGGCTGAGCTGCCAGCGGCGGCTTCAGTGTGTGGGAGTGTGCAGGAGAGGCAACCGACGGAAGCCCCATAGTAACTCTATGGGTGACGTCACTTCCCAGACATTTCCCAGCATTTGTCGGCTGTCTCTCTCTACACAGATGCCGCTACTGGAGACTGGTCCGGATTGGCTTCAGAAAAGGTAAGTATAGCGATTTTGTTTTCTTTACAGGGTTAGATAGATTAAGCTTATGCCCTGTACACATGATAGGATTTTTCGATGGAAAATGTGTGATAGGATCTATTGATGCCCTCCTGGCAAAGTAGGTCCGTGCTGTAGCCGTCATTCGGCTATAGCGCAGATGGGAAGGGTATAGGTTGCTTGATTTGAACTCAGACAAATAGCTCAGTGAGGACACTGCCTTGTGTAAGGATCAAACTCATGCCCTTTAGATTATGAGTTTTTACGCATGGCCAGCTGTGCTGATGAGGTTAAACACTGCCACCAACTGGTTAGTCACTGGTGGTTTTATCACTTGGAAAGTAATAGCCAGGCGTTTTTAATTATTTTTTTTTTTTTTTTTCATATGTAATTTCACCTGGCAGCAGCTTATTTTTCCACATGGTCTAGTGGTGGGGATTCCTGATTTTTGCCCAGGTTCTGCTATTGGCTTTTTGACAAAGTGCCCAGCTACGGGACACACCTACTCTGTTTCAGCTTCAAAATCCCTTGGGGGAGTTTTGAGAAAACTCCTTTAAATATATAACCGTTTATTTAATTTGCAATTGCCTCCTTTCCTCGCCACTGGTGTGAAAAAATGTGGAAGATAATACTGATGAAAGCTACAAATTCAGTAAAATCAACAAAACATGGAAATTCAGAAACATTCCTTCACCAGCTTCCTATTTTTGAAAACAAGAGACTATGCAATGTCTAATGTGGTAGTCATCATTTTGTAAATGGATATACTGTACATTTAAAAAGTAAATTTACCTGTTTAGAAGTAAGCAAAACTAGTGTCACAGAAAATGAAAATTCACTATTGCTCAACCTCATGAGTAAATGTGAGTTTCATTTTGCTGATGTTGGAGTATAATTTGGACAAAAGTTCACTGGATGTGAAATCAATAGTTTCATGGTATCATGAGCTCAATTTCACAGAAATCACATTATTTTATATACTGTACATTATTGATTAACGTTAGGAATGCTCATTCGCCTTGGTGAGCATTTATTATACTGGATATATTTACAAATGGGAAGTATCGTTTTTTGGAAGCCCCATTAGAAAATTGAAGGACTGCAAACGTGCCTATAAATTGCCTGTCCGCAGCCCATTAAAGGCCTGATGTAAACCCACTTTTGATGTCATAATGTAGAGAATAAAGCCCCATACACACGGTCGGATTTTCCGATGGATTCTGTCCTATCAGACAATGTTGTCGGAAATTCCGACCGTGTGTAGGCACCATCGGACAGTTTCCATCGGATTGTCTGACGGACAAAGTCCTATCTCCTGCTGGATAGATTTTTTGACAACAAAGTCCGATCACACCAAATCCGATCGTGTGTAGCGAATTCCGACGGACAAAGTGCTACGCATGCTCAGATCACATTACAAGACCAAAGCTATTGGCTACTAGCCTCTACGTAGTCCCGTCGTAGGCAACAAACGTCACCACGTTCAGAATGATCGGATTTTCCAACAACTTTGTCCGACCGTGTGTACGCAAAACCAACATCGGACAAAGTACGACGGACATGATCCGACGGACCTGGTCCTCGGATAATCCGAGCGTGTGTATGGGGCTTTAGATTCCCTTTCATTTGAGCCCAGTCTTGCCACACAGATTTACTCCAGCCCTGAGAAATCTTATTTTATTGTTCAGTTAGAAAGATCTTGACAAAGTGCTGAAAACTTTGTCAAAAATGCCCCCCTGCTGTGAGTGACAGGTGATTTACATATCTCATGCACTAGCCTGAGACAGGCACGGACCACAGATCCACAGACCAGAGTGAAAGAAAATTTATTCTCAAGTGAACAGCAAGAAGAATATAGGGGAGATGTATATAGTCAGAGTTGGGCAGAATAGAAATCCAGTGATCTGATGATTGTTATAGCGCAGTGTGTGTGTCTGAGGTCACCTGATCACAGATAACATTCCTTTCCATCACCCAGGATTTGTTATGTGGGGGAGGGGTGAATTTCTCACTTTTTATAATTACACAGGATGTGCCTGTCTCAGGCTAGTGCATGAGATATGTAAATCACCTGTCACTCACAGCAAGGGGGCGTTTTTGACAAAGTTTTCAGCACTTTGTCAAGATACAATGAACAATAAAAGAGGATTTCTCCGGGCTGGAGTAAATCTGTGTGGCAAGACTGGGCTCAAATGAAAGGAAATCGTATTCTCTACATTATGACATAAAAAAAAAAAAAAAACTAGTTCATGGAGTCCATTGTTGTCTTCTGGCGGTCAAAGTTCTCCCTGCGCTGCTCTTCTCCCACGCTGCCATCTTGAAACAAGATACCCTCTGGGACTGTGCAAACTGCCACAGTCTTCTGCCAGTCTAAGGAACCTGGAAGAGACATATGGCATATCTGCCCAAGGCTTCCATGCTGTTCCCTATCACACATGCGACAGACTGCCAAAGGTTTCTACAGGTCTGTAATTTTTTAAAAAATGTTGGTCCCTGGGCGGTTTGCATTGCATACTAGTACATTATGACAGACTTAAAATGAAGCACTCCAGCGCCGCACTGTCACCTCTGTCGCTGCTTCCATCTTCACCTAGTCTGCCATCCCCGTTTGTACTCTTCAGCCCTTTGAATGGCTGGGCTGCGATTACGTCACCTCTGCACATGCACAAGAGAATCACGGTTACAGCACACAGCTCTGAATGAACGGTACACTCAGTGTGCTGTCAATTCAGAGCGTAGTAAGCGTAGCGCAGCATGCGCTGGTGGTATCATGAATATCTCCTAAGCACCACAAGTTGAGGAGACATTCACTGTACCTACAGGTAAGCCTTATTTTAGACTCACCTGTAGGTACAAGTCAAAAAGCATGCTTTGCAACTGCTTTAAAAAAGAAGGAATTTATCACGTCAGCCCTGGAAGGTTCTACTCCCTTAGTGGTTGTAAACCCTTACAGACCACTTTTACCTGGTCTTAAGGATTAAGGCTTACCTGTAGGTGCAAGAAATATCTCCTAAACCTACACGGTGTAGAAGATATTTGCAAAAGACAGGCACCGATGTCTATGGCGCATGTGCTGTAGACAATGGCGTGCAGACGCACTGAGCATGCCGTTTCTAACAGCGATCGTGCCGTTAGTGGCAGCTCCCGTGCGCATGAGTGACGTCATCGCTGCTCCGGCCAATCACAATGCCGGAGCCGCAATACTCGGAAAGGAAGATGGACGCTTAGTGGAAGAGGGGACAGCGGTGACATCGCAGGCTCCTGTGCCAGGTAAGTGATACATAATGGGCTACTATGCAATGCAGCCCATTATGCTTTACCTTTGCAGGGAAACAAAGAGGAAGTAAAACCCATCAGGGTTTACTTCCTCTTTAATGACCAGACCATTTTTTGTGATATGGTACTGTGTTACTTTAACTGACAATTGTACGGTCATGTGTACCCAAATAAAATTGTCCTAAAAATGTCCTTTTTTTCCAACAAATAGAGCTTTCTTGTGGTGGTATTCAATCACCTCTTTTTTTTTTTTCTATAAAAAAAAACTATATTTTTTACTTTCTGCTAAAAAATATATCTAATAAAAAATGTAACGGTAAATCTAATTTCCTTATCAATTTAGGCCAATATGTATTCAGCTACATATTTTTGGTAAAAGAAAATCCCAATAAGCTTATATTGATTGGTTTGCGCAAAAGAATACTTTTTTAAACAGACGAAGGTCCATTTTAAAGTGAATGGCGTTTAGGCCATGTGCAGGTGTGGGGTGCAATAATCAAATAGGAAAATTTTGAAATAAGGCTGGGAAATGCTGGGCAGACCACACAGCTAAGACTTCTGGAGCAAAGCATCGCCAGTAAATATATACTATTTAAAAAAAACTGAGCATGGGAAGGGGCACTATGAACCATAAATGCATTTATGTTTTAAGGACAGATAACGCTTAGTAAAATCAATTTTATAGTTGGCATAGAAAAAAATTACAGTTTTGCCAAACATATATTACAACATTAGCACTTTGGAAACAGTTTTCCAAGTCCAGATGTGGCTTTTGGAATATTGCCTAAGATGACTATGATGAGCATGCACCTCTGTCAATGGACTTATTCATAGGAACTATGCATTCATAAAACTACTACGCTGTTCCACTGAACCTATGCACGCAGCTTTTGCATTAATTGATTAATTATTGCTTTCAAGCACAAGTAATATATTTATAATTAATTAAATTGCTTAAAAATAGGAATTGCTTTACCCAATAAGAAAAGATTTATATACAGTGACATTTATGTGCAAGACACATAAACATATACGCAAAATATTCTGGGGACAGCATTTCCACCATAGGGATGGCTGATGTCTACAGCTCATATTACATTTATAACTATTACAGTGTTTCAGCTTGTGTATATGCTTTTAATTTTCATATCATCTTCACATTTAAAGTCCACTATGCATTACTTACTGTATATGAACAGATTATGTAAAAAAAAATAAAGTGGATTTAAATATTATTATTATTCAGGTTTTATATAGAGCCAACAGTTTGGGAAGAACTTTACAAAATTAAAGCGGTTCTGCACTCTGAAAAAAAAATTTTTTTTTTAGGATGTAATATAAAGTGTGCTTACCTTTATTAGGGGACTCACCTGTTCCATCTTCCATCTCGATCGCCGCCGGTTTTCGTCCGATGAAGTTCCTCGTCTTCTTCTTTAGTGCTGGGGGCCATCTTGCCTGTGGGCATGTGAAACACCCACAGGGACTTTAGATGGCCCAGCATGCACTGCCGTTACTCGCGCGTGCGCAGTAACGGCTCATCTGCCGAGATCTCACGAGATTTCGGCAGATGCGGCCGAAATCTCGGGAGATTTCGGAAGATGTGGCCGAAATCTCGCGAGATTTCGGAAGATGCCCGCACTGACTCCTGGGATCAATGACACCAGATCCCAGGAGACAGTGCGGCGTGACGACGATCGACGCAAGACCCCGCCCGCCGCCGCAGAGGGAGAAGACCGGAAGTCTTCAATTACAAGGTAAGTAAAAAAAAAAAAAAAAAAAACATTTCATTTATTACTCTTTGCCTGATTTGGAAGGCAAAGAGATTTACTAAATGAAATGAGTGCAGAACCGCTTTAAGGTATACAGTACAATTACAATACAGTTCAATACAAGGGGAATCAGAGGGCCCTGCTCCTTACAACTTACAATCTAAAAGGGAGGGTCAAGTGATACAAAGGGTAACAACTCTGGGGGATATGCTAATGGAGAAAATAAGAGTACAGTTGTTAGGTGGAGGCAGGATACGCTTCTCTACAGAGAAGGGTTTTCAGGGACTGTCTAAAGGGAGATAGAGTAGGAGATAGACAGATTGGTGTAATGAGTTTCAGAGGATGGGAGAGGCTCTGGAAAGACTTGTAATGTGAGCATGTGAGAAGGTGTCAAGGGAGATAGAGAACAGGAGGTCTTGGGAGGAGAGAAGAGAATGGTTTGGTTGGTATTTTGAGACTGAGTTAGTAGCTGGGTGCAGAGTTGTTGATGGCTTTGTAAGTTGTTGTTAGTATTTTGAATTGTATTCATTGACTGAGTAGAAGCCAGTGGAGGGATTGGCAGAGAGGGGTAGCAGACACTAAATGGTTGGTAATGTGAATGAGTCTGGCTCATTTGGCATAAACCAATGAGGAGGCAGTTGCAAAAGTCAACGTGAAAGATAACTAGTGAGTGAATTAGGAGCTTTGTGGTATCATTAGTTAAGAAGAAGCATATTTTGGAGATGTTGCAGGGGTTGAGGCGTCATGATTTGGATAGTGATTGGATATGGGGGCTGTTCAGAGTCCAGAATTACAGCTAGCACCCTGGCATGCGGGGATGGACTGATAGTTGAGCCATCAGTCTTGATAGAGAAGTCAGGGAAGGGGGCACATGGAAAATGAAATATTATGAGCTCAGCTTTGGATAGATTGAGTGTGGGAAAGTGGTTTGACATGCATACTGATATGTCTGTTAGTAAACTAGTCATGCATTAGGACAGCTTCAAGCTTCATAAGTTATTATATAAAGAGGAAGCATCCTATTCACTAAACGTTTCCAAACATTAATTCTTATGACTTCAGCAGACATCCAATTACTATGATTTTTCTGGCCTACCAAAGTAACAGTCTTATAAACATTTGTTTAGCTGTGCACATATCCAAAATTACTGAAAAGACACCACTTTGGATTACATATATTAGGGATGAGAAAGTTATGATCGATAAATCAGTAACTTGAAACCAAAAAGGTCTGACTTTTGATCCTCCCAAACCATGTGTAGAATCTCTCTATTCGACACCTGACACATGTGACAAATAGGGAAGTGTCTTATACCCATTATACAGATTTAGGGAGTGGGGAAATGTGAAAGTATGCTAATTGGATGAGTTTACCTCTTGTGGATATAACTATATCAAAATAGGTGCATTAAAATCCCTTCCTATCCTGCTGAGTCCAATGTTCCCATACTCGGGAAAGCTTGGAGAGCCTACCCTGAGATAGAGTGCCATAAATCTTGGAGATCAGCTGTGTATATGGGTGGGTTGAAGGAGAACAGTCTCCAGTGTGGAAAAGTGAAAGACTACTGTACATTTTATAAACCAAACTGGGCTGAAGCTGCATGTATAATTTGAAGAAATTAAAAATGGCAGGCATCGGAAATGTTTGACTCCCATTTCAATAGAGAAAACTTATTGCGACAGTTGTGCACTCAGTCTTTCAGCTGGTGACTGCACAAATGTGGTAATAACTTACAGTATGTGGCCCCACATTTGTGTGTCCAGTATTAACTTCTGTTTGAAGAGATTAGCCCTAATGAAGAGTTCGGAACCTCTGAAACACGCTGGCTTTATCTTCTGAATTTTTATTAATAATAATAATAAACTGCTACAGGATGGGCACTAACCTGTAGTGCTCTCATCCTTTTTTGCTCAGACTTTTCTAGGGACCCTGTGGGATACCCTGCTTAACAGAAAGCTGCCTTTCTTGAACTAGAGATCAAATGTACCTTCCCATTTGAATCCAGCACTACTACACATCTTTTGCAATCCCATGATAATGTTGTTAGAGGTTTGTAGAGCATGATTGCAATTATAGATCCTAGGTATGGTTATCAGTACCTGTTTGTGTTTGACCAGAAAGGGAAAAAGGTGGCAGTTTTCGTAGTTGGATTGCAAAATGTGTTGTGACTGGTAAAGGTGATACTTTTGAGTCCCCTCTGCAAGCGCAAGTTCATAGTTGACTACACTGTCACTCCTCTACGGGTTTCATACATGCACTTTCTATGCCTCCAGTCTCTCCTGCCCTAGTCTGTGTACATTAGATTTCCTAAGCTTACATATGGCTGACATAATGGAGGCTCACATTTTTAGCCTTGAAGATTTCCCAATGAGTCTCTTTGAGAAGATTCACCCCCCCCACCCCAATTCTCCTGCTAGAAATTGTCCATATTGGAGACACATCCATATTTGACCATAAGGAGCTGCAACAAAAAAGGGCCCATTCTCCAAGCCCTAAGCACCGATGTGGACTGTAAGGTAAAAGTAAGTCCCAGAGGACTGTGGTCCAAGACAGCCTGTGGTAACTTGGTGATTTTGTTGACTTTAGAAACTTTAGCTCTGAGGTGGCAAGAGGTTATCTAATCTAAGTGTGTTGGATGGCTCACACTGATACGAGTATTCCCCTTTCCAACAATACAGGTAATTTAGTTAAGTATATTTTCTGCAGTCTTACACTATTCAGCCTGATTAGCATGTGTGACTGGCCAGTCATTATGGGCATTCAATTAAGTAAGGGAATGAAGGTAAGAGACCCTCAAAAATGCCCAGTGCAAGAGGAGCACTATAAAATATATGAACAGAAGGTGCAGGTCTGCCTATACTGATCCCCTAGATAAATGGTTAGAGTGGACAGGGATCCACAATAGGTAACTGGGTTACCATAGTCCACAGGGACTAAGAATCATGCAGAGTAAACAGTTAGAGAATTAGCTATCTATGTGAGCATGATGGATCAAGGGTGACAGTTAACACTAGACAGAAAGGGACATTTTGATGTTAAGTTGTGGAATGAATTACCTAAGGGGCTGTTGGACTCTCTCCCTATGGGATTTTGTTTGGAAGTGTGTTACTCGCTTACTTATATTTTGTCTCAGCAGCTGAAGTCCTCCATCTGGATCTCACAGAGAATGTTGCTGATCTTTTAAGGTTTTTGACATATGCCCCGTACACACGAGCAGAAATTCCGCCAGCAAAAGTCAGATGAGAGCTTTTGGTCCAAAAATGCGACCGTGTGTATGCTCCATCGAACTTTTGCTGACGGAATTCCAGTCAGCAAAAGATTGAGAGCAGGTTCTCAATTTTTCGGTCTGAAAAAGTTCCGATTGGAAATTACGATCGTCTGTACCAATTCCGACATGCAAAATTCCTACGCATGCTCGGAAACAATTTGACGCATGCTCGGAAGCATTGAACTTAAAGCGGTTCTGCACTCTGTAAAAAAAAATTTTTTTTAAGGACGTAATATAAAGTATGCTTACCTTTATTAGGGGACTCACCTGTTCCATCTTCCATCTCGATCGCCGCCGGTTTTCGTCCGCTGAAGTTCCTCGTCTTCTTCTTTAGTGCTGGGGGCCATCTTGCCTGTGGGCATGTGAAACCCCACAGGCACTGTTGATGGCCCAGCATGCACCGCCGTTACTCGCGCGTGTGCGCAGTAACGGCACATCTGCCGACATCTCACGAGATTTCGGCAGATGCGGCCGAAATCTCGGGAGATTTCGGAAGATGTGGCCGAAATCTCGCGAGATTTCGGAAGATGCCTGCACTGACTCCTGGGATCAATGACACCAGATCCCAGGAGACAGTGCGGCGTGACGACGATCGACGCAGAGACCCCGCCCGCCGCCGCAGAGGGAGAAGACCGGAAGTCTTCAATTACAAGGTAAGTAAAAAAAAAAAAAAAAAAAAAAAAAAACATTTCATTTAGTACTCTTTGCCTGATTTGGAAGGCAAAGAGATTTACTAAATGAAATGAGTGCAGAACCACTTTAATTTTCTTGGCTCGTCGTAGTGTTGTACGTCACCGCGTTCTTGACGGTCGAAAGTTCAGAGAACTTTTGTGTGATCGTGTGTTTGCAAGCCAAGCTTGAGCGGAATTCCGTTGGAAAAACCATCCAAGATTTTTCTGACAGAAAATCCACTCGTGTATGTGGCAAAACTCATTTATTTGTTTTCTCCCCGATTCCAGATCCTAAAAGTTTGGAAGGATCTAAAACTAAAGCCAGGTGACTTGTGGATTGTTAAGAGACATTTATATATAAGGAAATGTTTGGAGACTCAATACAGCATCCATTTCATGTACAGTTGTACAAAACTTGCAGGAAAAGTCACCTGGATCCACACCAGACACTGCAAAAATTACTAAATTAAAGAAATCTCTGTGTTTGATTTGTTTCCCTCTTGGAATCACAGTCTAGGGTACTATTTATTCAAATACTAATTGTAAGGGAGATATATATAGGAAATTTGTAAGTTCTGTATATAATTGTATTCTATTTTGTATGTATTGCACACTGCCCTCACTGTGCACATGGCACTAATAATGTTTTCATTACATGTTTGCATTCTTTCGAGTCCTGATTAGAATTAGTCTGCCCCTTGTTACCATAAATGTAAAATTGTAATATTAATGTGATACCTACGTAATCATGTGTATAAAAACCTTTAATTGCATCATAATAGAGCAGAACAGTTATTTGGAAAGATACGGAGTGTATCTTTTGTGTCTGTTCCCTACTCCAGTAGATATTATTAATTTAGAACCACTAATCAATATGAGGATAGGAGTTGCCTATCTATAAATTTCCATGTCACTTGGAAACTATTTTTCTTTGTGGCGATGGCATCAGGCTGGGGAGTATCAGAACTTCACGCTCTGGGATCAGAAGACAATAATATTGTTTTTTGTACTCGGATAGACCGGTTGTTTTCTGCTTCTTGGACAGCCAGAGCAAATGTATCCATCAAAACTATCTAAAGGGTAGCATTATGGTCATCCCAACATGCGTTTACGTGACGTTACAGAGTAAACCCGGCAGCGTTCTCATCTGTAGAAACTGCCAGACAGGCTATCAGGCTGGCATTTGCCTATTTTAAATAATTTTTCAAATAAATCTTTTACTATGCATCATCCCACCCATTTCAGCTAGTTATTTGTCACAGTTATGCTGCCATGGAGGCACCAGGAAAAGAGAAAATTGTTTCATACTTACCGTAATTTTCTTTTCCTGGTGCCTATCCATGGCAGTATACAATCCCACCCTCGGTATGCTATATTACATAGAATGCTGGGAGTGCACTAATCCTTTTCTTTTATGATATTCACTGGTCCTGAGGGAGGAGCAAAGGCGGAGCTTGTCACAGGTATGCTGCCATGGATAGGCACCAGGAAAAGAAAATTACGGTAAGTATAAAACAATTTTCTGTTTTTTATTTGGAGAGCAAAAAATAAAAACCCCAGTGGTGATCAAATACCACCAAAAGAAAGCTCTATGTGTGGGGAAAAAAATATATTTACATTTTGTTTGGGTACAGTGTTGCATGACCGTGCAGTTGTCATTCAAAATGTGACATCGCTAAAAGCTGAAAATTGGACTGGGCAGGAAGGGGGTGAAAGTGCCCTGTATTGAAGTGGTTAAGGAGTAATATGTAACATGGTACCGTTCCCCAGCCCCTTCACCCTCATTGAATCATGGCATACTTTCCCCTGTAAGTTTCTGTTGATTTGGTTATTGGGTGTGGATGTGCATGGCTTGGCGCACACAGCATCATCACATACCTCCCAACTGTCCCTGTTTTCGAGGGACTGTTCCTGATTTGGAACAGTCCCTCATTTTGGTCTGATCTATATAGTTGTATATAAAATGCCCTTTTTAGCTTTCAAAAAGTGTTTCCCAGTGCTAAACCTTTCATCCAATTTCTAAATCGCTGCATTTGTACATCTCAAAAGCCAGTATAAAGGAATAGTAGTGGTAAAAAAAAAGAACTTGTGGGTTTAAGGAATCATTTTTTTGGAAAAATATCTCCTTTAACCACTTCAATACCGCCCACTGTCATATGACGCCCACAAGGTGGATCTCCCATCCTGGGTGGGCGTCATATGACGTCCTCGGATTCCCGGCCGCCTGGGGGGCGCGCGCGCGCGCGCCCGCGGCATCGCTCAGGACCCAGTGCGAGTGCCCGGCGCCCGCGATGTCCGCCGGGCACCCGCGATTGCCCGTTAAAACAACGGGACCGTGCGGGACCGTGGAACTGTGTAAACACACAGCTCCACGTCCTTTCAGCGGAGAGGAGACCGATCATGTGATCCCAGTACGGAGGAACACATGATCGGTCTTCTCCCCTTGAGTCCCCTCCCCCCACAGTTAGAATCACTCCTATAGGGACACACATTAACCCCTACAGCGCCCCCTAGTGTTAACCCCTTCCCTGCCAGTCACATTTACACAGTAATCAATGCAATTTTATAGCAACGATCGCTGTGTAAATGTGAATGGTTCCAAAAATGTGTCAAAAGTGTCCGAAGTGTCCGCCGCAATGTCACAGTCACGAAAAAAAAATCGCAGATCGCCGCCATTACTAGTAAAAAAAAATTTTTTTTATAAATCTATCCCCTATTTTGTAGACGCTATAACTTTTGCGCAAACCGATCAATATACGCTTATTGCGATTTTTTTTACCAAAAATATGTAGAAGAATACGTATCGGCCTAAACTGAGGAAAAAAAATATTTTTTTTTTTAAAAAAATTGGATATTTATTATAGCAAAAAGTAAAAAATATTGTGTTTTTTTTTCAAAATTGTCGCTCTTCTTTTGTTTATAGCGCAAAAAATAAAAACCGCAGAGGTGATCAAATACCACCAAAAGAAAGCTCTATTTGTGGGAAAAAAAGGACGTCAATTTTGTTTGGGTGTAATGTCGCACGACCGGGCAATTGTTAGTTAAAGCGACGCAGTGCCGAATCGCAAAAAGTGCTCTGATAAGGAAGGGTAAAAAATGGCCCGGAGCTGAAGCGGTTAAGGGGGGTGTGACGGGGGCTTGTCCTATGTCTACATACTTTTGATAATAGGTGTCCCAAAATGAGGGACAGATGAGGAGGAACGAGAAACAAAGGGATTTTGTTCCAAATCAGCGACAGTCCCTTGAAATCAGTGACAGTTAATTCATCCACTGTTCATACAGATCTGGGGCTGGGGGAGGAGTCTGCACACAGCAACTGTCACGGATTGCCTGTTGCAATGCTCCGCAGTCTACTAGGCAAAAAATGAATCAATGCACATTTTTCATTTTTGCCATATATGTGCATTTAATATTTGTATTTATTTTTTTTACTAGTAGTAAAAAATGTATTTAAGGCCCAAAAAGAAGACAGAGGAGGAAAATTATCCAACTAAAAAAAAAAAAACTTAGCTTCCACATCATGAACTAAGCACTGGTAAGCAGCTAACGACAATTCTCTAGCTACCAATAAAGCTGTGCAATGAAAAAAAACGAATCCAGAGGCCGGAAGTTGAGGCGGGGCGGATTATGAACGCGCACGGCTTACCCTGACGTCAAGAAACAGTTCTGTTGCTGGGCAGCTGCATAGGCATTGTCACGTGACCGCGCAACTACTCAGAGTCTGTCAAGGACGCGCTGCGCGTGCGTGTTGAGTGTGTAGTACCAGCGGGAGCTGCAGCCTTAGGTTTCCCCGCTCATCGTGTGACTTGATCACCTAGTGTGAGCACCCACCCTGCTGCTTAGACATGGGCTGTGCCTTCTCTAAGAAAGCCAAGAGGAAGGGAAGCGCCAAGGACTCTGGACCCACAGAGCAACAGCAAGCAGAGGGGCAGGAGAGCAAGCAGTACAGCTGGGACAAGAGGGAGAAGGTGAGCGCTGTGATTGGTGTTCTAGCCGAGATTATGTATGGGCTGTGCTCTGATTGGATGTGTACATCCTGGAGGATCAGACCTTCCTATGTGCCCCTGACTGGTGCTCTACCCTGCCTAGATGTACACAGATTTCTAGGTGTGTCCTGATCAATCCACATTAGGAAGACACTCAGTGCACCATTGTATGGGAAGTGTCTTCATCTAGCCTGATATACTATGTGCTCATGGTGCTTCTCCTCAAATCTGGCCAGCTGTCATAAGTATCAGTGTATCTAAAGCCCACTCCTTTTTCTTAGATAAGATTTGGATAGAACCCCTGTCAGGTTTTTATTGCTGTTTGTGTCCCCATTAGGGACATTTACTTTGTATTCTATGCTTATGTACATTACATGATTTTATTCATCTTCCTGGTTTTCTTTGGGCACTGGTGACATCCCCAATTCTTCCAGCTGCCCTGTGGGAAGTTTATATCACTAGTGTCTTGCAGCTGCCCCCCTGGGAAAGCTACGTCACAGTTGCCCTGCAGCTGCGCCCCTGGGAAGACTACGTCGCAGTTGCCCTGCAGCTGCCCCCCTGGGAAGGCTATGTCGCAGCTGCCCCCCTGGGAAGGCTACGTCACAGTTGCCCTGCAGCTGCGCCCCTGGGAAGACTACGTCGCAGTTGCCCTGCAGCTGCCCCCCTGGGAAGGCTATGTCGCAGCTGCCCCCCTGGGAAGGCTACGCCGCAGTTGCCTTGCAGCTGCCCCCCTGGGAAGGCTACGTCGCAGCTGCCCCCCTGGGAAGGCTACGTCGCAGCTGCCCCCCTGGGAAGGCTACGTCGCAGTTGCCTCGCAGCTGCCCCCCCTGGGAAGGCTAAGTCGCAGCTGCCCCCCTGGGAAGGCTACGTTGCAGTTGCCTCGCAGCTGCCCCCCTGGGAAGGCTACGTTGCAGTTGCCTCGCAGCTGCCCCCCTGGGAAGGCTACGTTGCAGTTGCCTCGCAGCTGCCCCCCTGGGAAGGCTAAGTCGCAGCTGCCCCCCTGGGAAGGCTAAGTCGCAGCTGCCCCCCTGGGAAGGCTAAGTCGCAGCTGCCCACCTGGGAAGGCTACGTCGCAGTTGCCTTGCAGCTGCCCCCCTGGGAAGGCAACGTCGCAGTTGCCTTGCAGCTGCCCCCCTGGGAAGGCAACGTCGCAGTTGCCTTGCAGCTGCCCCCCTGGGAAGGCAACGTCGCAGTTGCCTTGCAGCTGCCCCCCTGGGAAGGCAACGTCGCAGTTGCCTTGCAGCTGCCCCCCTGGGAAGGCAACGTCGCAGTTGCCTTGCAGCTGCCCCCCTGGGAAGGCAACGTCGCAGTTGCCTTGCAGCTGCCCCCCTGGGAAGGCAACGTCACAGTTGCCTTGCAGCTGCCCCCCTTGGAAGGCAACGTCACAGTTGCCTTGCAGCTGCCCCCCTTGGAAGGCAACGTCACAGTTGCCTTGCAGCTGCCCCCCTGGGAAGGCAACGTCACAGTTGCCTTGCAGCTGCCCCCCTGGGAAGGCAACGTCACAGTTGCCTTGCAGCTGCCCCCCTGGGAAGGCAACGTCACAGTTGCCCCCCTGGGAGGGCTAAGTCGCAGCTGCCCCCCTGGGAAGGCTACGCTGCAGCTGCCCTTCAGCTGCCCCCAGGGAGTGCTATGTCTTCAGTACCAATTGACACTGGTGACCTAGCCCTGGGAAGGTTATGTCAACAGTGTCTTCCAGGGAGATCTTGTGTAAAATGCAAGATTTCAGTGATCTTTATTTTATTGTTTATACATTACCATGGCTACAGCAACTTGCGAGTCAAGTAGCTTAATGGTTCACGTGTTGCTGAAGCCTTAGCAATGTATAAAAAATATCAAACTGCGGCAGATCTCATTCAGCATGTACAAAAGATGTAGCGCTGGTGTCACTGGTGATCCTGCCCACTGATGACGTCTCTTGACTCAAGTTCCCACATGAGGAGATGGAATGGAGCATTAGCATACGGAAACACTGAAAGAAATAAGGCAATGATGGCGGTTTCATATAAGGAGGAGGAGAAGAAAATCCTCCTAAGTTGTCACCAGAACATCAATAGAAGGGAAGTCTTTCAGTGTGGACATTCTGATGACAATTGTAGAAGATAACTACATAACAAATGGGACTTTTACTGTGCCAAAAAGAATCTGAACAGATCACATATATAAAAACCTTGTGTTTATTAGAAAAAATGCGTTCACACAAAGTTTTTATACTGTATGGCCGGGTTCACACTGGAACGACTAACGCTCCAACATTGGGAGCACATGTCGCATGACGTGTGAAAATCAATATTTCCCTATGGGAGCTGTCTTAACTGGTCCGACTTTGAAAATGCTCCCTGCACGACTTTGATCCTACTTTAGCCCCTTGAATATCACTGAAGTCGGTTCGCCATCCTAATTGATCTGATGTTGGCATGTGACTTGTACTCTGATGATCTTGAAGGGGAACTTCACGCCACAAATAAGAGCATACCAGGCCCTTCATTCTGGTATGGATTTTAAGGGGAGCCCCCATGCCGAAAAAACAAAGTGTGCCCCCCCCCCCCCCCAAAATCCCTACCAGACCCTTATCTGAGCATGCAGCCCAGCAGGTCTGGAAAGGGGGTTGGGACAAGCGAGTGCCCCCCCTCCTGAACCAGACCGCATGCCATCAACATGGGGGGGTGCTTTGGGGCAGGGGGGACCAGGGGACAAGGGCCTCTTCCTGACAACCCTGGCCGCTGGTTGTCAGGGTCTGCAGGCGGGGGGGGGGCTTATCAGAATATGGAAGCCCCCTTTAACAAGGGGGTACCCACCCTTTGTGAATGAGTATATAGGGTACATTGTACCCCTAACCACCCAAAAAAAAGTGTCAAAAATAAAACGCATTACACATGTCTTTAAAGTCATTTATTAAGCGAGTTCTGGCATCTCTTCAGATTTCTTCTCCCCTCTCCTCCGGCTCTTCTGCCTCTGCCGATCCTTCTCCGCTCTCCGGGTCTTCTAGCCCTCTCCGGTTCTTATCCCTGTGTCTGCTGTCTTCTGCCCCTGCCGGGTCTTCTCCGCTATCTTCTCGCTCTTTTGCTGGGTCTTCGCCCTCTGGTCTTCGCCCTCTGGTCTTCTTTCGATGTTGACTTGACGCTCTCTCCCACTCTAATGCTGGGTGCGCAGTGTGCGACTACTTATATTGGCATGGGGCTAGGTCACCGGGTGATGCCATCCGGAGGCCCTGCCCCTTATGTCACCACCCCATTATACCCCTAGTTCGGCGTAGGGAGTTCCCCTTAAAATCCATGTCCAGACTGAAGGGCCTGGTATGGTCTTTGAGGGGGAACCCATGCCGTTTTTTTTTTTTTTTTCTTAACATTTGGGGCAGAGTTTTTCCTAAAGATTCATACCAGACACAAAGTGCCTGGTATTGTTGGGATCAAAGTCGGGTCCCTGTTCATTGAAGTCTGACGGCTTCCGGACTTCAAGTTGCAGTCGGATCCACAGACTGTCGTGTCGTACCAGTGTGAACCCGGCCTAATCACCATGTCGGATGTCACAAGTCAGATGGTTAGGACAAGGATCCGACTTCAATGATATTCAATAGGACCAAAGTACTTGGTGCAGGAACCTTTTTCAAAGTCAGACCAGTTAAGATGGCTCTCATAGGGAGTCATTGATTTACACACGACGTGTGCTTCCAAAGTCTGAGTGTATGTCGTACCAGTGTGAACACGGCCTTTGGCATGCTAATAGTACTATTGTGTGATTATTCTCTATTGCGAATTACAGGGATGTGGTTCCTTTGGTCTATCCATGTAGCCACTTTATTTGATTATGAACTGTAGATGAGGGCATTTTCTTCACTATGCAGAGATTTTCTCACTTCTTGTGTCTAAGGCCTCATTCAGACGAGGCGGATCCGCTTGCACGGAGTCCGCCTCTGTCTGCCAGCTCACTGGGAGATCTCTCCATTGATCTCCGCTGAGCTGGTGGATGAAGGGTCCCTCTCTGCTCATAGAGCAGGGAGGGGCTTGTTGATCGCCGCTGGATTTTATGGAAAGATTGGATGAAAACGGACAGCATGTCACTGCATCAAAACCACACTTTTTTTTTTTTCCTTCCACCTGCTGATCTGGCCAGTACATGTGTTAAAAAAATTTAACATCCTTGAACAGACCTAGCTGTCCAGCAAAATTGGCAGAGGTTTGAGAAAAAATATTTTGACATGTGCGCTGTAAAACAAATGACCCCTAATGATGATATCGGATCAGGATCCCTGCTGTGCTGTTTCAAACACCTAGTTTCACTGATGCTGTAACATACAGGCAGCAGTATACTTCTGGCACTGCGGGATGGAGAGCTGCAGCTCTAACAGTGAAGGATTCTGTCATCTGCCCTCCTTTTTCCTCTTTCCTCATCCATTCACAAAAAGCCTTGTATCTGTTGAAGGCATATAAAAATATAATGTCAATTCTGAAATATATGTTTCAAAAATTGTACTTTGTTCTAAAAAAAAAAAAAAAAAGCGTCAAGCCACAAAAAGACCCATTGACTTCTTTCCTATTTTAGATTCCAGGAAAATAAGTTACTACATTTTACAGTTCTGCTTTTTAAAAAGATTGTTCCTCCCTGAAAAATGAAGTGAATATTTAGTAACTTAAACGCTCACTAGTCATATCCTGTTTAAAGTTCTGCAAACTGCAATGGTCGTAGTAACAACTGCACTCTAAAACTATGTGTATATATGTATATGTGTGTGTGTGTGTGTGTATATGTGTGTATATTATATATAATATAGGCAGGCGGTGCTCTTAAGTAGAATGCAAGAACATTGATCCTGCTGGGATGGATGTGCTTCCATGCCTAGCGAGGTCATTTTAAAATGGGGAAACTGGCAGGATCACCAGGTATTTCACACAAAGGAAGCAATAAAAGGATACTTTTTAGCACAAGTACCTAGTACAACAGACACATACCAGAAAACTGAAATGTTGGGGCAACACACTTTTACCACTTATGCCCCGGAAGGATTTACCCCCTTCCTGACCAAGCCCTTTTTTGTGATAAGGCAGTGTGTCGTTTTACTTTGACAGTTGCACGGTCGTGCGACGTTGTACCCAAACAAAATTGACGTTGTTTTTTTCCCCACAAATAGAGCTTTTTTTTTTTGGTGTTATTTGATTACCTGTTTTTATTTTTTGCGCTATAAACAAAAAGAGCGACAAGTTTGAAAAAAAAAAAGCAATATTTTTTTTCCTTTTTGCTATAATAAATATCCCCAAAAAATATATATAAATAAATACATTTTTTCCTCAGTTTAGGCCAATATGTATTCTTCTACATATTATTGGTTAAAAAAAAAAATCGCAAAAGGCGTATGTTGATTGGTTTGCGCAAAAGTTATAGCGTCTACAAAATGGGGAATAGATTTATGGCATTTTTACTAATTTTTCATATTTTTTTTTTTTTTGTAGTGGCGATTATATAGATGGAGAGATAGATGGATAGTTATGAGATATAATAAATATATATCTCTATCTCTCTATCTCGACTGACATTGCGGCGGACAGATCGGACACTTTTGGGACCACTGACATTTATACAGCGATCAGTGCTATAAAAATGCACTAATTACTGTGTAAATGTCACTGGCAGGGAAGGGTTTAACTCTGCTCCCTCAGCATGTTCCAACTGTGGGGGGGGGGGGGGGGGGGGGGATGGGCTCACTAGAACATGACAGATCACTGCTTCCGATGACGGGGAGCAGTAGATCCCTGTCATGTTGCAAGGCAGAACAGGGAAATGCCTTGTTTACAAAGGCATCTCCCCGTTCTGCCTCTTCATGTCACAATCGCGGACACCGATGACAGAGTGACGTACGGGTACGTGGTTTTGTGTACCCGTGCCACTTGGCCGACGTATATCGGCGTGAGTTGGTCGGCAAATGGTTAAGGCAGAATTCCAAGCAAAAATCTCAATCTCAATGTTTTTTTTTTTTTTTTTTTTTATATTAGCCTTGTAGCAGCAAGTCATATGCACAGTTGAACAACCTTCACTTCCTGAAATCCTGGTTTTAGTGTTCTCCCTCAGATGGCTAACCATATAAGCTGTAGAAGAAGTCCACACTTTCCTATGAATGAAATGTGATCTGTGAATGGAGGATGGTCGATTGATTAAAAGGTCTGCCCCCTCCATTCATAGATCACGTTTCATTTATAGAATCTGTAGTATGGCTACTATGAATGGAGGGGGTGGGAGGAAAGGGCGGGCATAGTCGGCGCCCGTCACAACTCCCTCTGCTCTTTTTTTAACCCCCGTTGCTCTAGAACAGGGGTCTCCAAACTATGGCCATCCAGTTGTTCAAGAACTACAATTCCTATCATGCCTTTGATTTGAGAGAATAAAAATTTCAAGGGGAGCAGGCATCGGAAACCCAAGGGACACAGCAGATTAATATCAAATCATGACATTTTTTTTTTTTTTTTTTTTTTTTGTTGCTTAGGCTTTTAAAGGTTATTCATAACTGCAATCTGTAAAGTAGCTGCTTTAAAAAAGAAAATGCAGAACTGATTTTTATTTGTGATGACTTGTAGTCCTATGATGAAAGAATTCTTGACCAACATCTGTACTGCTCACTTCCTGCCATGGACACTCCCTCTTCTATCTAGGTAGATATATCTATCACAGTATCTCACAAAAGTGAGTACACCCCTCACATTTTTGTAAATATTTTATTATCTCTTTTCATGTGACAACACTGAAGAAATGACACTTTGCTACAATGTAAAGTAGTGAGTGTACAGCTTGTATAATAGTGTAAACTTGCTGTCCTCTCAAAATAACTCCAACACACAGCTATTAATTATGAAAGGAAGGGAATTTGGCGCTGCTTACAACAAATATTTAAAAATCGTGTATGATTAGAACTGTGGTGTCATATACAAATGATTTTTTTTATGTGTTAATATCCCAAATCTCCTTATAGCATAACTAAAAGTAAAAGCAAACTGAAAAAAAATTATGAACTTGTGTCTGTTGTATCCAGTATGATACCTTTTTAAAAAAAAATAAAATAAATAAAATAAAAAAATTCCTTAATAAATCCAGTAACATAAAAAATACACAAAACAAAACCAATGTAAAAAAAACAAACCAATATATAAGTCCAAATCTGTGATAAAGAACTATCCGCAATAAATGTCCATAATTCAAAAAATCCCAACATGACTTGTGCAGAATCCAGGTGATGACACTTTATCACAATTTCTGTGCAGAGAAATAAGGTGACCTTTCTGTGCTCCCCCTTTGTTTTATGCACTCACCAGAAAGCCCTAGCCCTGCAGGGGTAAAGAGCGTGTAGTCAGATATGCCTCTGGTCCTGGTGTCCCAATGATCAATAGGACTTCCTGCTCGTGTAATGGGGTGTCCACATAAAATTAATAGTAGAAACGGGCACTCCTAGCGTAAATCTGGTTTAAAAAAATAAAAATAAAAAGTATTTTCCAGAAGTAAAATCTTTTAAAAAGGAGCTTCAATTGCCCCAATTGGTATAGGCATACAAACAGTTTCCTGGGTCTGAACAGTGTGCGTTCCACAGACCAAATCACAAAAACAGGAAGTGATGTGAATGCGTACCAAGTCTGACTTACGCGTTTCGTCATTGGAAGTCGCCTGTGGATTAGCCATCTAGGCACACCCCACGTCCTTTATAGTAGGTGGAGGTGTTGTTGCAACTGTTTCCAATTAAGCCAAATCCCACTTCAAAAAACATTACAAAAACGAGGGTCTCTAGTATATCACAGAGTCCACCATAGAGGATGGCTATTGATCGTGAAGGAGTTCAAATATATAGTGAACTCTGGATGATTGGTATTGTTCATACAATAGACCAAGTATATAATAAATCACGGCATGTCCCCTTAGTGGTCTATATCAATAGTGCAGCAGTAGACCTCCACTTGCCAGATATTACCAGGTAAAACTTTACAATACGAAAATGTTAAATTTAAGCATGAAATTCAGAGAGTTTCAAAGGTTGTGTTCATATAACATTTTAATCAATCAATTTGATTCCTAATATACTCAAAAAAATTGAAATATAAAATACATATATGTGTATATATGCACATCATAATAAAAATGCGATTCGGCACTGCGTCGCTTTAACTGACAATTGCGCGGTCTTGCGATGTGGCTCCCGAACAAAATTGACGTCCTTTTTTCCCCACAAATAGAGCTTTCTTTTGGTGGTATTTGATCACCTCTGTTGTTTTGTTATTTTTTGCCCTATAAACAAAAAAAGAACGACAATTTTGGAAAAAAATGCAATATTTTTATTTATTTATTTAGCGTTTATTGATTGGTTTTGCAAAAGTCATAGCGTCTACAAAATAGGGCATCGTTTTATGGCATTTTTCTTTAAAAAAAATAGTTTTACTAGTAATGGCGGCGACCAGCGTTTTTTTTATTTATTTTTTTAATCGTGACTGCGACATTATGGCGGACACTTTTGGCGGTATTTTGGGACCATTCACATTTATACAGCGATCAGTGCGAATAAAAATGCACTGATTACTGTGTAAATGTGACTGGCAGTGAAGGGGTTAAGTGTGTCCTAGGGAGGGATTCTAACTGTGGGGGGAGGGGCTACGTGTGACACGACACTGATCACCGCTCCCGATCACAGGGAGCTGTGATCAGTGACAGTGTCACTAGGCAGAACATGGAAATGCTTGTGAGACGATCGCGGGTATCCCCGCGAACATCGAGTCCGCAGGACCCGTGGTCAGACTCGCGGAGCTCGTGGCAGGTGCCTGCTAGCCAGACCTCGCTAGATCACATACAATAACGTGATTTCGCACAGCGGAGCCAACCTTCCGCAGTAAAATTGCGGTGGCTGATCCACAAGCGGTTAAAGTATATCCTGAGCCATTTTTCTTGTTAAGAAAAAGTATATCTTGAGCCATAAAGTTTGTGTGTTTTTGTGTTATGATCGTGGGAAAGTGTCAGGTTATTCTTGTCATTTGTTTACCCGCTGAGGAAATTCACTTTCACTAGTGAATTGCATTCAGGCAGCCCATAGAAGTGGATGCACAGTGACGGTAGAGACACAATCGCATGTCAAACTTTGAAATGTCTGCAGGAGCTGTTGCATGTATCCAAATGTAGAGGCGACGTGTTCATATCTGTACACCAGCTCCTGCCGCATGTCAAACTTTGACATGCAGTTGTGTCAGCGATGTGTGTGCATCCGCTTCTATGGGCTGCCTGCATGTAGCTCCAAGGCACACTTTTGCCAGTGGCTCTGCACAGAGAACAGCAGTAATCTGCCATCTGAATGAGCCCTAAGGCTGAATATGGCTTTCCTTATTCCTTTTTTATTTTATTTTATTTTTTTTTTTCCCCCGAAGATCATCTCTTGCATCTAGGTGTGTAAATGTATGCTTCGTATTGTGTTGAACATCTAGCAAAGGACATTGAGATGTACACATTAAAAGTCAATGTAGATCCCGAAACCATGAATATTGTTATTCCCCGGTGTTGTATCTCATCTAGTCCGATGTTGGAATAATCTTCCGTTAAGAAGGAATGCTTCTGGTCTAGTCACAACTCTGAGTTGGTGAATGTTGTCTTTGTGTAAGTCAATCGGGGGAGCTGAAACTGAGCACAAAACACAGAGCTGCTGTTACAGAGCTCCCATAGCTTTAACCTGAGTGTATATAAGGAAGTCGGCAGCCAAACTTGCTCAATAGTGGCTTTCTTGTATCTAAACCTCAAGTTTACAAACTTTCAGATGTCGCCTTTCTCTGTGGACCGAGGGCATTAAGCATAAGAATACTTTTAAGAAATAACATACAAACTGCCTAAATATTTAAAAAAAACTAATTGGGTGTTTTTGTTTGTGGCACATAATCTCCATAACCCTTAGGTTTTCATTAACTGGAGCATAATTTAATATTTATAGAGATCTTTTTGTTTTTATTTTAAACAATGTATATTCCTCCATGGTAGTACATAGAAAAAATCAGAACTATAAGCCGCTCTGCTTTGATACAACATTACATATATATTTTTTTCATTACAAGCAGTGTAAGTACCTAGGGTTAAAGTAGTTGTAAACTCTCCCCCACAACTTTGTCCCATGTAAATCAGCATAAAAAAAAAACAGAATTAACACTGCTTGTAGATATCTCCTTACTTGCTTAGTATTGTTGTAATCCTTTTTGTTCTTTAGAATGATGTCACTGAGCATGCCCAGATCTCCCCTGATCTGTGTACTTGTCTATCTATTATCAGGAATTCCTACAGCACACAACACTGAAATCCCAGGAAACTGCATAATCACTCAGAGCTTCCTCCTACACCCCATGTGATCATGTGACATCACATGCAGTGTAAACCTGGCCATTGGACAGCATTACTGCAGTCTTAGCTGAAGCTGATAAGACTGACAGAGGCAAACGCTAGATAATCGGCACAAGTAAATACTATGAAATAAAGCAAGTCAGCTATGAACAGGGAAGCAGGGTTGCCATAGAAACGTTGGATTGAGAAGGAGGTTAGGTTAACAGTACAGGAAATGCTCAATGTAAGGGCGGAAATGCACTCCACTGTGGACTCAGAAAACAATAATTAAAGTACACCAAAAAAAAAAAAAATAGCTTAAAAATCATAAAAAAAGGGGGGTCCCTCGTAGTCTGCCTCCTTCAGTGCCCGGGCACTGACATCACTGTCATCTGGGACCTGTCACGTGTCCCAGATGACTGCGCGGCCTATCGCGGCGAGCGGCGCCGCTCTCGCATGCGCAGTGGGTGCCCAGCTGTGAAGCCACAGCCGGGTGCCCACAGTAAGAATGCCGGGGGCGCCACGAGCGGAGCGGGGAACGAGGGGGGCTTTATTCCCCCGCATCGCTGGACCCTGGGACAGGTAAGTGTCCGATTTATTAAAAGTCAGCAGCTGCAGTATTTGTAGCTGCTGACTTTTAAAAAAAATTTTTTTTTTTTTGGGGGCACCCCACTTTAAGCACTTGCCGCCTGCCCTATTGTAAAAGGACGTCGGCAAAGTGGTTGTCAAATGCTAACCGGACGTCCTCAGGATTTTGAGTCTCTGTGCGCCCCCGGGGGCGCGCATCGCGGCGATCGTTGCTGCGGGGTGTCAGTCTGACACCCCGCAATTACGATCTTGGTAAAGAGTCTCCGACAGAGACTCTTTACCACGTGATCAGCCGTGTCCAATCACAGCTGATAACAGTGTAAATAGGAAGAGCCGGTGATCGGCTTTTTCTCACTCGCGTCTGTCAGGCGCGAGTAGAGGAGAGCCGATCGGCTGCTCCTCTGACAGGGGGGGTCTGTGCTGATCGATTATCAGGGCAGCCCCTCCCCGAGGATGCCCACACTGGACCACCAGGGATGCCGCCAGACCACCAGGGATGCTTAGCACAAGGTATGCCACCCTAGACCACCAGGGATGACACGCAGTGCCCACAATGGATGCCAATCAGTGCCCACAATGGGCATCACTGATGGGCAGCATTGTTTTGTACTAATGGATGCCAATCAGTGCCCATCCGTGCCACCTATCCATGCCGCCTCATCGGTGCCCATCTGTGCCGCCTCATCGGTGCCCATCATATATTATTTTTTTTTAATTTCGGTCTTTTTTTATTTGTTTAGCAAAAAATAAAAACCCCAGAGGTAAATAAAAACCACCAAAAGAAAGCTCTATTTGTGGGAAAAAAATGATAAAAATTTCATTTGGCTACAGGGTAAGCATGACCGCGCAATTGTCATTCAAAATGCGACAGCGCTGAAAGCTCAAAATTGGTTTGGGCAGGAAGGTGTTTAAGTGCCCAGTATTGAAGTGGTTAAGATGGCGCTGCCTAACCCCTGGAAACAAGTTTTTTTTTAAAGTTTCTTTAAACAGTAAGTAATATGCGATTTGGGCTGGATTACAGTGGCTATAGTTTGATAATTACTTATTATAATGGACTAAATGAAAAGAAGCACCAGAGATGTTAGGAGAGTTTACTAAACCCACAACCGTAAAATCAGTCTGTATATGCAGTAAAGCACGCTTGTTAAACTCACTGTGGAGCCTAAGGGGTTAATCCTGTCTTCTCTGTTCGTCCCCTTCTTCCACTGTCCCCAATTCATCTCCTGCTAGTACAGAGCCCTGGGGGCATCCTGCACATGCTCAATTTGGTGTGTATTGCTAGAGTTTTTTTTATTTTTGTTTTGGGAGGGTGCATGTTATTAGCACAGGGCAAATCAGCACTGCCCAGACAGAGGGTCAGGGATCATGTAGCCTCATAGAATAGTGGAGAATGAAAACTCCTCCTATGAGCTTTAACAAGTACTGCTGATGAGAAAAGGTATTTAGCAGTTTATATTTCTTAAAAAAAAAAGTAAAACCTTGGATTGCAAGTATCTTGGTCTGCAAGTGTTTTACAAGAAGAGCAAATTTTTTTTTTTTAAATACATTTTAACTTGATAAACGAGCGAGGTCTTGCAATATAAGTAGCTTTGGATCCGACTTGTGAGACTCCAATATGTAGATATTTGCCAGCATTTTCGTCATCGCATGCCTGATGAAGGGGTCCTGCATGGCTCAGAAACGTTGCAATACACTGTTTTGTGATGTGATCATTCTTTGAATAAAAAAAAAAAACGTTTGGACGAATTGATGATCCTTTGTGTGTTGGCAAATATCTACATATGCCATAGGTTCCAGTATCCAGATGGCTGTTGCTACAGCACCCACCCTATATTTTAGAGCTTATTCCAGGAACATATGCGATGGGAATATGGACTGTGGATTGTGACCCTCCAAGTCACGCGACATGTGAAATCCCATGTTAGTCAATGAGAGCGGTCTTCATTTGCACTACTGAAGTCGCTCCAACTTTAGAAAAGTTTCCTGTACTACTTCAATGCGACTTGTGCCCATAGACTTTAACCACTTCACTCAAATCGACATTCCGGTATGTCGGCTTGAAGAAGAGGATGTATCAGGGTAAAGCCTGCAGGCTCTACCCAGATACCGTTTTTCAGAGCGTGTGGTTGGCTATCTGGTGATAACGGCCGATCGGTCGGCAACCGTTCAGCCGTTATCCCAGGCAGTCCCCTCCTCCCGCCGTTGTCCGCCACTCTTCCTGGGCCTGCTGTCCCCCTGGGAATGAAGCCATCATAAAATTCCGGAAGCGACGACACAACGTCACTTCCGGTTTACTCGGCTGCCAGTGGCTCCGATTTAAATTTTTTTTTTTTTTTTCAGAATCACTGATTTTTGGCGATCTGAATACTTTGAAGTGCAATGAAGGTATTTGGGATCTTTTAGACCCCAGATCCCTTCATAAAGAAGACCTGTCCCCGCCTATTATTGTCATAAGGCAAGTTTACATGCCTTGTAAACACAATAAAAGACTGTGTTAAAAAAAAAAAAAAAAAAAAAAAAGGGTGTTTCAAATCACACGTGTGTAGTATCTCCGCGATTGGCAGAGTGTGATTATTCTAGCACAAGACCTCCTCTGTAACTCTAACCTGGTAACCGTTAACATTTTTTAAAGCGTCGCCTATAGAGATTTTTAAGTACCGTCGTTTGTTGCCATTCCATAAATGTGCGCAATTTTCAACCGTAATATGTTTGCCATCTATTTCCTCGGCGTAACATTCTCTTTCACAATATACAAAAAAATTGGTCTAACTTTACTGTTTTCTTATTTTTGTATTTAAAAAGGTTATTTTTTCCAAAAAAAAAAACGCGTTTGAAAGACCGCTGCGCAAATACCATGTGATATAAAATATTGCAATGACCGCCATTTTATTCTCCAGAGTTTTTGCTAAAAAAATAAATATAATGCTTGGGGGTTCCAAGTTATTTTCTTGGAAAAAATACTGATTTTAAAGCGGAGCTACACTGCCCCTGACTTTTTTTTTATTTTTTTTTCAAAGGTCCTTAATAAATAATCTTTTTGGTAATTGATTCACTCACCAGTCCGGTTTCTTGCACTTTAGCCTTTCGTTTTTTCTATTCAAAATTGACTTTATAAAAAGTCTCTTTGTTTTCTCCATCTTGCCTGTGGGCGAGTGAAACCTCCAGGCGTTCTCTTCCTGGATTTCACTGACGCCCATTAATTGAAATCTCGCGCATGCGCCGTCAGCATCTCCTGTTGCCATCACAACGGCGGCGGTGAAAGTGGCGTTTTTTGAAACTCCCACCGAACGTGACTGTTGTGGTGATCACGTTCGATTCGAAGTCTTGCGCTATCTCGGGCCAGGCCGCCGCGCTGACTCCTGGGAGCTATGACACAAGCTCCCAGGAGACAGTGCGGGCTAGGGGATATTACGAAATAGCCGTAATATCCCCGCCCATATCCGAGGGAAGGAGAACCCAGGAAGCAAAGAAAACAACTAAAGGTAAGTATTAAAAAAAAAAAAAAAGCCTACCCTTTCGGATCGAGGGAAGGTGAGTATTTTTTTTTTTTTTTTTTTATAGGTTTAAAAAACGGGTGGCGCTCCGCTTTAACTTGTAAACAAGAAGTGTCAAAAATTAGCTCGGTCTGTGGTTAAGGGCTCATGCACACTGCAGCTCAAAGAAGCTTCTCCTACAGGCTTTTGAGCTTTTTTGAGCTCTCATTTTCTCTGTCTGGAAACTTCCCTCTGTTAGCCAATGTGTCCATGCACACTATGGCTTTTTCAGGAGTTTACAGGCATATGCTCTTACAGGCAGAAAAATAACACCAAACTCGCGTCTTTGAGCGGAGCTTTCAAGCAGAAAAGACACTTAAGTGCCCAAAAAACATTTCCATTATTTCTTATGGTGAAATGCACTTTGATATACAAGTGCTTTGGAGTACAAGCATGTTTCCGCAACAAATTGTGCTCGCAATCCAAGGTTTAACTGCAATTGCATTTCCATGTTCTGTGTACTGTGGGAGACCAGATATTATGAATGCAGGGTCCTGGGTTTAGTAACAAGGCTGATGTCAACTTTGTGCAAACCAAGAGGAGAAGCAGCGTGCCCAGCTGAGAGAGATGAGCTTATTAGTCTACTGCTTCTTCTTTTCACTGTCCAATCAAAGCTAGGAGAGGGGCAGGACCTGTAATGCGGCCTACACACGGTCGGAATTTCCGATGGAAACAGTCCGATGGGAGCTTTTCATCGGATTTTCCGACCGTGTGTATGCCCAACGGTCTTTTTCTGTCAGAATTTCCGACGGACTTTGAATTGATAACCTGTTCTCAATTTTTCCGACGGAAAACCTTTTCTATCGGATTTTCCGATCGTGTGTATGCAATTCCGACACGCAAAATCCGACGCATGCTCGGAAGCATTAAACTTCCCTTTTTTTAGTGCTGTCGAACGTGTTTTATGCCGCTGTTATTGACCGTCGGAATTTGGTGTGATCGTGTGTAGGCAACACAGCTTGAGCGGAATTCCGTCGGAAAAACCGGCAGAGTTTTTTCCAACGAGAATTCCGATCGTGTGTACGCGGCATAAGTGTTCCACAGTTGTAAAACAAAAAGAAAACAACCCTCACTAGGTGATCAATGTGCATTTCAGTGGTTTGTGTATTTAGATGTTTACCTGGTGTTCAGCTGGAACATATAGCACAAATGCACATAGTTTAACAAAACTGCATATATTCCAAGTTGCATTGAATATTTCTTTTACTAATACTAATGTTGCACTGATGTTTGTCTTTTTGCATCACAGGTAGATCCAAAGGACTACATGTTTAATGGCTTAAAGGACCAGACAGTAGGACGGTTGCCAGATAAAGTCGCAGGCCAACAATTTGTAATCCAGGAATGTGAGAACTGCAACATCTATATACTTGACCATTCTGCAACCATCACTATTGATGACTGTACAAACTGCCGCATCTTCTTAGGGCCTGTAAAGGGCAGCGTGTTCTTTCGTGACTGTAAAGATTGCAAATGCATTGTGGCCTGTCAGCAGTTCCGCACTAGAGACTGCAGGAAAATGGATATATTTTTATGCTGCACCACACAGCCAATCATAGAATCCTCCACTGGAATGAAGTTTGGATGTTTCCAGTTCTACTACCCAGAACTTGCAGGACAGTTCAAGGATGCAGGACTGAGCATCTTCAACAACACATGGAGCAACATCCACGACTTCACTCCCGTGTCGGGAGAGACCAACTGGAGTCTTCTTGCAAGTGACTGTGCAGTGCAAGATTGTGTGCCCCTTCCTGACTCCGAGGAACTGAAAGCAGTACGCATTTCTACAGATGGTAACCGGAGCATAGTGCCAGTCACTTGGGGACAGCGTCTGAAAAAAAGTGATGAGTCCTGCTTGGTGGTTTTCTTTGCTGGAGATTACACCATAGCCAATGCCAGGAAGATGATTGATGAGGTAATGAGGAAGTTTTCACTAGAAAAGCTCCTAGAATTTCCTGCATTGATACTAAAGTATCTCGGGGAAATGCCAACTAGTTTGGCAGCTTGTATATTTATGCAAACATTTGGGCAAGGCGAGCCACTGCAAGTCAGCACAAATACATTCCTGGCATGTTACAATATATAGCAACAGTATTTCCCCAAAAAGTTCTGTATTTTAATCATTAAAAGGCAGTCTTTGAACTGGAATCAAGTGCCTTTGTCTAGGCTGAGAGGATGTCGACTATTTTGAATAGTACATTCTTCAGGATTCACATGATTGTCATCTCTGAGCCAGCATCTCATACTAGGAAGTAGAATCTGTTCCTTAATGATGGCTGAAAAACATGGCACCATCCTTTTGGATATAAAAACCTATGCAGGAATTGTCAGGGGAAGTACTAAGATATTCAAAAGTGTTACTGTTACGCATTACTTGGCATGCATGGAAATTTTTTTTTTTTTTTTAGGTTTATTTTATAGTGTATTTCCACTTTTGCAGCCACATTTGGGACAACACCTGGTTTATATTTGGTACATGTTCTCATCCACATAGCATAATGTCAAAAAATATTTCAAAATGGTAGCTTACCATTTCATATGCACTTTACTGACCCTTCTTAGTTCTCTACCTTTATGAGGGGGGCTGGGGAGCTGTGTATGCCATAATGGACTTTTTCTGTACTGTGCTGGCAGATATCATTATCTGTGTAAAGTAGATTTGAACACAGTCTGCCTAACAAATGCCTAAAGCAGTTGTTCAGTCTGGTTAAAATCTACAGCTACAAATCCTGCAGTTGCTGACTATTAATATAAGGTCACTTACCTATTCAGGGATCCAGCGCCATCCTTCCCCTAATTCTTCACTGGCCTAACTGTGAGCAGCCGCCTATGCAGCTTTTGGCTTCTTGGCGAGCTGCATTTTGTGAATGGTCCTGCAGTCTTCTGGGACCTGTGACAAGGTGATCCAGGTGGAAGTGGCAGCCGGTATCTGTCAAAACCAGTTACCCGTGCTCTCCCCTCCCAAAAATAAAAATGACATGCCAAATATGGGGGAGGAAGGGGGATGAGGAGCAGTGTGAATGGGAACACATAAACATATAGTGGGGTTTTCTCAAGTTTGATTGCAAAAGTAGAAATACGTTTTATGGGATTATTGAAACCTTACCCAGGATTGTTTGTTTGTTTTATAGAAAGATTGCACAAATTACAAAAGAGACAGGTTTATTTGAGCAGTGACAAAAGCAGCGCAGTAGCGCAAAGCTTTAGCTTACTTTTTTTTTTTAAATATTGGGCAATCAGAATAATACTTTGATATCTGCATTATTTAAGAGAACGTGTCAAGGTATAATCAACAGCAGGAGTATGTCATCCCTCAATTCTGGAGAAAGGTTAAAAATCCGTAAGCACATTAATCATCTTGCTGAGATCTGTGGTATGTTGGCTGCAGTGCACGAATATGAGTGACACCATCTTTCAGGAACCAGTATGTGGCTGATCTCTTAAAACCCCTTCCAGACAGAGGGGATATGACAAAACATGCCTGTTTGCCTTGTGCACAGTTCAGTAAGGGCTGTGTACTGAGGCAGTTAGTTGCATTGTGATATGTTCTTTAAAAATAAACACTAAAGCCCATTCACACTGGTGCGGTTTGGTAGCGTGCTTGGCACTCCAACACACCTGCATGCAGAGAACTGCAACACATAGTAACCCACTACTGTGGGTCTGTTTTTCTGTGCATTTCCAGCCCCTTTAAATGAATAAACTGCTATTGAAGCTTGCGTCAACATGTGCCTTAGTGTCCACTAACGCAACTATTTAGTGTGACTGCGCCCTTAAGTTTAACACACACACCCTGGAATTCATAAAGACAAATTCTGCGAAAGTGTCTCATATGCTTTCTAAAAGTGGTTTAGAATGTGCCAAATTCATATACCTGTCTAGAGGTTGTACTTGAATTTGGCTCATGCTGCGCCACTTTCAGAATGCATGAGAGACGCTTTTGCCAAATCTGTCTGAGACAATTTTTCTCTCTACACCAAAAGAGAGTTGGTCCTAATTAGCTCCACTTTTACATTTTGGCGCATTTAATGTGACTCAATGTAAATTGGCAATTTTACAACTAACTGAATTTGGTGCACATGTCGCTGTCAGAACCACAAGTGTTGCAAATGCTTCATGAATTTGGCTCAATGAATTCCCTCCCCACAGTGTGTAATATATGGCATTAGATCCATTTAAAAAAAAAATAAAAAAATAAACTTGCATATAAAGAGCTTGAAGAAAAACTACCTTTTTTTTTTTTTTTTTTTGTTCTACTTAAAATATAATCTCCCTTCCCCAACAAGTCCTCCATTTACCTGAATAAATAACCTATGCGCTACCCCTAAAAGAACAAATAATAAATCAACTTAACTTAAAGATGCTGCTAACACCTATAATGTGTTCCTACACTGATAAGTCTAAAAAAAAGTGACTGGGTGCAGAGCTGCCCCTACCTAGAACGTATAACTGACAAATAATATAATAAATACATAAACAATACTGAAACCTATATCACAGTGTTCCTGTGTGCTCGAAGAAAAAAATGTGCAATCCAATTTTTCCCAAATTCACCCAGTCATGTTTCTTTATCCTCCATTTACCTGTTCAAGATCGATCTTTAACATAGGACTGCTGCTTGCTGCACAGTGTTTTCACAGAAACACTCCTGGTTTGGCAGCACAAGTGCAGTAGATTCCCTATTCACTCCTATGGGAAGGCTTTCAAATGATGATGCCCCACAACAAAGTTTTTTGTGTGGATTGTAAGCAGGTAACTTTTTGCTGACCTGTTTATAATACCCCAATGCACACTATGCACAGTGCCAAACAATTTACTGCTTGGTAAAACTTCTGTCACCGCAGGGAAACACAGGAAACAATTGTTTCCTATGTGTCCCATTCACACTGCAACACAGCTTAGCGCTGTGCTAAAATGCAGATCCACTGCATTTTATCGCCGAGCACCTGCCAGAATTGCACTGTGATGTTGCACAGCACACTGTCGGACATTGCAGTGAATCAAGTATAAGTTTTGTACATTTCAAATAAAGCTCATACCAAAAAAAAAGAGTAGTGCAATGAATCGCGCACCACGCTCCCCCCCCCCCCTAGCGCAGCCGGAGCGGTGAATTGTCTCTAAAGGTTTTTTAAACACACCCTCTGCCCCTTTTTTGTCTTTTTTTATATATATATATATATATATATATATATATATATATATATATATATATATATATATATATATATATATATATATATATATATATATATATATATATATATATATATATATATATATATATATAACACACATATATATTGTGTGTGTATTATCTTTTTTTTTTTTTCTTTTACTCCTATTAACTATTTCCTTAAATTACAGATGGTTGGCAAAGATTTCATACTTATCCAGACAAAGGAAGTTGCAATGAAACCAGAAGATGCAAGAAGAGTCTTCAGAGACCAAGCCACAGAATTCATTCCATTATTGGAGAAAGGTAAAACATTTGATCCAGTTTTATATGTACTGTAGCGCCCTGAATGAATCTGGTGTGGAATAGTTATGGTGGAATTCAAGAGCCAATCAATCCAGTTGTTTGTTTACACAAATAAGCCAGTCTCTCTCCATCTCCCCTGAAAAAATTGTAAGTTCTACCTTTTTGTGGAATGGTAAAAATGAAAGGTACACAAAACTGTAAACAACTGTCTCAAAAAATCTGGAGGTTTTCATTTTTTACTTGCAGCCATCAGTTTATAAAAGAGCCCCCAAACTATACATTTATTTATTTTTTTTATTTTTTTATTTTTTCAAAGCACATGACCTGCATAATAAAAAATAAAATGTGTGCTATGATTTTTAAACCCAACAGTAGCTGTACAAATGTTTATAAAATCTCAATTTTCGCAAAAAATATGCTAAAATCTTTATTTGGACACATAAACACAACATAACTTTGAAAAATTCCTACTGGGGCCTAGTTCACATGGGGCGTACTAAAACGTACATGGGGATGCACAGGTTTTCTGTGTATCCCTATTCAGGCAGTTTCATTCATGTCAGTTGGGACGCAGTCGATGCATGAAGGGAGCCGTCGTTCCTCCACCTGACATCTATGTAGATGCACTTGACATAGGACTGCCTGCACAGGGATGGATGGAACACATGTGCATCCTCATGCAGTAAATGTGGCCTTACTGTAGTATACCCCGCTTTTTTCTTCTTTTTTTTTTTAAGACCGAGAAAAGGAATGAGTTTTCAGTCCCTTTGTCTACAGCCTCAGTTGTACTGCAAATGAATGAATAGTCTCTGTACAGAGGCTGCTATTCATTTAAAAACTGAAGCATAGTAAACATGGTTTACAGTGCTTAAGTGATGAATGAACACAGGAGAAATCGGTACTGTTCGCTCACTGTGGAGCGGGCTCGTAAACGCATGTTTACCAGCCCAAAAGTGACCATGAGCTTATAGCAGAGGGAGGAATGCTAGGTCTGTATGGCATAGTGACCTGGGCAGCTAGAAGCGGTTCTGTAGGTCTGTACGCGGTATAGACCTGGCAGCAAAAGGGTTAAAGGTGCTTTTATGTACAGCTAAAAATGTACCTAAATCTGCATTGATATCAGGCTCTATCTTCCCTTATACAGAAGCACTGAGACTGCGAGAGGGAGAACGTTGGGAATTAGGCTTTGCTATGCAGATGTACTGACAATGAATATGCTGGTAGGAAGAGGAGAGTGAGAAGAATTTGTGACTTACCAGGAGGTTGCTGCTGATTCATTGTCCAGTCAGCAGGCTGCAGCATGAAGGTGACACCACTTTGTTCCTTTTTTCTGATAAAGTGGTTTCGCCCTCCTTGCTATGCTCTCTGGCAAAAGTGTATGAATCGCACACATGGCTGGACAGAATTACAGATCCTTTGAGTTTTTAGCTTTAACCACTTGAAAACCAGGTCTTTTTCTGACACTTCTCACATACAGTATCTCACAAAAGTGAGTACAACCCTAGGGCTGGTGCAAGGATTTTTGACACCCTAGGCAAAACCTCATTTTGCCGCCCCTTTGGCCCCACCCCTGACTCCACCCCCTTTGCCCTGCCTATGTATACCCTACCTTTTTTAATGAAGCGCCCATCAAATGCAGCCTCACCAGGGCCCATCAAATGCAGCCTCACCAGGGCCCATCAAATGCAGCCTCACCAGGGCCCATCAAATGCAGCCTCACCAGGGCCCATCAAATGCAGCCTCACCAGGGCCCATCAAATGCAGCCTCACCAGGGCCCATCAAATGCAGCCTCACCAGGGCCCATCAAATGCAGCCTCACCAGGGCCCATCAAAGAATGTGTGCTTGCTTCCATTCATTTGGGAGTCAAGACACAGACACAGTCCTCTGCCGCAGCTGTGCCTCTGACACTCTGTGCGAACGCAGCGGCGGCTGCCTGCTGATGCTTTCTGCAGAGAGAAGAGAGTAGGAACACCAGTGGCCGTGCGCCCTAGCCGGCTGCCTAGTTTGCCTAGTGGTAGCACCGGCCCTGTACACCCCTCACATTTTTGTCATTATTTTATTATCTTTTCATGTGACAACACTAAAGAAATTGCACTTTGCCACAATGTAAAGTAGTGAGTATACAGCTTGTATAACAGTGTAAATCTGCTGTCCCCTCAAAATAACTCAACACACAGCCATCAATGTCTAAACTGCTGGCAACAAAAGTGAATACACCCCTAAGTGAAAATGTCCAAATTGGGCCCAAAGTGTCAATATTTTGTGTGGCCACCATTATTTTCCAGCACTGCCTTAACCCTCTTGGACATGGAGTTCACCAGAGCTTCACAGGTTGCCACTGGAGTCCTCTTCCACTCCTCGACGACATCCAGGAGCTGGTGGATGATAGAGACATTGCCCTCCCCCACCCTCCTGTTTTGAGGATGCCCCACAGATGCTCAAAAGGTTTGGAGACTTGCTTGGCCAATCCATCACCTTTACCCTCAGCTTCTTTAGCAAGGTAGTGGTCGTCTTGGAGGTGTGTTTGGGGTCGTTATGTTGGAATACTGCCCTGCGGCCCAGTCTCTGAAGGGAGGGTATCATGCTCTGCTTCAGTATGTCACAGTACATGTTGGCATTCATGGTTCCCTCAATGAACTGTAGCTCCCTAGTGTCGGCAGAACTCATGCAGCCCCAGACCATGACACTCCCACCACCATGCTTGACTGTTGGCAAGACACACTTGTCTTTGTACTCCTCACCTGGTTCCCGCCACACACGCTTGACACCATCTGAACAAAATAAGTTTATCTTGGTCTCATCAGACCACAGGACATGGTTCCAGTAATCATATCCTTAGTCTGCTTGTCTTCAGCAAACTGCGGCCTTTCTTGTGCATCATCTTTAGAAGAGGCATCCTTCTGTGATGACAGCCATGCAGACCAATTTGATGCAGTGTGCAGCGTATGGTCTGAGCGCTGACAGGCTGAATCCTCCCCCCACCCCTTCAACCTCTGCAGCAATGCTGGCAGCACTCATGCGTCTATTTCCCGAAGACAACCTCGATATGGCACTGACAATGTGCACTCAACTTCTTTGGTCGACCATGGCGAGGTCTGTTCTGAGTGAAACCTATCCTGTTAAACCGCTATATGGTCTTGGCCACTGTGCTGCAGCTCAGTTTCAGGGTCTTGGCAATCTCCTTATAGACTAGGCCATCTTTATGTAGAGCAACCATTCTTTTTTTTCATATTCTCTGAGAGTTCTTTGCCATGAGGTGTCATGTTGAACTTCCAGTGACCAGTATGAGAGAGTGAGAGCAATAACACCAAATTTAACACGCCTGCTCCCCATTCACACCTCAGACCTTGTAACACTAACGAGTCACATGACACCGGTGAGGGAAAATGGTTAATTGGTCCCAATTTGGACATTTTCACTTAGGGGTGTGCTCACTTTTGTTGCAAGCGGTTTACACATTAATGGCTGTGTGTTGAGTTACTTTGAGGGGAAAGCAAATTTACACTGCTATACAATCTGTACACTCACTACTTTACATTGTAGCAAAGTGTCATTTCTTCAGTATTGTCACATGTTAATAAAATATTTACAAAATGTGAGGGGTGTACTCACTTTTGTGAGATACTGTATATGTGAACAGAGAGAGGGACAGAGAAAAAAAGTTTTGAGAGAGACTGACTCTCTCGCTTAATGCAGCAGAAGAAACGCACACATTTACTTGCCTTTGTCCGATAGAACAGGAATCAGTCTGCTGAGCAGGTGGCTGGCTAGTCAGTGTTTGCTCAGCCGCTTATGCAGAGCAGACACGGACAGAGTGGGTGGTCAGATGTAAATGGACAATTTATCCGTTTACATCCAGTTATCATCCGATCTGATCCACCAGACAGATGGGGAATGTTTTGGTGTATAGGATCAGATTGGATGGCAGCAGATGTCAACACATGTCTGTTGACACCTCCGCTCCATAGAGGGCAATGAATGGTCTGATTGGGTCCGCCTAAAAAACTAACAGGTGGACCCAATCGGTCCGCCCATTTGAAAGGGGCCTTAGGTTTATATAACAGATACATATGCACCTGATACATTTTGAAAGCACAGGTTGAGCTGGCAATACAAAGCTCCAATTTTTCACAATTAATGCTGAATTGCCCAAAATTGGCTTGACTAATTTTGCCTAAAATATGGAAGGAGCCAGTTAGAAAATTGTCAGCCTGTCCGATGCAGTCACTGCTTAGGTATTCCGTCTTCCATGGATGTCTGAATGCAATAGTTGGAAGGGTAGATAATTCCATCTTTAGTTTAGTGGTTTCTCTCGTTCAGCTTGTGGGGCTGAACAGGAGAAATCTTAACATGTATGGCTAGCTTTAGCCTATGGTTATAGCTTATGGTTAGCCTAGAGGTATTTAGTTGGCTAATCAAAAGCTGAGCAGAGATTGCTTGACCAGTTTTCTGACTTTATATGCAAACCATGTTTCTCTGGAGCTTGTGACTTTAGTACGGTATTGTACCAGAGATGGAAAGTGGGTGGAAGCTCAGCAGTATTTTTTTTTTTATTTGGTATCCCTGGGCTAAAATTAGGAGTTGCATAACACGGGACTAACTGCTGATTTGTCATGATTTGACCCGTTCGTTAATCCAGTATTGCTACTACTGTCTGGTTAGAATAGAACTAGTATTAACAGGAATTTAATTTACATCTATTTATAAAGTTTTTATTGAAGCACTTAAATATTCAGCCAAAATAATATTAAACAATTGTGCACTTAAAGTAAAAAATTGTCTCATAGAAATGAAAACCATCTGAGTGAAAATTCCTTTTCCACTTGAGTTTTAATTATTTCTTTATTATCTATAGGTCCTGTTGTTGCAATGGAGTTTAATGGAGATGAAGCTGTACAGACATGCCAGTCAGTAGTTGGCAACATCTTCAGTGGCACCATGGTAAGTATAGAAATTGAAGTCTGAGTCTGTCTCTGTTCATGAATAAACATAATAGGAGTGATAGACAAGTATTCAAAGTTTAAAGTGCATGTTAAGCCTAAAGCAATTTTTCAGTATATTTGGCATCGTGTCTCAGTTTCTTAAACCGGAACTCCAGGCAGAAACGTTTTCCCCTGTTGTTGCTCGTGCTTTCCTACCTTGAGCAGATATGTAGTTAATTTCTTTCCTGAGTCATTAAAGTGGTTGTAAAGGGAGAAGGTTTTTTTTTTTTTTTATCTGTGTGCAGCAGCCCCCCTAATACTTACCTGAGCCCCATCTAGATCCAGTGATGCTGCAGGAGTGTCTCGGCTTCCCGGGACTCCCCTCCTCATTGGCTCAAACAGCAGTAGGGCGCCATTGGCTCCCGCTGCTGTCAAAGTCAGACAGCCAATGAGTGGCGAAACAGGGGCGGGGCCGAATGGACACGCAGAGCTGCGGCTCGGCTTGGGTGCCCCTATAGCAAGCTGCTTGTTGTGGGGGCACAGGAGGGAGGGGCCAGGAGCGCCGGCAAGGGACCCCGAGAAGAGGCTCTGGGCTGATCTGTGCAAAACCACTGCACAGGGCAGGTAAGTATAACATGTTTTGTTATTTTTATTTTTAAAAAAAAAAATGACTTTAGTATAACTTTAATTACAAAGAAAAGGAATGTGAATTTTTTTGAATCCTAGGCTTCATTCCCTGTGATTTCCGCTTTGTAAGACCGGTGGATGCTATGTTCTTTAGTGCCCCAGCTACATACGCTCAAGTGGACGGACCCAGGAGTCTCCTGGTCTGAACTGCCCACTGCTGATACGTCTTCCGATGACAGGCCTGCTCTGTCCACACACACAGCTGCCCATCCTCCATTTCCCTTGGCATTGCAGGAAATGTAGTGTAGTTTCCCTGCATGGATGTGACGTTCAGACATAGAGTTCTCCTCTTGAAGCCCAGAATTTAAATCCTGGAGTTTGTTTCTGTTAATTCTGTTGCAAAGCTTCTTATCTGAACATCCTGCCAGTAACAGATCTTTGTAGGCTTGCAATAAGCAGCAGTGTTGTCAGTCTGCCTTCAGCATACCTTTGGGCTGCTTGTCTGAAAGGCAGCTCAAGGGCCAACTAAGAGTGCAAACAGCACACGGAGAATGCTGCTGGGAATTGTAAGATCAAGGCTTAGTGTTGTCAGTCTGCAACAGGAATGTGCTTACTAACAGGATCTCCAGGTAAGAAACCTTGCAACAGAATTAGGAAAATCAGTTTGCCTAAGAAAATTGTAAACAGTGAGGCATGATGCCACACTTTACAGCCACTTTTACACTGGACTCGTTTGGCTGGGCTTTTCCTAAGGGTCCCTCGTTTTGCACTCCTTTGACCTGTTTTCAGCAGAGATCGGTCTGAAGTCTGCTCTCTGCTGACGTTACACAGATCAGTCCAGGCACCGTGCGATCCCGACTTCGGAAGTCTGGATCTGCCAGATCCCTGGACTGATGGCAGTCTCAGTGAGCCACTGAGACAGCCGCTCCACAGCTCAGCTCTCCAGTGAGCGTGGACGGGCAGAGCAGGTGAGCTGCTGATTGACCGTCAGCAGCTCTCCGCTCAGGGACCTTTGAGAACCAAGCCATCGGCGGTGTTCGATCTCTCAGTGCAGAGACGCCGGGGGACAGATGCAGCATCGGACCGATGCTGAATCCACCTAGGTAGGTATGATAAGGGAATAAAAACCCAAACCCATACTTCTCCTTTTTAATATAGATCTAAACCCAAACACTAAAATCTCATATAAGCGATTTACATGGTTACCTATTTATGTAATTTAAAAATAGTTTTCAGTCTTTTTAAAACTACATTAGAGCCGGTTCACACCACATGCAGTCAAGTGCATTTTTTTCTGGATAAAAAATGCATGGATAGTAGGTTATATGAACTGTACTGTTCAAAAATGCACTGGAACGCACATGTCCTTAGTTATAGTGAAGAAAAAAAAGTGGGAAAAAAAGCATCGGAACGCATCAACAATGCTAATGCAGAAACTCATCCAGACTGCGTTTTTATATGCTGTGAATCGGACACTGTTTGTGCACTATGAGGGGACACTGTTTACACTCACTGATCCCACAGCAAGTGTCCCCACAAAATGTCCAAAGTGCTTTACACTCACTGATCCCCGCCGACAACACATACCTGCTCTCCTTCTCCTCACTGACAGGCTCCATGTGAGGAGAAGGAGAAGCAGAGCCGATCAACTGACAGCCAGCTCTAGTTACATCACATGATAACTGTGATTAGACACAGCCATCATGTGATCAGAAGGGCCAATCAGAGTCCTTCTGCCAATCAGGAAAGTGTGGTGTCCAGGGGATATGAGCGCCTCAGGATTGCGTGGCTGCACGGGCACTTGGCTGCACGATTGCGCTTCTTCTTCTAAAGGGACGTTCAGGAACTTCCATTCAGCAGGACGAAACACCCACCTGGCCATTTATGTACAGTGGCCGGGTGGGAAGAAGTTAAAGAATACCTGGTGATCCTACCATGAAGGTTTTTTTCAGGCACTTTCTGTAGTAGGATGATAACTGTCACCCAGTTGCTCCTGCATTGAAACTCTGTCATATGTGCCAGTGGTGAGGATAAGTGGCTCTGCTGACATATTGTGCACGCATGGTCCACCATTGTCACTATTTGGAAGTTGGCCAAGAGCCACAAGGTGCAACACTGGAGCTACGGCATTTATACATGAGGTTGCTGAAAAAGGCTGGAGGGGATCAACAGTACTATGATGGAAAAAAATGAAAACCGCAATTAAAGTAGAAGTTCAACCAAAGCCTAACTAATTGTAAACCTACTCGCAGCTACATTCTAAAACGTATCTACTGCATCTAGCCTTGTAAAGAAGAAATCACAATACATACCTTTTCAGCAGCCACTCCAGTCCCACAATGAGCTGTCAGCGCTAGTTGCAGTGTGTAGGCTTGTGTAGGAGAGGCAGCCAACAACAGAAGACCCATAGTAAGTTTATTTGGTGATTTTCAAGGCATTTCTCTGCTGTTGTTGGTTCTCTCCTGCACACAGCATCTACCGCTGGAGACCGGACCGGAGTGGCTGCAGAGAAGGTATGTATAGCGATTTCTTCTTTACAGGGCTAGATAGATTAATTTTACATTGTGGCTGCGAGTAGATTTAGGGCTCACGCACACTGCAGTTCAAAGAAGCGACTCCTACAGCCTTTTGAACTCCCTTTTTTTTTTTTTTTTTTCTGCCTAGAAACTCCCCTCCATGTTAGCCTATGTATCCATGCACACTATGGCTTTTTCAGGCAGAAAAAACCTCCACCAAGTTTTGTTAGACTTTAGAAATACTTAAACATTATTAGTCCTATTCTGATTGATCTTTCTAAACCAATTTAAAAGGCTATTTTCTGCTTTCTTCTTTATAGTGTAACATTCAACATTTCCAATGTGTGTCATATGTTGTTGTTTATTTCTTTATTCTTTTTCATTTTTTTTTTTATTTTAACAGGTGTTTGTTTCAGAAAGCAAGTCATCAGCCTCTCAAGATGTGGATAATTTTTACAATTTTGCAGACATGCAGATGGGCATGTAGCGTTCCGATTTATATGTTCGTGGCAGTGCTTGTTGCTGTTTTTATGCATAGGAGATATGCAGAGAGACCTTTATATTTTTAATGACCATTGCCTCTGTTCACTTAAAGCAGGCATCTGTTTAGAGATTTTGTTCCCGTGGTGTTTGTACACACAGCATTTTTTAAGATGTTGGTTTTCATGTAAAATAATCTGTATGTAATGATTTTCTTAATATAAGTAAGAAGACTTAAAATTTTATTTAAAGATGGCCCACTCTTAAAGGTGAAGCTATCTACAAACAAGATTATCATTTGTATTTTATTGGCATAAAAGAGACTATTAAAAAAAATATTTAAAATGTTTTATATTTTTTTTCATTTTGAAGAGGGTAGGAGTTTAAATCGCTGCCTTGCTTTTTTATTTTTATTTTTTGGGCAGGTCCATAAAAAATAAAAAAGCCTTGAGTTGGACTTAGTCATTGGCTGAGAGTGCTGATCAGGAGCCGGTCGGCTGCTGGTTTTCCAGCATGCCATCGGACCAGCTGCCATACGCATGTCCAGTTTTTATCGAACCAGACAATTTTGCCAGTCATTTGGTCCTTGTGTACATGGCTTGACTCTTTTTTTTTTTTTTTTTTTGTATTTCCCTGGCAGTTTGACCTGTCAGCTCTCCTGTATTTCTTTTCTCTCTCCCTAATCTGTGTTCCCTCAACACAGTCTGTAATTTCTGTTGCTTTCTTCCCCCTCCAGGAACAGTGAATCTTAAAGCGGTTAGCAGATCGATCTTTAGTGGCTCAGATTTTAGGCACAGTGCAAACAATAGAGAGCAATTGAGCATGTGCAGAGCAGGGTGAGACAGAGTGTTACTGGTGTTTAAGACCGTATAGACCCTTAAGGTTTTACATAGCTACACCTGCAAAAGGGACCAGCCTGTAGTGATCTATCCGGACTTCATTTTCATTTTTTCACTTTAAGTTATTCCTGGTTGCTATAGTAACATCACCCTGTAATTTCTATAAAACAAACTAGGGGTTGTGGTTCACATGTATCGCCATATTGTTGAGGGATAATTTCAAAAAGCTAAGCTTACTAATATGTTTACATTTCTATGTCAGATATTATTTTTTCATTTTGCCTCAGAGTATTTCCAAAAGTCGAGCTTCCGCACAAATGTTTGTGAGAACAAGAGTTACTGCAAATATTTAGCCCTAGTTCACACTGGTGCAATTTGTCGTGTGATTTGACAGTTCAGAATCCCATGACAAGTCGCACCCCGTTGCTGGCAATGGAACTGTTTAAATCGTTGCACCTCAAGTAGCAGCAACTTTTAAAAAAATTTCTGCACTACTTTTTGGGGGATTTCATTGCAACTTTCAAAGACTTCTTGAAGTCACGAGCCCCAATGAAATTGGAGAAGCAAAGTAGCATGATTGTAAATCTGCACCAGTGTGAACCAGGGCTTAAATTTAATCAAGCACTGGGCAGATCACAAACGTGCACCAACTAACATTAATGGCAAATGGCACCAAGGACCTGCTCTTTTGAACCCCACATTTTTAAACAAAAAGAAATCCAATAGACATAACCTTAATATTTATGATTTTTGTTGTGAAGTCAAAGAAAGTCAAAGAAAATGTTAGAGAATTCTGTGGGACTTTCTACCACAACAAATAAACACAATTCGGATCAGCCAGGTTTATGTCCCTTCTAGCACACACTAGTCATTCTCTTAAACAAAAAAATGTTTTTGTATTTCGATTTAATGGTTACTGTACTTTTTAATGGCAAATGTGATAAGGCGAAAGTTGCACTATGTTGACTTGTATAATACTTTAATTGTATTCATAGTTTAGTAGGAGTAGTTTGGTAAAATGATAAATATTGCACAAAACCAACTTAAATTCAGAAAAGTTCCTTAAAGATTGTGATATTGATAAATAAAGATTGGAAATGAAAGAAGAAATGTCAAGCATGGTAAATTTTTACATAGTTACATTGATCTCAACTCTTTTCCAGGTCCCATGCAGAATGGCTGGCCTGATGCATTGTGAACACAAGACTTCGGTCGCTCAGCACGGGCATCATTCAGAGAATGCTGAATGCATGCAAAGTGTCTTCTGAGTGGACAGAGCGGATAAGTGCGGTGATGACGTTGCGCCCTCCACCTAGTCCAATGTTTTGCAATGATTCAGTAAATGCAAAGCATTCTCTAAATGGCACCTGTAGTGAACGACTGACCTCCTGTGTTCACAATGCATCAGGCCAGCTGCTCAGCATAGGGCCCAGAAGCAAGTGGAGATTACTCAAGTAGCGGTGTCTACTTTAGCAATTCCAAGTTTTCAGGGGCATTGGCCAGTTATAATATATACATTGTTCCATACTGGACCAATGTAACTATGGCGATGATTTACTAAAGGAAAAGATACTGTGCACTTGTTCCAGAGCTTAGTAAATGAGGTAAAGTTTTTTTCTTTAGAATTCCTAATCACATGCAAGGAAAATAAAACACAGCATTTTTGTTTGCACGTGATTGGATGATGGACATCATTAGAGCTTCCCCCTCATTTCAGAGCTTCCCCCTCATTTCAGCGCTTCCCCCTCATTTCAGAGCTTCCCCTTCCCCTCAGAACTAGAGCAACTGCACTTAAAGTGCACTTGCAGTACATAGTATATTTGCCTTTAGTAAATCAACCTCTACGTCAAAATATACCATGTCTTGGAATTATTCCTAAACTATCTATTATTATTTTTAATGCTCATTATAAAAAAATGTAGATATCGCTTTATACTTTTTAATATATCTTAAATGCTTTTGAAATTGATTTGTCCTTTTTACTGTGCAACAGTAACTTCTGTGAACAAATCTCATGTAAATGATGTCTTTCTATAAAATGTCTGTTTCTGATACACAGCATCATATAAAATAACTGAAAGTCATAAGGTTTCAATATGTATGTACATATGTATGATGGCAGTTTTGCACACAATCTTTCTTTTCTGCCCTTCAGCAAGTGAAGTTTTAATTTGTTGTACCTTCTAAAGGAGCATCACACCAGCAGTCACCTCAGTGACATCTGTAAAATCTGCAGATTGAGAATGAGTAACTCAACCTCTATGCACCATCTTATACCAGCTCTCAGCCAACTCACCCCACAGGTGGATCCCATGGCCTCTCTGTTATATGCCTCTAGAAATACTACAGGCACGCCCCTGATTGTGGCAAAGTCAGGCCCCGGCAGCTTCTACAAATCCCCAAAACCTCTGCTAGTCAGCTGCAAATGTTGGCCTTTGTTAGATTGGACTGCTGATTTTCCCCCATTATCCAACCAACTCCACTTAGTGTTTTGGACCCTACTGCCACTCTAGGGGAGATGCTCTTTTAAAAGTCGCCCTAGCACCCCCTAATACTTACCGGAGCCCCATCTCTCTCCAGCGATGTCCATGAGTTCCTCCAGCCATCCGAGACTCTCCTCCTGATTGCCTGAGACACAGCAGCGGCGCCATAGGCTCCTGCTGCTGTCAATTAGTCAGCCGATCGGGAGAGGGGGCAGGGCCGGATCAGGGCTCTTTGTCTGGATGGACACAGGGAGCTGTGACTTGGCTCTGGTGCCCCCATAGCAAGCTGCTTGCTGTGGGGGCACTCGACAGGAGGGAGGGGCCAGGAGAGCTGGAGAAAAAAAATAAAAAACGGAGGAGGAGGATCTGGGCTGCTCTGTGCAAAAGCAACTGCATAGAGCAGGTAAGTATAACATGTTTATTTTTAGAGAAAAAAAAGAGACTTTGCAATCACTTTAACAACTATGTGATATACTCGGATCAATGCCCAACAACAAAGTTTTGGACCCATTTTTGGAGATCCTGGTGTGCTGGTGAAATTTTTTCTTTATGACTTTACGGTTCCAGCTGATGGTCACTTCAGCACCCAATTGAAAATACAGCCATCTTTTCAGGAACGTGTGCGTTGGGAATATTGCATTGCAGCTGCCGCAAAGGGGGGGGGAGGGGGCGTGCAGAAGCTGTGGCAGTCACTTGCTGTTACATCCAGCAGCAGCGCCGCCCTGACTCCCTAGACTCTTATTGCACCGTCTGCTGGCCTCTCTGCTGCACTGGTTGCTAGACTCGCCTGGCATCTAGCAACCAGTGACATCAGGTCATAATGCCGAGGCGAGGCCCTAGCAGTCAGAGTGGAGGAGGAACTTCTTCCTCTTTCGTGCCTGGTCACTTTTGGCTCCATCCACCACCTCCATCTTCTCCAGGCAGCGCGGCTCAGGGCCTGAGGGAAGGAAGGGAGCACGCCTGAAGAGCTGAGTGTAAGCTGTCCACCTGCACCAGCACCTGCCTGAATTGAGGCAGCCTGTGTCCATGTTCTGGAGCTCATAACAGCACTACTTGTATAATTGTGGTCAAGGTGTTAAATTAATTATTTCATGATAAATATGCGGGAGATATCATTGCTAACCTTTTAAAAATGCTCCTTACCTGGCTGTAATGCTGACCCATGGGTCTGAATGCTTTCTAAGCCAGAGCCTGTATGCACATCAGAAAAATTTAAGGAAAGTAAAAAATTCTTATCTGCATCCCTCCTCCGGTTTAATGAATATAAATATTTGAATAACAAAGCTTTGGTGCTGGCATTTTGAGAAAGAAAAGTCAGTAGTGGAAGCCTCTGTAAACATAAAAACAGATTTGAAATTGCTAATCAGACAGCGGCAGCTTGATCCTTCTAGTTAAGCTTTTGCATCAGGTTTTTCAAATCTTTGCATGCCTGCGTTTTATGTGATAATGACTAAGCCCATCCCCCTTCATGCCATTGTTGAAAAGGGCGGCGCATGGGTGACCTTAAAAGGATGCCCCCCCCGAAAAAATGTCTGCGGACACCCATGTCCCCAAGAACGAGAATACCTTCCTGAAATGCCAGTTTAGTAAGAACTCCATCTACAGTATCTCACAAAAGTGAATACACCCTTCACATTTTTGTAAATATTTTATTATATCTTGCGACAACACTAAAGAAATTACACTTTGCTACAATGTAAAATGGTGAGTGTACAGCTTGAATAACAGTGAATTTATTGTCCCCTCAAAATAACTCAACAGACAGCCATTATTGTCTAAACCGCTGGCAACAAAAGTGAGTACACCCTTACGTGAAAATGTCCAAATTGGGCCCAACGTGTCAATTTGTGTCGCCACCATTATTTTCCAGCACTGCCTTAACCCACTTGAGAATGGCGTTCACTGGAGCTTCACGGGTTGCCACTGGAGTCCTCTTCCACTCCTCCATGACAACATCACGGAGCTGGTGGATGTTGAAGACCTTGCGCTCCTATACCTTCTGTTTGAGGATGCCCCACAAATGCTCAATAGGGTTTAGATCTGGAGACATGCTTGGCCAGTCCATCACCTTTACCCTCAGCTTCTTTAGCAAGTCAGTGGTCGTCTTGGAGGTGTGTTTGGGGTCGTTATGTTGGAATGTTGCCCTGCGGCCCAGTCTCCGTAGGGAGGGTATCATGCTCTGCTTCAGTATGTCACAGTACATGTTGGCATTCATGGTTCCCTCAATGAACTGTAGCTCCCCAGTGTCGGCAGAACTCATGCAGCCCCAGACCATGACACTCCCACCACCATGCTTGACTGTTGGCAAGACACACTTGTCTTTGTACGCCTCGCCTGGTTGCCGCCACACATGATTGACATCATCTGAACCAAATAAGTTGGTCTTGGTCTCATCAGACCACAGGATATGGTTCCAGTAATCCATGTCCTTAGCCTGCTTGTCTTCAGCAAACTGCAGGTTTTCTTGTGCATCATCTTTTAGAAGAGGCTTCCTTCTGGGACGACAGCCAAGCAGACCAATTTGATGCAGTGTGTGGCATATGGTCTGACCCCCACCCCTCACCCTTTCAACCTCTGCAGCAATGCTGGCAGCACTCGTACATCTATTTCCCAAAGACAACCTCTGGATATGACGCTGAGCACGTGCACTCAACTTCTTTGGTTGACCATGGTGAGGCCTGTTCTGAGTGGAACCTGTCCTGTTAAACCGCTGTATGGTCTTGGCCACCTAGGCCATCTATGTAGAGCAACAATTCTTTTTTCAGATCCTCAGAGTTCTTGGCCATGAGGTGCCATGTTGAACTTCCAGTGACCAGTATGAGAGAGTGAGAGCGATAACCCCAAATGTAACACACCTGCTCCCCATTCACAACCGAGACCTTGTAACACTAACAAGTCACATGACATTGGGGAGGGAAAATGGCTAATTGGGCCCAATTTGGACATTTTCACTTAGGGTGTACTCCACTTTTGTTGCCAGCGGTTTAGACATTAATGGCTGTGGGTTGAGTTATTTTGAGGGGGACAGAAAATTTACAGCTGTATACAAGCTGTACACTCACTACTTTACATTGTAGTAAAGTGTAATTTCTTCAGTGTTATCACGTGAAAAGATATAATAAAATATTTACAAAAATGTGAGGGGGTGTACTCATTTTTGTGAGATACTGTTGTATATATGTTATTTGACGGGTATTGGGAGCGTATATTGTAGCAAAGGTATATGTCTCACCCTGGATCTAACCTTTCACAAAGGCAAAACAGTCCTCAGGATCTAAACGGGAGGCGTTAACCAAAAAAGGCAATTCTGGTTAATGGCTGTAGCGACCCCTCTGGCTTTAGGAGCTGGTGATGTACCTAAATACCACTGATTGAACATATACAAATGCAATTTAGGGGTGAAAGAGGGCGTAAAATTTTTCTCTTGCAACATTGCAATTTTGAAGATTCGAATGCTTCAATTCTAACCAGATTTTATTTTGTTTATTCAGGTAGCCCATCCCATGTACATTATATGAGATAACCTTAATAGAGGCCATCATATTTCAAGGGGGAGAGAATTATTATTTTTTTTTTTTAAGAATTGGAAATCACCCATATATTCTACACAAAACTGGATAAAATTCCACACCCAAAAAATAAAATAAAAAGGCATACATATGATACCATGAACCCTAACTAAACCCAGGAAAGCAAAAACGAACAAAAATCTAAATTGTGATTACTTTTTTCATATGATTGTGCCATCATTGTTTTGGAATTTTCCATGTGAAAACAAAATAGTTTTTCTTCATATGCGGAAGTGATGCAATGTATTTTAAACTCTTGGCTCGAAATAATAACACTGGATTTATTATGTTAAAGTGATACTAAACAGATAAGTGTTGATTGCCATACTTCATTCACATAAATTATATATTTCAATCCACTGTGATTCCTGCAGTGCTGGTGTGTGGTCAAATGACCGTTCCCTGATCTTTGGCATCTGCAGGAAAATATATTTGGGAGGGGCTTCTATTACTCTGCTGATGTATGCTTTCTACAGTGTCAGTCTGTGTCTGCACAGCCCTGATTGGTGCTGTGCCATTCACATGACTTAAAAATAAAAATAAACTGCTTCAGGAGAGGAAATCAAAAAAAATTCTAAATATCAAATAACTGTTTTCCAGTTCCCTATAGATCTTTATTGAACATCAAATGTGTATTTTTTTGTGCATTAATATGATGTAGGTGGAACCAAAGATGATTGACACTATCTTTCTGTAGCACCCTCCTAAGTTGCTAGTGTAGGTAAATTTAGTCTGGCTTCTCTGTATGCAGAGGAGCATGGGTTAATTTTGTTTGGGAGGCTGTCCAGTGCTCCAAAGGCTGTGGCTCTGTTAACTCCCACTGGCTTCTAGAACTCACTGGATAGTTAGAGGGTGGAGGAACAGAGGCCGCAGCCTACATATTTATGGGGTTTCCACCAATACCCGGGGAGGTGAGGCCCAGAAGATGGGGAAACAACCCATAAATACTCAGGAGCCTGGCAGTCAGGGAGCAGAGTCCAGGGTCCAGTTGTCTGGAGGGACCCCAAGTTCATCCCTTTAACAAAACAAAACTAAATCCCCTTAACTGCTTTATTGAGCCCCTTGGCTGTGTAGGGGAAAGATCCAACAAATCCAGTGGTCCTTTCGGGGGTTGCTCTGCATTTCATTTTGTTCAGATGACATCTGCATCCAAAGCTCTTTATTCTTATTTTTTTCAGGTATTGGCAATTGCATTAGATATATTTAATACAGATTTATATTAATATTAAGCTTTTTTTGTGAGTCTCTTAGTGCTATGTTTCTCAACTCCAGTACCCCCAACAAGTCATATTTGCAGACTTTTCATTATTTTGCACAGGTGCTTTGATCAGTTTTACTGCCTTAGTAATTACCACAGCCGTTTCATCTGAGGGAAATCCTGAAAACATGACCTGTTGGGGGTACTTGAGAACTGGAGTTAAGAAACATTATCTTAGTGAATGTAATGAATCTGCATATTATATCCTGCCCCCATAGTGTTTAGCACTAGAAGAACATGGAGGGGAGTATCACTTACTACTTTGTATATGCCCACATGTGTGACTCTATAGTTATGTGGGCTGCATAAATAAAAAATAAAAAAAGGAGCAAATAAAGACCTTAAAGTGGTTGTAAACCCTTACAAACCACTTTGGCCTACAGGTAAGCCTAGATTAAGGCTTACCTGTAGGTCCAATAAATATCTCCTAAACCTACATGGTTTAGGAGATATTTAGAAAAAAAGAAGCATCACTGTCTACAGCGCATGCGCCGTAGACAGCGGCGCGCAGGCGCACTGCGCATGCCGAGATCACGGCGATATGCCACTTTCGTGCGCATGTGCGGGAGTGACGTCATCGCCGATCCAGCGAATGACAATGTTGGAGCAGCGAGACCCGGAAGTCACTCCAGGCTTGATGGCGGCGGAGAAGGTCGTGGATGAGGACCGCTTCGGGGGCTTCGTTCTCAGGTAAGTTATTTATAATGAGCTAGTATGCTACAAAAGGTACAAATCCAAGGTCAATGGCAAGCAGCAATCAAGATCCTGGGCATTTTCCAGCCTTTTTCCATCAGGTCTTCTGCGCAGGTGCAGGTTGGCGGACTGAGGCGTCTTTGGCGCATGCTGAGTTGGCACAGATTCCCTCTTGCGGCAACACGCCATTGGTGCATGCGTAGTAAGCCCTGGGCAATAAAATCTGACTGATGTTCTGATTCATCTCAACTCTGTCCAAAACTAAAAAAAAAAAGTTTTGCCCTTAGTTATACTTTAACTATCATTGTGTTCAGGCAATCTTTAACTTCCTGTAAAGGAACTGAAGGCTTCATTCAGGCCTGGCTAACTTTGGTTGGTCGAAAGCTAGTCCTGGGATAGGATGGCGGAGTAAGGCCAGTTTGGCTTCTTTACGGATGATCAAAGTAAAAATAATCTGTAGTAGGCCGAAGGTTTCACACCAAAATGCAAACAACTTGGGACAGGACCACCAAGTGTGAAGAACATCACCCCATTGTTGTCCACAGCCTCTAAAACATCTATTAATATAGAAGAAGTTTGCATGGGATATACGCGCTGGAGCCCAATACTACCTAAAGAGGATTTTGTAGGCAGATTCCAGACTGGTCTTGTTGAAAGAACATTTAGCTATCAATGACCAGGCTTTGTTCCAGTCCACTAAGCCCTTGGGTGTCCCAAGCTCCCGCTCCCAGTGGTTAACATAGGAAAGCGTTGATATGGGGCCATGATCATTCAGGATGGAGTATATAGTGGATATTTGTTTAGAGGACCCTGGAGAATGTAATCGGTTATGTTCAAAGCTTGTTTTCCAAAAGGGGAAGTTAGAGGTATGACGCAAGGACATAATCCCATGTCAGATTTGTAAATATCTATAATATTTCACTCTGGGTGCATCATGGTGTTCTGTAAAAGTAGTCCAGAGGGGAATACAAACATGGGATTAAGGGAATCCATTGGGGACCCCCAGGTCACTAGAACTAGTGTCTCCATTGGAAGATTTTCCCTCTATTACTTTTCTGGGAATTCCCAAAATTTTGGATTTTCTTTTACTTTCACTTTCACTTTCAATGATAATGGTAAACAGAACAAATAGAGAGGGTGAATCTCCCTAATAGGGCACAGACAGTGTCACGAGGGCCACGTACCTGATGTAAGACTGAAGCAGTAGAGAAGCTTCCCTTGCACCTCCGGTCCTTGAAGCCTCTGGAGATGGAGACAGAGACTTGGTGGACACCGAGTGGCATGGGTGCCAGGGGTGCAGAGCACCGTGCAAGCCTTAGTCTGAGATCTGAGCTGAGATCAAGTCCAGTTTGGCAACAAAGTATAAAAGGGTTAATCAAAAGAAGAATGGTCGAGATCCGAACCGTGGTCGGTTCCAATCTGGCAGCTGAGTACAAAAGGTACAAATCCAAGGTCAATGGCAAGCAGCAATCAAGAGTAGTCAAATAGGTTTTCAGGTCACAACAAGTTCAGACAGATCACACACTAGCACAGGAACAAGGGGGGACTGAAGATAATCCAGCAATTTGGCAGTGTCTGGGCTGGGCTTCTATAGGGAAGTATGAGGTCACTTCCTGTGCGCCTCCTGGGCATTTTCCCGCCTTTTTCCATCAGGTTGAAGTCACTTCCTGTGCGCCTCCTGGGCATTTTCCAGCCTTTTTCCATCAGGTCTTCTGCGCAGGTGCAGGTTGGCGGACTGAGGCGTCTTTGGCGCATGCTGAGTTGGCACAGATTCCCTCTTGCGGCAACACGCCATTGGTGCATGCGTAGTAAGCCCTGGGCAATAAAATCTGACTGATGTTCTGATTCATCTCAACTCTGTCCAAAACTAAAAAAAAAAGTTTTGCCCTTAGTTATACTTTAACTATCATTGTGTTCAGGCAATCTTTAACTTCCTGTAAAGGAACTGAAGGCTTCATTCAGGCCTGGCTAACTTTGGTTGGTCGAAAGCTAGTCCTGGGATAGGATGGCGGAGTAAGGCCAGTTTGGCTTCTTTACGGATGATCAAAGTAAAAATAATCTGTAGTAGGCCGAAGGTTTCACACCAAAATGCAAACAACTTGGGACAGGACCACCAAGTGTGAAGAACATCACCCCATTGTTGTCCACAGCCTCTAAAACATCTATTAATATAGAAGAAGTTTGCATGGGATATACGCGCTGGAGCCCAATACTACCTAAAGAGGATTTTGTAGGCAGATTCCAGACTGGTCTTGTTGAAAGAACATTTAGCTATCAATGACCAGGCTTTGTTCCAGTCCACTAAGCCCTTGGGTGTCCCAAGCTCCCGCTCCCAGTGGTTAACATAGGAAAGCGTTGATATGGGGCCATGATCATTCAGGATGGAGTATATAGTGGATATTTGTTTAGAGGACCCTGGAGAATGTAATCGGTTATGTTCAAAGCTTGTTTTCCAAAAGGGGAAGTTAGAGGTATGACGCAAGGACATAATCCCATGTCAGATTTGTAAATATCTATAATATTTCACTCTGGGTGCATCATGGTGTTCTGTAAAAGTAGTCCAGAGGGGAATACAAACATGGGAGGTCCACCGTGTAAAGGCACCACGTTCTAGTCCGGGGGGAATAAAGAATTATTCTGGAGTAGCAAAAGAAGCAGAAAGGGAGACATTCATTTGCCCAAGTATCAGACTGAGTCCTAAAGCCTTAGACTATGTAACATTAGAGGACTGAGAAAGGATAGACGGAGTTTGTGTAAATGCCATAATAAGGTAACGATGAAGATTGGGTCACTGTTTGAGATTTCAGGAAGTACTCATAAAGGAACATCAGAGGTAGCATGTAACAACTGTGAAATTTGGGCTGCTTGATAATATTTAGTTAGATTAGGTACACTCATGTCCCCTTGTAAGCTGTAAATGAAAAGACTGGATTGGGGGACCCTGGGGTTTATAGGCCAAAATGAAGGAGAGGATCCTGCTCTGGAGGAGGCAAGGGTAGTAAGAGGGAATGGAATCAATAAGTTTTAGAAAAAGTATAAAACTTTAGCCAGAATTGTCAATTTGACAGCATTGGTGTGGCCAACCCAGGACAGGGAAGGAAACTGCCAAGATTGTAGAAGGGAGGACCGGGAACAAAGAAGGGGACAGTAGTTTGCCACAAACAAAGATTTATAGTGGGGGTCAATTTAATGCCCACGTAGTCGAGGGATGAAGTGGCCCAGCGGCATGCAAAATAGGATTGGAGGTGGGGGCTGAGTCTGGGGTAGGGGAGATATTCATGGCGTTGTCTGCAAACAAGTTCACTTTGTAGTTAACTCCAGCATTAACAACTTAAGATATATTAGGGTTTCCCTTGATCGATAGTAATAGGGTTGGCTCTGAGGAAGAGGCATGCCTCGAAACACGTTAGCCTGTTTTACTGCTGGATATTTTACTTATGATGTGGATGTCTCATCATGGACTTGAGCCCATGTCTTTTATGAAAAGCTGTGATACAAGCATTTGTTTGTGAGTTCATTTACTTTTTTAACTTAATAAAGACTTACATTGGGGATAATGCACTAGGCCTGTGCTCCTCTGTTTTATTTTGTGATTTCAATAGTAATAGTGTTTCATGCTCCAGTGGCGATTTCTGGTCGGTACCCAAAAATTTGCGGTCGCATTATACCCCCTTGGTTTGTACCCTGTAGGGTTCTTCTGATTGACCTGATTACGATATACCTATCGTGTTCCTTCTCCTTCTTTCTGACAACTTGTTGCCATACTTTACTACTTAGTTCTAATTAAATTATCAATTTCTTATGGGAACTATTTCCCTTGCCAGAGTCCAATGGCACAAGGAAATAAAATAAAATAGAAAAATGTATTTCATGCGATAGCACACATGTGACCTATGTACTAGAGTACCCATGTGGCCTCCAGTACGTAGGTATGACCACCTGCAAATTATCAAACATAATACTAATATTCAGAAAGGATTTTAGAAGCACAGTGTATCCAATCATTTTAGATAGGTGCACAATAAAGGTCATACAGGATTGATATTTTATGCTATTGATAGGTTGTGCAGCCATTGGAGGGGCTCAAACCTGCGAAGAGAGATCTTGGGAAAAGAAACATGTTGGGAATATGAATTAGAAACACTCACTCCGAAACAATTGAAAATAGAAATTGACTTGATTTGTTATATTGCAAATTTTTAATAACTTTCCCTAGTTTTTAGCCTAAATATATATTTTCCTTGTTATAGATGTTAAAAACTTAGGCATGTAGTATTTTTTAATATCCAGGTTTTTGAGTTTTTTAGGCTTTTAGTTCATGCAATTTTTTGAATACCTGATTAACTTATTTATTAGTATTTAAACAATAGGTATAGATCGAGTTGATATAAAATAATTATTTCCCTTTTATTAGGAAAGGGTTTGACATTGAGCCAAAAAATGGTGCAAGTAAGAGAGTTCCATTTAGGATGTATAACATTCACATAATGGCTTAGGTTACTAGAGGCCAAACGAAGATAGGAATATAACATTGAGTGTAGAGTAATAAAATTTGGAGTATGGTCATGGATTATAAACAAATCTGCCAAAGGGAAGGTGATTCTGCGTGTGGATTATGTTGCTATTATTTTAATGTTTTGTAATATAAACCAGCCAACTGAATTAGGATGCAACATATAAATAGGGGGAAACATAACCACAAAATGTGTCAGGTATTTCTATTTGACATAACGTCCGGCCATCGAAACACACACTGGCTCCAGGAAGACAGTGGAGCAGCGGCGGTAGGCAACTCTATTCAGCTGGGTGATCTATTCAAGTGCTGATCCAGGCACTTTTAATGTAAGCGTATCTATGTGCTTTATGGGCCCTTTTTAAATTTAATAAAGAGTTACACAATGAGAGCAGCCAGTGGATCATGCAGCTGCTCTAAGAGGCCTCAGAAGCTGCAGGAGTAAATGGACTTTACTCAGAAACTGACAGCAGAACCAAACCACCAAGGATCTGGTCCTGAGAGGCGCCACCTCACTCAATGGGTTGTGTCCAGAGGAAGCTGTCAGTTCTGCTGGGGACTTGTGAGCAGTGACCCTAAGTTGATCCTGTGTGCTTGGAAGCTGCCCTGGCTACCGATTACTGTGTTTTGTGTAACGAAACCAGTTGCCCAAAGACTCTCCCTATGGCCTTCAGCTGTGAGGCCTTAGACTGTTCAGTATTCAGCAAGTACTAAGGAGTGGATTATATGCCTAGGACATCTGCCTAATGGTTCCCAGCTTCCCAACCTTGACCTGTTATGGAATTTTCTCCTGGCCTTCAGCTGTGAGGGCTTGGACTGTCTTTGCATGCCAAAGAATTTTGCGTCATGGTGCTCAGCTGTGAAGCTTTAGTCTATTTAGAAAATCACCTCATGGTCTTCAGCTGTGGGGGGTTTTAGACTGTTCAACACTGGTGCACATTTGTCCTCCAATTGCTATGTTTTATATGTTTTAAAGTATCTCATGCTGCCCCCAGGGAGATTCTTTAAGCAGGGCATTCTAAAAAGACTGCTTATTGGAGCCAGTGTGGATGGACTATTGCTTGGATGATTGTTGGCCCCTGCACTGTTTGGGAAATAACCAGTAAAATCATCATCCCTAAGGGGGGTAGAGATTCACACAGCAAAGGGGGTTGATCATAGATGCAGTTCAGCTGCAGTGGGGAACTGGAAGTGCAGCTTCAGCTGTACATTATCAGCAGCTCACAATGGAGCTTACAGAAAGTAATAGAAACATTTGAGTTTTAATGTGAAAATTAAAGATTTACAAGACCGTAAAAATAGCTGTGTCTGGAGTAGGGCTTTAAAACCTATGCAAACTTCTGTGAAGAGCAGTAAGTCAAATACATGCACACAGAATGAGTATGCTGGGAAGTGTTATAGTCATGGTTGTATGAAAGAAACATGGTACATTTTTGGCAAGTCTACGAATATTTCTAAAAGGGAAAAGTTATTTCTAACAATGTTAAATCAAAAAATGGGTATAGCACTTATGTTATTTCAATTATTATATCAGTCAAGTGGAATTTTAATTTTTAAGGTTTGTGAATACAGTGTTGATAAACTTCCTGTAACATATGCAAGCATGTGAAATATTTTTTTTTTTATAATTGACAATTTTTATTAGATTTCAACATATGCAATACAGTGGTTTAAAACATTAACAAAGGAGAATAAAGTAATAAAAGGGAAATAGTAGTCACAAACAGCTCTGGAATGGGCATGGAGGTCTACGTATGACAGAATTAACACTCCACAGACATAGGTCAACAAGGAACAGCACTATGTAACAGGGAGGGGTAACGCTGAAGTAATTACAATGCACAAACAGATCATCAGTAGGGTCCGTGATTTATATTTGCGTGGCCCACTATTACAGAGAAGAAAGAGAAGAGGAGGAAGGGAAGAATAATATAAAGAAGAAGAGCAAAGAAAAGGGGGAGGTGGTGAGAGGAGAGGAAAGAAAAAGTATAAGAAAGTCACAATCTGAAGGGCGCGTCTAGCATGTGAAATATTATAGTAACTACGCCTCATGGAAAATTGTTGACTTTTTCAACATATTTGAACAGGCAAACATTGGATCTTTATTTGAACCATGCCTGTAGATAAAGATGATATACTTGAATAAGAGCACAAAAAAAATTTGCATTTTCAGTCATTTATTTTAAAAATGTATATAAATAGATGTAATGGTTTACTGTGGAAAAAATAAATATGCCCTTGGCATCAATAGCTGGTTATTCCCCTTTAGCAGAAATTACTTCTTATAGGCACTTAATATAACTGCCTATTATTCTCTGGCATTGACATAGTGACCACTTCTCGTTGCAAAATGTCTTCAGTTGCAAAATGTTTGTGGGTTTTCTTGAAGAAGTAGAACAACTAAGGTAAAATATAAGTGCAAATTACATATTCACTTGGGCGAAGAAGCAGTCCATATGGAGAAATCCAATAAATAAAAACAAAACAAAATAAATAAGACCATCCAGGGATAGATGGGGACAGGGAGCACAGAAGTGTCAGCAACTCAGGGCAAGCCTCTTGATAGGAACAGAAGCAGTCTCCAAAGTACATGCAAAAGAAGAGAATACAGAAGTGCCTCTAAGTGCAGACTGTTTGCTGTTTAATTAATAAAAATCGTAATGTAGGTAACTCACATTTATAAAGGTTAAAAAAGGGACATCAAAAGCCCATCTCCGGCAGAAGAAGGTCAGCACACGCGCTGTTGGTTCATCTCTGCCACTCGTCTGGATCCCAGAACCCAGCTGTGTATATTTAGTAGGGGTTTCCTGAGATTGGAAAATTATTTCAAGGGTTCCTCTGTGTTGGAAATGAATATACCATCTCAATTTTATGTGCCCTTTGTTAAAGTATCAAAACAAACAAATATCCCTGCGCACACCAACTATATTCAGTGTGATAAATCAATTGAAGTGCTGCTGCTGAAATTTATAAGTGTACCACTCTCTCCCACGTGAGTAAATATTAATAAAAGTGATTCAGCGCCACCCTCATATATAAATACACAAACAATGATATATGTGTGGATTTCGAAATCCATCAAATTTATAGTAAACTCAACATGTAATCCCACCATTCCAGAAGAACAAACTCAGCAGTCCAGAAGCAAAGGAAGAAATAAGCTTAAAAAATTTATCAAAAAAGAAAAAACAAAACTGAATTAAAATTGACTTGAGTGATATGCCATCAACGGCTACAATTTACTAACATGTGCTTTAATATGATCTTCACACCATGTGTAACCACCACCATTGGCCACTCACCTCCTATATTGACCTATGATTAATTGGTCTAAAGTGCTTGTCCCTTTAAGGGCAAAATCTGGATAGGGTCTGATGCTGCTTTTGTCTCCTCCTGGTCTGTTTTCACCAAATGACGCTCAGCCAATATTGCAATTGGAAGTTTAGAAATAAAGTATATAGGCCATCATAGTGCTTTCTATAAAAACATCTGTATTTATTAAAAGACTACATACAATAAACATGTTTTGGAATGCACTAAAAGCTGCTGCACCAGTGTGTGTAGGAAACCACCAAATGATGCCACTGCTGAAAGCTGCAGCTTGTGGATGGATAGTTGGAAATCGTCCCATTAAGACTACAGTCTACCTCTGCGTGCAATGTCAGATACCTTCTGTAGCTCGTAGCATATAGATGAATATCCTATGTTGCCAGCTTTGCCCCACGGGTGTGGCTTCTTCAAAATATGTGGACTCCTGTCAATTTTAATTCAGTTTTGTTCTCAATTATGCATTTTTTATGCTTATTTCTTCTTTTACTTCTAGACTGTTGAGTTTGTTCTTCTGGAATGGCGGTATTACATGTTGAGTTTACTACATATTTGATGGATTTGAAAACTCACACATATATTATTGTTTGTGTATTTATATATAGGGGTGGCGCATTATCACTTTTATTAATACTTTGTTAAAGTATATCACCTTTATCTGTAGACACTATTTGAAGCAAGAGCTAATGTATGGCTGTTCAACTATGTTGATAAAAAGGCAATTACAATGGGGTATACCTGCTATGGACACTCATGAATGTTGAAAGCTTATACATTAAACAAAGTTATTTTTTTATTATTTTATTAAAACCACAAAAGGCATGTCCAGGTTATTACATCAACAATGTGTAACCAATAACATATCCAATACATTTGCATGGGACAAAACAAACCAGAAGGTCAGTTCAGGGTACACGTATCAGTCTCAGATTGCGGTTGGTTTGGAGGTTATTTATGTAGTGTACCATCCAAGAGACAAACTGCTTGCCAGTAGGTCCTGGAACTGCCTATACCATTTTCCATTTACAGGGGAAAGAAGAAAAGTTGACCGAAGTAAACAAGGTTTCTAACTAAAAAGGTAACAATTTAGCATTTACTGCAAGAATAAAATTCTCTCCTCCACTGTTTAAAATACTCTCTTCCTCCACTGTTTACAGTATTAGCAAATACCGTATTTATCGGCGTATAACACGCACTTTTTCCCCCTTAAAATCGGGGGAAAGTCGTGGGTGCGTGTTATACGCCGATCCCCCAAAAAAAAGTGACAAAAAAAATCAAACGGCGCCGAAAAATAGCGACCTCCGTCAAAAAAAAACGAGCGCCGCCGAAAAAAAACGAGTGCCGCCGAAAAAAAACGAGCGCCGCCGAAAAAGACCGATCTGACTGTTCGGCTCCGCTCGCAGTCAAGCCTCCCTGCTCTCGCTTACGAAACAGCAGGGAGGCGGGACTGCGAGTGGAGCCAAACAGACGGCTCAGGCTTTTCCGGAGGCGCTTGGTCTTTAATGGCGGCGCCCGCTCGTTCTTCTCCGGCGGGAAATTTAAACATGCCACAGATGCTGACAAGCTGCAAATCACACTGGGCAAGGCTGCAAGACACACTGGGCAAGGCTGCAAGACACACTGGGCAAGACTGCAAGACACACTGGGCAAGGCTGCAAATCACACTGGGCAAGGCTGCAAATCACGCTGGGCAAGGCTGCAAATGACGCTGGGCAAGGCTGCAAATCACGCTGGGCAAGGCTGCAAATGGAGCTGGGCAAGCTGCAAATGACGCTGGGCAAGCTGCAAATGACGCTTAAATGTAAGTTTTTTTTTTCCCTAAACTTCCCTCCTAAAACTTTTTTTCCTTAAAATGCCCTCCTAAACTTGGGGTGCGTGTTATACGCCGATAAATACGGTAAGTTAAAAAAACTTTTTTTTTCTCCTTCCCTCCTCTCGCTCGTTTCGCGGCAGGATGGAGGAATTAAGGGTAACATCCATGAATGTCAGGGGACTTAATGTCCCAGAAAAAAGAAAGATGCTTCTCAATGACTTAAAACAGAGGTGTACAGACATAGCTTTTATACAAGAAACCCATTTCAAGGCAAGTAGATTTCCTGTCCTTCAAAATAGATTTTTCCCAACTGTATACCATGCCTCCAATCAGGAGGCAAAATCAAAGGGGGTCTCGATTATGATCTCTAATCGGACCCCATGGACGTTGACAGATAAAAAGGAAGATGAGAAGGGAAGGTACCTTTTTTTGAAGGGTTCGATAGGAGGAGTGAAGGTGACATTGGCTACAGTATACGCCCCGAATGAAAGGCAAGATGTGTTTTTTAAAAAAACCCTCACAAATTTAACAGATTTCTCAGAGGGAAAGTTGATTTTGGGGGGGGGGGGGGGGATTTTTATTTCCCCTTAGACCCGAAATTGGATACGTCCTCTGGGACATCGTCTATTCCCCACGGTACTAGAAAGGGACTATTGAAGAAACTGCATGAGTTACAATTAGTAGATGTATGGCGTATTATGCATGACTAGGATAACAGAGGTTCATATAGGAAGTATAACATGGTCAGATCATGCCCCGATCACTTTATGTATATCTCTCCTTGGCGCGATGGGGGCTACTGAGTGAAGATGGCGATTAAACGAGAGCTTGCTACAGAATCCTGTAATTCAGGAGGAAATAGCAAAGGAAATAAATGAATATTTTCAGATAAATGAGACTCCGGAAAGCAACCCGGCCATAGTGTGGGAGGCACACAAAACAGTGATAAGGGGCATACTGATCAAATTCAGATCAAGAGTAAAGAAAGAGAGAGACCAACAGGTGACGGGGCTTCTTCAGAAGATTCACGACCTGGAAATTCAGCACAAGAAAAATCAGATACCTTCCATTCGGAGAGAGCTGGGGGACTTGAGGTGCCAGATTTCGGATATTTTACGCTTCAGAGCCAAAGCAATTATCCAGAGAGGCAAAAAGACTGTCTACGAACTAGGGGATAAGTGTAGTTAACTGTTAGCAGGCAAATTGAAAGGGAGAATCTCGAATACCTATATTCCCCATATAAAAGGAAGAGATGGGAGACTTATTTCACAACCTAAAGATATAGCACAGACATTTGGTGAATTCTATTCTTCACTTTATAACCTAGAATCAGTACCTAAATCACTATCGGCCCAGGAGGAATATCTTTCCTAGGCGAGATTGCCGAGACTAACATCCCTAGAACGTAGCAGATTGGAAGAGCCCATTTCGGTAGAGGAAGTGAATGTGGCAATGAAAACGGTGACGCCGGCTTCACGCTGCTCTATTATAAAAAATTCTCTACACAGCTATGTGGGCAGATGGTAAAAGTCTTCAATGTCCTAGGTAGAGCAGCCGCATTCCCACCAGACTCTCTTCTGGCGCATTTTACTGTGCTGCCGAAGGAGGGGAAGGACCCCTCGGAATGTGGCAGCTACAGACCTTTTTCTCTTTTAAATGTGGACCTGAATTTCTTTACTAAAATTTTGGCAACCCGGATTCAGCCTTTTCTGTGTCAGTTGATAGATCGAGATCAGGTGGGGTTTGTCCCCTCGCGGGAAGCGAGGGACAATACCATCAAAGTTCTTAATTTGGTCTACCATGCCAATAAGTCAGATATCCCTAGCGTTTTTCTGAGCACTGACGCGGAGAAGGCGTTTGATAGGGTGAGATGGTCTTTTCTGTTTGCGGTACTGAGATGTGTTGGCATGGGAGACCAGATGATTAGGTGGATTAAAAGTGTGTATATAAGCCCAAAGGCAGAAGTGAAGGTAAATGGAATATTTTCCAAGCCTTTCAAAATATCAAACGGCACTAGGCAGGGGTGTCCGCTCTCCCCTATGCTATTCTCCTTATCAGTAGAACCTCTATTAACCGCCTGAGATCCGCGTCATAGCCAAATGACGGCTACAGCGCGGATCTGTTGTGCCGGGACGATGTCTATTGACGTCGTCCCGGCAACGAGCTGCCTGCGCGCCCCCCTGAAGGGCGCGCGCGGCGTGCTCTGTGATCCGCGAGTCTGTGAGACTCGCTGGATCATAGATCCGAGTAAGGGGTCGATCCCGACCCCTTACCACGTGATCAGCTGTCAGCCAATGACAGCTGATCATGCGACAGTAACCGAGACGGTAATCGGCTTTTTTTCCTGCTCGCGCTGACAGCGCGAGGAGAAAAAAAAAAAGCCGATCACCGGCGGCAGTGAGAAGGACATCAGTCCCTCTCACTGCAATATGCCCAGGGTCCATGGTGCCCTCCTTTGCATAATAAAAGTGCCCCCAGTGCCATCTGTCAGTGCCCCCAGTGCCATATGTCAGTGCCCACAGTGCCATATGTCAGTGCCCACAGTGCCAGTGCTGCACATCAGTGTCCCCTACCAGTGCTCATCAGTGTCCCCTACCAGTGCTCATCAGAGTCCCCTACCAGTGCCCAGTGCCACCTATCAGTGCCCATCAGTGCCACCTATCAGTGCCCATCAGTGCCATCTATCAGTGCCACCTATCAGTGCCATCTATCAGTGCCATCCATCAGTGCCCATCCGTGCCACCCATCCGTGCCCATCAGTGCCATCTTTGCTGTGCCCATCAGTACCGACTTATCTGTCCCCACCAGTGCAGCCTATCAGTGCCCACCAGTGCAGCCTATCAGTGCCCACCAGTGCCACCTATCGGTGCCCACCAGTGCCGCCTCATCAGCGCATATCAATGAAGCAGAAAAATTACCTGTTTGCAAAATTTTATAACAAACTATTAAACATGATTTTCTTTTTTTTTTTAATTTTCCATCTTTTTTTATTTGTTTAGCAAAAAATAAAAACCCCAGCTGTGATTAAATACCACCAAAAGAAAGCTCTATTTGTGGGGAAAAAATTGAAAAAATTTATTTGGGTACAGTGTTGTATGACCGCGCAATTGTCATTCCAAGTGCGTCAGTTCCGAAAGCTGAAAATTGGTCTGGTCACGAGGGGGGTTTAAGTGCAAAGTAATCAGGTGGTTAAGTAAGATTAGGCAAAATAGAGACATCCAGGGTTTAAAAATAGGAAATAGAAACTACAAAATCTCAGCCTATGCGGACGATCTTTTGTTCTCCATGTTCGCACCGCATATTTCAATTCCCAACCTTTTGAAAGAATTCAAAACATATGGTAACTTTTCGAATTTAAAAATAAATTATTCGAAATCGGAAGCGATGGGAGTTGCGATGCGGAAGGAGGACTGTATCGCAATTCAACAAAACTTCAGTTTTAAATGGGTAACTGAGAAGCTGAAATACCTGGGTACGTTCATTCCCTCGAACACAAGGAAGACGTTTGAGGTAAATTTTCCTGTTTTATTTGAATCAGTTCGGAGGCAATTGGATAAATGGCATCAGGGTATCCATTCGTGGTTTGGCCGATGCAATACCATCAAAATTAGCATTTTACCTACATTTTTATACTTATTTCAAGCTCTACCAATTTCTGTTCCAGTGGTCTTTCTCCGTCAAATATGCTCTTTATTTACAAAATTTATTTGGGCAGGGAAACGACCCAGGATAGCTAGAGGAATAATGATGATGCCCAGGGGTTCCAGCGGATTAGCAGTCCCAAATATAGTGAAATACTATCATGCAGTGCACCTTGGGAGGGTGGTGGATTGGTGCAGACATGGAGAACTGAAGACATGGGTAGAATTAGAACAGCAGGCAAGTGAGATACCCCTACGGAGGACACCTTGGTGCTTTGAAAGAATACCAATGTTGATTAAGAAGCACCCAACCATAGGGACTACAATACGTTCCTTTCTAATCCGTGACCCTAAAATTTCTTCCAAAAATTCACCTTTACTTCCTGTGTTGGGGAATCCGGAGTTCCCCCAGGGAGTGAAGCAGGAGCATTTAAAAACTTAGAAGAGAGAGGTATATTTCAGGTTTCACATTTTGTTTACAATGGGGCATGGCCTACTTTAGAGGGGTTGATGCAAAGAGGGGGTTCTTTTGAGTTAAGGCCGTGGCGTGCAATACAGGTATTACATTTCTTGAGGTCTCTGGGGCCAGCGGTTAAATATGATCGTCATTTAACGATGTTCGAACAATATTGTGAGGGCAAGGAACCGCTCCCCCGATTGATCTCAAAAATGGTTGGGATATTAAATACCCCACCGGAGGACTATGTGCCCCCATGTAAGGCTAAGTGGGAGAGGGACCTTGATAGGACCTTTACCATGGCTCAGTGGAGAGATATAATATATATGTCTCAGAACACCTCAATGTGCACTAGAACGCAGGAATTAAACTATAAAATAATGATGCAGTGGTATTATACCCCACTCAAACTTCAGAGATTTTACCCTGAAACAACAGGACTGTGCTGGAGATGTGGAGAGGAACCTGGATCCCTATTCCATATACTTTGGACATGTTCAAAAATTAGGCACTATTGGGGAGAGGTACGAAGGATATCCCAAAAACGTATTGAAAATATAATTCCAGAAGATCCGGCCCTTTTCTTGCTCCATTCAACTCAAATACCGAAACGGACATACAGAAAATCCATCTTATGTCAGTTGATTAATGCGGCCAAGGCAAATATTACTTTGTCCTGGAAAGACCCGGAGCCACCCTCAATAGTAAGGTGGTTAAATAAAGTAAGGGAGATTGGAGCTATGGAGGATCTAGTGGCCTTTGGTCAAAACAATAAAGAGCGGTATAATAAAATCTGGGAAGGGTGGAATAGATTTACACACTCTGAGGAAGGGAAGATACTTCTGGGAGAAAATGTGTGGGGGGGGGGGGGGGGTTGGCTAAGTGGGTGAGACTGAGCGCAGAGGATAACAAGTGATAGGCCATCTTCGCCGTGGCGGGATGAGTAGGGAGGGGAGAGGAGGGAAGAAGGAGAAATTGACCTAAAACTTCCCCTTTTTTTTTTTTCTGGGGGGGAGGTGGGGAGTGGGTAGGGTAAACAGAGAGGGAAAAGAGGGGTGGGTAAGTTTATAAGGGGGAAGGGGAGGTCCAAAGGGAAATCACACGGGGAACTCGAATCAGCAAGAACAAGACTACGGGCTAAAGGATATGGGACTAATCGGGATTCAATACTTCAGAGATTAGGTTGTAATTGTGAAAGGGATGTATTAAGCTATGAAAAAGGAAGTCCTGGATTCTTTGTTTATTCTATTTTTTGTTTCCTGTTCTTTTGTACTTTCCCTGATTTGTTTGAAAGAAAAATGGATAAAAATAAAAGTATAAAAAAAAAAGAGGATTTAATTATAAAGGATACAGAGTGTTACCAGCACACTGGTTGTTTTGGCCACAAAAGTGTAATTTTATTCAAACATCACTTTTTACACCATCAGGTTTTTTTTTGTTTTTTTTTTACCTTAGCATTCTATGCGTTAAACAAAAAAGTCACAGGATGCTTCAATGGTGATACGCAAGCAGGTGGATCTTGAATCTGAAGTTGTTGAACTTAACCGCTTCCCGACCGCCCACTGTACATTTACGTCCTCAGAAGGGCACGGCTAGGCAAAAGGACTTACGGGTACGTCCCCTTTAATTGCCTAGCCGTGGGGTTGCGCGCGCGCCACCGGCGACGGGCTCGCGACCCGGTCGGGAGCTCCGTGACCACGGCCACGGGACCAGCGGACCCGATCGCCGCTGGTGTCCCGCGATTGGGTCACAGAGCTGAAGAACGGGGAGAGGTATGTGTAAACAAACCTCTCCCCGCGCTTCCTACACTGACTGTCAGTGATCTGCTGTTCCCTGTCGTCGGGAACAGCCGATCAGTGACGTCAGACGTCAGCCACACCCCCTACTGTAAAAAAACACACAACACGTCACACTGACTCCTCCCCGCCCCCTAGTGGTTAACTCCTTCACTGCCACTGTCATTTACATAGGAATCAGTGCTATTTAAATAGCACTGATTTCTGTATAAATGACAATGGTCCCAAAAATGTGTCAAAAATGTCCGATGTGTCCGCCATAATGTCGCAGTCACAATAAAAATCGCTGATCGCCGCCATTACTAGTAAAAAAAAAAATATTAATAAAAATGCTATAAAACTATCCCCTATTTTGTAAACGCTATAACTTTTGCGCAAACCAATCAATAATCGCTAATTGCGATTTTTTTTACCAAAAATATGTAGAAGAATACGTATCGGCCTAAACGGAGGAAAAAAAATGTTTTTTTATATATTTTTGGGGGATATTTATTATAGCAAAAAGTAAAAAATATTGAATTTTTTTCAAAATTGTCGCTCTATTTTTGTTTATAGCGCAAAAAATAAAAACCGCAGGGGTGATCAAATACCACCAAAAGAAAGCTCTATTTATGGGAAAAAAAGGACGCCAATTTTGTTTGGTAGCCACGTCGCACGACCGTGCAATTGTCAGTTAAAGCGACGCAGTGCCGAATCGCAAAAAGGGGCCTGGTCCTTTGGCTGCCAATTGGTCCGGGGCTGAAGTGGTTAAAGTGACACTAAAGGTATTTTTTTTAAAATAACAAACATGTCATACTTACCTGTTACCTCAACTGTGCAGCTCGTTTTGCACACAGTGGCCCGGATCCTACTCTTCTGGGGTCCCTCGACAGCTGTCTCGGCTCCTCCCGCATCAGATAACCCCCTGGAAGAAGCTCTCTCCTGGGGGGTTACCCTGCGGGGGCACGCTCTCAAGTCCAGCGTTCAGCGTCCATAGACGCCGAATTCAGGACTCGGCCCCGCCCCATTGGATTTGATTGACAGCAGCAGGAGCCAATGGGGCGGGGCAAGTTTGAGGGTTCGGGTAAGTAAAAAAAAAAGGGGGGGGGGCTGGGGGGCCAGTCACTGACAGGTGTTTTTTCACCTTAATGCATAGGATGCATTAAGGTGAAAAAACACTTACCTTTACAACCACTTTAATTATGTTCAACATTCTCACACATGCATAGCAAGGACCATTATTCTACTACTACTCTACACGCGATTGGCTGTGCAGAATTAGAAAATTATCAATTTTAGCAAACGCATTGCACCAAGGCCCCGCATATGCATTGAAGCACAACATAATGAAAAACAATAGTGAATGACAGTTTTTATTGGACGTATGGTGCATTTTTTTTTTCAATTGTGTATTCGGCTGTTTGTTTGGAGTTCAGCTTTAGCTGCCAAACGTTTTACTTATGTTGCTTCTAACAATTTTCTTGTATGTAAATAAACAGTAGGAAAGTAATGTTTAGAAATCAGATTGCATATTTCAAAAACAGACAGGTTTTTTTTTATTTGTGTATGAATACATTATTATCATTACTATATTATTATCATTATTATACAGGATTATACAGTTTGTGTAGCGCTTTACAATCTAAAGGGAGACAGTACAGGTATAATACAATAAAATACATGAGGGTTAAGGCAAGCCATAGATGAAATGATTTTCTTTCCTTCCACCACAGGTGGAAGCGGTATTGTGTTCTGCTGGTGGAGAGCCTTCCTGTTATAGCCTCTGGCAGTAATCGCATGTATAAAACCCGACAGGCTGATTGTTATGGATCGACTTAGGTAAATCAGCCTGCACATAGATGGATTGAATCTCGGCCGGGCCCTGCTAAACCACCCAAGATTTGCTAGCTAGCTAGCTTAAGAGGGCTCTGCTCATAACAGCTTACAATCTAATAGGGCAGGACAAGTGGTACTAAAGGTAAAAACTTTAGGGAATGAGCTAATGGAGTTAAAAGTTCAGATGTTAGTTGGAGGCGTGATAGACTTCCCTGAAGGGATGAGTTTTCAGGGATCGACTAAAGGTGGATCCTAATACATAGAATTACAAGGTGATGACTTGTAGGCACTCTGAGCCTGGCACCATAGATACGTACAGCTCAAGAGCAAGCACACAACGTGTGCCCCCATAGCAATCGACTTACTATGGGGGCACAAGAAGAAGAAGAGGAGGCAAGATCGCCAGTGGGACACCCCAGTAGAAGAGGTTCGGGCCACTGTGCACAGAGCAGGTGAGTACATATGTTTATTATTTTATTTCATTTTTTTTTACCTTTAGTAACACTTTAAATGCAACATGACAGATGAAAATTTTTCCATCCCGCACTGCAGCACTGTTTCTGTCTGCGTTTCTAAGCACTGCAGCTCAACTGAATGAAATGTCCCATGTGCCTCTTCCCCTGACTTCTCTTTCAAGATCAATGGCACATCTATCAGTCCATCCCCACATGCCAGGGTGCTAGGGGTAACCTTAGACTCTGAACTGTCATTTCAGGCCCACATCCAATCCCTGTCCAAATCATGCCTCCTTAGCCTCCGCAAAATTTCCAGAATATGCCCCTTTTTTACTAATGACACCACCAAGCTTCTAATTCACTCCCTGGTTATCTCCTGCTCTGCGTCCGAGCCCAACCTTTTTAGAAACCAATTAGATCCGTCCGGGTCTAATCATGTGCTTTAAAAAAAAAAACCTTGTAGAACTCTATGTGTTCTGGTACCCTGCATGGAGATTAGGGGCCAGCGCATAGAGATTAGGGGGGCAGCACCCATTATGGAACGGCCGCTGCTGCTGTATATCCACGTAAATGCATTTAACCACTTACAGACCGCCCGCCGTCGCTATACGGCGGCTGTTAGAAGGAGGATATCGTTGTTATGGCAGCAGCTAGCTGCTATAACCCTGGTATCCTCTTCTTCATCGGGTGGTCGGCTACAAGATAAAAGTGGTCTCTGCAGCGGATTCGCCGCATGATCACTTTTATCGGTTGCGGGAGAGGGGCTTCCCCTCCCGCCGCGATCCGGTGCCCTCCGCCGCTTACCGGAGCCGTCGGCAGCGGCGGAGGCGATCGCCTCCTTTTGGTAGCTTGGTATGGAGACGCGTGAGGGGAAGATGGCCCCTACCCGTCTCCATACAATTGCTGGGCGGAAGCGACGTCAAAACCTCACTTCCGCCCACAGCTCTTAAAGGGACATTTTTTTAAAATAATTTTTTAAATTACACATTTTTTTTTTTTTATTGCATTTTAGTCTAAATATGAGATCTGAGGTCTTTTTGACCACCAGATCTCATGTTTAAGAGGTCCTGTCATGCTTTTTTCTATTAAAATGGATGTTTACATTCCTTGTAATAGGAATAAAAGTGAACATTTTTATTTTATTTTTTAAACAGTGTAAAAATTTTAAATAAAAGGTAAAAATAAAATAAAAGATAAAATAATAAAAAACATTTTTTTTTTAAAAAACGTGCCCGTCCCGACGAGCTTGCTGAAGTGAACGTATACGTGAGTAGCACCCGCATATGAAAACAGTGTTTAAACTACACATGTGCAGTATCGCCGTGATCGGTAGAGAGAGAGCAAAAATTTGAAGCCCTAGACCTCCTCTGTAACTTATAACATGCAACCTGTAGAATTTTTTTAAACGTCGCCAATGGAAATTTTTAAGGGTAAAAATTTTTCGCCATTTCACGAGCGGGTGCAATTTTGAAGCGTGACATGTTGGGTATCAATTTACTTGGTGTAACATTATCTTTCACAATATATAAAAAAAATTGGGCTAACTTTACTGTTGTCTTATTTTTTAATTCAAGAAAGTGTATTTTTTCCAAAAAAAGTGTGCTTGTAAGATCGCTGCGCAAATATGGTGTGACAGAAAGTATTGCAACGACCGCAATTTTATTCTCTAGGGCAGGGGTCTTCAAACTATGGCCTTCCAGTTGTTCAGGAACTACAATTCCCATCATGCCTAGTCATGTCTGTGAATGTCAGAGTTTTACAATGCCTCATGGGATGTGTAGTTCTGCAACAGCTGGAGGGCCGTAGTTTGAGGATCCCTGCTCTAGGGTGTTAGAAAAAATAAATGTATAAAGTTTGGCGTTTCTAAGTAGTTTTTAACTTGTAAACAACAAATCTCAGAAAGAGGCTCAGTCCTGAAGTGGTTAATGCAACAGACGTAAACACATCTAAGGTGGGATTCACACCTCAGACGGTTGCGGCTCGCAGCAGAGGTCCGGTGCGTCCCTGTTCTCTGTTTCAGGGACGATTCGAAGACAAATTTTTGCATTAATTTGGCCCTGAAACGGAGCCAAAGACGCACAGTGCAAGCCGCAAAGGAGATATGTGACCCGGCTCCATAGAGAGCCAGTCACAATCTCCTGTCAAGCGAATTGGAATGCGGGGAAACCTATTGAGTATATTAGTGATTAGGGCCTCTTTCACACTTGTTGCATGACAAGTCGTACCCCATGATTTCCAATGAGTTCTATTCATATCTGTGTGACGTCAAAGTAGTCCCTGCATAACTTTGGTTCGACTTTGATGCGACTTGAGGTCTATAGACCTCAAGATTACACAGGCATTTCTTAAAGTAGCGTGGCAAAGTCGTGGGACTTTCAGGTTGCACAGGTGTGAAACGGGCCTAAAACTTGTCTGCGTTCCCTCCTGAAAAACGCACGTGCCCGTGTGACTGAGGCCTATGTATTTTTGTATCACACACGTTACAAAGTGCACATAACAGCACAAAGCTGTGTAGATTTATAATGGTAGTCATAGAAAGAAGAAGAAGGGCAGACTAGAGCTGAGTGTGCTGTGTGAAGGAAGCACCTGGCCCTCAGTACTAGAAAGAGAAAAGACACGTGTTAGTGGTGACATGAGGGAGGACAGGCCAGGCCACACATGTCACCATGGTGTCACCGCCGCCGTGTGAGGGAATGCAGACAGGGGAGGAAGGGATGAGAACAGGGAGGAAGTGGAAGAGGAGGAGCATGGGAAGGCAGCGAGCAGTGTCAATACAATAGGCTTCTTGTGTGTGGATGTGTGCGCCTGCTGGGAGGCTGTAATCAGGGAGGAAACACTCAGGAGAGCCCGATCTATACGGCCGGCCTTCCCGGGACAGTGCTGCCAGCCTGGACCCTTCATCCTCGTCAATGTACACACACTGAACACCGCGGCTCAAGGAAGGAAGGCAGAGGAGCGCCACACAAGGTGAGAGCCCCGCTTCTCCCGTTCATCCGGCCCGGCACTCTGCCTGCTGACCGCTATGGGGCTCATAGACTGGGGACAGTGCTCGGAGAGGCCGGCTTTGTGTGTCCGTGGAAAGGTGACCTTATGTCAGCAGACTTCCCTCCTCCCTCCGGCCTGTCCGGCCACTGTGTGTCACCTCTACTCCCCTCACACTCCCACTGCAAATTGGCGCCAACACAGCTGTCTGCAGCCTGACCACCACTGCTACCTCACTGTCCTACTATTACCTCACTGTCCTACTATTACATCCGCTTTATTTCTATGCATTGAAGATGAGAAAATGCTGGCTATGCATGTGTGCTTTACACATATAGTGCTACACTGCTGTGTATTTACTTCACACTACTACTGTCACCTTCTCCATCCTCCTAATGCCACATACTTAAAGCGGAGCTCCGCCGGAATTTTTATTTTTCTTAAAAGTCAACCGCTACAAAAAGTGTAGCTGCTGACTTTTAATCGGACACTCGCCTGTGCCATGGTCCAGCGATGCGGGCGTACAAAGCTCCTCTCCACGGCGCTGACATTCTAACTGTGGGCGCCTTGCTGTGGCTTCAATCTTCTGGGGCCTGTGACGTGTCCCAGAAGATTGTGGGGGGGGGGGGGGGGTGAACTTCCTTCCGGGGGCCGTGCGCCAGGGGAGGAAGTGGGAGCGAATACCTATGGTCACTGGCAACCTGCCATAGTGAACGGGGGCTCACAGTAGGGTTCAGCAGACTCTTGCCGCTAAGGCCCTACTTAGCTACTTAGGCCCTAAGTTGCAGATTTGAATGTAGCCCAACAACTATTTATTCATCTGCTCATACACACTAAGGCCTTGGCCCATGTGCATCAAATTCTGGAGTTTTGGGGCACTCGGGAGGTACGGGGACAGCGACCAGCCGCCTGTCGATATCTGCGACAGGCTGAAATACGCTGAAGATGGAGTTTGTACCAAGGATGCTTACATTGAGGCCTGGTTCACATGGGGGGATTACACCCAAGCCCAGCTATTTTTTTTTTCTCAGCGTGGGGATGTACAGGCGTTCTGTGCTGACTTGTGCCGGCAGTCCCATAGATGTCTTTTGGGATGGAGCGGCTGCACAGACACAGCTGCCGTTTTCCAATATGACATCCATGCAGGTGTGGGTGCATGGGCCCCAAACACACCCACACAGATGTCATATTGGGCCACTGTGTCCCAATAGAAATGAATAGGGCTGCCTGAAACACCTGTATCCCTATGCCCGTAAAAATCCGCCCTGCATGGGGCACAGATGTAAACAAGGCCTTACAGGCATGCCCAGAACACAAGAATTCTGCTTTCCAGGCACAAAGCCTTAAGGCCTGATTCACACCTATGCAGTTTGCATATTCCATGTGCCTTTTTTCTTTTTTCAATACACATCTTTAAACCATTGAAGTCTATGGAGCCAAAAACCAGAAACAAATCCCTGGCCCTTTCCATAAAATGCACAGATGTGAACTACATCCATAGGAAACCATGTTAAATGGACTGTAGTGTGTTTCTGCAAAACTGAAAACGCACTAAAAAATGCATAGGTGTTAACCAGGCTTAAGTTCACCATTTGTAACATGTTACACCCATTTTCAGGCTTTAACATGTTACAGATGCATCGACCCCCCACTCTGACAGCTAGTGGGGGGGTCTTCCCCCTGCTAGCTGTCACACTGCAAAAAACATGGCGGGGCTTTGGCTGCGTCATCCATTCACAGTGTTGTGTGAATAGAAAATCTACAAGGCCTTTGCGGCTGTGAGCTTGTAGTTTTCAATGAACCACCAAAGTGCTGGTATTCATTATCTCTTCCTGTCAGATTGTATCTGCTTGCCCATATGGGATGTACAGGGAAGCAGACTGGCAGATTTGCTGGAGATCTGCATGGTACCAGCGATCTACTGATCGCGGGTGTAATGCTTTACAGGCTCAAAAAAATAAATAAAAATAAATGCACATTTATTTACCTGCAAGAAAATGTGCATTTATTTTTTTTAAAGTGAACTTATGCTTTAACCACTTCAGCCCCGGAAGAATTTACCCCCTTCCTGACCAGAGCACTTTTTGCGATTCGGCACTGCGTCGCTTTAATGGACAATTGCGCGGTCGTGCGACGTGGCTCCCAAACAAAATTGAAGTCCTTTATTTCCCACAAATAGAGATTTATTTTGGTGGTGGGGATAGATTTATGGAATTTTTTTTTTATTTTTTTACTAGTAATGGTAGCGATCTGCGTTTTTTATTTATTTTTTGTCGGGACTGCGACATTATGGCGGACACGTCGGACAATTTTGACACATATTTGGGACCATTGGCATTTATACAGCGATCAGTGCTATGAAAATGCATTGATTACTGTAAAAATGTCACTGGCAGTGAAGGGGTTAACACTAGGGGGCTATCAAGAGGTTAATTGTGTTCCCTAGTGTGTGTTCTAACTGATGGGGGGGAGGGGACTGTGTAGGGGAGATGACAGATCGCTGTTCATATTGTGTATGAACAGACGATCTGTCTGTTCTCCCCTCAGAGAACCGGAAACTGTGTTAACACACACGGCAGGAGCCTGGCAGTGATCGCGACCGCCGGGCACTGGCATCGGCTCCGTGAGCGAGCAGGGTGCACCCGCGTGCCCCTAGTGGCCAAATATGGAAGCGACAAAACATGACGACGATTCGGGCAGCCGAGCCATGTTGCCGCAGTATAACTGCAGCGGCAGGTCGGCAAGCGGTTAAAGAGCACCTGTCATTTCAGATCCATCATGGCAGTGCCCGTTAGCTCCCGCCACATCCCTCACCTTGTTGTGTCACCGCCACATCACCAGCCGTCCCAGTAAAGTGAATGGGACTGTCGGAGAGTCAACAGCGGGACAGAAATGACAGTTGCTCTTAAAAAATTATGATTTAAATTGAATAAATTTAAATCCCACCCTAAAATGGAAGGACATTTGAAAAAAAATAATTTTAAATGTGTCCTATTCACACTATAATGTTGCATTGCGCTAAAATGCAAAGTGTATGTCGGCGGATGTTAGTGCGCGTTAAAACGCAACTAAAATGGATGTAACTGTACATGCGTTTTCGAAAAATTCAGTGTGAATTGGCCCTTAATCCTCTGAACACGTCTAAATGAATGTACGTTTATACGCAGGAGAACAGATCTCGGAAGCATAAAGTTTGTTTATTTCTCCCAGATAATTTCTTGTGCGTTTTTAAAATAAACTGAACGAAAAAGGCTAGTGTGAGACCTGCTCAGAGGCCTCCTGTGTTTAACGCAGGAGAAATTGATTTGGTCAGTAATAACAAACTTTGCTTCCTCAGATCCATTTATTCTTTGTTTCAAATTTACATGTGTGTATCTGCATAAAACTAAACTAATGGTCTGGGAGCACACATTTTCTTTCTGTACATTCAGCTGGACTGTATGCACTAAGATGCTGCTGAACACCTAGAGTTCATTCAGTCATAGCAAAGCATTACGTGCTTCCAGATGCATTTAGAAATTGTTTCTGAACACATCTGGACACATACATTTTGATGTCCATGTGCCTGGGACCTGAATGCTGCCTAAGGACTTTGATTTTCTTTCTATTTTACCCCTCATGCACACGGGCATGTTTGTTATTTTTAAACACAAAAATCCAAGACTTTAGTATCGCTTTAAAATAAAGTGAGTTATTTTCAGTTGATTGCAATGAGATTTTAAAATGCCTTTTTACTTCGTCAAAATATCTGTTTACACTGATTAGGTGCTTCTAAAATGCCTTCAAGATGTTTGCTGATCATTTATTCAGCAGTCTCTGTGAACTATTTTATACTGAATCCCCCTCCATGCTTAGGCCCCTTTCACATGGGGGCAGACTTCATTGAGATCAGCAGAAGATCTGACCACTGATCCCCCCCCCCTCATCCGTGTCCACTTCGTTTCTGCAGTGCGGACACGGATAGAGCCGTCCTCCACTGTCTGACTACCCTCTGATCCGATCTTCCTAGACTGAGGAAGACGAATCCCCTTCTGTGGTGTTTTTTTTTTTTTTTTGTGCACCAGAGGTAGGTGTAAATGAACATAAGCCTGTGTACACCCACCGGTCCATAGGGGTAAATGGGCCGTCCAATCAGGTCCACTTGAAAAACGAACATGGACCTAATCAGACCTTTCGTGTGAAAAAGGCATATATATATATATATATATATATATATATATATATATATATATATATATATATATATATATATATATATATATATATATATATATATATATATATATATATATATATATATATATTAATATATTAAAATGAATCTATCGTATTTATCGGCGTATAACACGCACCTTTTTTCCCATTAAAATCTTGGGTGCGTGTTATACGCCGACCTCTGCTGTCTGTGAGGGCAAGAGGAGCGCCGCCGATATTGATAAAGCCGAGTGTCCCGCATCCTAGCCTTTACGTCCCGCCATTGGACCGGGGTTGTGTCCATCATAGGAGGTGAGACAGGGGTGTGACTGCAAGCAGAGCAGAGTACATTCGGCTCGACTTGGTCTATGTCGGCGGCGAGAGGAGCCGAATATCTCGGTGGCGCTAAATTTAAAACGCAAACATGCTGCAATTTTGGGGAAGGCTGCAGATGGACAGTGTGCAAGGCTGCATTGATGGGCATTTAAAATGCAAGTTTTTTTTTCCTTAAACTTCCCTCCTAAACTTGGGGTGCGTGTTATACACTGATAAATTAGATATAGATAGATAATAAAAAATAAATGTGAATATACAGTGCTCTTCATAAATGAGTACACCCCAACAGATTTGTCAGAAAACCTTTACTTTCCTTTCAGAATTAACATTTTCTATGGGACACTATACTGCAACCAAGATTTGTTAATTTGCACACAAAGTATTTTCCTAATAAATTTATTCAAGACCATGTTGCAAAAATGAATACACTCCAATGAAAGTCTAAGACCCCTTTCACACCGAGGGCATTTTGCAGGCGCTATAGTGTTATAAATAGCGCCTGCAATCTGCCCTCAAACTGCTGCTCTATTGTCTCCAGTGTGAAAGCCCGAGGGCTTTCACACTGGAGCGGTGCGCTGGCAGGACGTCAGGAAAAGTCCTGCCAGCAGCTTCTTTGGAGCGGTGAAGGAGCGGTGTGTTTACCGCTCCTCCACCGCTGCTCCCCATTGAAATCAATGGGGCAGTGCTGCAATACCACCGGCAAAACGTTGCTATTGCCCAGCAATTTTAACCCTTTCTCGGCCGCTAGCGGGGCGCTTTTACCCCCCCCCCCCCGCTAGCGGCCGAAATGCGCCTCAAATCCGACGGTAAAATGATGCTAAAAATAGCAGCGTTTTATCGCCGACGACATGAGCGGCTTGGTGTGAAAGCAGTCTAAGGGTCTTTTCAAACATGCGATCCGCTCATAGGTCAGCGGGGGATCGCTTAGTTAATCCCCACTGAGCAGGCGGATGGCAGGTCTGTCTCCGCTCACTGTGCAGGGATGGACCTGTCGGAGCCCCGCTCTTCTCTATGGGGAGATCAGATGAAAACGGACCGCCTGTCCATTTTATCTGATCCGCCAGGCGGATGGAAAATATGGTCACCATCTGTCTGGATTTCACGGATCGGATAGCAGTGGGTGTCAACTGCTGACATCCGCTGCCCCATAGGAGTCAATAGAGCGTCCGATCAGGCCCGCCTGAAAAACTGACCGGCAGTCCTGATTAGTATCTTGTGTAAAAGGGACCTTAAGAGCAAAGCTAAATTTTAGGGCCAGTCCACACCATAGAAACGAAGTCCGCGTTCCAGATGCTTTTCTGCATGCGCGTTTGACATGTTTTTCATTCATTCCAGTGCGTTTTTCTTCCCCCCCCTCTTCTTCTTTTTTTTTTCTTAACCTTGAGACACCTTTCAACCTGAGGCGCTTTTCAGTAGGGATCGACTGATTATCGGTAAGGCCGATTATTGCAGGCCAATATCAGCATTGTCAGAAAAACTGGAATCGGTTTGCAAACTAGACCAATATTACCGATATTGCTTCAAGGTGTTTTACCGGGTTGATACCGTTCTTTAGAGCGGATGGTCGGCTTTATTGTAATGGCAACCGATGCAGCTCAACAGCCGCTCGGCTGTTATTGCAAACAGCAGGAGGGGACCTCCCCTATCGCCTTCTGCCGCTCTCCCGGCCTCTCCCGTCCCACCGGGAGGCCTGAGCTAACCAGCCGGCATGGCATGTCTGCCAGCTGAAGACCCAAATAAAGCCGATGCTTTGTTCGGGTTCTGGAAGCGATGTTATGACATCACTTCCCAGATTACTGGCATCTCACTGGTGTGAACTATGCCATTGAAAACCATATAACCTACTTTCCATGCGTTTTTGATTCAGAAAAAAATGCACTGCATATAGTGTGAACTGGTCCTAAGGCCCCATAAACACTATTAGCTTTTCTGCAGATTTACCAAAACCATGTAGTGCAAGGTCCTGCCTGATTGCATTCAAATCGAGTCTCTTAGGCTGCTTTCACACTGGAGCGGTGGGGGCGCTGGCGGTAAAGCGGCGCTATATTTAGCGCCGCTTTACCGGCGTTTTAGCGGTGCATTTCGGCCGCTAGCGGGGGGTGGTTTTACCCCCCGCGAGCGGCCGAAAAAGGGTCAATACCGCCCGCAAACCGCCGCTGCAGCGGCGTTTTGTGGTCGGGTTCGGCGCGCTCCCCCATTGTTTTCAATGGGACCGGGCGCTATAGGAGCGGTAAATATATACCGCTCCTATAGCGAGCCAAAGATGCGGCTTGCAGGACATTTTTGAGCGTCCTGCAAGCGCACCGCTTCAGTGTGAAAGCCCTCGGGCTTTCACACTGAAGGAACAGCAACAGCTGTTTCGGGTCGGTTTGCAGGCGCTATTCTTAGCGCAATAACGCCTGCAAACCGCCCAGTGTGAAAGCAGCCTTAAGGTTTGACCTCATGTGGTTTTGGTAAATCTGAAGGAAAAATCTACAGAAAATTGTATAGTGTGTATACAGCTTTAGACAACAAAATCCTAATTGGCAAGTTTTCGATAATTATTCATTAACCACTTCAGCCCTGGAAGGATTTACCAACTTACTGACCAGGCCATTTTTTGCGATAACTGACAATTGGCAACGCTGTACCTAACAATATTGACATCCCTTTTTTTTTTTTTTTTTTTCCTCAAATAGAGCTTTCTTTTGGTGGTATTTGATTCTGCAGGTTTTTTTTTTTTTTTGAAAAAAAATAAAAAAAATTTTCTACTTTTTGCTATAATATCCTAAAAAAAAAAAATTCTTCATCAGTTTAGGCCAATATGTATTCTTCTACATATATTTGCTGAAAAAAATAACCAAGTGTATATTGATTAGTTTGCGCAAAAGTTATAGGGGATATATTTATGGTATTTTTATTTAAAAAAAAAAAAAAAAAAATTTTTTTTTTTTTACCTGGAATGCGGCAGACAGATCAGACACGTGACACTTTTTTGGGACCATTGACATTTATACAGCGATCAGAGCTTAAAATAGCCACTGATTACGGTATAAATGTCACTGGCAGGGAAGGGGTTAATCAAGGGATTAAGTTTATCCTAGGGAGGTGTTTCTAACTGGGGGGAGGGGACTGACAGTGTAGAGAGAGATCGCTGCTCATGATCACTAGGAACAACAGATCTCTCTCTACTTCCTTGACAGAACGGGGATTTGTCTGTTTGCATTGACAGATCTCCATTCTGGCTCTCTGAAGAGCAATCGCGAGTCGCTGGCCGTCATCGCCACCCCCCCCCCCCCAAACTGCCACATTAATCCCCTCAAAAAATAAATGAAAACAAAAAATCACAATCCTCAATGCAGCGCTTCACCTCAATAATATAAAGACTTACGGTATATAAAGTGCCCGATGTACTGACGTATTGCAGCAATAAAAATGTTCCATACATAATGCTCCCTTTAAGATGTTTGCTGATTGTTTAAGGCCCTTGCACACTGATACACTTTTTTGATGTATTTCCATTAAATTACAATAAAAGGTGCTTTATTTTTTTTGGCGTGCTTTTGAATAAGATGCAACCTGCAGGATTTTTCAAAACCCAATGCACCAGCAGTGTGAACAGTTACATAGGATTTAATAGGGAATCATTTTCATGCATTTTTGTCACCCTGGAAATTCGCAGAAAAAGTCTCTGTGAATTGCGTTGACGTACCCAGGAGCCCAAAAACCATTGCAGCGTAAGTTTTAATCAACGCACAGCGATGCCAGTGATCTTTTAAGTGTTCATGTGTAGGCAAAAATGCTAACTATATATATATATATATATATATATATATATATATTATGACACGAGTTGTTGAGGTTCAGAAATCACTGTCAGTCATGTCTATAATTAGGATCACTTAGTGCCCATGTGCCCAACCTGCATCCCTCGGGGCCCCTGCAGACAGTAGTCTGTTATACCTTGTGTTTGCTCAGGCCAGTGATGGAAAAATATTCTTTAGACTGGCTTTTAGTAGTTAAATAGGTTGTTGTTTTCTTTCCCACTATCTTTTTTTTTTTTTTTTTTCAGTGCTACTAAATCCTTTTCACTTTCTATGCCTCAGCATTTATTAGGGTTTTTTGGTTTACCCTGTAGAGTTTTGTATAGAAGGCATAGTGATATGAATTGAGATGTATGGAGGTACAAAGCGTATTTAGTTTTAGAATGTTATGGCTTCTCTGCCTACCCAAGAATCATTGGTAGTATATCTACTTATTTCAGTAGGAACCACTCTAGTGTTACCATAGTATACTCCTTTAAAAGGCGGAGGAGTATGTAAAACTATTTAGAAAGATGAAAAAGTAGGGTTAAGAGCACATAATCGGAAAGTTGTGGTGGGGTGTTTTGGTGGGAAGGAGAAACAGATGAGAGGTTCAGGAAGCAGGGGATTGGGAAATGGTTCCACCCAACCCCACCAGGACGATGAGGAATTACTGTTTATTTATAATGTTAGATTTTCTAGAAATAAAATCCAAGATGCACAGGTAGTTTAGTGTGTTGATCTAGCCTGTCATATTCTGCTGCCAAGATATGTTCTAGATTCATGATAGAGTCCATTTCCAACAGCCACTCAGCTAAGGTAAGAAACAGAGGAGACCACCAATGGCAAGAAATGACAGACCTGGCTGCAGTTAAAAAGTTTTTTTTTGACAGATTTTATGAAGCCAGGAATCACAAATGGCATGGTGTTGTTTTTTTTTTTTGGGTTGTTCAGGATGGTTGTCCCTGTCACTCTTCAGTAGATATTTAGAATAGATTTCCAGGAGCACAAATGTGGAAGCATTGATTTGTAAAGAGGCAGTAAAAGCAGTCATTTATAATGTGTCTTCAGTCTATAACTCCCAAGTCTCCCAACTACTCCTATAGCTTTTTTTTGCCATCACTTGTAGCATGCCCGCAGTCTTAGACCGCCTCCTGTAGCATGCCCGCAGTCTTTGACCACCATGCTTTTTGACACCCCTCCAAGCTGTCTGCACTCAGTATCTCTGGTTTGTTGTTTAACCACTTCAGCTCCAGGAGGTTCAACCCCCTTCCTGACCAGGTAATTTTTTTTACGATACGCACTGCGTTGCTTTAACAATTGTGCGGTCGTGCAACGCTGTACCCAAATAGAATTAAATGTCCCCCCCCCCCCCCCATAAATGGAGCTTTCTTTTGGTTGTATTTGATCACCTCCTGGGTTTTATTTATTTTTTTTAATTTTATTTTTATGCATTTTATTTATTTTTTGCTATAAACAAAGGCCGACCCAATTTAAAAAAAAAAAAAAAACATACTCAATAAAATATTTAAAAAAAATCTATTCATCAATTTCGGCCAATATGTATTCTATTACATATTTTTGGTTAAAAACAAAAGTGTATATTGATTGGTTTGCGCAAAAATTATAGCATCCACAAACTATGCGATAGATTTGTGGACTTTAAAATTTTTTATTTTTTTTTTTACTAGTAATGGTGGCGATTAGCGAGGATTTCTCTTTTGTGGTGGACAAATTTGACACTAAGTGACACTTTTTGGAGACCAGTGACACCAATACAGTGATCGGTGCTCAAAAAAAAAAAAAAAAAGCACTTTCACTGTACTAATGACACTGGCAGGGAAGGGGTTAACACCAGGGGCAATAAATGGGTTAAATGTGTTCCCTAAAAGTACTTTCTAAGAGCCCTTTCACACTGCGGCGACTTGAAAGTTGTGCAAATTTTTTTTATTTTTATTTTTCCCGCGATTTCATGGAATCCCTGTGTAAACTTGAGGTCTGTGGACCTCAGCTCGCATTAAAGTTGAACCAAAGTAGTACTGGGACTACTTTTGAAGTTGGTGCGACTTGAAGTCACACAGGTATTAATAGTTATCATTGGGAGTCTTGGGGTACGACTTGTCATGTGACTCAGATGTCCAAGTTTGCATGAAAAGTTGCACAAGTGTAAAAGGGGCTTAACTGGGGGGGCGGGGTGCTTTGACTGGGCGAATATAGAGATCTGTGTTCCTGCTTAGCAGTAACGCAAGATTTCCATCTTCCCCTGAGATGGAATGATGATCTGCCTTGTTTACATAAGCAGACTCATTCATTCTGTCTGCCCCAGCATCGCCAGACCCGCTGATTGGCTCCCACTGTGTCCAATCACAGTGGGAGCCGGTCTCAGGCTGCGCGTGCAAATAAATTGCGTATAGGTAGTATATGTATGGGGGGCGGTACTTAAGCAGTTAAATACTAGCTGCCTAGCACAAGTACTGTGAAAATCTCTGTTGGACTGGGCTTTTAGAGTGGGTATTGATGAGTTAAAAATTATTTGGGCTGCATTCACATCTGAGCGTTTTCAGCTTGTAAAATGCCCAACAAGCAAAATCCCATTAATTTCAATGGCACCTGTTCATTTCTGAGTGTTTTGTCACCTGAAGCAAAACACCCTAAGCTCAAAAAATAACATGAGATTCTTTGGGGCAGATTACAGTTGTTTTCTGCCTTTTACATTGGTTACCTGAACAAAATTGTGGCAAAACCACAGTAAAAATGTGGCAAAATTGCAATGAAAATGCACGACTTTGAAATGCTCAGGTGTGAATGCAGCCTCAGAGGGACCTGAGGCTAAAGGTTAGAGAGGCTAAGGAGAATTATAGGAGAAAGCTTGAGTGGAAACTCCAGCAGACCAAAGTGAGAGGTCTGGAGTGAGAACCATTACAGGTTTTTTTATTTTTTTATAGGTATACTTCTGAGGCTCTGGCTTTAACTCCCTAAGATTCAACACAAAGCTGTAGGAGAGTAGAGTTGCGGAAAGTACTCTCCTAATACTAGATGTCCTTTCGCCTTTTATTGTGTGTTCTGGTTCACTCCTATTGGATACTTTTACTGGTTGTTCTTTTTATAAGAACAACTCTACTCCTCCTTTATGGGGAAAGTGCATAAATGTCTTTTACGGCTGATCAGGTGAGTATACAGTTTATACTTAAGGCAGTAAAATCATCAGGCCCTGATGGAGTTAGCCCCAGGGTGCTTAGGGCATGTGCAGACCAGCTGGGGAGTGTTCCTTAGTGGGTCTTTAACTTGACCCTGAGTCTACGAAAGGTTCCTGTGTTGTGGTTCCTGTCCCTGTGCCAAAGATACCATGACCTTGTTGCTCCAAGGATTATAGAACAGTGGCTTTGACCTCCCATATCATGAAGACCTTATGCCCCTTTCACACGATCGGACCGTTCAGATCCGCCTGTCAGTTTTGATGGCGGACCTGAACGGGCGCTCCATGTTAGTCTATGGAGCGTCGGATGTCAGCGGAGACATGTCCGCTGACATCCGACCTGGTCCGATCCGCCAAAAGCAGTGTGCAAGCGGAGTCCGCCTCGTGTGAAAGGGGCCTTAGAGAGACTTGTTCAGTTACAACCTATGGTTAGTAAATGTTTAGACCCTTTGCAGTTTGCATACCAGCCAAGACTGGGGGTTGAGGATGCTATAATGTTCATTGTCAATCGCATGTTTGCACACCTGGATAAGTCGGCAAGCACTGAGGGTCATGTTTTTTTTTACTTCTCCAGTGCTTTTGATAGTATCTTTTGGACGAGAAGCTAGCAGCAATACAGGTTGATGTTTCCCTTGTGTCATGGTTTGTAGACTACCTGACAGGAAGACAGCAGTATGTGTGTTTGCAAGACTGTGTGTGTGTGTGTGTGTGTGTGTGTGTGTGTGTGTCAGGGTGATCATTGTTTTTCTGTCTACACCACTGATTTCAGCTACCAGACAGTCTTGCCATCTTAAGAAGTTTTCTGATGTGTCAGGGATGGGAAAGAGACTGAGTATAGGACTGTGGTGGAAAACTGGCACATGGTGTGAGGTAAATCATCTGTATCTAAATGTGACAAAGACAAAGGTGCTGGTTGTGGATTTCAGAAAATGGAAGGCACCAGTGACCCCCAATCTCCATCCGAGGAGTGGAGGCATTAGAGAGTTACAGGTATCTGGGGGTGCACATGCATAATAATCTGGACTGGAGCAAGAACACTGAGGTGCTCTATAGGAAGGGCCAGAGCCGCCTCTACTTTTTGGGGAGACTGAGGTCCAGCACTCTCCTGTATGCAGTGGCATTCTGGGGAAGCAGGCTTAGGGTGTCCAACACCAACAGACTCGACAAACTGATTTGCAAGGCCAGTGATGTTGGATTGGAATTGGGAGTCTTTTGCAACAGTGTTGGAGAGGAGAATGGTTGTTCAAGTTACGTTAAATTTTGGACAACTCCTCCCACCCACTCCACAATACGATGGTCAGTCTGCGGAGTACCATCAGTGACAGATTGTTATACCCATGATGCACAACAGAGCGACGCAGGATTTTTTAAACTGAGGAAAAAAAAAGTTTTGATTTTTTATATATTTTTTGGGATATTTATTATAGCAAAAAGTAAAAAATATTGCATTTTTTTTCAAAATTGTCGCTCTATTTTTGTTTATAGCGCAAAAAATAAAAACCGCAGGGGCGATCAAATACCACCAAAAGAAAGCTCTATTTGTGGGAAAAAAAGGACGCCAATTTTGTTTTGGAGCCACGTCGCATGACCGCGCAATTGTTAGTTAAAGCGACGCAGTGCCGAATTGCAAAAAGGGGCCCTGGTCCTTTGGCTGCCAATTGGTCCGGGGCTGAAGTGGTTAATGTCATGGGCGTCCTCCATTCTGCGCATGTAAAATACCAGGATTGTACACTGAGCTGCATATTTTTGGTTTTCAATGCACGACTTATGAGCTAGCAAACAGATTATTAGACGAAGGCAAGCTCTTGTGAGCCTACGGCTATAAACCCAGCCAGGACCTCTGTCCGGAAGAGTGTTGATAAAACAATTCACAGATGGTTGGTAAGAAGAGTCTTGGGCTAGGTACCAGGCGACCAGGGAGACTCGATCATCAGCGAGTCAGGGGAGTAAATCAAGCATTGCCTAAAATTGTAAACAGACTCCACCATAGTGTAAAAACATACCATATTATGTTTATTAAAGAAAAAAATTAAAAAATTGCAGGAATGCAGAGTAGAGGAAGAATTTCCAAGAAGAATGGGCAAAAATGTCACTCTAGATGTACAAAGCTGGTAGAGACATCCCCAAAAAGACTTGCAGCTGCAATTGCATCACAAGGTGGTTCTACAAAGTATTGACTCAGGGGGGCTGAATACAAATGCATGTCACGCTTTTCAGATATTTATTTGTAAAACATTTTGAGATTATAATTTTCCTTCCACTTGACAATTATTGCCACTTTGTGTTGGTCTATCACATAAAATCCCCAAAAAATACTTTTACGATTTTGGTTGTAACATGACAAAATGTGGAAAATTCCAAGGGGTATGAATTAGGGGTCAACCGATATAATTTTTTCGGCTGCCTTTCCGGCCGATATTCTGTAGATTTAAACTTACATTTTTTATTTTTTACACTATCCTTTTTTAATTTTTTTGTTTTTTTAACACTGTTATTGCTGTCAAAAGGAATGTAAAAATCCCTTGATAGTAATAGGCAGTGATGGGTACTCTTTATAGAGGGATCGGGGGTCTATAATGCGCTGATTGCTTATCTGAAGTCAGCGGCTCATTGCAAGGGGAATATCTCCTAAACTGTACAGGTTTAGGAGATATTCTTTTTTCCTACCGGTAAGCCTTATTATAGGCTTACCTTAAGGTAAAAGTAAGAAAATTGACTATACTACCACTTTAAATCATTAGTTGTGGATTTGAGAGCCATGGGCGACCTAAAAAAGATCACTTATAACTATTGCCAATCAAAATTCCATGAGTCTTTACTTAATAACACATGTGCTGTGTTTTTACTAAAGTTGCCAGTATGTGGTCCCTTTGGCCTTTTTTTTTTTTTTTTTTTTTTAAGGGAGGGGGCTGCTTAGATTTTCTGATTTTCATTCTCTGTATGTTTGCTCCAGTTCAGGGATTCATTAAAGCGGAGCTCCATCCTGGGGAAAAAAAAAATTTTTTTTTTAAAAGTCAGCAGCTACAAATACTGCAGCTGCTGACTTTTAAAAATCGGACACTTACCTGTCCCAGGGTCCAGCGATGCGGGGGAACGAGGCCCCCCCCCTCGTTCCACGAGCTGCTCGCGGCGCCGACATTCCTAATGTGGGAACCCGGCTGTGGCTTCACAGCTGGGCACCCACTGCGCATGCGTGAGCGGCGCCGTGCGCCGTGATTTGACGCTCAGTCATCTGGGACACGTGACAGGTCCCAGATGACTGTGCGGCGCCGAGGGGGAAGTGACGTTTAGCCCGGGCAATGAAGGTGGCAGACTATGAGGGACCCCATAGCAACAGGCATTTGGAGGTGAGTAAAAAATTTTTTTTTTTTTATGATTTTTTAAGCCCTCTTTTTTTTTTTGACCGCAACCCCACTTTAAGTACTGATGCCAGAGACAGCCCCACATCAAGCTTCAACGACTCCCTTTCCCACACATTAGTGCAGGTTTCCTTTTAAGGTATAGTCATCATTCCATTCATGTGTATACATATACATTTGTGACACACTATATACTGTGCAGGGATATTGCCATGGTTTTGGCATCAGTGAGATTTGTAGCTCAACATTCTAGAATAACAACTTCTGACCTTTTTTGAAAGATGCTTGTGGGATTCTTTCATCTTTTCCTATAATGAAGCAAATCTCTAGGTTTCACAGTTACTGAAATGGTATTTAGCATTACATATCTAAATAGTTTTGAGGCAGACTTGTACCATCTGTACAGCTAAAGGATATTCATGCAAATATTATCAGGATTTGTATAGCGAGTTATTGGAGAATTCAGGCTCTACCTTACCTGACTGTACATTATTTTGTAGTAGTTAACCTGGAATTTTACTTATGAATTATTCTATCTGTTTTTTTTTTTTGTTTTTTTTTTTAGTCTTCACCACTGGGTTATTTGTTTGCAAACATTTTATAAGCAAACATTTTAAAGAAAACTCTTTTTTTCTTTATCGTACATCACGGGACACAGAACACCATAATAATGACTATCTGGGTTATACGCCACTTATAGGTGATTGGACACTGGCAACCAATAGACATAAAGTTTCCCCCCATATAACCCCTCCCATACAGGAACTACCTCAGTTTTTTGCCTTAAAGGTGATGGTCATGGCTGTTTAAAGCTATTCAAAACTTAATGATGTCCCAGTAAAGGGCGTTATGATTGGATCCATTAGGATGGCATGAAGGCTAAAATGGATGGTACCTGAGCCCCATGGGAAGGAGAGAAGATTCCTCAAGGTTTTGCCTGTAATGCAGCCTTACGGCGCTGGACCCTGCGTAATAGAAACCTGTGCAGTGTTTGTTCTGACCAAGGTGCTTTCCTGCAGGGTGCTATACAGGTCCAGGCGAGTGGACCCCAGATTGAGGGGTACCCAGTCTCTGAAGGTCTTTTATGACAAAGCTCGCCGTGATGGGTGAAGATTGGACTCCTGTTATGTTCAGAGTCCTGCAGCAGAAATGGTATGTCTGCATTTGTTTGCAGTTTTGTTCGCAGTTTGCAATTTGACGGTCTGTTCTCCCAGTGGCCACTGGGAGCAGTGTGCCGTTTAATCATGCTATGTACTCTTACTCATGTGGACTGCGGTTTATCCTCCAGCCACTATCGGGCGCAGGCTCGCTCAATATGGCCTAATAATGCAGGTGCAGCGTAGTATATATGCTTGCAATCTTGTTACTTAAATGCATGTTTAAATATACACGTTTGTGCATATCTCCAGTATAGTGCATATGTGCTTGGCTACATCCTGCGGGTCTAGTTGGGTCCAACTTCAGTTAAGCAGGTGCTTGCAAAACCTGCTAAAAAGGCACAGTTGCTAAAAAGGCACAGTTGCTGGAATGCACGGTTGCTAAAAACGCACGGTTGCACAAGAATGCATGATTGCACAAAGATGCATGTTTTTGTAATGTTTTGCATAAATAATACATGGTTATACATGTTTGCATAGAGATGCATGATCATGGTTGCATAGATTGCATGCATGGATGCACAAAGATGCATGTTTATTCGTGTTTCCAGAAATGTACAAGAATTTACATGTTTGCATGGAGATACATGTTCGTGGTTGCATATCACATAGAGATGCATGGTTATTAATGCTTGCATAAAGATGCAGTTTTGGACATTGATTATTCATGATCACATAAAGATGCATGGTTGCATAAAGATGCGTGTTTAGACATGTTTGTATAGATGTACATGATTTTACATAGTCACATAAAGATGCATAGAAATGCTTAATCGCATAAAGATGTTTGATTGCATAAAGATACATGATTATACATGTTTGCTTGAATATTCATGGTTATACATGTTCACATTTTATTTTCCTTGCATGTTCCCCCTCGGATCTCCGGCGGCTTTACTTCCGAGTACACTTGTGGTGCGGGGTGGGTTTGCCCTTGGTGAATAACCCCCATGGTTGCATAAGAATACTTGATCAATTAGAGCTGCTTGATCGCATAAGGATGCTGGTTAGCTTAAAGATGCTGGATCGCATATAGATGCTGGATCATATAAAAATACATGATCGCACATAAAAAATACATGGTTGCATAAAGATGCATGTTTATGCAAGTTTCATAAACGCATGCTTGCTTATTGCGAGATTGCCTTTTTCCATGGGCACGTGTTGCATGAATGTGTGTGTGTGTGTGTTTGTGTGTGTGTGTATAACGTACACTTTCGTATTTTGCCCAAATGCATATTTGCATGAACACATGCTTCCATAGAAGCATATTGCTTAAACACATGCTGGCATGTTTCCATTTGTACTGCATACACATGTTTATTACATTAAAGAGGAAATAAGTTATGGGCTCATTATTGTGAGACTTAATTGTGAGAATTAAATGGTGGCAGTTCCAAAGTCAAATGGGACAACCCGATGAACATCCTTCTGTTTTCTGATAGGTTAGAAGGTTCAGTGATGACCTCTCTGCAAGAGTTAGGTTTCATGTGGCGGTTTCTTTCCAGGCTCATAAATAACTCAATCTTTGCTCAAGAAGCAGTCAATTCCAGGGGTTCCTTCGATATATTTCTACAGATGGAAGCTGTGTTTGGGTCAAAGCATGTTCTCTACATACAGCCCTATTCCAGGTCTTGGTAGAGGTTCATTCTCTGTTGGAAACTTGAGGATCCAGGCATTGATTTGCCAGAAGGCTCTGTTTCCGGGGTATTGCAGAGCAGATTGGTGCTTGATATTCTTTCTTTTCAGGAATCTGGAAGATAACACCACTGATGCCAGTCTCTAAGTTGACTTAAGGCTGGCTACAGTTCAATAGGCTACCTTTTTTAAAGAGGGAGTCCGGCAAAAAAATTTTTTTTTTAAAAGTCAGCAGCTACAAATACTGCAGCTGCTGACTTTTAAAATAATGACACTCGCCTGTCACAGGGTCCAGCGACGTCGGCACCCGAGGCCGAATCGTCCCTCGGTTCTCGGATGCTGCCGCCGCCATCTTGGGTATGGGAATCAGGAAATGAAGCCTTGCGTCTTCACTTCCTGGTTCCCTATTGCGCATGCGTGAGTCGCGCAATGCAATAGGAATGCTCTGCGCTGTCTCTGGGACCCGTGTGTGTGTCCCAGCAGACAGCGGGACGGGAAGTGGCGTAGACTCCCGTGGGAGTCTAAGCCCGGAAGTGGGTGCAAATACCTGTCTTAGACAGGTATCTGCAACCCCCCTCCCCCCTGAAAGGTGCCAAATGTGACACCGGAGGGGGGGAGGGTTCCGATGAGTGGAAGTTCCACTTTAGGGTGGAACCCCGCTTTAACCGCTTCCCGACCACCTCCTGCACATTTACGTTGGCAGAATGGCACGGCTGGGCAAAAGCGTCCCCTTTAATTGCCCAGCCATGGGTCGCGCGCCTCTGGCGGCACGCTCGCGACCCGGTCGGGAGCTCCGTGACCATGGCCGCGGGACTAGCGGACCCGATCACCGCTGGTGTCCCGTGATTGGGTCATAGAGCTGAAGAACGGGGAGAGGTCTGTGTAAACGAACCTCTCCCCGCGCTTCCTACACTGTCTGTCGCTGATCGGCTGTTCCCTGTCATCAGGGAAAGCCGATCAGTGACGTCAGACGTCAGCCACGCCCCCTACTGTAAAAAAAAACACACATGTCACAGACCTAACCCCTTCCCGTCCCCTAGTGGTTAACTCTTTCACTGCCAGTGTCATTTATACAGGAATCAATGCATTTAAATAGCATTGATTGCTGAATAAATGACAATGGTCCCAAAAATGTCCGATGTGTCCGCCATAATGTCGCAGTCACAATAAAAATCGCTGATCGCCGCCATTACTAGTAAAAAAAAAAAAAAATAAAAAAAAAATATATATATATATATATATATATATATATATATATATATATATATATTATAAAACTATCCCCTATATTGTAAACGCTATAACTTTTGCGCAAACCAATCAATAATCGCTAATTGCGATATTTTTGGTAAAAAAAAAAAAAAAAATGTAGAAGAATACGCATCGGCCTAAACTGAGGAAAAAAAATATTTTTTTATATATTTTTTGGGATATTTATTAGCAAAAAGTAAAAAATATTGCATTTTTTTCTAAATTGTCGCTCTATTTATGTTTATAGCGCAAATAATAAAAAAGGCAGGGGTGATCAAATACCACCAAAAGAAAGCTCTATTTGTGGGGAAAAAAAGGATGCCGATTTTTGTTTGGGAGCCACGTCGCACAACCGCGCAATTGTCAGTAAAAGTGACGCAGTGCCGAATCGCAAAAAGGGGCCTGGTCCTTTGGCTGCAAATTGGTCCGGGGCTGACGTGGTTAAGGTCTGGTTCTCCCTTATTTGACACTTTATTTCCCTGTTTAGGATTCTGCCACATCTGTTGCGAAGAATCCATAGGGGGGTAACACTGCTATTAGTGTTGGCCGAATTAGCCCAGTGGGCTTGGTACGCAGACATAGCAGGTCTTGTGGGGGCTACTCTTTTGGACACTCCCAGTCCAGCGGGACCTGATGGCCTTGAGTCCTGTATCTCAGCACTGTTGAGCCCCTGGAAGCCAGCTTTGGGGAACTTCTTCAATTACAGGACTTGAAAATATTTTTTTGCCTGGCGTGAAGCCAGGAAGTGGCACACGCTGAAATGTGTGGGTGGGAGGTTCTTCTTCTTTCTTTCTCCAATGGGTAGAAGGAAGGAGTTTGGCCTTAAAGGGGTTGTAAAGGTACATTTTTTTAAATTTTTCTATTTGCTAACTAGCTTCCTTCAAACTAATGCAGTGCTAGTTCACTTACCTGTTCCTTCGATTTCTCTTCTAAATATCACTAATCCTTGTTTGAAATCCTCGCTTCCTGTTAGTCTTCATGGAGCTTGTCACCGTCAGTCGAGCCGCTTTGCCTGGTGGTGACTGATCATGCTCGCCCCCTTCCTAGGACTACAGCCCTGCGTGGAGATGCTCTCTACGTATCACAGAGACACAGGGGCTGGGGGTTAGTGGGCGTGTTTACGATGCCGCAGCGCCGCCGCCCGTGCCTTATTTTTAATCTGCACTAATCTTCACTGCCCCGTCTTGACTCTGCCCCCTTGCTGCCTTCAGACTTGGATTCCTAATCGTTAGCTCGTCTAGAGTTTCTCAGAAAAGAAAACGGCAGCAACATCAAACCTTTTTTTTAAAACAAGGTAATGTTGAACCAAACGATATAGTAGACTATAAAATTACTGGCATTTTGGAATTAATATAACATAGTAAAGTCTATTTAGATCGTTGCCTTTACTGTAGTCATTCACCAGCATGCATTGTGTGTCTCCTTCTCCTACACAATACAAACAAAAACTCCCTCTCCCCCACAACATTGCCTAAGCTGTAATATTAGTTTTTCATGCATCCCACCTTCACATTTCTCTTTTCTATCCCTCCATCCCATTATATGCTGATCCATGCCTCTGTTTAACTGAACAGTAGAACATTGTACACATTGCCATTTTGTTAATATATGCATGCTGGGGAGGCGGGAATGAGGCGTTTAATTTGGGCGGCGTGTGAACGAGACCGTTGCTCGTTCTTGTTAGGTGAAATACAGAAAAAAGGGCACTGCGCATGCGCGATGCCGCTAAGCATAATGGAAAATGTAGTTCTGTGGTTGCCGTGACGTCGCTTTAATGCACGCGCATCGCAAACCTGGAAGTAGAGGAAAGAATCGCTGGAGGATAGCAGGAGGACGATTATTACATACAAATTTAACAGGTAATAAAATATTTTGGGAGGAAATTATCAACTTTATTAGAAATCATCAGTATTTAACAGAGACTGGTAATAGGTTAAAACATTTTTTATCTTTACAACCCCTTTAAGTACCGTTAAGGGTCAGGGTTCGTCCTTATCCATTTTTTTTTTCCAGGGGTCGTTGTTTCTCACTCCTTTTTTTTTTTTTTTTCCATACCTCATACAGTATGTAACTTGGACAATCCCGCCTGTCAGGCTATTCTTGTGTCCTTGGCACATGAATTGGTCTTGCCTGTCCTTGCAGAGGCCACTTTTTAAACCAAACAAATGGAAGTGAGGGGGAAAGTTAGAGGTTCGGGAGGACTCACAGAGGACATTGCAAGGAGGCAGAAAAACACTGTAAAAAGCAATTTCATGAAAAATAGATTACAACAGGGCTTGACAAATTTGCTTAGAATCTAGGAGCCAGCTGAAAAAGTTAGGAGCCAGTTATTTACATCCTCTGCCCAGCGCCCAGAACTGGCACTGACGGGCAGCACTAATTGGCACTGGCAGATGGCACTTATTGGCACTAACTGGCATTGGCAGGTGGCACTGGGTGGCACTGGCAGGTTACAATGGATGGCACTAACTGGCATTGGCAGGTGGCACTAACTGGCACTGGCAGGTGGCACTGGATTGCACTGGCAGGTGGCACTGGATGGCAATGGTTGGCACTGGCAGATGGCACTAACTGGCATTGGCAGATGGCACTGGATTGTACTGGCAGGTGGCACTGGATGGCACTAATTGGCACTGGCAGGTGGCACTAACTGGCACTGGCAGGTGGCACTGGATTGCATTGGCAGGTGGCACTGGATGGCAATGGTTGGCACTGGCAGGTGGCACTGGATTGCATTGGCAGGTGGCACTGGATGGCACTAATTGGCACTGGCAGGTGGCAATGGTTGCACTGGCAGATGGCACTAATTGGCTCTGGCAGGTTGCACTGGCAGATGGCACTGGCATTTGCACTGGCAGATTTCACAGCCGATAGTGTAAATGTGAAACTGAATGCTCTCTGCAGCTCTGCGGTGTGAGAATGTACTGGGAACTTCTGACTCAAGAACTAGATACATGTTCTGAGTGTCAGTGTGCTGTGAGCTGATTGGTTGCAGGGAGGAGCTGAGCTCTCAGTCTAGGATCATATTACCAGGCCTGCTCTGCTGTGAAACTGTATGGAGAGAGCAGCTGACAAACTCAGCATAATGTCAGAGGTGGGTGGGACCCAGCAGCCAAATACACATAGCGGCCCGCCCAGATTTCATCCCATTGGCTAGTTTTGGATAGCTGGGTCCTGCCCACCCCCTAGTCCCGCCCACCTCCGACATCCAACCTCAATTGTGACAGCTTCTCTCTACATACAGTTTCACACACGCTGCGCTGTTCTGCCAACAGTGTGTGGAGAAGAGAGGAGGATGTCAGCGGCTGCTGAGCGCTCTCTTCCTGCTCCATCCCCACTACCAGACAGACCCCACAGCCCGCCCTGTAACAGAGGCACCTGTCAGTGACACAAACCCAGGCGCCAGGGCACAATTTCTAGTCGCAATGGCGACCTGGCGCCTGGTATTTGTCGAGCCCCGGATTACAAGACCGTTGAAGAGGAACTCCAGGCTCCTTCAGAAAAAAAGTCAGCCGCTACAAATCCTGCAGCTGCTGACTTTTAATATTAGGGCACTTACCTGTCCAGGCATCCAGCGGTGTCCTCACCCGAGCCGATTATGTAATCGGCTATAGGGTGCTGGTGCCGCCATCTCCCTACTACACAGAGGAGGCTGACAAGTGGAGCTTCGCTTTAAGTAGTGAATTTGATTATTTTTGGAGACTAAGGATATTGTTTAGTACCACTTTAAAATGTAGCATCTTGCTGCCAGTTCTACTTGTGAAATAGTTTTGCTTGTTTGGAGAGCCCTCCATCAGCTTCTAAAACAGAGAAATTGTTTTCTAAGTGCTTTTACTGATTGTAACTATTTTAGTATGTATGATCTTGGCACAGGTTCAGTTTAACTACTCGTCTACCAAGGTACGTTTTATAAATATGGTAGGCAAGTGGTTAAAGTGCCACTGCAATTAGGAGCTTTGTACCAGCTTTAACAGCCGGCGAAGGGCTTCCACTTTTTATGGACCTCTCAAAGTGTACGATCTGTGCATGATTATCTGCATTGGAGGGCAGGGAAAACATTGGGGGTTTAATAGACCCCCGATGTCTTCATATAGAGGACCTGTCATCTGCCTATTCTGTCAGAGGGGGGTTTGTTACCCACTTTGTGATACCAAAAAAGTATTAAATATGTACCGTATATACTCGAGTATAAGATGACTCACCTAATTTTACCACAAAAAAACTGGGAAAACGTATTGACTCGAGTATAAGCCTAGGGTGAGAAATGTGCAGCTACTGTAAGTGGAAAAGAGGGTCAACGATGCCCATTTGCAGCCTCACTGTGCCCATTTGCAGCCATAGGTCCCCCAAACTTCAAACTCGGTAGTTAAGGGTTCCTAGATGCACCCTAGCTGCAGCCAAATTTGGGGTCTCTGGACCCAAAGGGTCCCGTAATGCTATTGCTGCAGTTGCAGTTGCTGCAGTTGGACACAGTTGACCAAATTTGGGGCACTTGGTGCTAGGAACCCCAATTTTGGTGTGCAAACCCAGTGGAACTAGCACTACAACATATCCAGGGGCCCCAAAGTCGGTTCAGAAGTCCAGATTTTACTTCACTGCATTTTATTTCATTTATATGTATATTGAAGTATTTAAAGCATATTTTTACAAAAAAGATTTGATTTGCATCTTTTTAATGTATTGTATATTAATTTTTTTAATCTCCACAACAGCATGTAAGGCGTGCATCCGAATTGCTGCCCAATATGGTCACCCAGGTCATAGGTCACGGCAGGCCATGATTACCATAAGTTAAAATACAGAGGGTGTTTAACACCTGTAAAATACATCTCCAGATACACACCGAATGTCCTATCCATACCAATAACCACGGGCATTTTTAGGGTTAATAAGACGCTAGGTCCATAGTAATATCATTTTATAATGTATTCTATATTAATTTATTTTAATCTCCACAACTCTCTCTATTTATATAGGAACTAAAGATACTTTAAGAATGCATTCATATGGTTCCCTAAAGTGGCTCTTTCTTCGTTTGCTGAATGTATATTTGCATGTAAAATTAAAGCATAAGCGAGGCTATAGACATAAGAAAAATCATATCGCCAGAAGTGAATATGGATGCCGTTTATATAATAGCGGCCACACATTATAGGACAAGCGGCCGACCAATCGGCTCATTGCGCAACACACTAGAGATAGTTGCAACCGATAGATGCACACATATACTTATAATATATGTGAGTTACACACTTATAACTATGGAATTATTGTTTCCAAGGCTAGTATCCACATACATGTATCAGTGCAATCGGCATCGATATACTGACAGGCGATACGATAATCTATCAGGGCATTGTGTAATGCATGTTGTATATCATAATAATTGCTGTGTATAAGTACCACAAAGTAATTGTTCAACATGGGCATATGTATAATAGATGTAATTTATTCGGTTTAAAAGCTGTTATATGTTTCCAGTTATATATAGCTCACACGTGGTGATAAGAATTGTTGTCGGGTGGAAGTCACATCTTTGTATCACAGAAAAGAACTGTTTAAAGTCTCACTGCATACAGAATTTATTCATGATTTTATGGATTTTTATGATTTTTCATGAACTTTACTGTTAAAATCATACAAGCGCTGCTGCAATATTTTTGGAGCCAACACACGTGTTGGGAGGACTCATTTTAGATATTGCCATATTACCATGTACCGTATATACTCGAGTATAAGATGACTCCCCTAATTTTACCACAAAAAACTGGGAAAACGTATTGACTCGAGTATAAGCCTAGGGTGAGAAATGTGCAGCTACTGTAAGTGGAAAAGAGGGTCAACGATGCCCATTTGCAGCCTCACTGTGCCCATTTGCAGCCATAGGTCCCCCAAACTTCAAACTCGGTAGTTAAGGGTTCCTAGATGCCCCCTAGCTGCAGCCAAATTTGGGGTCTCTGGACCCAAAGGGTCCCGTAATGCTATTGCTGCAGTTGGACACAGTTGACCAACTTGGTGCTAGGAACCCCACTGGAACTAGCACTACAACATATCCAGGGGCCCCAAAGTCGGTTCAGAAAATGTCAAGCACTTTTCTGAATGACATTTTCTGAACCGACTGTGGGGCCACTTGGTGCTAGGAACCCCATCTCTACGTTGTCGTTCCACTGGGTTTGCACACCACATTTGGGGTTCCTAGCACCAAGTGGCCCCGAGATACGGGGCCCCAAAATCGGTTCGGAAAATATTCTCTGCTGCAGAAAAGTGCTTGACTCCAGTATAAGCCGATGGGGGGCACTTTCAGCACAAAAAAATGTGCTGAAAAACTCGGCTTGTACTCGAGTATATACAGTATATTTCTTTTAAAACATCCCAGTTGCTATCTCTTTACTCAACACAACACCATCTTTTATTTTGGCCAAAAAAAAAATGGGTATAATATTGTGTGTCTTTTGCATCTTCTTTTTTTTTTTTTTTTCCCCTAAAAAGATGTGTTTAATAAATAGTCGCACAAATATTGTGCAACATAAAAACTTGCAACTACCACCATTTTCTTCTCCATGGTCTCTGCTTTCAGAAAATAGTACTTTTTGTAGTCTGCCTCTAGTCAGTGCTATCCAAATCCAGAGATCCTAAGAATCCAGTAGCAGAATTTTGTCATATTAGAACCTCACTGATCTTGCCTGTCAGTCTGTCACTGACGCGTGTGTGTGTGTTTTTGATGTACTTTTTACACACCAAGGAGCCTTTTACAGTAGCGTTGGTCTCATCACAGAACTGATAAGTTTAGTCCTGTTTAACCACTTACAGACCGGAGGATTTGGCTGGTCAATGACGAGGCCATTTTATGCAATACGGCTCTGCGTCGCTTTAACTGAGAATTGCGCGATCCTGCGATGCTGTACCCAATCAAAATTTACATACTTTTTTCCCCCCACAAATAGAGCTTTCTTTTGGTGGTATTTGATCATCTCTGCGGTTTTTATTTTTTGCGCTATAAATGAAAAAGGAGCGACAATTTAAAAAAAAAAATAATTCTTTTCTTTTTGCTATAATATCCCCAAAATGTTTAAAAAAAATAAAAAATGTCTTCCTCAGCTTAGGCCAATATATATTCTTCTACATATTTTTGGTAAAAATCGCAATAAGCGTATATTGATTGGTTTGCGCAAAAGTTATAGCGTCTACAATCTATGGGAAAGATTTATTGCATTTTTTATTTTTATTATTTTTACTAGTAATGGTGGTAATCTGCGATTTTTTGCGGCACTGCGACATTGCGGCGGACAGCTCGGACACTTTTGACACATTTTTGGGACCATTGACATTTATACAGCGATCAGTGCTATAAAAATGCACTGATTACTGTGTAAATGTCACTGACAGAGAAGGGGTTAATATTGGGGTGCGATCAAGGGGTTAAATGTGTTCCCTAGTTAGTGTTTCTAACTGTATGGGGATGTGACTGGGGAGGAGACGTATTGTTGTTCCTACTTAGTACGAACAAACGATGTGTGTCCTCTCCCCTGACAAAACAGGGATTTGTGTGTTTACACACACACAAATCCCTGTTCCTGCTCTCGTGCACGCGATCGCCGCTGGCCACCTGCCACCCGCGCGCCACTCCCGCGAATTTGCTGGCAATTTTTTAATTTGTTTTTACATTCAGCGGGGAATCCCGCTAAAAGCTGATGACTCATCAGTTCCTAAGGGCGTAGCGGCCGGCTTCCCGGCCCCCCCCTGCTTGGCAACCAGCTATATACAGTGGTAAAATAGACGCAAAACACACAAAAAATGCACCACTTGTGTTTCTGGTGCAGCTCAATTAAAGTCTATTGGCCGCAAATCGTGGAAAATAAGTCCCAGGCCCTTTCCAAAAATGCACCAGCCGCAAAACGCATAGTTGTGAACTAGTACCATAGGAAACTATGTTAAATGGACTGTAACTGCAAAACGCACTAATAAAAAACGCCTAGGTGTGAACGTAGGGTAAATGTGTCAGTGAATTGTGAATGACATCGGAAGCATCTTAAACCAATGTAAAAAGAAAGCTGCAGTTGCCCGGCACAAATGATGTTCGTTTGGCTCTCCTGATTTAACCCTTGGAAGGGCTACATGTTATGTGATCAGATCTGGGTCGGGTGCTCTCCGTAATTATCTTTTCTTGGAACATTTTGTCACTTGGGTATTTATACGGTCATATTCTGCAGTGTTACCTGAGTTTTACCCATTATATCTGCTCCTTATTGTTAAGCAGTATTCTAGCTTCCGCAATGCAGACATTTGGCACTTTGAAAGACGTATAGCATTGCCATTTTATCACTTTTTAGGCAGTGGCAGTTATCGATGTCAAACATTCTCTTTTTGATGTAATTTTGAAATTGTAGAGCCTGATCTATAGAGATAGGGCTGTCAATGCACCACAACCAACCAAAACTGGACCTGCATTATTTACTAACAGGAGATTAAAACGTCCAGTAGTTGCAGTGAGAAAAACGGCTGTAAACATTCAAAGTCACCTGTCATTTTTCAGGATAGTTTTGAATTTGCTCGTTTACAGATAACATTTATTAAGGTAAGTAAGGGGCTGAGGTAAGTATAAGGGGGGCTCGGGGGAGCTGTTGCAGCACAGGAGGTTTTTCACCTTAATGCATAGAATGCATTAAGGTGAAAAACAGCAAGGGTTTACAACCCTAACAGGGCTAAACAAAAAAAATATCTGACAGCTCAGGAGGAGCCACTGCACTTTCTGACGTTTGTAAAGTGATATTCCTCCCCCCCCTCCCAAACACTCCAGTCAGTGCTCTCAGCCATTGGCTAAGCATGCTGATTGGAAGTTGATCAGCACGGCCCGCTTCTATCAGACCGACTGCAGTACACATGAGCTGACTGTCGTCCACTTTCTATTGAACTGCCCAATGCCGTCCGACATTCGGCCTGTGTGTACTAGGCTCTATAGATGTTTGAAATTTAGTTTACTTACAAATTTAACTAAGAAAAAACCTTCATAGAAATTGCTGTTATATATTTCTAAATATGTTATTTATCTTCCTTTTTGTTGGTGTAATGACCTACTTTAATGTTCTACTTTTACATAGCTTTGCATTTTAATTCAAGCACATTCCCTCCAGGGTTGCCAGCAATTTAAAAATAACACTTTTCCCCAGAAATATTGCACTTCATCTGCAGATAGCTGGGCAGTCCCTGTGCCAACTTCCAATATTGAAATCTATTTTAGGAGGTTGCCCCATGTGCCCTGTTGAAGACTACTCTCCTCTCCCACCGCTTCTTTCCTGACTCTTCTTACCCAATAAACCCTGTGATAAAATGTTACCAGCAGATACCTGTATATATTCCATATCTTCACTGAGTGTTGGCGAGCAGGGGATGCTGTGCTACCTCCGCAGAAAATGGTTTAAAATGTGATTTCGAAGTCTTTAGAATATCTGCATGTACTGTATCTATAGGTCAGTAAGTATGGTGAACAGAAGTTGTTGGATACGCTGGCTTTTATGTATATTATCAGTTGGTTTGTAAATCTCACATCAGCACATTCCCCTCGATATTGGTATCCTGCAGTTTGCTATTGTGGTTGGCGGTACTCTAATCTCCGAGCATGAGGGTTTCAATCACAAAGGGTGTAGACTTGTCAACTGTCCAGTTCCAGGCTAAATGTTAAATTGTAAGTAATAACCATAAGACTATATAAATTACATTTTTTTTTTTTTTTTTTTTTTTTTTTTTTAATTTAAATAAGCAACATCTTTAAATTTGGCCATTGTGATGTGATCAGTTGAAAAAGCACAGCACAGACCTTTTTGACCTGTACAAAAACACGTCAAAATTGCACAACTTTCTACCTGAAACCGCTACGCTCGGGTGTGAATGGGGCCTAAACCAGGGCTCGACAATCCCCAGGCGCCAGGGCGCCATGGCGACTAGAATTAGTGACCTGGCGCCCGGGGCAGCCCATCTGGGGTATCCTGTCTCGGTGTGGACCCCCCCCTCCTCGGCCCGCGATTGCGTCGGGCCGCGCTGGCCGGTAATCGAGGCCGCGGCTTTGCGGCCTTCTGCAAGCCTATGCTTCCTTATAAGATCTTGGCGCCATCTAGTGGTGGCCGTTGGTATGACATCCAGCAATGCTAATGGAGCCCTGCCTGCTGCCTCCATTTAAACAGGCGAATAGAACCAAAATACACACACATTTATTTTTATATATATATATATATATATATATATATATATATATATATATATATTAATATATATATATTAAACTATATATATATATATATATATATATATATATATATATATTAAACTATATATATATATATATATATATATATATATATATATATTAAACTATATATATATATATATATATATATATATATATATATATATATATATATATATATTTAAACTATATATATATTAAACTATATATATATATATATATATATATATATATTAAACTATATATATATATATATATTAAACTATATATATATATATATTAAACTATATATATATATATATATATATATATATATATATATATATAATGTTTATTATGTGTATGTATGCTTTGGTTGTAGTCGTCTGTGTACATTTTAAGATAGTTTTTTTCAATATAAAAATTAACCATTGTCGGTCGTTATTGATCGGCTTTTTTTCTCCTCGTGCTGTCAGGGCGAGGAAAAAAAAATAGCCGATTACCGGCTGTGTTGACATCACGTTACCAGCTGTCATTGGCTGACAGCTGATCACGTGGTAAGGGGTCGGGATCGACCCCTTACTCGGATCGGTGATCCAGCGAGTCTCAGACTCGCTGATCACAAAACAGGGGGCGCGCAGGCCGCTCGTACAGGGGACAACATCATAGGACGTGGTCCCGGCAAAGCAGAACGACGGCTACAGCGCGGATCTCAAGCAGTTAAAAAAAAAAACTGGCTCCTAACTTTTTTAGCTGGCTCCTACATTCCAAGCAAATTTGTCAAGCCCTGGCCTAAACTATGAAATGGAGACTGAGCACAACATGCTCTAGTGGAGTTGTATGGTGGTAGGCGTGGATCGAGGTACTTAATATGGTTCATGAACAGGTAATCACAAGAAATAGAGATCGATTTGCTGTAATAAAATTAAACAAGGGAAGTTGTTTTGTTTGACGTAAACCCGCTAGGAATAACATTTGGTTTGGTTTAATATGATGATACAAGACGCTGTTATAGTTGCGTTACCACTACAGCTTTTGGTAAATGATTTTTGTTTATTTTTCAAAAAGGCCTGCCTGCTTTATCTTAGTTTTGTCCTCAGGGCCAGTTCCCACCACATGCAGTCCAGTCTGTTTGATGCAGTAAAAAAAAAAAAAACACATAGGAAGTAGTTTATATGGTTTTCAGTGACTTAGTTCACACCAGTGCTTGCACTTCCAGTTCCAGAAAATAAAGTAGAACATGCTGCATTTTTCCTGGACTGTACTGTAACACTGTAAAAAGTATCAAAAACACACTGGAACACACCTCTTCTCGTTTAAAGTTAAGAAAACAATAGGCGGAACAACACACTGGAATCCATCAAAACCGCACATGCAGAAAAGCATCGAACACATCCGGACTGCGTTTCTATGGCGTGAACTGGACCTCAGGGTTGGTTCTGCTTAGAATTCAGAAATTTGATTTCTTAGGGTCCTTTTATATGGGCTTGACTGTGTACGGACTCCGTTTTGCTCAGCAGGGACTGATCCCCACTGAGCAGACGGATGACAGGTCTGTCTCCGATCACTGTGCATAGATGGACCTGTGAGCCCCGCTGTCCTCGATGGAGATCGGATGAAAACGGACCACCTGTCTTTTTTTTTTTTTTTCATCCGATCTGATTCTCCAGACGAATGGAAAATAGGGTTTTTATCCGTGTGGATTTCATGGACAAGATCGGATGTCAACGGACATGTAACCGCTGACATTCACAGCTCCATAGGGGTAAATGGAGCATCCGATCAGATCTGCCTGAAAAACTGACAGGTGGACCTGATTGGAAAGCCTGTGTGAAAGGGCCGTAAGCTGGCCATACACCATTAGAAACCATTTGACTTTGAAGCACTTTTGAACATTTGTCATGTCATTGATTGTAGTGAGAATTTTTTTGTACAATTGTTCGAAGATCTGCTAGTGTATGGCCGTGTATTACTGAATCTTGCTTTGGATTTTGTCCAGGTCTGTACAGTGATCCAGTGTGGGCCTATGTTTACACTTCCTGTGCATTAAAGCACAGCTTTTTACTTTTGAGAGCAACTGTCTCTGTGAGCTCCTGCAGGAAGTGACGTGATGCATTTTTTATTTTTTTAAACTTTATTATTAACTTCAATAATGCAGTGCCAGACAGTGCACTGCTGAAAACTTCAGACATGCTCACATACTGTACCACATTGTGGTATAAACGGGACACAATCGTTTCTTTATGTGCCCTAGTGGCGACCTTCATTTTATCCAGTGTGGAAAGATGCAGGTTACAGCAGATTGTATGAATGAACTGTGCTAGAGCTTCCTATATTGAAGCCCAATCCCTGCTGCTTTCTTTCCTTGTGTAGAGTGACCAGTCTTGTATTGAAGCAATGTAGAGGGAGGGGGGGGGATGTGTCAACTTCTGCGTTCACAGCTAGACAAACTGCGGCTATGAATCGGCCATCTCCATCAAAACTGTTGTCAGATTGGCTGCGGCAAGTGGGTAGAGGGCAGGTCAGATCTCGTAACCATGGTTAAAAAGCCATTGGCAACATGGAACAAAGTACTACTTGCAATTTGTCCTATAGGGGACAGAACAATAACAAAAAAAAAAACCATGATCGATAATAGGGGTGCTGAAAATGAAAAATACACTAGGCTGAAAACCGATACCGAAACTGACCGATACCAAAAATGGCTTTTTTTTTTATATATTAAACAAAAAAAATATTTGATATATAAAATTGTTATATTGGTTATTCATATTCAACTTGATTATTAATTTTATGACTAAAAGAATAGTACAATCCAGTAATGTAAATAAGTACTTTAATAAAAAGCAACCCACATAAATTTGAAAGTGGAGACGGAAGATAAAATCCAATTATAATAAATTAAAGTAACTACAGCATATCCTGCAGTGCAGACTGCAGTCAGTGGACATTGCACCATAACAACAAAATAAAAATAAAAAACAGGCATAAAAAATAAATAAAATAAAATGCCTAAGTCTCTAAGAAGATTTTTTTTAATTTATTAATTTTCAACTTAAATCAGAACTAGTAATTCAGTTCTCTCTCCCTAAGGTGTCAGCGGCTGCATGTGCAATAAAAGTGTATGTAGCTGCGTGTTCCAGCCCCCCAGGCATGGGCGGAGACTTCCCGGACCACAGACTAGTCTACAGCAGCGGTGCTCAGCCAATCATAGCAAGCCATGTAGACTAGTCTGTGTTTCTGGAAGTCTCCGTCCATACCCGGTACACAGTGCGGTATAGTACTGGAGTATGTGGACAGATACAGAACATAGTTTTGCATTTGCACATGCAACGGGCTGACAGCTTACGAAGAGACATAGTTTGGCCCAACAGCAACAAACTATGTATGTGTACAGTAGTTCAAAAGCTGGAGCTATTTTAAATTGAAGAAGTGCAAAAAACTGTAGAAGAACTACAATGAACAACCAGACAATTGGAACATACTAGGTAGTCCTCAGTCATACTATGTAGTATGTTCCACTTGTCCAATACCAATTAATTTACTATGTTCAACATGGTAAATGAATTGGTCCATGCTACGGATTTATAAATCTATTTCAGTAAAAGTGGCAGGTTTTGCTTTAACCACTTCAATACCAGGCACTTGGACACCTTCCTGCCCAAGCCAATTTTCAACGCTGTAGCAATTTTGAATGACAATTGCGCGGTCATGCTACACTGTACTCAAACAAATTTATTTATTTTTTTTATCATTTTGTTCCCACGAATACAGCTTTCTTTTGGTGGTATTTGATCACCCCTGCGATTTTTTTTTTTTTTTTTTTTTTGCACAACAAATAAAGGCCAAAAATTTTGAAAAAAATAACAAGTTTTTCTTTGTTTAAATTTTTTTTGGAAATAAGTAAGTTTTCTTCAATGACGGGCACCGATGAGGTGGCACTGATGGGTGGCATTGCTGGGCATCACTGAGTTCATTTGTTATATGATGGTACCAGTCAGTGCCCATTCGTGGGCACTGATTGGCACAGATTGGGCTGTCATTTTCACATGTGGCTGGCCATGGTGTATACACCTGGCCATCCACATGTTGCCCCCCCTTCCTAGTGTTCCTGGGGGCTTCCCTGGTGGTCTAGTGTGGGCATTTGAGGGGGGCTGCGCTGATAAACAATCAGCGCAGACCCCCCCCCTGTCAGGAGAGCCGCCGATCCTCTCTCCTCTACTCGCGTCTGTCGGACGCTTTTTCTGTTCAGCCGTGATTGGTTTAGCGGTGTGTCAGACTAAGGCCCCTTTCACACTTATACGACTTGTCCCACGGTTTGGGACTGCAAAGTAGCATGACAAGTCGTTCCCCATGATTTCCAATGACAGCCATTCATATATTAGTACGACTTTAAGACGTTACGACTTCAAAGTAGTCCCTGCACTACTTTGGTCCGATTTTTGATGCCACTTTCACAGGCATTCCTTGAAATCGCGGCAAAAATGGTGGCCGCAAATCACGGCAAAATCACGGTAAAATCGTGCAACTTTGAAGTCGCACAAGTGTGAAATGGGCCTAGCACACACACACACACACACTGCTACACCGATCGCCGCCATGCGCGCGCCCCCACGGGTGCGCAGTGGCTGTTATCCTAAAGGACGTCATATGACGGCCCAGTCAGGATAACGGAACCACTTCCCGGACGTCAATCTGCTATTGACCGGACAGGAAAGTGGTTAAGAAGAAAAGTTGTTCAGCTTTCTCAAAGGAGAGACGGTTTCTCTTCTCAAGAATATGAGATGTTCGACTGAATATTCTCTCACTCTGTGTACTGGTGCTTGGGGCAGATAAATATCTGTGTGCAGTCTGTGTAAGTTAAGGAAAACGTTGTTTGTTGATGCGCCAGTACTCAAGGGGTTTGTCGCTTCTGGCGATAGGCTGTTCAGCTAAATAAATGTCCAGCTGTTGGCTAGCTGCACTTGTTGTGGCACTGCTATGGACCGGGGTGCATTCATGTAAAATTTGTTCAAACATATCAGATAAGGAAGGAGCGTGGTCCTCTTCACTTCTATGCAACCGTTTCTTCTCACTTTCCTCTGTGCTACATCTCGAAACTCCTTCACCAGATGCTTCCACCACCTCCATTTGTGCCTGTATCATTTCCCGTGCACGCTGCTTTTTCTCCACATTAAAATAATGCTCTTTAAATCGAGGATCTAGAACTGTTGTAATGCAGTACAGAGGGTTGGACTCTGTGTCTTGAAACCGGTTGGTAACGGCCTCCAGTAGAGTGGTTTTAGCAGTTTTTACGCCATGGTCTGTTTCTATCTCCTTTACCTAGCAGACGCTACAGTGCAGCAATCAAGTGAATGGAGATAGAAGAGACAAACTATTTTCAACTAACATCCACTGATGTGCACTCAGTGTTGCCGGTAGCTCGTAATCTGCAATGTATGCTGCTAAAACACGCTTTTGTTCAAAAAGACTTTGCAGCATATAGTAGGTGCTGTTCCAATGAGTGGCTACATCTTGCTGCAGTCGTTTTCGGTGGAATTCCAAACTGCATCTGCAAAGCTTGTAATCTGGAATAAACAAGCAGAGAATGCTTTAAGTGACCTAAAATTTTTCTTCCCTTTGATATGATATCAGATATGGTGCGCTGACTCAGCAATCCATCATTCACAGCCATTTGCAGCGTGTGTGCCATACACTGTATGCTTTTAAGTTCACTGTCGTCCATTGCCTTTGCCATGTTTCGCGCATTATCTCGGACAATCAAATGCACTTTAGACTTCTCAATGTGCCAAGTGTCGAGCGTCAGATGTTGCTACTGCAGTATGTGATCCAACAAACTCGCGTACGTTAAGTAGGATGTTTTTCAATTGTAATTTGTCATCTATCCACTGCGCTGTCAGATTAAGCATGCTCGTTGGACTGACGTCTGAACTCCAAATGTGGGTAGTAAAACTGATTGCTATGATGTTGGTAGTCATGAGCTCATGAACTTTGTTTTCTAACACTGCAAAACAATTTGGGTAGACGGGTATCTGCAAAGTAGCGTCTGCTTGGTAGTGAGTAACGCAGCTCAATATGTTGCATGAGCCTACGGGAATCCAACATCCTTCACAATGGAGAATGGCTGGTCGTCTAATGTAATAAATTCCATAATATTATCTGTAATGGCACGAGCTTTGGGACTGTCAATTGCAAATTTTTGAACCTTTTCAAAGACTGTGGCTACAGATTGTGTTAAAGTGGGGTTGCAACCAAAAAAACAAAAAGGGGCTTAAAAATCATAAAAAAAATAAAAAAAAAATAATTGGACAAAAAAAAATTTTTTTACTCACCTCTAAATGCCTGTTGCTAGGGGATCCCTCGAAGTCTGCCACCTTCATTGCCCGGGCTAAAAGTCACTTCCTGTAGGCAACGCACAGTCATCTGGGACATGTCATGTGTCCCAGATGAGTGAGCGTCGAATCACGGCGCACGGCGCCGCTCGCGCATGCGCAGTGGGGTGCCCGGCTGTGAAGCCCAGCCGGGTTCCCACATTAAGAATGCCGGCGTCGTGAGCGGAGCGGGGAACGAGGGGGGGGTCTCGTTCCCCCGCATCGCTGGACCCCGAGACAGGTAAGTGTCCGATTATTAAAAGTCAGCAGCTGCAGTATTTGTAGCTGCTGACTTTTAATTTTTTTTTTTGCCCGGCCCTCCACTTTAAGGTACTTTTTGGAAGGGACACTGTTTTCTTGTAATCTGAATGCTAAACTGGGTGACGTGTTTTCAGGTGGTGTATCAAATCTATTGTTGAAAAATGCCCTGGCACTGTACCCCCTCTTGAAATTTCTGCCGAGCAAAGACTACAGTTTGCAAATCTGGGGTCTTTATCAGAAACTTTAAAATATATCTATACTGCAGACATGGTCCACCTTTGCTGATAGTACAGAATAATGGCATATAATGATTTTTTTATAGTGGGAGTGAAATCTGGGGCGGGGGGGGGAGACTAAATAATCTATTTAAAAGCTAAACCCCAGGAGACAGCTTTAAAAAATAAAAAAATAACCAATCTTCTTTATTTTAAATTTTTTACGGTGCGGCTCTTGCCATGCAAGGTAGTTATGTCTGTACTGCAGTACATCTGACTTGTACCAAAGAGAAAAGATAATTGAACTGATTTAATTTGATTTGAAATGGAATGGATTGCTTGCAAATTGCAATTGCATGCTATTTTATTTTTTTGAGCTATTCTATAGTATACTATAAACGTCATGTGCTTGTTGTCATTGAATTTGTCACTTTGTCAGCGTAGTGTTATACAGTTATACTACACTGACATGACAGCAAGTGCATTCATTTTTTAAACATATCAGTACGCAATAAATATAATATACATTATATTAGATTTATTGCGTACGGTCACGTTTCAAAAATTCATGTGCTTGCTTTCATGTCAGTGTAGTATAACTGTATAACTTGTAATACTACGCTGACAAAGTGACAAATTCAATGACAACAAGCGCATACATTTTATAGTATACTACAGAATAGCTCAAAAAAATATAAATAGCATGCCATTCCATTTCAAATCCTATTTAATCAGTTCAATTGTATAAAGTCAGATGTACTGCAGTGCAGACAGACATTTTAAATACTAGTATTGCATGGCAAGAGTGCTGGCTTGTTTAACAAGGGCCAAGTAGTAAGTAATACATGTTGTTTGACTGCTATAGACAGAAAAATCATTTTCAGTTTCAGTACTATAATAAAATAAATAATACTACTAGTTGGATTGTTTCTGTCAGTTTAAGGCAATGCTCGCTGAATGGTAGTAATGGTAGCCATCCAGGAGGGACAGTGCTCACTCTTGTACTTGAGTATGCTATGTGCAGCCCTCTATGAAGCCGTCTCTCGGGTCTGCGTCTCACAAGCACGAGGAGCGTCGGCGGGGAAGATGCCAGCGTCTCAGCAGGGAACATGCTTACCAGTGCAGCATCTTAACTGCAAGGAACGTGCACGCCGCCCACACAACGAGTGACGTCACCCGCTGGTTCTCCCGCCGCTACTGCGTATGCATGCTTTTTGGCGCCATTCTCGGCAATAATTCTCTTTCGGCAAATTACCGAAAAGGCCATTTTTGGCCAATATGTTTCGGCGGCCGAAATTTCGGTACATCCCCAATGGATAATCCTTAAATGCCCATTTGAAGTCAATAAACAAATACAGCAAAAACTTTTTCAATTGGGCAATTGAAGCTTATGGAACAATCTTAATCCTTAAACTGCTGCTGTTTTTCCCATCATCGGCTAAAAACCTTGTGGTACATGCACAAAGTATTGCTGCAGTCTGCATGCGAGTGGCTGGGTCTGTACAGTGGTCACATGTTGGCCCAATAAATTACCTATACCACACAGCTGTCACAAAATCAAACCAAATGTAGTCAAATATTATTCAGTGCAGTGAATGTCTTACTAATATAAAACAGTCACGTATTTTCAAAAGTCCATCACAAACTGTATTACTCCATTCTGAAGTGCTTCATTGTGAAAATAAAGAGCTCCGTGCCCATATAAACTTCTTGGTGCCCCACAAAGTGCTCCGTGCAAATAATGTACTTCCACACTCACCGGATCAAATTGATTTTATGCTTGTTCAACACAAATGTCTTAGCATGCTCATAGGGAACAATCCTCCTGGGTATTCTGGCAGCAAGGTTCAGCCTCTCCACCTCAGTTCACCTCTCCCGGTGCACTCATATTCCTCCTTAAAAGAGAAGTATGAGAGTCCGTTTTTTTTTTTTGTTAATCATACTTGCCTACTTGGATGCAGCATCGGTCCGCCGGCTCTAACACTAAGAACTGAGTGATCGCTCGGTACCACCGCAACCTATTACAACCTTATTTAGAATAAATGCATAATTTCCACATAAGCAAAATTCATTATGTGCATTTAAAAGCAATTGCATATCAATCTGTTTTGGCTAGAGCAGGGGTAGGCAGCCTTTTTGGGTACAGTGCGTCGAAAAATGTTTTCAAAGAAATTGAGTGTGCCGATTTTATAACAAAATAATGTCAACTTCACACTCTGTCAGGATTTTTTATGAAGTGAATGCTGTAAATTACTTTAGTAGTGAGAAATTAACATCCTGCACTCTCATGCCTCAGATCAGCCCCAATTCATGCACCTTCACACCTCAGATCGCTGTTCCCCCTGCAAATCTGCCCCACCACTGTATCTCCCAGCACAACTGCTCCACCGGTGTATCCCCATGCTCTTCTGTCTAACTAATGAATCACCTTCTCATCTGTCCTAACACTGAACCCATCTGCCCCACCAATGTACCTCCTGCACATGTCTCACTTCTGTACCCCCCCCCCTGGTCCAACGCTGAACCCCCCCACCCCCCGCGCTCATCTGGTCCAACGCGGAACCCCCCCCACGCTCATCTGGCCCAACACTGAACCCTCTTCTCTATGATATGCGGAGTGGTAAAAGGAAGCAGAGCTGAGACACAGCTACCTGTCCTGGCACACTTATCCTGCTGAGCCACCTCTTGCATCCAGCCCACGTGCTTGTATGTAATGTCACATTCGAGCATCTGGAATGGATGCGCAATGATGAGCTCAGGTCAGGGGCATTTTCTGAAAGCAGTGGGCCTGTGTGCAGGATCTTAAGTTGGGCCTCTGCAGCTGAAAAAAAGTGCGGCACCCTGCACCACAGGAAAAGTTGGGTGTGATTTTTATTTTTTTCATTGCTCTGAATACTGGTTCTGGCTTAAAGGGATGCAGAGGTTCAGGAATAATTTCTCAATCGCGGTGAAATCCCTTCTTTCTGAGATTGGTAGTGGCAACCGAGTCTTCTTCCTCCAGGTAGTGGGCGGGGCTAGCAGGACTGTGATTGGCTTTAGCAGTGACCAATGACAGTCTTTTTGGAAACAGGGACCGCACCCAGCAGAACTGCACCCAATCTCTTCCCCATCTCAAAAGCTGATGATCGCAGCTACAGCAAAGTTGGAGAACCAAACCATGTGTGGGGGGCGCAGTGCCTCCCCCTCAGTGCAGGTGCGGCATGGGGAACTCTGAAATTTGAATTTTAGTGTCTCACTAACACTTCCCTGCGCTGCTCTGCTGATGGGGAAGGAGTCGAGTGTCGGCAAAAGAGGCTTTGTGTGCCAGGGGTTGCCTACCCCTGGGCTAGCGCACTCTCTCATGATTCGATATGTCGAAGAAAAAAGTGAGGTCTATACCCTTGGCACACAAGGACCGTTGGACTCTGTTCACAGATTAGGGTACCATCTCTTAAAGGAAAATAAAAATATAAAAAGACTATAGTATGGAAACCCTTCTTTTACATTAGACCAAAATATATGGGGGAAAAAAAAGAAAATAACTAGGGAAAAGAATCAAGTATGAGACCCTCAAAAAGACTATTATGTTATATATGGTTCATTATGATATGTAAAATGTTTGTTATAAAAAAAAAATGATTTTTTAAAATATTTAATACTTAGGAGCGATACCTCCTACTTTTATTATTTAGTCCCCTTTCACACTGGTGCACTTTGCTGGCACTACAGCGATAAAAATAGCGCCTGCAAAGCGACCTGAAAGAGCTGCTGCGTCTCCCGAGGGCTTTCACACTGGAGCGGTGCCCTGGCAGGACGGTAAAATAAAGTCCTCTTTGGAGCGGTGTATACACTGCTCCTGCCCATTGAAATCAATTGGGCAGCGTGGATATACCCCCGGCAAAGCCCCACTGCAGCAGCGCTTTGCGGTGGTTTTAACCCTTTCTCGGCCGCTAGCGGGGGGTAAAAGCACACCGATAGCAGCCGAATAGCGCTGCGAAATTGGCGGTAAAGCTGCGCTAAAAATAGCGTTTTACCGCCGACGCACCCATCGCCCCAGTGTGAAAGGGGCCTAAGAGACTAGTCATATTTACATGTATGGTGAATGCTAATGTTCGTGGCTTGGTGCCTATTGCCAATTGGCATGGGCACCAATGGGTTTAAATGTTTCCACTTGCAGTCTGTGTATACACATTTTACTCTGAATTGTGTTTTTTTTTTTTATTTCTTTTGCTCAATAAAATTCTTTTGAGAGAAAAAAAATATAATTTTTTAAACTTATTTTTTTTTTTCTAGTAATGACAATAAAGAATACTTTTTTATATATTGTATTTGTTTACTGGTTGCCTGTAAAATTCCACAAATAAAGGATCTGTACGTGTATGGCCAGCATTAGCAGATCAAAGCGTGCATGGCTAGCCTTACACAGAGTGACAATACTTTATCCAGTTTGTATTACTAATTTGTGGCTCAGGAGACTTCACATTTATAAAAAGGATTAAAGTGTTTCTAACGTTTAAGATTTTTTTTTTTTACCCGAATGCATTGGATGAATTAAGGAAACCAAGCACCCCATTGTCTTTCCAAACCTGGGCATTTGAAGGTTGTCAAGCAATGGTAAAATCTTCCACCCTACTTGTACTTTGGCATGAATAGGGCTTATAAGTACAAATCAAAAATCAATAAATCAATCGACTCAAACTGCTATTCAGAAAACATTTTTAACAGCCCTCTAATTAATTGACCTTCGATATAGAAGAAAAAAGAGAAGTGCCACCTCCTATAGCTCTGCAGAGTCGATTCATCTCTGAAGATAGCAGCCTCCAGTGTCCCAGTTTTACAGCACTTATGCACTTACCCTTTTTATGGACTATTTAATGGACTTTATTGCATGCATGGACTGTTACAGCTCCCCTCAATAAATTCCACAGAGCTGTTTCCCCTAAACTTGCCCAGTCCTACTGCTACCCCTGTTTTTATCTGTTAACAAGTCCATCACATTTTCCCTTGGTGTAGTGCATAGATAAAGATCTTCGAAGTGGTTTTTACTAGTGTTCTCTCAGTATTTGTGTTTATCCCTTTTTACCTGTCATATCTTACCTTCGATGCATCCTGACATGACGTCTTCTGAAAGCACTTGCCAGTGAGTCAGTACTTCAAGTCACTGACTTGGTTGCCTTTCTGGGTCAGAAAATATTAAAGACTTAGGTATGCAGGCAACAGTAGAAGAATATTCATATGACTGACCAAAAGTTTTCTGGCAACAAATTGAAGAGAATGGCATTGATCCAGCATAATTGTCTGCAATGTCCTGGTGTTATACTTGTGAGGGATCTGCCACCCCACCACTAGTGGGAGCTTTTAGAAGACAAGAAATGGCAGCTATCTGGTGAAATTAGCAGGCCACCCCTCAACAGTGTCCTCTAATGCTCAGGTCTTGTGTGAAGACATTATTGAGCTTTTGTAAAGTTTACACAAATAAAGAGGCGAGTGAAAAGGCCTACGCAGGGGCAAAGAAAAAAAAAAAGTTGTATGTATATGTGTGCACGCACACACTACAATTCCTTAGGAATCAGATGGTATGTAGCTCAAGTACAGAAGAGCTGATACAATAAGGATCTATAATTCCCCCCCCCCTCAAAAAACAGACACCCCTTTATAGGGAGGATCTACCCGATGCCCCAGATACAAAAGGAACAGCGGACATTTCCATGACCATGTAGCGGCAGATGCCTCATCTAGCCAATGGTACCAAACTTTGGAAAACTTTTTGGGGCAACCCCTGTTTAACATTTTTAGGTGTAGATGTGAAATATGAAATGCCAAGCATGTAAAACTGTAAATGCCATGGAAATCGTATTTCAGATTACCAATAACTCTTAATTGGCTGATTCATCAAACGGAGGCACATAAAATGAGCTCAACATGGAAGTTGTTGCCCATAAGAACCAGTTTACTTTGCATGAAATGGAAGGTGAAACTTGATTAGTTGCTATAGGCAACAACTTTTATTTTTTCATTATTATTATTATTATTATTAATAATTTTATTTTTTTTCCCCTAATTTTCTTCAGTTTTGGTTAATTGGCCAGTAAGTGCGCTCTGACTGGAAAAACACTTTGTTGATCAATTAGGGGCCCAAAAGCTGTTTATTTATTTTTTGATCTGTATTCAGATTGTGTATTCCTGAATGGTTTGTACGGTGTATCTTTAAGTGTAAGAGCTGCCAGCATAATATTGATGCCTGATGATTTGTCCAATTAGTATGCTTTTTTGCATCGAAGGACTATTTCAAAAGGTTCTCAAGTTTTTGTAAAGCTATCTAGAGTGCTGAATTTGGTTGGGGGGGAAATTACAGGTTTATTTCTCTAACTTTTATAAAAAAGAGATGCAATCGTGGCGTTCCATGGTATGAAACATACACCCTCCTTTCTACAGTGTGTAGGTATTTGCTGTACAAATCCAATGAAGAGTTGTAGTATATATTGCCGTTTACAGCAGATGATAACTTTTTGTTTGTTTTTTTAGGATGCGTCAGGATGAAGCGACACAGGCACCTCAGCAGCAGTGACAGCTCAGACAATGAAAGTGAGTATCTCTCCTAATTAGTAAAGTGATTCTTGTACTTTTGAGCAGCCAAATGGGCTCATTACATGTGCAAGCTCTGCTTTCTTTCCAGTGGTACACTGTTAATGCTATTTTATCTTCAAAGCTTATTAGACAGAGTGTGTTCCTTCAAAGTGATCTACAAATTTCAATGTTAAGTTCAATAACAAAAATATGAAAGTGCAAACGTTTACAAGAGGTTCAAAGTGACAAAACATTTTTTACCAACTGCAGTTATAACCTAAAACACTTTGGGTGGGATTTACTCAAACTTTAGAGGGCAAATCCTGGTGTAGCTGTGCATGGCAGCCAATCAGCTTCTAACTTCATCTTGTTCAATTAAGCTTTGACAAAACCTGGAATCTGTTCCTATACAGAGCTGCACCAGATTTTGCACTCTCCAGTTTTAGTAAATGAACCCCCTTTATGTCCCCCTTTTTAAAGCATGTCAAAGCAAAATAAATTCTAGAAAAAACCTGTGGGGGGTTGGTGGAGCTTAAGTTGGTGGTGCTGAATTTAAGTCTTAAAGCGGTGTTGCCATTTAAAAAAAAATAAAAAAAAAAATAATGAAAAGTCAGCAGCTACAAATACTGCAGCTGCTGACTTTTAATAATCGGACACTTACCCGTCCCAGGGTCCATTGATGCGGGGGATAGAAGCCCCGCTCGTCATCCCCCTCCACTCGGCAGCGCCGGCATTTTAACTGTGGGCGCCACAGCCGGGCATCCACTGCGCATTCGCGAGCGGCGCAATCATCTGGGACCGGTCACGTGTCCCAGATGATTGACGAGGGAAGGGGCAGAGCTGAGCCCTTCCTGCTCTGAGGGGAAGTGATGTCACCAGCCCAGGCACTGAAGGAGGCAGACTACAAGGGACACCCTAGCAACAGCCATTTAGAGGTGTTAAAAAAAAAAAATTCCAAATGATTTTTTTTTTTGGGGGGGGGGGGGCAACTCCACTTTAAGCACAAAAGTGAAACTAGTTCCTTTTAGCTGTCCCTGCCAGGAGAAGACAGTGAATATCCTCACAATAAAATCCGGAAGGCTGGTGGTACTTAAGTTGATCGATCAACTTGGTACCTTCAGCCTGCCCATTAACCTAGGCCGGTTCCTGCTGAACCGACTGAGATTCGACCCGTGTTTGGCCGGCCACATTCACACTACGCTTAGCTCGCTTTTTTGTTTGCGTGATTCTCACGTGGAAACGTGTCCCGCATAGAGCAGCCCATTCACTTCAAAAGGCTGCCCTATTCGCGATTGTTCATAGAAGTTCAGAGACCACATTTTGGCTTGAGCCAGGAGTGATTTTTACACTCGCGTCATGCTTTGATTCTTTCACAAGAATTATGACCTTATTTTTGGTATAGACACAGAAGGTGGCACACACAGGTTAAAATGGTAATTAAAGGTTAATTTCTCACATTTGTCAATGAGTTTGTTAGCTTGCACATGGATGCACTAAGCAGGCTAGATACTAAGCCATGAGGAAGTAGAAAAGAACAGTCTTTATCTACCTGACCTTGGCTTGGTATCAAGAGATCCCCACATTTTTCACTTATTAAATGATTAAACAGTACTGACTGCATTATTCAAGGCTTTGGATATCTTTTTATATCCTTTTCCATCTTTGTAAAGTTACATTACCTTGTTACGCAGGTCTTTTTAACTGTTCTTTTCTGCTCCCTATGGCTTAGTATCTAGCCTGCTTGGTGCATCCATGTGCGAGCTAACAATCTCATTGATTATTTATACACAGACACTAATTGCGTTTTAAAAAGCCATAAATGTGGGAAATTAACCTTTTTAGAAGCCATTTTAATATGTGTGCCACCTTCTTTGTCTGTACCAAGGACCAAACATTCCATGTTGTGTAAACTTTTCATCAGGGCCATTTGGGTGATTTCTGTTCTGATTTTTAAAACTATGTGATAATAAATGGCTTCATGTGATCACTATCCTGCAATAAGACAGTTTTCCCATATCGTCTTTAAGGACAGCAACCCATGAGAGACCTCGGCTCCTCCCTTCTTGGGAAACACCGCCCAGCCTAGATTTAAAAGGCATGCTTCCCCACCGGCTCCTCAGTTTCGGTGTTTCCTCCGGCAAGGAGACACTGCGAGGAGCCATGGGTAAAGACAGCCAGGGAGACTGAAACCTGTATGTCCAGGAAGGAGACAGAGGTGTCTGGGGACTAGTGGTGCTATGCCTCGGAGAGGGGTTACTTGGCAGCCACACTGTTTCTATTGCCACCCCAGCTCTCCGAAAGTTGTGTCGTGGAATGCTTTGGGGGCCCGCCTTCAGGTTCTCAGTGGAGACTTGGGAGGAGGCGCTGTCCCCCCCCCTGCACTATGGTGCGAGCCGCGATGGAGCTTGCAGCGGGGCCAGGTGGCGGGTGACGTCAATTTCGGCAGGGGGTGTGCACCTCTCCTTGATCCGCGGCCTCCAGTTTCAGCCACGGATGCTGAAGGCGGGCCGGGCTTTGGCTGATGGGGACCCGGAAAGGTCGCACAGGCGGTTGGAGGGCCTAGAGGTAAGACTATCCCTTTCACAGCGGGAGCATGTCAGAGGCAGGGGCCATCCTGGCAGCTATTGGCATTGCCGACATCAGCCATCTTAAGGTAAGGGGGACCAGGGGGTTGCATCCCTTACCTGTCTATCACCTGTAGCTCCACAGGTGGGGTTCCCTCTTGGTGGTCGGAGGGGAGGAGGCACATGGGACCTGGGGGTGGTCGCTATAGGTCTAGGGTTTTGGAGTGCCTCACAGAAACAAGGGGCGGGTGGTAAATCCCACAGCCCCAGACTGTACCTCACCAGCAGTAGTAGGGTACCGTACCCTTTTTCTTCTGGGGGAAAGGGGGACCGGAGGTTTCCGTTTTTTTTTTTTTTTTTTGCATACAAGTCGGCCCCATTAGCGATATCGACTAGGCGACATGGCGGCGTATTCTCTCCTCTGCTCCGATGTCTGGCTGCTCTCCTTCTCTAATGTCTGGCTGCTCTCCTTCTCTGAAAGGAGGAGGGAGGGGGGACGGGCTTCAGCAGGAAAGTAAACACAGTGGCGGCGACGCCGCGACGGTGATCGGCAGAGAGCCGCCTCTGGACATGGAGGGAGGGGAGCACTCTGGCGATAAAGCGCTCCCTCCTCTCTGGTGCCCGGGTGCACTGCACCCCGAGCACCCGCCTGGGATCGGCCCTGAATCCAGTAGACCACCTCATTACAAAATTTCTCTGGAGGAGGTGGTTGCAGGAGGACAAGAAAAACACTCCTGCTCCACGACCAGGGATAGAGCAGTGGAAAAGGGCGTTCCTGTTCATTAGGTCCGTTGGAATCCGGGAAGTCTAGGGTCCAGCTTCTCGGAAAGGCTTTGGTTCAGTACCCTCTGCTCCCTCCAGACGCAGTTTTTTTCCACAGATCCAGATTTACCTGCCTAGTCCTGGGAGACAGAGGGGTATTGGATTCCATGCTCAAGAGAATGTCGCACATCTCAGAATATTGTCTGACACAATTGCAGACACACATTAATGCATGGTCAGACGGGCAACCCCAAGTGGTGGCTAACAAACGGCATGTGCAAGACTGTGTGATATCCCTCCCACAGGGGACCTGTTCTTTGTCCTGGGCCGGAGGCAATTCTTGAATCGCATAACAGACAGGAACAGAGCCCTTCCTGTGAAATTAAAGGGTGACCCAGGTAGGAAGGCTGGGCTATGGCCACAGCACCCTGAATGCACCCGATCTCATCTGGTGATGGAAGTTATGACTAAACTCAGTTGAGTCCTCTTGCAGTTGCAGGCACTTCCATAGGAACCGTCTATAGGGCGGTTAACCCTGGGATCTCTAGTTTCCCCTGGGAACTCTGGTTTCCTCCCTAAAAACCTCCTCTTTGGGCCTAAACCCGTAAAGGGTTGGCACTCCTGGGTAGATGTCGTCGCTCAGAGCTGGCATTTTCCCCAGGTGCTATACCATCTCGCCCACCCACAGTCTTAGGTGGGCATAGAACACTTCGGTGTCTCATTGTATCACACTGGCTTAAAGGACCACATTTCTCTGGCCTGAAGGCTCTGGGAACTGGGTGGTCTGGCTACTAAGAGGGATCCTTTAAGATTCATATTTTATGCTCCACTTACCTGAGATTTGGAGGCATTACAGCAGCTGGACCAGTATTAGGTCTGTAGTTTTCCAAGTAGGACCAAACTTTACTCATTGTAGGCCCTCGTGGGAGCTGCCTTTTGAACTTTGGTTCATGTGTCAATAAGGGGTTCCTTCCTAAAAAGTAAGGGTTAAAATCTCTAGCAGTACCTGGGCAAGATGACGTTGGCTAACAATCGGACAAGCCTATATGTAGGGAGATCTCGGAGAACTGATGCTACTCCGCGCCAGATCTGTGCAGCGGCAACGTGATTCAGCTCTACCTTTTTAACTGACACTAGAGCAGGGATCCTCAAACTACGGCCCTCCAGCTGTTGCAGAACTACACATCCCATGAGGCATTGTAAAACTCTGACATTCACAGACATGACTAGGCATGATGGGAAATGTAGTTCCTGAACAACTGGAGGGCCGTAGTTTGAAGACCCATGCACTAGAGGCTGATCTTGTTGTCAGCAAAGAGATCAGGCTCTTTGGACACCCAGTCCTGTAAGCCCTAGTCCCACCCTAAGGGTAAGTGCTCGCTTATCCTCTCATAGGTTGCTGTCCTGAAAGACGATATGGGAAAATTAGAGTTACTTACTGGTAACTTCTTTTGCGGGAGTCTTTCAGGACAGCACCGTGTACTCACCCTTGTTGGTTTTTCCTTTTGGGTTCCTGACTCAGGAACCATCAAAAAAGCAATTTAAGGTGTATGATGTGTTCTTGTCTCCCCAGCTGGATAATCTAGATTCAGTGGTCTCCCCAGACCAGCCAGCTAGCGCGTGCAGACCGCAGCTACATGCTAGGTCGGCCACGACGTAGCTTTAACGGACGGAGGCTGGCCCGCGAGTTAAACGTCTCGCAGGGTCACATACGAGACGTCCCTTGGCCGACAGCCCCCCCACTTCAGTGGCAAGGAGTTCTGTCTGGAGGGTCACAAGTACAGTCCGCCCTTTCCCCCTTTGTGCAGTTCTGGCTGAATGCGGGTACCCTCCAGGGATGGTCGGACCTGCCTGCAGGATCCCTCCTCCCATCCTAAATTTCCTTGGTTAAACTGCCCCCCCCCCCCCCCCCCACGGATTGGTGGGAGTCCCAGGACAGGCAGCAGAGACCTCTGGGTATCTCCCCTGCCATTTTCCTTCTGGGTGGTGTGTCCTGCCCTGGCGGTATGGGGGGGGTTCCAGTGCAGCAGGGACCCCTAGGTGTGTGTGGGTGTGTGTGTAGGTGTGTGTGTGTAGGTGTGTGTGTGTGTGTAGGTGTGTGTGTGTGTGTGTGTGTGTGTGTGTGTGTGTGTGTGTGTGTGTGTGTGTGTGTGTGTGTGGGTGTGTGTGTGTGTGTGGGTGTGTGTGTGTAGTGTGTGTAGGTGTGTGTGTAGGTGTGTGTGTGTAGGTGTGTGTGTGTGCGGTAGTGTGCAGTTTGGTTGTCCTAGTGCAGAGGGCACAGCGGTGTCCCCTTAAAAGTTCACCTTGCCTGGTGTTGCAGTACCTTTTTGGAAGGGGGTCCCCTTGCAGAGAGTGCAGCAATGTGGAAGGCACAGAGAGGATCCTGGTAGCATGCTTTAGCGTGTCAAACGGCCGGCAGTGATTTTTAGGTGGTCTGATGACAACATCACGTCTTGGTCTGGCTGGTCTCTGGCTGGCGGCCATGTTTGTATAGCCAATGAGGTCACGGCAGACATTTTCCGTTCTAGCTGGTCTCCAGCTGGCGGCCATGTTTGTGTAGTTGATGATGTCATGGCGGCCATTTTTCGTTAGTCTAGTGAGACACTAGAGCTGACCAGAACCTCCTGGAGATGCCAGAGCTCTTCCTCTTCCTCCCCTATGCTTCTCTTCCTGTCCTGGGATATATGAAATGGACGCCGACATTGGTGTTCCTCGGTCCGAATCGCCGGACATAAATTCCTCTGCTTCTTTAATAAGCTCATCAATTTGCATATATGTCATAAAAACAAAGCAAAGAAAACAATCATTGCGCAATGATCATTATACCGGTTCATCTAACACAAGCCGATCCACTCACATGTAAAAGATCAGTGCCAGCGCTTATGAACAAACAGCCGCTCAAAGCATTCCACACACTGTCTGCTGTGTTCTACAGAGACACCTCGGATGACGTCACTGGCTCCTTCAGACGCGTTGCGTCACATGTCACGTGACTTTATCAAGGGTAGCCATGTGATCGTCGGAACTGCATTTATAGGTCTGCTGCAGCGTGCCGGTTGCCATAGTCACATCGGTATCTCATTCAATTATCATGCTGTTCAGCGCTTAGCAGGCATGCATAAATAATTCAAATATACAATACTTTAATAATAATACAACTTAAGATAAAATAAACCTTTTATATCATATGTAGAGCCAAATAGTATTAAATAAACAGAGAGCTAGGTACACTCGTTCTTGTTATTATTAAAGATCTCCCTCTAGTGGTCAAATCAATTAATGCATTATTACCTCTAATGCCTCATACACACGATCGGACTTTGTACAAACTTTCCCGTGGATTTTTGTACAAAGGGCGTCGGCCGTGAAACTTGTATTGCTTACACACGGCACAACTTTTTCAGCCAACTTTCACCAAATCACGTGTTTTTTCTGCTCTTTACCACCACCTTTTGGTCAACTTATGTATTGTTGTCTGATCTTTTGCATTGATTTTGAGCATGCGTGTTTGTACTTTGTACAAAAGTATTATGGTTTTCTGTACACATGATCGGACTTTGCTCCATCAGATTTTTGTTGCCGGAAAGTTTGTCCGTTCCCACAGCCAACAAAAGTCAGATGAAAAACAAAAAAGTTTGTCCGATGGAGCGTACACACGGTCGGAAGTTGCCTTAAAACAGCTAATTTGCATGTTTGTTGTCAAAAAGTCAGATCGTGTGTATGGGCCTTTTAAAAATACATATAAGGCAGACCATGCACTAAACCTCAATTAGATAACAGGTGGTACTCCATAATAACGGCTTATCGAATTCACAATCAAAATAGCTAATTCATTAAAATTGCATATTAAAAACAACAATATGTGAAATATTGTAAAATTAAAATATTAAAAAATAATAAAAAAATGGAATGATACGAAGACATAATTAGTAGAGATAAAACTATTTAAATCAAAATCTATATTCAGGTCTTTCGGGGTAAGAGTAGACATTTCAAAAATCCATCTGGATTCACTTTTACTGAGTTCTCTAACCTTATTGCTCCCCCTCCAATGAGGCTTGTATTTCTCTATAGCCCAAAATGTAAGGTGTGTTGGGTCCTTATTATGGTGAGATGCAAAATGTCGCGAAACGCTATGCTTGGGGAAAACCATTTTTTATATTCTTTATATGTTCCCCTATATGTTTACACATAGGTCATTTCGTTCTACCTATATATTGCAGTGAACATGAGCGCTGGTGGACGCACTTGTTACTGCTGTGCGGGAGACTGTAAAGATGGAGGCTGTGGCTGACAGGGCCACAGACGTACGCACAAGTCACCTCCCACACCAAAGGTGTTTCCTTATCTGCCTTTTTTTGATAGGTTTACCTATTAGGAATGGGGAACAACCAAAATCATCATTTGTGGTCCCCAAACGTTTCTCAGTATGCTACCCCTTTGAAGAATCACTTTTAAAAAGGTGGACTACCCCACCAGTGGTGGACCCTCCTGTTTCCAGGTTGAATAGAGAGAGTATGTATGCAATGATAATGTGGGTCCATTGCTTGGGCAAGCACATAAGGAGTGAATTTGGGTGTATGGGAGGGGGTTTGGGAAGGAGGGAGGATAAGTGAGGAAAGGGTATATCAATAGGGGAGGGGTGAAGATGAGGAATCTGGAGAAAAGAAAAAGAGAAAAAACAAGTGGGGGGGTGGGGAGTGAAGGAGTAGGAGGGGGAAGGGCAAAGAGGGGAGGAAAAATCGAAAGGAATGGTGCAAAGAGGAACCCGGTGGGGATATAAATGGTGGATGACTCAGTGAGGGGGGAAGATTGGTGTGAGTGGAAAGTGAAGATGTGATATGAATAAAGTTTCAAAAGGGGTTACCCACCTGGTATAATCGTTAAGGTAATCTAGCACCCAGGAATAAGGGCACAGTGAATTGAGCTAAAAAAAAAAGACCTGGGCTGATTAAGCCAAGGCAGCAAGGGATAGCCTTTCGGTAGCAACTTGACTCCATGTATTGGTTACTGTAAGAGTGGATCTAAAACAATAGCAAGAGAATAGTAAGTGATCATTTTAAAACTGAGCTCACAGTCCCCCAGGGGATAATATATTAGCTAGCAAACTGGGCCGAGCTGCGGCGCCCTGTAATACAGGGTATTTGCGTCTGGCTAGGCTCAGTAAGATAGGTATATGGTACAGGGGCGTACGTTGTTGTGCTTGTGAATGATATAATTCCCGGATGTCAGCCGTCTAGCTTAACAGCAGCCTTAAGAGCCAGAAGAAGTCAGTTGGGGACGCCAGCTAATGCTGGGTACTGACGTCACCGGGTCCGGCTCTCCCGATGCACATGCGTCAATGGTAGACTGCACACACGCATGACCAGCATTATTGTGGCTTACACCACGTTAACTAGAGAAGAAGGGGGAGGATATAACTCTGTTGGAGAATCCCCGCCCTACTGGAGAGGCGCATGTCCGCCATTGGGGGAGAATAAACTCCTCAAGCCTCTTATATACCCACAGGGAGGAATGCTGAATTTAAAACAGTTTTGCACACATAAATAGTATTGAACTGAAGGAGTGTAACCGGACTCAGCAGATGTCCCTTAAGGTGGCAAAAAATGATAGTTGCCACATGACAAAGGGATTGGCAGAGTTAAGTCCAGTAAAGTAGTATTAGATAACAGTAAATCGATATGATTCTCTAGTCCGAGGTCTCGCCATAATTTAGTCAAGATTAAAATCTGAAAAAACAAACAAAACAGTAATTTACTCAGACATGAAATTCAATAAGGATCATATGGTGCAAACTGGACAAGGGGCACAGCTGGGTAATATATAAAATATTTATACCTGAAGAACAGATGAGTTCTAGGGATACCTGAAACCATGGGGGGGAAAAAAGGGGGATAGGAAGGGCCACGGGTAAGGAGGGGGGGGGGGGGGGGTGAAAGGGGGAAAGAACATGGGGAGGGGTGGAAAATAAAACTGCAGGGGTCGCCGATGGGCATCGAGTCCACTGGGCCCGCTGATTGGCTCCCATTGCTGGCCAATTGGAGAGTGCGCCCACAAATCGCCGTGTACGAGCTGTCGTACACCTACAGTGATTTGTGGGATCGAGCCACATTGTGGCTGATCCTTAATTTGTTAAAAATGCATGAAATTAAGAAACAAAATAAAAACTATTATGAATGAATACAGTAAAGTGAATGCAGGTCATTATTAGATTGTGTTGATTGATTAAGCCCAGTTATGTGCTGTATGTGCCAGTATCAGCATTGAGTATTATGCCTATAAGAAATTCTGATATTTGAAACACTGCCAGGGCCTGTGTCAGTTTGCTTTTGTTGGCTTTAAAGCTTACTAGAATGCAAAACCTGCTTGAAGGAGGTCAACTGCAGGTCTAATTCCCATGTCAATGAATTGTGAGTTTCAAACTGTTGCCATCGACACAAACCCAAACCCAAAGCCCATGACTGCAGACCCAAATAATCTCAGTGTCCAGTTTGACAAAAAGTAGTTGTCATTTGCATCATTAATATTTCTTTCTTTGTTTTTAGGTCCTTCAACTTCTTTTTCCTCCTGTTTCCAAGAGAACAGGAACAAGAGTACATATACAAATGAGGAAGAGAAGAAATCTGCCGAGGTAAACACCAGCCTATTGTACATTGATGGCCAATTTATGTGATTTTTTTTTTATTTTATTTTCCCCATTAGAGAGGAAACTGTGAAATCTGCATTGTTCTCTGAAATCTGCTGTTCTAAAACTGACCAGTAAGGATGAGCTCCGGCATGTTCGCACAGCACACGTGCAGAGCCCGCCAGGAAGTTGGCACTGTGCTGCGCTAATCACAGGCAGTGAGATATTGTCCCGGTGCGCAGCTGCAGAGATCGGGAAATGTCTCACTGCCTGTGATTAGCGCAGCGCCGACTTCCTTGCGGGCTGTGGGAACACGCCAGAGCTCATCCTTACTGACCAGTGGTTGAAGTATTGACATAGATGCATGTTCTGTTTTGTGAGTATAATTAAAGTGGAACTACACTAGATCTGAGCACCACAAACTAAGAATTTTTATTTTAAATATTCAAAGCAAGCTTGGACATCCATCCATGTCTCCATGCTTTACTTTGAGAAATCACTTTGAGAAACATCCCCTAGCATTTCTGTCCATTACCGTCTTGAGTAAGGGCAGATGTTTCGTGTAGCATTTTCTTCTTGGGATCCACCTGCACTTAGCTCAGGCATGTAAGCAGGGGAGGTTGTGCTTAGCTGAGAAGGCTCCTCCTTCCTATGCATTTACTAATGCTAGCAGCATAATCATTAATAATAGTTAATGTTTGAGAGAGTGAAGTTCCGCTTTATTGTCTAAGAAGGCAGGACCTTGTAAAAAATAAGCATTTCTCCATGTTGTACATTTCAGATAAGGGCTCATGCTTCAGACAGACAGGCTGCTTTCCCTTGGTATTTAATAGGCAGATGCCTTTAAAAATATGACTATAATGGCAATACTGCTTCTATTTTTACTGTCGTCCTTACTTTGACTTCTTTACAAGCGATCTGGACAAGTATGCATTTAGTAATGTCTGAGACTGAACCCAGTTGTCATTTTTTGAGTCACTAACTTTCTAAGTAGTGAAGCCAAAATGAGGTTGTTAGTCCTGGAGCCTGCAGAAGGAAATATTTAAACTAAGTTTTCTTACCCTTTCCCCTTTAAACAAACAAATGCATCCATCCTCTCCCCCTCAAATATCTATACTTGGATCTTTCTGCCGAGTCCTGTGACAATATTTTCTTCTTCACACGACAATTGCATCTTGGCCCTAAAGAACTTTATGTGACTAGCAGATTGATCAGCGTCTATCTATTTACATGGAGAAGAAGCCAACAGAGTAATGTAAATATTTCCATGGGCCTCTGAATTGAGATCTAGGTAAGTATAAAAATGTGTGAGCAGCAGCTCCCAATTTACTGGACTCAGAGATTCTTTTTAAATCATTGAGAGGCTGCCCTTCATGAGTAAGTGTAGTTTAGGTTTTTTTGAATGTGTAGTTGCTGGGCATCCTAAAGTGAGCAGTCGAGATGGGAATCGGAAAGAGAAATGGTTGAAAATGGGTATTTGTAGTAATTTGTTTGTTTTTCCCTACTTTCTATAGCTAGTCATAGACAGACATACAGTAGGTTGACCCATTTTTCACCCTGTTCTTTCTTTGTTGACAGCCGAACTTTGCTGTGTGCTATACATTTGTGGCGCCTGGAAGCAATGCGTGCATGTCCTCACTTCCTTCTGCATGACGTTGTTATTTATTTTTTATTTATTTAAAAGGACTACATACAATATATACTGTATGTTTTGTGTTTATATAAAATTATTTTTTTATGCCATTTTGTATATGTGCAAGTAGGTTGTAAATATTTTGAAAATAAAGTAATCAGTCTGTTTGCTTATTAGTGCTGCACAGTGTTGTGACTTGTTGATCCTCTTAGCTTACCGCAAATAAGTCTCTTTGAAAACAATACTAATCTAATAACCTGAAACACCCACAATGTTGACATTTTGATATTGTTATATTTTTCCTTTCCTGGCTCCTCCCCCCTTTATCAGCATGCTAATGAAATTTTTAAATAAAATCTTTTATTTTATTAGATGCCTTTTTTTTATTTATTTAGTTACACCATCCCTGGGTTCTTGTGATTTTCTGTGTAATGCCAACAGATCATGACTGGTAGGAGAGGCTGGTAAGGTACCACCTAGCTTCCTTAAAACATCACAGCACCCTGCTTCTGTACTCCTCTAAAGCGCCCTTAACTCTGATGGTTCAGTGAACTGACTTTTTGGGACTTAATCAAATGCCCTTATGGGTGGATGTCAGTCTGAAGGAGTGAGTATTCCTAGGCAGGTTGCACCAGCATGCAGACTGCCCTAGATAATGTGATGTGTGATGCTAAATCTTAATGATTGCAAAAACTGAAATCTAATGAATGAAAGGAGCAAGCCATGAACAGTAAGATTTTTGAGGAAAGGGTTTGACGCTTGATGTTCTCCAGCCAGAAAATAAGGTCTCTATTTAAGTTGCTTTAGATTCTAATATATAAGTCCCAGAGAGGAACCTGTACAGCTGTGCAAGACTGAAGGTAAGGCTGGAGTTCAGGTTTAACCTCCTCCCGCCCACGCGGGCCTTAATTGCCGGGAGGCCGTCGATAGGCATCCTCCCATGCATGAGCTGCCTGCGCACCCCCTGTGATTACCGAGTGTATGAGACTCAGCTGATCTCAGTTTCGGGGTAAGGTGCCAATCCCAACCCCTTACCACCTGATCAGCCAATGACAGCTGATCACTTGATGTAACCAGAAGATCAGTAATCTGATTTTTTTATTTATTTTTTTTTGGTGGGGGGGAGGGGGGGTTCCTCTCACGCTGACCCAGAAATGTTGATATAGGGATAGATGCTTGCGCATATATATATATATATATATATATATATATATATATATATATATATATATATATATATATATATATATATATATATATATATAAAATATTGCACTGAAGCCATTTATTATCAATCAACTGTGTTCACTCTTTTCAAACAATCATAATAGCAACAAACTACCCAAATGACCCTGATCAAAAGTTTACATACCCCAGTTCTCAATACTGTGTACTGAGGCTCCAGAGAGCAGGTTTTCCCTAGTGCTAGCTTCAGTTCTTTTAGGTTTTCCTGGCCTAGCAGAAGAACTCCGTGTTAGTAGGCAGGGGCTCCATCTAGGCGAGGCAATGAATGATCAGGACAGTGGCCTGAAGGCTAAGGAAAGATGGATGGAGGAACTTTTTAAAATGTTTTTTCTTAAATTTTTTGTATTTTTTTGCAAGACCTCTAGGTTTTTTTTTTTATTTTTTTCTGTCCCAATAGGAAGGGCAACTATCCCCTCTGGTTTGCAGACGTACTTGGCCCCTACCCCCCAGCACATTTTTGTTCTAGCAATTTATGGACAGAAAAGCGGCATTGCCTCATTGAGTAAGGTCTTGTGAATTTGGGGTGGTTTAATATATTCCTTCCTGGGTGTCTGATGCAGTTGGAGAGCTACATCTGTCTTGAGTTGCTCTCAATGCCAGATGTAGATTGTAATTTCTGGCCCCTTAAAGAAACGTGGCTGCTGGACTTCCAATTGGCATTGCAAGCTCACTGACACCAACAGGGGGGGGGGGGGGGGCCGAGGGGTGAAGACATGCAGACTGCAAAATATTTGACTGGAATTACCAGGCAGCCATCCATGAGGGTGAAAGGGATGTGGGCCATACTGGGATATGTTGGTTCACTCAGACGAAGGGTAGTCCCTCCTGGGGGGGCTACTCTGAGGACTAAGACCCTACTACTCTTTGCTCATTTTTAACCAAGTCACCCATCACCCTGGTTCCCTTCGCCCCCACCCTTCTTTCTTTCATTCCTCCCCCCCCCCAACCTATGTTTCTATACTTTAACTTTCATTCTTCTTAAAATGTATAGTGTCCGCTCATGTACATTAGAACATAACGTACATGGCCACCATCTTATCCTTGGAAATGTGCAACTCTTCACAATATCAGTGAAGTTGAACTACCTGGCATCTCTGCACTCTGGCATGTCACTGTAATATTATGCCAACTTGGATTGTCTTTATATTTTGTGCAACATGGCAGCTCCCTTTTCTTTTGGTGTATAATGTTCTGATGGATACTTTATTCTTTCATATACAGGTCCTTCTCAAAATATTAGCATATTGTGATAAAGTTCATTATTTTCTGTAATGTACTGATAAACATTAGACTTTCATATATTTTAGATTCATTACACACAACTGAAGTAGTTTAAGCCTTTTCTTGTTTTAATATTGATGATTTTGGCATACAGCTCATGAAAACCCCAAATTCCTATCTCAAAAAATTAGCATATTTCATCCGACCAATAAAAGAAAAGTGTTTTTAATACAAAAAAAGTCAACCTTCAAATAATTATGTTCAGTTATGCACTCAATACTTGGTCGGGAATCCTTTTGCAGAAATGACTGCTTCAATGCGGCGTGGCATGGAGGCAATCAGCCTGTGGCACTGCTGAGGTGTTATGGAGGCCCAGGATGCTTCGATAGCGGCCTTAAGCTCATCCAGAGTGTTGGGTCTTGCGTCTCTCAACTTTCTCTTCCCAATATCCCACAGATTCTCTATATGGTTCAGGTCAGGAGAGTTGGCAGGCCAATTGAGCACAGTAATACCATGGTCAGTAAACCATTTACCAGTGGTTTTGGCACTGTGAGCAGGTGCCAGGTCGTGCTGAAAAATGAAATCTTCATCTCCATAAAGCTTTTCAGCAGATGGAAGCATGAAGTGCTCCAAAATCTCCTGATAGCTAGCTGCATTGACCCTGCCCTTGATAAAACACAGTGGACCAACACCAGCAGCTGACATGGCACCCCAGACCATCACTGACTGTGGGTACTTGACACTGGACTTCAGGCATTTTGGCATTTCCTTCTCCCCAGTCTTCCTCCAGACTCTGGCACCTTGATTTCCGAATGACATGCAAAATTTGCTTTCATCCGAAAAAAGTACTTTGGACCACTGAGCAACAGTCCAGTGCTGCTTCTCTGTAGCCCAGGTCAGGCGCTTCTGCCGCTGTTTCTGGTTCAAAAGTGGCTTGACCTGGGGAATGCGGCACCTGTAGCCCATTTCCTGCACACGCCTGTTCATGGTGGCTCTGGATGTTTCTACTCCAGACTCAGTCCACTGCTTCCGCAGGTCCTCCAAGGTCTGGAATCGGTCCTTCTCCACAATCTTCCTCAGGGTCCGGTCACCTCTTCTCGTTGTGCAGCGTTTTCTGACACACTTTTTCCTTCCCACAGACTTCCCACTGAGGTGCCTTGATACAGCACTCTGGGAACAGCCTATTCATTCAGAAATTTCTCTCTGTGTCTTACCCTCTTGCTTGAGGGTGTCAATGATGGCCTTCTGGACAGCAGTCAGGTCGACAGTCTTACCCATGATTGCGGTTTTGAGTAATGAACCAGGCTGGGAGTTTTTAAAAGCCTCAGGAATCTTTTGCAGGTGTTTAGAGTTAATTAGTTGATTCAGATGATTAGGTTAATAGCTCGTTTAGAGAACCTTTTCATGATATGCTAATATTTTGAGATAGGAATTTTGGTATTTCATGAGCTGTATGCCAAAATCATCAATATTAAAACAAGAAAAGGCTTAAACTACTTCAGTTGTGTGTAATGAATCTAAAATATATGAAAGTCTAATGTTTATCAGTACATTACAGAAAATAATGAACTTTATCACAATATGCTAATATTTTGAGAAGGACCTGTAAATAAAGAATTTGGGGGAAAAAAATATTTAGAGGGGATTTTGTTAAATTCTCCTGAGCCCACCGAGTCAGAATGACTTGAGCCCAGATGTGGGAGGAGGATTGGGGAATTTCCTTGTATAATGAGAATTGGTTAGAAACAATCCCATTATTCCGAATGTGATTTCTCAAGGGTATAAAGTGGTATTCGCTCAAGTTCCACCAGTTCCAGACTGCTTATTACCTCTCTTCTAAGGGACAAGGGGAAAGCGGCCACCTTCCCTCTAATTCAGGATTTGCAATCTTAAAATGTGATTGTGCCAGTTCCTCTAGAGGAACTATGTCAGGAATTTTATGTTGACCCGGAGAGATGCATATCTTCATGTTACCCATTCTGAAGTCATTACAGAAATGCCTGAGGTTAACCATGGGACCCATTGAAAGTTTGCAGCCATGCCTTTTTGACCTATAGTCCGCACCGCAAATATTTACCAAAGTCCTAGCAGAAGCCCTTATCCCCCCTTAGGTAATATATTTGGATACTCTTCTACTGTTTATGCGCCCTGATACTCAACTTCTATGTCTTATGTCTTTCATAACATCAGTTCAGTGGGTAAAAAGTAAGTTGAGACAGTTGCAAAACCTTCACTCATCAATCTGGGGTGGAGCTCAGACTACGCTGAACAAGAACTCGAAACCTGTGGTTCCTTTGGTGGAAAGACCCCTCGTTCCTTTCTCAGGGAAGAATTTGAGTTTGCACCACGTCAATATCCATTATCACAGGCCCAAGTGATTGAAAGTGGGGAGTCCATCTAGATCATTGTCATGCGCGGGAAATGAAAAAAAAACAATAGGCTGTAAGATTCTAAATTCAAGAGACCTTCTCTTTTTTTTTTTTTTTATCAATAAAAGGTTTTTATTAATGAGAACAGCACTACATGTTATTGCATAGGTATACAATCATTAAACAGTATTTTCCATAATCAAAACAATTTATAGATAATGGTAGATGTATAACCATCTCATTTATCTTATGCCCAAAAAAAAAAGCATTGCGCAATACCCTGAGTTCTCAGTACCCATAACTAGAGGAGGTGCAACATATAAACAAAACAAAAAGTAGTACATATAGAATTAAATCATAAGAAAAATATTCTCTCCAGTCCAACTGGTGATGTGCATGAGAGTGACCATGAGCTTAAAGCACTAGCAGATCTCTCTTGGCGGGTCACCTTTTTTACCCTTTAAATCTCTGAAATTAGCTCACACAAGCTACTATTCCCATCAGTAGTCTGTCTAATGCCAGGTGGGTGATTTCCTATCATGGTAAGTATTTGTTTTCCGGATAAGGATGGTTTTGACCAGTTGGATCCATTGTCTTATTTTTGGTGCATTTGCCTAGAGCCAGAATTGAGCAATCAGATTTCTTGCTAGATATAGGAGTCTTGTGAGGGCAATGTATACTGGAGGAGTGTACAGTTCTTCATTAAGATTCCCTAACAGACACGTCAGTGGGTCTACTTCTAATTGAACCTGGAATATACTATTCATTTTGGCAATGATGGTGCTCCAATACCTCACCAATTTAGGGCATCTCCAGAGCATATGAATAAGATCGCCCGGTTGGGCTTGACATTTCGGACAAATGGGGGTATCTTGCCCGCCTTATTTGTGCAACTGCACAGGTGTACAGTACATGCGGTGCAATATGAACAGATGGGATAATCTCTGTGCCGCCGACACTGATACCAATGGACCTACCTCCAAAATCTGCTCCCACTGTTTGCCTTCTATGGGGCCAACATTTCTCTCCCACCCCTCCCTACAAGGTAAAAGGTCAGGGGCTTGTATGTGTGACAATAGATGAGTATAGATTCTAGAAATAATTCCTTTTTTCTCAGGTTCAGTGTATATGGAGTCTAGGAATGCAGATTCTTCTAGTTTCAATTTAGAGTGTCTACTTTGGCATCTCAGAGCATAGTGTAGTTGAACATATACTGGTAATGGTGACCTTTAAGCATGGGGAATTCACTCAGTAATTGGGAGTATGGTTTTAGGGTGGGCCCATCAAGGATTTGGTAAAGGAATTTAATCCCCGCCCTTTCCCAAATCGAGTGTTTGGGAACCTTGGTTAAATCTGTGTAGAAGCGGTTGTGCCAAATGGGGGTTTGACGCATATAGCCTGTTAATCTGAGTGTGTTTTTAACCCCTTCCATACTTTCATCAGTAGCTGAATCATGGGGCAATTAAATGGGATTTTAGGGGGGTCCCATTTCCATATGGGACAGGGCGGTATAAGCCGTGTCTGGGCTGACAAAAAGACTCCTGGAGGGGTCCCTGGTTAACCCAAGATCCCACCCAGTGAAATGTTGTAGTTTGGCTGCAAAGTAGTACATTTGTGGGTGCGGAACAGCCATTCCACCCTGATCTTTTGGGATTTGCAGAGGTGCAAGTTTAATATGTGCCACTCCACCTCTCCAGATAAGGGACCTGAATTGTGAGTCAACCCAGTACTGTGGTATCCAGACTGGGGTGTTATGTAAAATGAACACTAGTTGTGGTGTCCAGATCATTTTGATAAGATTTACCTGTCCAGTTACTGACAGTGGTAACTTACTCCAACTGGCTGTTTATGTTGAAACATCCGTAGTATTGGTTTCAGGTTTAGTGTAATATAGTCACCTGGGTCTTTTGTGACTACTATACTTTAATATTTGAATGAGGTAACGACCTGTATGTGAGAGACATCGTCCGGTAAAGGTGCCAATAGAGGATCTAGTGGTAAAAGCTGATTTATGCCAGTTAATGGCAAAGCCCGATAGCCACCCAAACTGATTGATCAGGCACATTACCGCCCTCAAGGAATCCCCAGTATCTCCCAAGTACAGCAGGGTATCGTCTGCGTACAATGAGATTTATTTTCCCCACTTTGACCCCGCCAGAAGCCCACTATGTTAGGAGAAGCCTGTACCATAGCTGCAAGAGGTTCCAATGCAAGGGCAAGCAACAGGGGCAACAATGGGAATCCCTGCCGTGTACCACGAAACAGAGGAGATGACTCCGATAGGGTGTCATTAATCCTCACCCTTGCTGTGGGGGCAGCATACAGTAGTTGCACCCATGATATAAATTTGTCTCCCAAAGCGAATCGACGCAGTACCTCCCACAAATATTTCCACTCCACGCTGTCAAAAGCTTTGGCAGCTTTGAGGGAAAAGATGACTCAGGATTGTCCACTGGGATCTGAGTGTTGAGCAACAGTCTGCGGATGTTCAGTGCTGTAGATTGGGTAGGGATGAAGCCGGACTGGTCAGAATGGACCAGGTCCGCTACGACCCCCGAAAGTCTAGTGGCCAGTACCCGAGCTAACAATTTAACGTCTGCATTAGGCAGTGAAATAGGCCTATAGGAGTCAGGTTGTAGTGGATCCTCACCGGGCTTTGGGATGACCACTATGATGGCCTCATTCATAGAAACGTGTAAACCGCCTTCCTGAATAGCATCATTCAAAGTCGTTAACAGGGTAGGTAAGAGTGTCCCCATATTTCCCATATGTTTCTGTGGGCAGGCCGCCAGCTCCCGACGATTTATTATTTGCCATATGTGCCACCGCTAAAGTGAGCTCCTCAATGGTCAGTGGTTTATTAACCACTTGCCGACCGCCCCCTGTATATATACGTCGGCAGAATGGCACGTACAGGCAGAACCACGTACCTGTACGTGCCATTCTTCCGGCGGGTGGGGGGTCCGATCGGACCCCCCCGGCCGGCGGGGACGGTCGGGATCGCTTCAGGAGCGATCCGGGATGAGGGGACGGCCAGTGGTTTCTGGCCACCCCCTCGCGATCGCTCCTGGCGAATCAGATGCTTCCTCTGTCTGTGTCAATCAAAACACAGGCAGAGGAAGTGATGTCACGCTCGGTGCGCCGGTCTATGTGACCGGAACGCCGAGCTGTGAACGTCTAAAGGTTAGTGCACCAACAGTACACTGACACCAGTACACATAGGCACACAAAACACCCCCCCTGTCACCCCCAGATCACCCCCCAGATCACCCCCTCCCCCCCCAGTCACAGTGTCACTAATTGCAGTGATCATTTTTTTTACTGATCACTGCATTTAGTGTCAGTGTGACTGTAATAACTGTCAGTGCAGTTAGTTTTAGGTCCAAGGTAGCCCCCCTACCCCCCCCTAATAAAGGTTTAACCCCTTGATTGCCCCCCAGGTAACCCTTTCACCCCCTTTTGCCAGTGTCACTAAGCGATCGTTTTTTCTGATCGCTGTATTAGTGTCACTGCTGTCGCTAGGTAACCATTTTTTTTTTTTTAGGTAACCGCCATGTTTATATAGGTTCATAAATAGGTTTATAGGTCAGGTACCCCCATATTACAACCTAAATAAAGGTTTTAACCCCTTGATTGCCCCTAGAGTTAACCCTTTCACCAGTGATCACTGTATAACTGTCACTGGTGACGCTGGTTAGCCAGTTAGTTATTTCGTTATTTAGGTTCCCCGTCAGGTTTTTATATAGCGTCAGGTACCCCCATATATTACCTAATAAAGGTTTTAACCCCCTGATTGCCCCTAGTTAACCCTTTCACCCCCTTTTGCCAGTGTCACTAAGCGATCGTTTTTCTGATCGCTGCATTAGTGTCGCTAGGTAACCATTTTTTTTTTTTTAGGTAACCGCCATGTTTATATAGGTTCATAAATAGGTTTATAGGTCAGGTACCCCCATATTACAACCTAAATAAGGTTTTAACCCCCTGATTGCCCCTAGAGTTAACCCTTTCACCAGTGATCACTGTATAACTGTCACTGGTGACGCTGGTTAGCCAGTTAGTTATTTCGTTATTTAGGTTCCCCGTCAGGTTTTTATATAGCGTCAGGTACCCCCATATATTACCTAATAAAGGTTTTAACCCCCTGATTGCCCCTAGTTAACCCTTTCACCCCCTTTTGCCAGTGTCACTAAGCGATCGTTTTTCTGATCGCTGCATTAGTGTCGCTAGGTAACCAGTTTTTTTTTGTATTACTGTTACGGGTGACGCTGGTTAGTTAGCTTTATTTTTTATACTGTCAGGGCACCCGCCATTTATTACCCAATAACGGTTTAACCCCCTGATCGCCCGGCGGGTGATATCAATTAGGTTTTAGGGTCAAATAAGGTCTGCGTCGCCCCAGGTTAGTGCCAGTACCGCAAACACCCACGCGCAAAGCATACACCTCCCTTAGTGGTACAGTATCTGAACAGATCAATATCTGATCTGATCAGATCTATACTAGCGTCCCAGCAGTTTAGGGTTCCAAAAAAAAACGCATTGTTAGCGGGATCAGCCCAGATACCTGCTAGCACCTGCGTTTTCCCCCTCCGCCCAGCCCAGCCCACCCAAGTGCAGTATCGATCGATCACTGTCACTTACAAAACACTAAGCACACATAACTGCAGCGTTCGCAGAGTCAGGCCTGATCCCTGCGATCGCTAACATTTTTTTTGTGGTAGCGTTTTGATTCAGTCGCTTCAGTCAGGAGCTTTTTTACCTGTGAATCTCAAAAAAATAAAAAAAATAAAAATAGTTGTCGTTTTATTGTTCTCTCTCTCACTCTATTCTCTCTCTATTGTTGCTCTTTTTTTACTCCATTCTATTCTGCAATGTTTTATTATGTTTTATCATGTTTTATCATGCTTGCTTTTCAGGTATGTAATTTTGTTTACTGTGTTTTAGTGTTAAGCATTTTTTTGTTTTCAGGTGCGCCATTCAGTTGCAACGCGGATTTATTTATCTTGACAGCAACAGCGTTTGCTCCCACGATACATAAAGCCGCGACTCCAACGCTGTAGGAGGTGATTTCACCACCACAGTTAAAAAAAAGAGCATATATGCCGAAGCATGGGGGCAGCAGGGGGGGGGAGGAGCGATTGGCTCCTAATGCCACGTACATACGGTCGAAATTCCGACCGTGTGTACACGGCATAACTTTTGCGGGAGGATGCCCCCATGCATCGGCATATATAAATGGTGCATGTATGCCCATCATTAGAAGTGGGTGGATGAAGGGAGGTATTCTAATGGTGGGCATACCCACCAATCAATCTCTTTTTTTCGTTCAGCCAAGAGGCTGCATGAAAAAAAAAAGATTACAATATATGTCCAGTATGTTGCTGGACTTTGAATGGTTATACCAGAATGATGCCTGCAGGTTTAGGTATCATCTTGGTATCATTCTTTTCAGCCAGTGATCGGCTTTCATGTAAAAGCAATTCTAGCGGGTAATTAGCCTCTAGACTGCTTTTACAAGCAGTGGGAGGGAATGTCCCCCCTCCCGGATATAAACCGCGCCATTGGGAAATTGGGAAAGCATTTTATCACACCAATCTTGGTGTGGTCAGATGCTTTGAGGGCAGAGGAAAGATCTAGGGTCTAATAGACCCCAATTTTTTCAAAAAAAGAGTACCTGTCACTGCCTATTGCTATCATAGGGGATATTTACATTCCCTGAGATAACAATAAAAATCATAACAAAGAAAAAAAATGGAAGGAACAGTTTAAAAATAAAATAAAAAAGCTAAATAAATAAAAACAAAAACAAAAAAAAAAAAAAAAAAAAAAAAAAAAAAAAAAAAGCACCCCTGCCCCCCCTTCTCTTGCGCAAAGGCGTACACAAGCGTTGGTCTGGCGTCATATGTAAACAGCAATTGCACCATGCATGTGAGGTATCACCGCGAAGGTCAGATCGAGGGCAGTAATTTTAGCAGTAGACCTCCTCCGTGAATCTAATGTGGTATCATGTAAAGGCTTTTAAAGGCTTTTAAAAATGTATGTAGTTTGTCGCCACTGCGTGTTTGTGCGCAATTTTAAAGCATGTCGTGTTTGGTATCCATGTACTCGGCCTAAGATCATATTTTTTATTTCATCAAAAATTTGAGCAATATAGTGTGTTTTAGTGCATTAAAATAAAAAAAAGTGTATTTTTTCCACAAAAAATGCGTTTGAAAAATCGCTGCGCAAATACTGTGTGGAAAAAAAAAATGCAACACCCACCATTTTAATCTGTAGGGCCTTTGCTTTAACATTATATATAGTGTTTGGGGGTTCAACGTAATTTTCTTGCAAAAAAAAAAATATGTTTTCATGTAAACAAAAAGTGTTAGAAAGGGCTTTGTCTACAAGTGGTTAGAAGAGTGGGTGACGTGTGACATAGGCTTCTAAATGTTGTGCATAAAATGCCAGGACAGTTCAAACCCCCCCCAAATGACCCCATTTTGGAAAGTAGACACCCCAAGCTATTTGATGAGAGCAATGTTGAGCCCATTAAATATTTTTTTTTTTTTGTCCCAAGAGATTGAATAATGAAAAAAAAAAAATATATATATTTTTTTTACAAAAAGTTGTCACTAAATGATATATTGCTCAAACATGTCATGGGCATATGTGGAAATACACCCCAAAATACACATTCTGTTGCTTCTCCTGAGTACGGGGATACCACATGTGTGGGACTTTTTGGGAGCCTAGCTGCGTACGGAACCCCAAAAACCAATCACCGCCTTCAGGCTTTCTAAGGGTGTAATTTTTTTATTTCACTTCTCACTGCCAATCACAGTTTCGGAGGCCATGGAATGCCCAGATGGCATAAAAACCCCCCAAAATGACCCCATTTTGGAAAGTAGACACCCCAAGCTATTTGCTGAGAGGTATGGTGAGTATTTTGCAGATCTCGCTTTTTGTCACAAAGTTTTGAAAATTGAAAAAAAGAAAAAAAAAATTTTTTTTCTTTACTTTCTTCATTTTCAAAAACAAATGAGAGCTGTAAAATACTCACCATGCCTCTCAACAAATAGCTTGGGGTGTCTACTTTCCAAGATGGGGTCATTTGGGGGGGTTTGTGCTATTTTGGCATTTTATGGCCTTCGAAACGGTGATAGGTAGTGAGGAGTGAAATCAAAAATTTGCACCCTTAGAAATCCTGAAGGCGGTGCTTGGGTTTCGGGGCCCCGTACGCGGCTAGGCTCCCAAAAAGTCCCACACATGTGGTATCCCCATACTCAGGAGAAGCAGCAAAATGTATTTTGGGGTGCAATTCCACATATAACTATGGCATGTGTGAGCAATATATCATTTAGTGACAACTTTTTGAAAAAAAAAAAAATCTTTTTTATTTTTGTCTTTATTCAATCACTTGGGACTAAAAAAAAAAATATTCAATGGGCTCAACATGCCTCTCAGCAAATAGCTTGGGGTGTCTACTTTCCAAAATGGGGTCATTTGGGGGGGTTTTGTACTTCTCTGCCATTTTAGCACCTCAAGAAATGAAATAGGCAGTCATAAATTAAAAGCGGTGTAAATTCCAGAAAATGTACTCTAGTTTGTAGACGCTATAACTTTTGCGCAAACCAATAAATATACGCTTATTGGCATTTTTTTTTACTAAAGACATGTGGCTGAATACATTTTGGCCCAAATGTTTGACTAAAATTGAGTTTATTAGATTTTTTTTATAACAAAAAGTAGAAAATCTCTTTTTTTTTCAAAATTTTCGCTCTTTTTCCGTTTATATCGCAAAAAATAAAAATCACAGAGGCAATCAAATACCATCAAAAGAAAGCTCTATTTGTGGGAAGAAAAGGACGCAAATTTCGTTTGGTTACAAAATTGCATGACCGCGCAATTACCAGTTAAAGTAGTGCAGTGCGAAATTGAAAAAAAAAGACCTCTGGTCCTTTGGCTGCCAAATGGTCCGGGGCTGAAGTGGTTAAGAGCATCAAGGCCCTGTTTTGACAACTGAGGGATGGAGCGCTGTTCCAAAAATTGGCTCAGTTCCTCTTGTGTGGGATGTGTATCAATCTCGAAAGAAGTCTGAAAACATTTCAGTGACACAGGTCTGATCAGTAACAGTGTGCCCTCCAGCGTTCAGGATGGCCTCTATATGAGTGGTGCCCTGCTGGGCTTTAGCTATCATGGCAAGTAAATGACCAGTGTTTTCCCCCTCATTAAAGTACTTTTGCTGCAGGAAAAAAACATTTGTTTTCTGCTGCAGTAGTGGAAACCTGTTGGTACAGGGCCTGTGTGTCCTGCCATTTACGTTCTGATTCTGAGGTGGGGGCAGAGATATACCTCTCTTCTGCTTTGGCAGCCTCACTCATTACTAGATTCTCCCATGTTTTCATCTTAGTTTTGATTGAGGTTATCTGTGTAATGATTAAGCCCCTCAGGTGAGCCTTCCGTGCATCCCAGATCACTGCAGTCCCAGCTGAGCCCCGGTTAAATTGTAAAAACTCAGGGATTTGGGGAAGGGGTGCGACTCTGGGAAAATTGTGAACCAAAAAGGATTTGCTTTCCATAGCCTACACTTGGAACCAGGGGAGGTAGCCACTTTAGCACAAAGAGTGGTCCGAAGTGGTGAGTGAATGCGCGCCAGGTTGTTGCCCAGACAAGTAGCAAGAATAACATTGCACATTGGGATTCAGGTCCCTCTGAAATGGATCAGACCAACCGTCTGAGTATCTGTCACCATCCTGATTAGGCCTATGTAATCTGATGCATGCACCATGAAGAACCAGACTGAGACTGTGTTCAGATACATGATACTTCTTTTTCCTGGACCTCCCCATGTCAGCCTACTATGGGTCAGCTCCGCCCCCTCTGACCCCTCCAGGACCACCTTTTTCTTAGCCCATAAAGGGCGGCTGTCTGCCCACACCATTGTTCTTTTTTTCGTCCTCGCTCCGGACGCCTTTTTAATTTTTATTTTTTTCTTTATTTTTCTCCATCCACCATCCATCCTGTTTGGGTTCAGCCTCTCCCAGTTCAGAAGACCCCCCCCCCCATATAGGCTGTAAATCTCCTGAGGCGGTGGGTTCCCGTGGTGCTGGGATTGTATGGTACAGTATAAATTACTGTATTACTGGCAAAGGTCACTGGCAGTATAAATGACTGTATACACCTTCATTAGGCAGGAGCTGGCACTCTCTCCTTACATGTTTTTGTGTGTTCAGGTAGTGGTTTTGTCTCGCTGGGTCTTGTAGTTCACCCACCTCCATGTGTATTCCTTTCAGGAAGCTCAGAGTTGAGCAGGAGAGGCAGCTTCCTCTTTGGGTTGCCTAGCAAACACCAGAAAGCTCACTGCTGATTTGCAGCAGGCTCTTTCCTCTAGGCTAATCTCAGCCGCCAGCTGATCAATCTGCTGCTCTGCTCTGGTAAGCCTCCTTCCAGGTCTCATTACTTACTGCTGTGTTACTTGTCTGTCAGAGTGTTTTTATTATCCTGCACTTTATAGGTCTGGGGAATTTTGCCTGCCTAGCTGCCTTTAGCACTGAAGATTTGGATGGAGAAGTTTATTTTAATTGTATTTATTTTTTTGTTTTTAAAAAAGAGAGCACATCCTCTGTGTTTTACTGAGACAAGGGCCTAGTGCGGAATAAACGCCCACAAAGAGGTTCCAAGTCCACATTCCAGCCTCAAAGGAGTAAAAAAGGGACTAGACATGACAAATCGCAGAGTCGCATGCAGCTGGATAGATGCCTGTTGTCACATCATTCCAGATCTCCCTCGCCCTTACCTCACTTTAGTCGCTCGGACCCGAGCCAAGAGAGGTCAAGACATCAGAAAGCCTTTAGAAAGAGCAAATCCGGGCGCAGACACAGAAGAAGATCCTCCTCCTCTTCTTTGGATAGGTCTTCATCGCCAGCCCAGACAGAAGAAACATCCTGTTGGGCCTGCTCAACTGAGGTCCTCAGAGGAAAGCTGGTATGTGCATCTTGCTTCAAGGAGACTGCTCAGGACAATGCTGCAAAAGTACGCCAGGTTAATTCCTAATTTAAGCACACAGGAAGGGTTAAACAGTGTTTCAAGGAACCCTGCTCATCCTGCTGTATCTTCAGCATCTGCAGATTCAGATCATGTGTTTTCAGTGCATTTTAACTCTGAAGTCGATAGCGATTCGGATCCATCTGAGGCTGAAATGGTCTCGGAATCACATACGTTTGATTTTTGCACTAATTCCCCCTTGGTGAAGGCTGTTAAGGATGTGATGAAGTAGCAGGAAGAATCGTCGCCTCCAAAGAAACAGCAAAGATACTACCCGTATTTAAAGAAATCGTTACCTTCCTTCCCATTCATTTCTGAAATTAAAGAAGTAATTGAGTGGGCCGGCCCCGAGAAGAAGCTCAATGTGCATAATAGAGTATTGAAGCTGTACCCCTTGGGACACTATGCTTAAGGTGGATGCTTCATTATGTACATTCCGCTTCCGCTGCAGGACTAGGCCTCTTTTAGGCATCCTATGGATCGCAGAATAAACGCAGACCTAAAAAGGTTGTATAGTTTGGCCGAAGCAGCCTGCAGACCAGCGTTGGCACTCACTTCTGTGGCAGCAGCACCTAGGCTGCATTCGCACCTATGCGTTTTTAGTGCTTTTTGCGGATTTGCTCTACCGTCTATTTACCCTGGTCTCCTTTTGGAACACGTTCTGTGGTGCAGGTCTGTGGAATGCAGGGCGTGCATGGGTGTAAATCCAGCCTTAGATTGTGGTTAGCGGAGCCGGTGGATGGATGTTCAGATGAAAGTCTGGGAAGTGGCAGTTCTTTTTCTCCTTTGCAGTTTTCTAGACTGCTGTAGAGTTTGTGGCTGAAGTGGCTGTCGACAGCAAAGATAATGGCTCATTCCGTCACAGCCCGCAGAGCCTTATAGTTGAAGCATTGGTTGGCCGATAAGGCACAGTCTGTGTTTGGTTCCATTCGACGGGAAGCTACTCTTTGGGAAGACTTAAAATCACCAACTCAGCGGGTTTCCGGCGGCAGATCTGGCCTAATCCCGCAGAAGAGATAAAAACAACAGCAGCCCTTCGGTTTAACAGATCCAAAGAATGATTCAGAGAGGCCAGTGCTTACAGTTTTTCAGACAGTGGAAGGGAGCCGGTTTAACCTTCCAGAAACCTTCCAAGCCCAGGGCCAACGAAGCTCCTAAGGCTTCAAATGAGTCCTTCTGAAGGTCTCCACTTAACCCTCTCAAGTAGGAGCAAGACTAGCCCAATTCGGGTGGGTTTGGGCGGACAGATTACAGGATGCCTGGATTGTAGCCGTCATTTGATCACGTTATCTTTTGAGTTCAGAACAAGGCCCCCTCAGACCTTCTTCGTAGAAACTGTACTTCCTACGGATTTGGAAAGGAGGCAATGTTTGCAAGGATATATAGGGGAGCTGTTGGCAGCAAGGGCCATCCTTCCGGTTCCAAGGCAAGAATTCGGTCAAAGAGTATGTTCCCCTCTGTTTTTGGTCCCAGAGGCTTCGGGGGGTTTCGGAACAGTTTTGACCTCCAAAGTCCTGAATTCGGTTGTGGAGTCAGGAGACTGGATGGTTTCCATCGATTTGGCGGATGTGTATCTTAACGTTTCCATAGACTCATCTCCCCATCGCTTTCTCAGGTTTTCCATAGAAGGCTCTCCTTTTCAATTTTAATGTCTCCCATTCAGTCTCTGCACGACTCAGAGTTTTCAAAGCTACTGTCTGCTGTCGTTGCGACTCTCAGGGTCAAGGGAGTGCAAATATTCCATTATCTAGACGACATGCTACTTCTGGGTCCATCAAATTAGCTCCTTCTAGTTCATGTGAATTTCGGTTGGTTTATCACATTTTGGAAGAGCCAGATGCGTCCGACCCAAATGTTGGAGTATTTAGGAGTACGATTTGACACGTGTTTCTCTTCCTCAGTGGAAGGTCCAGGAAATCCAGTCTCGGACAAAAGCAGTGATGGCCAGGCCTTCTATGATGGTGAAGGAATGCATGCAGTATCTGGGGGTTCTATCAGCCACATTTCCAGTTGTCCCATGGGTCAGGTGGCGCAGAAGGAGGTTTCAATGCAACTTTCTTCTTCAGTGGAATCGTCACTCCTTGTTCCAGAAAATCTATCTGCCAATTCCGATAATCTGGTCCCTGGTTTGCTGGTCAGTAGTTCGCAATCTTTCCCGCAGAGTTCCATTGAAGGCCTCAGAACCAATAGTGCCGCCGACCAATGCCAGTCTGGCAGGCTGCGGGGCACACTGCCTGGGACTGCAGTGTCAAGGCCAATGTAACCTTTGTGGGGCGAAGAGTTCAAATTTCCTGGGATTGGATGCTGTCAGACGCGCTCTCTTAGCGTTCCAACCTATGTTGCGAGGTCAAGCTGTCAAGATTCTTTTGGACAACAAAACTACGGTGGCTTATGTGTCATCAAAGGGGGGGGGCGCAAGAAGTCGCCCTCTCCTTCAGGTGGCATGTCAATCTTTCTATGCGCAGAGAAGAATCTTGGCTCTCTTACAGCATCTTATCTCCCAGGGCCTGGGAATGTTTTAGCAGATCGCTTAAGTCGAGGCTTAGGGGACCGCAAAACAAATGGGCCTCAACCCCAAGTACCTACGCAAGATTTTCAGGGTCTGGGGGACGCCTTCGATAGATCTTATGGCATTGGAGGAGAATTGTCAACTGCCTTCTTCTCCCAGACCTGGCATCCGCAGGCGTTGGGTCAGGGTGCTCTGTCCAGGTCTTGGAACTTCCCCTTGGATTATGTGCTCCCATTGGCTCTCAAAATCCTGCTGAAGATTCAGCTAAAAAGGGTCACAGCAATAGTAGTCCTACCTTTACTGGCTCAGGGAGCCGTATTTCCCTCTGGCTTGGAGGATAACGTTGGGCTCAGCAATCCCACTGCCTTCTTGTCAAAATCTCCTTCTGCAGAGTGGGGCCTGACACCCGAACCGCAGGAGGATGAAGTTAATGACTTGGAAGTGAGGAGGGCTTTAACTGGCTTGGGTGTCTCGGGCGGTATAGTGGAGAAATTATTACAGGTCCAGGAATGTAACCAATCACTGGATATGGAATACTACAGAAAGGGGTTGGGACCTTGGATCTCCTTCAGTATGTAACATTTTGTAGTTTCTGCAGAGTGGTCTCTAAGGGTTAGGTTATAATTCCCTGAAGGGTCAAATCCCCGCCTTGTCGGCTATGTCGTGTACAAGATATGCTCTACATCGGTTGGTGATCTGATTTTTAGGGGCAGTCATAGAAATCAGACCTCCATTGAAATCTTTTTTTCCAAAAGTGGACTTAACACTAGTCTTGGGAACATTGATGGTTCCACCGTTTGCTCAAGCTTTCTCTTGTACATTATTTTTTTTAACAGTTTTTTTGTTTTTTCCTAGCTGTTGCCTCAGCCAGAAGAGTCTCAGAGTTGTGCGCCTTCTCATCTAAAGAACTATATTGTTTGGTGCTCCCAGACAAGATAGTCCTTAGGCCGATACCGAGCTTTCTACCTAAGGTAGCCACATCATTTCGTATGAACTGGGAAGTCATACTCCCAGCCTTTCCGGCGGCTACAGCTGATGAGGGAAGTAGGTTAGACCTGTGTCTCCTTGATTTGTCAAGACCATACATGTTGCATACAGAACGCTGGGCCTGCCTCCTCCTTCAGAGATCAAAGCACATTTGACGAGGGGTATGGCAGCAACCTGGGCAGCATACGCGAAGGTTGCCCCTGCGGTAGTTTGCAGAGTAGCAAGCTGGAGCACGCCCAACAACTTTTATTAGGCATTGCAGGCTTAATTTGGCTTGTCCGCCTGAGGAGGAAACCTTTTGGCTCTACGGTTATTACGGTGGCTTTTGCCCATTAAAAATTTGAGTAGCATTTCATTGAGGGTTTGGCCTATTTATTTTTATTTTGTCTTCCCTCCCTTCTTAATATTGGTATATCCCATAGTAGGCTGACATGGGGAGGTCCAGGAATAAGGAAAATTGTTATACTTACTGTAATTTTCCTTTCCGGGATCCTCTCCATGTCAGCCGGGGATTCCCACCCAGTTTATCCATCGCGAGGCGGTTTTATTTAGTTATTTTATTTATTTATTTTGAACACTGGTGTGGGCAGACAGACGCCCTTTATGGGCTAAAAAAAAAAAAAGGTGTTCCTAGAGGGGTCGGAGCTGACCTATAGTAGGCTGACATGGGGAGGATCCAGGAAAGGATAATTACGTTAAGTATGGATAACAATTTGCCTTAATTCCTCCTGGTTACATGGGGTTATATATAGAGTCATGGCCAAAATTGTTGGCACCCCAGAAATTTTTCCAGAAAATCAAGTATTTCTCACAGAAAAGTATTGCAGTAACACATGTTTTACTATACACATGTTTAGTCCCTTTGTGTGTATTGTAGTGATGGGAAGTCCGGATCTTTTAACTGAATCGGTTCATTTCGAACTACTCACTGAAATGAACCGATTCAATGAATCGATTCTTCGGTTCTTCGGTTCACTTGCTGAGTCTACTGACAAGCAAGTGAACCACAGCTCTGACTCAACCTTCCTAAATGATTAGAATCAGAAGAATGATTCTTCACAGAAGGTTGGCAGGTCCTGGGGAGGTTTTTTCTTGTATTTTCCTTTCTCAGAGCCCAATCCTATTGTTGTTGTGTCAGACTGACCCACAAAAAGCTGTGTAAATGAAAAGCGGATTTTTGTGCATGTGAACCTCATTCTGATGGGGCAACTTCACAGTTAACATTGCTAGCCATCACATTTTTCCGTTGTCTTTACAGCGCATGCACAGGAAAAATTTGGATTTTACTACCGCGGGCGAAGTACCCACGATAGTAAAATCCAATCGTTAGGCCCGGTTCACACTGCTGCGGTGCGGGAACGCTGCGAATCTACTGCGGGTTCCTGCACCGCATGTCTCCTGCCGGCAGTTCACACTGCCCTATGCGAGCTGCTGGGAGTGTCAGTGAAATTTTAATGACACCCCCATATCAGCTTGCATATCGCAGTGCGATCTGCAAACTCGGACAGGAATCGGATCGCATGGTGAGAACACCATGCGATCCGATTCTGCTGCGGACCGAAAAAAGGGTCCTGTGCGATTTTGGGCCGAATGCGATGCGAATTCAGCCATAATATCTGTATGGCTGAATTTGCATTGCACAGAGATCGCATATGATTTGAACTGCAGTGCGGTGCGAATCATATGCGATCTCCCGCATCGCAGTAGTGTGAACCGGGCCTTAGGCTCCTTTCACACTAAAGCAACTTGAAAGTCATGCAATTTTTGCCACAATTTTTACTGTGACTTTGATGAGATTTTGATGCGACTTGAAGAAATACTTATGTAATCTTGATGTCTCTGCCTCAAGTCGCATCAAAATCAGACCAAAGTAGTGCAGTGACTACTTTGAAGTCGCTGTGACTGGAAGACGCACAGATATGAATGGTACTCATTGGAAATCGTGGGGTACCACTTGTCATGCGACTTTGTAGTCCCAAGTCGCAGGACAAGTCACACAAGTGTAAAAGGGGCCTCATTATGCACTGTAAAGACTATGGACAAATCTGATGGCTATCAATCTTAACTGTGAAGTTGGCCCATCAGAATGCAATTCATACGCACAAAAACAGGCTTAGCGTTTACACAACTATTTGTGCGTCACCATAAGTGACAATATTGGCTGCACCTATAGATTGCTTTATCTGACAGAACACCTGCTACCCAGGTTACTGAGCACAATCCTATACTCATATGATCATATAACACACCCCAGATGCAATAAAGAGAACCTGTCACTTCAACAAACTATCACATAGGGGATTGTTAAGTGAAAAAATAAATAAAATAAAAACTAAAACCATCCCCACTGACCCTGATATCTGCATGTGAATAAATGTGCGTAGGGCATGCACATAAACAATGATTTATTCACACGTTAGCTATCACCACACCAAAAAAAAAAAAAAAATCCAAGGGGCATGGAAATCTCAGGACCAGAACGCAGAACAATATTACGCAGACGGCAGAAAAATATACTATAAAGCAGGATAAAATTTATTTTTGTGTTATAAAAATGAGACTGCTCTCTCATTCAGTTATATAGCTACTAAATTAGACACATGTCCCAGAAGGGATATTTTTCACTTTTAACATGCATATTTCCTTTAGGATAAGCCAACTAAATACTAAAGGGTTAAATAATTAATCTGAATGAGGATATCTTCTTATCATGACTCTGTCCTCTCTGTCTTGAAAGCAGTCTGTAGTGTACTACTGCTCCCTGATCACTGATTCAGTGTGTTCTACATCTTGTTCTGGTGGGGACTCATGGTTCTTTCAGTGTACTGAGTTCTAATAACTCATATGATTCTTTAACTCGGTAACTCGTGTGATTCTTTAACTCGGTTTAGTGTGTACTCCTGACTCTTGTTGCTGATTGGTTGCAGGGAGGGGCCGAGCTCTCTCACTCTAGGATCATATTACCATTTAGCAGGCCTGCTATGCTATGCTATGTATTGAGTGCACAGTGAACTGTTTCAAACGGATCAGTTCACTCAGATGAATCGACTCACCCAGTTCACTGAAAAGAATCGATTCAAAAGAACGATTCGTTCATGAACTGGACATCACTAGTGTATTGGAACGAAACAAAAAAGTGAGGAAAAAAGCAAATTGGACATAATGTCACACAACTCCAAAAATGGGCTGGTCAAAATTCTTGGCACCCTTAACTTAATATTTGGTTGCACACCCTTTGGAAAAAATAACTGAAATCAGTCGCTTCCTATAACCATCAATAAACTTCTTACACCTCTCACTCGGAATTTTGGACCACTCTTCCTTTGCAAACTGCTCCAGGTCTTATTGGAAGGGCGCCTTTTGCCATACAGCAAGTTTAAGATCTCTCCACAGGTGTTCAATGGGATTTAGATCTGGACTCATTGCTGGACACTTTAGAACTCTCCAGCGCTTTGTTGCCATCCATTTCTTGGTGCTTTTTGACGTATGTTTGGGGTCATTGTCCTGCTGGAAGACCCAAGATCTCGGACGCAAACCCAGATTTCTGACACTGGGCTCTACAGTGCAACCCAAAATCCTTTGGTAATCCTCAGATTTCATGATGCCTTGCACACATTCAAGGCACCCAGTGCCAGAGGCAGCAAAACAGCCCCAAAACATCATTGAACCTCCACCATATTTCACTGTAGGTATTGTGTTCTTTTCTTTGTAGGCCTCATTCCGTTTTCAGTAAACAGTAGAATGATGTGCTTTACCAAAAAGCTCAATCTTGGTCTCATCTGTCCACAAGAAGTTTTCCGAGAAGGATTTTGGCTTACTCAAGTACATTTTGGCAAACTGTAGTCCTTGCTTTTTTATGTCTTTGTCAGCAGTGGGGTCCTCCCTGGGTCTCTTGCCATAGCGTTTCATTTATTTTAAATGTTGACGGATAGTTTTCGCTGACACTGATGCTTCCTGAGCCTGCAGGACAGCTTGAATTTCCTTGTAACTTGTTTGGGGCTGCTTATCCACCATCCGGACTATCTTGTGTTGCAACCTTTCATAAATTTTTCTCTTCCGTCCATGCCCAGAGAGATTAGCTACAGTGCCATAGGTTGCTAACTTCTTGATAATGTTGTGCACTGTGGACAAAGGCAAATCTAGATCTCTGGAGATGGACTTGTAATCTTGAAATTGTTATTTTTCCACAATTTTGGTTCTCTTCTTGAACCTTCTTGGTTCTGTTGTCCATGCTTAGTGTGGCACACACAGACACACAATGCAAAGACTAAGTGAACTTCTCTTTTTATCTGTTTTCAGGTGTGATTTCTATATTGCCCACACCTGTTACTTGCCCCATGTGAGTTTAAAGGAGCATCACATGCTTGAAACAATCTTATTTATCCTCAATTTTGAAAGAATTGCCAAGAATTTTGACCAGCCCATTTTTGGAGTTGTGTGACATTATGTCCAATTTTTGCTTTTTTTTCCCTCCCCCTTTTTTTTTTTGTTTTGTTCCAGTACACACAAAGGGAATAAACATGTGTATAGCAAAACATGTGTTACTGCAATAATTTTCTGTGAGAAATGCTTGATTTTCTGGAAAAAATTCTGGGGTGCCAACAATTTCGGCCATGACTGTATGCAACTTGTGCTGTGGGGAGTACCTCGTTGGTACAGTCTTATCTATAATAATTGTAGCTTCTGATTGGTTATGTCCATGTAAGGTGAACTTCTTCCATGATCTAGGTGTCATCATCTTGGGTGTAGCCTTGGACAGAGGCGCCATCTTAGTTATACATTCTTCACTCGATGGGAGGGGGTGCTGGTAGCGGCCATTTTGAGAAAGGAATAAAAAGCTCTTTCATATGCAATCACCCAGCCCCCGCACATTCCAAGAGAATAGAGTACACACATTAAACATCAATTAATAAATTATGAATCTTGTAGGAACAATTTCAAGTATAGGGGTACATCAAAGGGCTCTTCACATCTCCATGCAGTAGGTTTGAGTTAGGCATTCCCAGGCTAAGTCTAGGTAAGCAGGTGATGATGACCGCCATGAACATTTTTCCCCAGTTGGACTACCAGAGGACAAAAGAAAACATTTTCCCTGCAACCAGCAGGGGTCAGAATAGAGAGAAATACAAAAAACATTAAGCAAACAAAAAAAAAAGGAGGGGGGGGGGGGGGGTTGAGAGAAAAAAAAAAAGGAAAAGAAGTTTGTGCATCCTGAAAACAATGAAGGAGCTCAATAACAATGAGCATGTCCACACAGGACTGTAGTGTGTGGGGGGGGGGGGGGTGCCCAACGTCTCGGTTCAACTCTGATTCAAAGGGACTTGCGAGTCCAACTCAATGGTAAAGTGTAGTGCAAACAAAGTTATTTCTTCCTCTCTGCCTGACAGGAAGAATAGGGAATGGGAGGACACACTTGGGTCTACTCCCAAGGTAAACGTATTTTAACTGTAGCAAAAATTAAAGGGTGAGGCACAGTTATTCCGTTGGTGCTGGTGCCCTTTTTAAGGGTATGCTCCACACGATCCAGCCAATGAGATGCATTTGCAGGATTATCAAAAAACTGTGTTTCACTGTTTGCTGCGATTCTAAGCTTGGCAGGATACAGCATAGCATATGCAACATCATATTTTCGGATGCACTTCTTTACTACAGTAAACTTAGCCCTGTGGCGTTGTAGTTCAGCGGAGAAATATGGATAAAATGATATGCGGGTGTTCTCTATCTTCATAAGGGTTCCTTCGGTTCTGGCCTGATACAGGGTGGCATCTCGGTCCTTTTAAAATTCAGAATTTTAAATCTGAACGGCCTGGGTGGTTCTCCAGGTTTAGGCGGTCTGGGTGGGACTCTATGGGCCCGTTCCACCACAGACATGAGGGAGAAGGCATGTTTGCCAAATGTATTAATTAGGCAGTTTTCTATAAATGCCACAGGTTTTTTTTTCCTTCTGCCCACTCTGGTATGCTCGCCGCACGGACATTGTTGCGTCTCTGCCTGTTCTTCATGTCCTTTTAAACGGGCTGAATGGCCTGTGATCCATTGCATATGGCAAACTTCTCTCTGCAATGGCATAACATCATCTTCCACATTGCTTACTGTGTCTTCCAGGGCTGCAGTGCGATCTCGCAGCTTATGCATATCCTGTCTGACTAAATTCAGCTCCAATTTCACCCCTTTAATCTCAGTAGTGAGGGTGGTAATAGACATATTGCATGATGTAACTGCTGCAAAAATATCCCTAAGGGTTGGTTCAGGGGCAGGGAGCTCTTGGTCTGCCAGAGCCCTGGCATTATTATCGGGGCCTAGTGTACTCACTGCATCCCATGAGGAGGTATTTTCTATGTCCTCAGGCCATGCATTTTCCTGTGCTTCAGGGAGGGAGTCCTGCTCAACGGGGTCAAGGAGAAAGGAGGGTGGTTTGGAAGGGGTGCCTTTCCACAGAGCACCTCCCAAACAACCTCATACTCTCTTCCTCCTTTGCGGGACATGTCCGCTGTCGAATCTCAGCGAGTGTAGTACGACTGGATTGGGGACAGTATGGAGGTCCCTCCGGTATAGGTTGGCAGCAGTTTAGATGTGACAGGATGGCTAAAGCAGGATAAATGCGCAGTGTTTCGCCAGAGCGCTCACACACGCTGCTTACTCCATCAGCCGCAAGCCACGCCCCCCCAGACCTTCTAGCCATAGGCAAATCTTCAGATTACCCAGAAGCATTCTTGAATGTTTTTGGACAATGCTACGTGTGTAACATAACAAACAAGGAGGTACTAGATCCCATCCTCTTATGTCATATGCTTCACTAGCAGATCCCCTCTTCTGTCACTAACAGAAAAGCATCTTCTAGCTCTGCCAACAATGCACCTGGGAGGACCATTAAACTCCTTAGCAGACTTGCTTAGCAATAGGGAATTGAGTCAGTCTGAATGGCAACGAAATCATCAAGCTGGTTTTGGGAAAATGGGGCAAAGCAAACATACACCCGTTTGCATTCGAAAGACACAGGTAGGTTATTTTCTCTAGAGCAGCAGGTTGGGAACAAAGGACTAAAGAAATTCCATCTAACTAATGCATTTTCCCCATTCCTCTTCTACTCAGTCATACAGAAAGTGAAAAAGTTAAACGACAAAATGGGAATTCTGATCACCTTGTATGGTCCACAGAGATCATGGTTTGGCAGTCTCCAAAAGACGGAGCCTAGAGTCCCATGGATTCTGCTGAACCTCTTGGACTTTATCCATCAATGACTAGTGCAGTACCCCCATGTGCAGCAACTAACGTTAGCAGCTTGGTACTTGAACAGCAACTGCTGAAATCCCATCACTTATCAGACAGACATAGAATGTTGAGAGTCACAAATGCAATTTATAATGAAGTATGCAAAATAAATATATTATGGCTATTGGAAAGCAAGAGCCCAGAAGTGCTCTAGCTTCTGTTCTGGAATTTCTTCAAGAAGGGATACAGAAACACCCGTCTGTCAACACTCTAAAGGGCAAGTAGAGGCACTCTCGGACTGTATTGAGATTGATAAGCAGAGTGCCATCGGATTCAGCAGTGACCAGTTGAGATTCAAACCATGTATGGGCAGGCTGACTATACCACAGTTGATCCAGGGCAGAGAAGGAGGCAACACCGGAACAAAACTGCAATACAGGCACTTGGTTGAGTGTCAACACTTTTGTAAGACTTTATTGGGTAGACCTGATTTCCAGTCAAGACCAACTTTTTGGTAAGAAGGTCCTGCAAGCAATGGTTTCCCCTAACAAGGTCAGAACTATTTTATTCTCTCCTGTGCTGTCCTGGCAGATGAGGAAAAAACAAGTTACCTGGTAACTTAATTTCAAATTTTTCTAGGACAGAAGGGAGTCCCCAACCTACATTGTGTTTTATTTATATGTAATTGGTAGTTTACCTTTTATCATGCAGTTGTATATGGCCCTTGGTTCTCTGTTATTACTTGGGCAAGCAAGTTCTGGGGGCGTTTTTGGGTTGCACCTCTCTGGAGTGGAAGCAAAGGAAATTTCTTGATTCCCTCATCAACACTGACCTCAATCCCTCCTACAGCGCTATTGTATTCTGCTGGTGGGGAAGCACAAGGGAGTATTCCCCGCTGGCAGAACACAATAATTATTGTTGGGGAAAAACCCAACAGGCTGGTCGTACACAAGTCGATTGATAGACTGACTTGTGTACAGCCAGGGTGCCCATACATGGATCGAAATTCAGTCGCTCCCTGCTGAACTGGCCAAAGTGTGATCCATGTATGGGCTGGCTATAGACTCTGATTTTTGAAAGTTTAAAAAAAGGAATTCTGTAAAAAGGGCTTAAACATTGGATCAGCTTTCGTTTTAATGAGTTTGACTAAATTCAAATCAAAGAATTTTCTGCCTTTTTATTGACGTGTCTGACAGAATAACTGACTCGGGAGGTTTGCGTCATTACATTCTTAGTGCACTTAAAGGAAATAAAAGAAAATTTGAGTTTGTTACCATTGATGAGTTGAGGTGGTGATTCTACACAATTGTTTCTTCTTATAATACAGGTCCGTTAGTCAAACTCACTAAATGCAATGTCCCCCCTATGTGATGGATATCTTTCCCAACAGTTTTTAAGCAGAAAGGCAAAGGTATTGTCTTTTTTGAGCAAAACATTTTAAAAAAGTTTTTTTTTTTTTTTTTAATGCAGGTCAACCAATCAACCAAGAACTTTCTAAAATATATTTTTAGAAAAAAACTGCCCTCCATTTATTCTTTGAAAATGTTACCATTACGTTATGAACTTTTTATTTACTTTTTTTTCTATAGTAATTTTATGTTTACAAGTGATTTGTTACTTGTAAGCTGTTAAATAACTACTACAGCATACTAGTGAATGTTCAAAGCATATACTGTACATTCAGGACTATGTTTAATATTCCATTCCCGTTTGGTGGTGCATCATGCCAAGTGTCAGACATGCCTGGGTGTTGGTGCATACTCTGCCAAGTCTGGGACATCTGCCAAGAGCAGCTGTTCTATCTCAGAGGACACACTTGTTTTCCTCCAGAATGAAACCAATAAACGTCTACCTTTTTATCTGCCACTGTGCTGGTATGAACTGGTAATTGTTGTTTTTTTTTTGTTTTTGTTTTTTTTTCTACAAAAATATAAATTTTATTTCTGCCTACAGAATAGCTGTCAATGTGCTTTTCGTGCTTTGGTTTCTTTTCCCATTGTATCCGTGTTCAGTGCTTTATATGCAGCATGTCTGTATGACATATTGGCAGATGGTTACATAAAGTGTGTGTGTGTGTGTGTGTTTTTTTTTTTGTTTTTTTTTGTGAAACACTTATACCACTGATCAATTCTGCAGTGCAGATTAGCATCGCTTTCCCTGCACTCAAAGAAGTTTTCAGCAGTGCTTAAGGCTGGCCATACATTATACAATTTATTATTTTTTATTTTTTTTTTGTTCAATTTCCTTTTAGATTTACCTTGAACTATGTAGTGCAATGGCCTGCTTGATTGCATACAAGTTGAAAGTGTTTAGGTTCGACCTCATATTATATGATTTTGGTGAATCTAAAGGAAAATTATACAAGAAAATTTTATAATGTATGGCCAGCCTTAAGGGCTTTTTCACACGGACATGTCCGTGTACGGAGCCCGCTCTGCACAGCGGGGGATCGCTCCATCGATCCCCTGCTGAGCAGGAAGATGACAGGTCTGTCTCTGCACTCTGTGCAGGGACGGACCTGTCCGAGCGCCGCTCTCCCCTATGGGGGATCGGATGGCGAGGGATCGTAGAGTCCGTTGTCACCCGATCCAATCTGCAGACAGATGGTAAAATAGGGTTTTCCTCCGTCACACTATTTCGGATCGGAGCGGGTCGGATGTCAGCGGATAGAGGTCTATGGAGCGTCCGTTCAGGTCCGCCTAAAAAACTGACAGGTGGACCTAAACAGACCGTCCGTGTGAAAGGGGCCTTAGGCATATTTAGTTGAACCATCAACTTGTCACATTGAGACTGGCCATACATGGTTCGAATCTCGGCTGGTTCCTGCTGAACAGGTCTGAGATTTGAACCGTCTATGGCTGGCCTTACACAGTACAGTTACAATGCAAGATAAGACGCTTAGCGTGTGATAACTTGCAATTAAAAGGAAAGGGGCAAGTGATACATAAAGTAGTAACTGTGGGAGGATGATTGGATGGGGTAAAACCTCAGTTTTAGGTAGCGGCAGGGCAGGCCTTTCTGAGAAGATGAGCTTTTGGTCAATTTAATATACACATTAATATACACATGCATCAATTCAAAAAATGTGTGGCTTTTGGATTGTGAGATAAACCCTTGGGAAGCTCACGTAAACAAAGAAAAATGTACAGACTTGACAAGCAAAGTGTCTCTTGTGAAAACTGGATAATGAAGTTCTTGCACTGAAATAACTAGGGCTGCAACGAACGATTATTTTCATAATCGATTAGTTGGCCGATTTATTGTTTAGAATAATCGGTTAATAACCTTAAAAGAAAAAGTGTGGTGTATAATTTAGTTAATATGTAAAGTTTTAAAATAAAGGCAATTTATTCTTAAATATCTCTATGCAGTGGTAAATATAAAAAAACAACTATATGGTTAGGGAGCAAAATAGTTAATCCACTCTGACAATAACAGACAGAAGAGATATACTTTTTTTTTGGCCAATTACTTGTTGGGCAGATTAAAAAACACAAATTGCTGCAAAAACGCATTACATGCTTTTCTGCAGCTTCTCCATTGAAGTATATTGAACTAAAAAAGCACTGTTTTGCGTTTAAAAAAAAAAAAAAAAAAGTCCCTGACCCTTTCCAAACAGCAGTGGCTGAAAAAATCATAGATGTGAATGTGTACCATAGGAAACCATGTAAATGAACTGTAGTGCGTTTCTGCAAAAAACACATAGGTGTGAACCAGGCCTGAGACGTTTAGTAACATAATGGGGGTTAAAAAAAAGAAAAATTTGCCATTTGTAGTACAAAAAAAAAAAGCAGATAATCACTACTGTAAGGGGTTCATTTTTTTTACTGTAGAACTGTGAAAGTAATATTTACAGTAGTGATTATTTGCTCTTTTTGTAGTATAAAGGGCTCATTTTAGTTTTTTTTTTTTTAACCCCATTATGTTACTGGCCGATTAATCAATTATGAAAAAAGTAATCGATTAATTTCATAATCGATTAGTTGTCGATTAATCGATTAGTTGTTTCAGCCCTAGAAATAACAGAGCTCTAACTCTAAGCCCACCATGCTTCCCAAACATCAATTTTAAAGAAACCTTTTAGTTCTAACTCGCTATTGCTGACCAGGACCTGAAAATAGTAGTTTCCTGGTTCTCTGGCTTCAAACAAGCATGCAGCTGTTGAAGTGTTTGGAAAGTCAGGCTCATAGACTGACTTCAATCTCTTGGGTCAGTGGATAACAGTCTTGTTACTTTGGTTGTTATATTGATTCAAGGCTTCAAATGGAGACCTCAACAATGGCAACCTAATGATTTTTTTATTTATTTTTATTTTTTCAGGTTTCCTTTAACAAAAAAAAGTTGATGTTTTTAGATATCAATACTTTTTGTTAAACTTAACGATTGTTGCTGCCAATTGGGAACAATTTGTTTTATCGACCTATAGGAAGTAAAGAATATGTGTAGTAAATTCCAGTACTAAGCCACAGTACATGGCTGTCAATCTGTTAATAATGGTGATATATGGAAACTGGAGGAAGGCTTTGTATCCAGGTATATATTATTTCTATAAATTGATCATTACCTTTCTGATACTAAAAAACTGCCGTTAGAAACACCTGTGCTTTTTACCCTTCTGATTTTATGCATCTGTTACATAATGCTGTCTTATTGCTGTTCCCTTATTAATGCTTTGTCTTTTATTGTCTTAGGTATTCAGAAAGGACTTAATTAGTGCAATGAAGATTCCAGACTCTCAACATGTCAACCAGGATGAATATTATAATTTTGTGGATACTTGGAAGCAGGAGTGGGAGAAAGGTGTTCAAGTTCCAGCTAGTCCAGAAACTATCCCACAACCTTCTCTCAGGTCAGAACAATGCTATAAAAATGCACTGATCACTGTATAAATGGCACTGGCAGGGAAGGAGTTAACGCTAGGGGTGATCAAAGGGTTACGTGCTCCATAGGGCAGTGCTTTCTAATTGTCAGGGGGATCGACTGACTAGGAGTAGGGAGAGATAGCTGTTCCTGATCACTAGGAACAGCTGATCTCTCTCCTCCCCTGTCAGAATGGAGATCTGCCTTGTTTACATAGGCAGATCCCCCTTCTGCCTCTCAACAGCGATCGCGGGTGGCCTGGCGGACATCAAGTCAGCTGGACCCGCGGACGAGCTTGCGAGCACTCTCTGTATCTTATGCAGCCTTCCGCAGTATATGTGAGGTGGGGGGTCCGGAAGTGGTTAAAGTGTAAAAAAGTGATAAAATAAACTCCTGATAGTTTACTTCATGCTGACCCCATTTGCAGGTGTAGGTATGTAAAACATTAAAAATAAGTGCCTAATCTGTTTAAAATCCAGTAATGCATTGTATTACCCTGCTCTGCACAGCCTAATTTTTTCTATATTTTTAGGCACTGTGCCGAAAATCTGAGCCAAACATTTACTGCTGCTCAGGGGCTCTGCAAAATGTCAATTTCCAGCAAGTAATGCCTGAAGCAATGCTAGAGGCAATTTACAGCACACACTGATATTGGTAGCATAATAATGTGGAATGTATGTTCCTTGCTAAAGAACATTATTTTTTATCATATTGTTATAGGTAAAGTTTTGCTTTAAGTGAGAGTTTGCATAATTGCATTTTTTAAGCTAAAAATATCAATACTTTCTTGTGTATGTAGGCTGAATATACTAGTATGAACGTTTTCATCTACAGGGTTATTGCTGATAAGGTAAAAGAGGTGCTGTTTTCGCGTCCACGAAAGTACATCCATTGCTCAGGGCAGGAGCCATCAGAACCAGGATATGTAAACATTCTGGAACTAGCAGAAAGCATGTGCCGATATGACCTTGACGATATGGACCTCTTTTGGCTTCAAGAGTGCAACCTTGAACTTGTAGATATGGGTATGTATGGGACGTGTGTGTGTGTGTGTGTTTTTATTTTATTTTTTTGACACTTTTTCAAAAATATATGTGTTTTTTTTTTTCAATATAATGGTGTTCGACTTTTTAATTAATTTTTTGAAGCGATTTTGAGGTTAAAAAAAAAGCTCTAGAAAAATAAAATTCTATGTATGCCTTCACACTGGTCCACTGCGCTTCGGTTGCACCCCCAACCCCCCCCCCCCCCCCCCCCCGCTTGAAATGCTTTGAAAACACATCACCTATTAAAATCATGGTAAAATCTTGTGCGTTTTTTTCAGTGGCCATTATCTGGACTTTTTTTTTTTTTTTTAATTAGCAAAACACTGCTAACCCTATTTTCCTATATATCAGTCCATCCCTACTAAAACCTTGTCACTGCTAACACTGGACCAGTAGTTCTGTGGTCTGTGGGAAGCTGTTTCCCCTGCCGTAACCTCCATATGGATACCGCTCCTGATCATTGATTTTTATGAATAAGTCATGTTTATGGGTGTTATCAAGAGCATTCATGTTCATGGTAGGTTGTCACCTGTCTAGGATTCTCACAGCAAGAGAGAGTAACAGTGATACTGGGCATTAACTAGTGGTAGCCACCAGAGATATGATTTTGGCAGTTAACATTTGGTACAACATAACTGGTAGTTCACTAGTGAGGCCACTAATCTGATCATCTCTAACAATAATGTATGTAATCAGCCTGAGAATCGATATGCACACGGAGAATTCAAAACAATAATTATAAAGGATAAGATATTCATACCCTTGGGGACCTATATTATAGTACAGTTGATGATAAATGCAGTGGTCTGCGCTATGCATTGTCCACCACTGTTCTTGAAAAGTGCCATTAGATAGCCCAGAATTTTTATTGCATTCCTTTAGGCTCCTGTTAATTAGATTTATTCTAATCTCACCCTTTTTACTGCTTTGATTATTATTGGCTGAGCAGTGAACCGATCATTTATTTTTATTTTTCCACAGGTTGCACTCCAGTGGATGAGAACACCATGGAGAAGACTTTAGAAGTGCTGGAACGTCATTGTCATGAAAACATGAATCATGCAATAGAGACAGAGGAGGGACTTGGCATTGAATATGATGAAGATGTCATCTGTGATGTTTGCCGCTCCCCAGACAGTGAGGAAGGCAATGAAATGGTGTTCTGTGATAGTTGCAACATCTGTGTGCACCAGGTGATTCAGAGGTGCCTTTTAAAAATGAGGGAAACCTTATGAGTAATGGGTTAGAACCTTGTATATTGGTTTGTTTACCGACACATTTATGATACTTAAATACCAGACCCCTACAACACTGTGTCCTAAACATTTCCCATCAGTGGATCATGTTTGGCTGGTGATCTCACATATGTGCAGTTGGCGTAATCAGTGTCTCGGCAATGTGTTTCAGCTACATGTGTACATAAATTGTTGGCAGGACTGGAGTACATGCTTAAGGGCCATATGGCCTTATCTTTTTCCCCTTGCTTTGTAAAAGACGTTAATGTTCCTAAATTATTGTGGCAATAGAGGAAGGAACTTTTTTGTATCGTGTGAAGTCATATAACCTTCCCTTTGGTTACTCTTCTAATGTGTTGTTTGTTTCATTTATTTTGAATGGGGTGAAATGTCTTGTTTGCATGGCTATACATTCATTCATCACATAATCAGGAGAGCTACAATAATATGTATGTTTTATGCTTTACTTGAATGCATGACTTATTTTTCTTTGTTCAAAGGCATGTTATGGCATCCTGAAGGTCCCAGAAGGCAGCTGGCTGTGTCGAACGTGTGTTTTAGGTATTCACCCGCAGTGTATTTTGTGCCCAAAGAGTGGTGGAGCCATGAAAGCTACAAGAACTGGTACAAAATGGGCACATGTAAGCTGTGCTCTATGGATACCAGAGGTAATAACTTGCCTATTCTCTTCTGGTTTGTTATACAGCTCATTCTTCATTGCTAGTGACAGAGCCAGACCTGATTCATATCAGGGTGCTTTTGAAATTGCCCGCCCCAGTGTGTATTATATCAGATGATCTGGAGTTTATACAAGACCATTTACAGTATTGGGAAGCTCAAAAATCTTGCGATGCAAGCTTTTGAAACACCATTAGGTTTCTTTGGTGTAAAGCCTCATGAGGCATATATTTTAAGCTAGAATTAATGGAATTACCAGTAAGTTGTATAATTTAAAAAGCACATTACTCTGCTGCCACTTAAATGAAAATACAAAGAATCCTTCTGAACAGGAGAACATTTATAATGATGATTTGTTTCTCCTTAAAGTTATTGTAAAGGTTCTGTTTTTCAATATCAAGCATGTTTCACTTACCTGCTCTGTGCAATTGTTTTGCACAGAGCAACCCGATCCTTCTTTTCTGGGTTCCCCCTCCAGTGCTGTGTGCTCCTCCTTTTCAGTTTTTGCCCCTTTGCAGTCACTTTAATATGGGGGCAGATGTCTGGGTTTGCTCCCCGTTTACTGACTTTGATTGACAGCAGCAGCCAGTGGCTCCCGCTGCGGTTTCTGAATCTGAGGGGAGAGAGCAGCGATGCGCTGGTCTTGGGCACAGCGCTGGATTCAGATCAGGCTCAGATATTTTGGGGGGGGGGGGGACGGTTGGTCAGTTCATGAGATTTTTCATCTTTAATGTAGAGAATGCATTAAGCTAAAAAAAAAAAAAAAAAAAACTTGAGCCTTTTACGACGTTTTAAAGTGGTTGTAAACCCGAAAACAAAAAAACACTGTAAGACGAAGGCATAATGAGGTAGTATGCATCGCCGAAGCCACAATAACATTACTCCCACGCATGAGCGTGGGAGTTGCCGCTCACTGCACGCTGCTGAAGAAACTGCACAAGCAAGCCGTTTCTTCAGTGAGCATGTGCTGATGACGGCGCAAGCGTATATGGTAACTATCTTCTAAACCGGCACAGTTTAGGAGATATTTACAGTACCTGCAGGTAAGCCTCACTGTATGTGAGATTGTAACCTCCCTTTCTTGCTCGCTCCTAGATGAACTAGGGCCTTTGGGATTTGCAGTTTAAGGTGCAAGTGGTGTAACAGGGTTTACAACCTCTTTAAAGGAAACCAATGCATAATAAAGGATGATACTTGGTTTTTGTATGTACTAGATTGTACCTTTATAGTGACGCTCTACATTGCCTCTGCAGCCCACTGAAAACTTTCCAATTCTATGTATTGGGGGTAATAGGCATATTACATTCTGCCAGAAAAACTTACTATGGTGGAATGGGGCTTTGCATGTTCTGGCAGCACAGAGGAAGTCTTTTTGTAAAGCAAAAGTTTACTTGACTTGTGAACTTTACTTTGTACAAAGACAAAATTAGACTGTTGTTTGTCAGGAATCTCACAATATATATATATATATATATATATATATATATATATATATATATATATATATATATATATATTTATTATAATGTATATATATATATTTTTTTTTCATTACAGTATATACAGCTTTGTGTTCATTGAGGACGTGTCAATGTAGGCCTTTTTTTTTATTTTTTTTATATTATAACATTTTTATTGAAGTATTGCAAGAAAAATGAATACAAAGATACACAAGGTTCGACCGAAACAAAACACTGCTGCAGAAGTAGCGGCAAAGATAACAAAACTGCTTTATTAAACTAATCTGAATGTAGGCTTTAGCCTTTCTTCTGTACTTTGTGCAGTCTTTCTTCCCGGAGATAGGGGTAAAGACTAATATCTGTGAAAAAACACTGCATTAGTAGGAGGTGAAAAAAAAAAAAGTACGCTCTCTTTAAAAATATTCTGAAATGAAAAGTACTTTCTTCTATAAAACCTTTTTCTTTCCTCATATGCACCTTAAAGTGAAAGACTGAGGTCTACTGCCACACTCCCATAGTTTCGCAGTAGCAAACCTGCTAAATCTGCTGGTACAGGTTCCCTACAAGTCTGAATTTCCCTGCCTCACTGACTTTTTTTTATTTTTCTTCCTTAAACCAAGTTTTGGGCAGATTCTGTGTGAGGCACGGGGCAGATTGGCAGTTTAGGAAGGTGACACCAAGTCGTATCTGTTCCTGACACAGGAATGTACATATTCGCCAGCACACCATGGATCGACAAATCTTCGTCCAAAAAGTTTTAATGAAAGAATTACATCACAAAAGAAGGTGCAAAGTTTCGGGGGCCGCGCAGAACCCCTTCATCAGGCATGTGATCATCACATGCCTGACGAAGGGGTCTTGCGCAGCTCCGAAACGTTGCACCTTCTTTTGTGATGTAATTCTTTCATTACAACTTTTTGGACGAAGATTTGTCGATCCATGGTGTGCTGGCCAATATGTACATTCGTTTGATGCTTCCAGGACCCAACTGGTAATCGCTACAGCACCCTCTACTTTATGAGCCACAAATACCAGGAACGAGTGCGATAGGAATATCGATTTGACTGTTCCTGACACAGAACCTGTCCTCTGTTATAACAAAAAAGCACAAATGATAAGAGATTGAGAGAACTGCTTGTAGGTCTTGGAGGGACCCTGCTTCAGGAGGCAGTTTGGCTTTTTTGGGGAGTCTGTTCTTTTCTATGGCAGCAGCAAGGGGGATCAGTGAACCTAAAGTTCATTTATTTTTTAGCAAGTTTTTTGTTTGCGCGCATAAAAACAAATTCCTGTCGAGGGAAATATAGAATCTTAATTTATATAATACGCTTGCAGAATGGTTTTGGGATACAGTTTGGTGATTCAATTTATATGCATTATTACTGCCTGCAGTTCTTCTTTACGGTATAACACTCATTCTTTTATACAGGTGAGCATTGCTTGCCCTGAAAGGATGGAGCCAATAACTAAGGTTTCTCACATCCCTCCCAGTCGCTGGGCATTGGTCTGTAGTCTCTGTAAACTGAAGACTGGAGCATGCATACAAGTAAGATGTTTGTATCTGTAATTGCTGTGCCACAGAGTAAACCAAGTTACAATTCATGAATTTTATCTGCTATACATATATTTACCAGATGTACAATTCTATTTAAACTGTATGCCTCATGTAAAGCTGAAATAACATAATGCAAAGGAATTATAAGTACCAATTGGCCAATAACCATGTGCAAAAAGCAATATCCTGCAGTAAAAGACAGTGATTGACTTCTGCAGGATTTTGCGTTTTGCGCTTGGTTACTAAAACAATGGGAAATTCAAATCTAAGATGACAAAATTCAAACAAGAATATTACCATTAGCGGGCATCATATTTTCAAATTGTTCTAACCAATTCTGGTGATGTGCTTCCACTTTCCTCACTTTGCTGTGCCATTCACAAAGCACAGTCATCATGCTGTTCTGTAAATGGCATGACAGGTTGGGGACCTGACACTGGAACTGGGGGCTTCATTGCAGTGGGAAGCATTAGTGCAGCTCCTCACTTTACATCTAAATTGATCAGTGGAGCTTAGCGAGCTCCTGAAGTTGTAAAAGAATGGCATTGTTTGCGTTAAAGTGAAAAACAAAATTTATATTCAAGTTTGTCTGATAAAATCAGACCTTCATCTGCCACCTTAAGAAAAACGTGCTTACCAGATAGCAAGCAAAACAGGAGTGTGGCTATAGCCCAGCCAAGGCCTTGTACCTTGGCCACAGGATGGATCGCTGCACTAAGTCTCACACACTTAGCAAACAATGTGGAGTCCATTCACGTCTCTTTCAGAAGAGGACCCAGAAACAAAAACTAGCCATAGTGTAATATTGTCTCACTTTATTAAATAGAAAAAAGTATTACACTTACATAGGTTTTAAATTTGCATGGCTAAAGAGCCGGCCGGCTAGCAACAAGCGCCTGTACTCTGGGTTACGAACAGTGTGGTGACGTCAAAACATACCCTTCTTTTACATTCCTTCGGTCAGAGGATACGTGTTGAAGTCGCCGGCTCTTTATCCATGCAAATTTAAAACCTATGCAAGTGCAATACTTTTTTCTCCTTAATAAAGTGAGACAATATTACACTATGTCTAGTTTTTCATCCTGGGTCCTCTTCTGAATGGGACGTGAACAGACTCCAGTGTTTGCTAAGTGTGTGAGACTTAGTGCAGCGATCCATCCTGTGGCCAACACCCCATACGAGCATCTGTGCAAGTACAAGGCCTTGGCTGGGCTATAGCCACACGCCTGTTTTGCTTGCTATCTGGTAAGCAAGTTTTTCTTACGGGGACGGTGCACTTAATTGATGTGAATCACTGTGGTGTCACTGGGAGAAAGATCTTATATTATCCTCATATACGGAAATATATTATCTATGCTGTATAATCAATGACTTGCATCCATCAATTGGGACTATTTAGCGTGAATTCACCAATTTTTATGTGCACAGATGTGCCGGAAGGCTCTGCTTGGACCCAAAGGCCAGGCAGAGTTCCTAGGCAAATCTATGCATGCATCATAATGGTGTGTGCAAAGGGGCTGGGGCGGAGCCACTAAAAAGGGGACTGAAGGCTCTTTAACTCAGAAATCCTCTATTGCTCTCAGCCTCCTCCAAATCTTACTTTTTTTATTTATTTTGTTTTGCTTCTGTGGTCCGACTTCCTGTGTTAACCGGGTGGCTTAGTTAGTTCTCCATTGTCCCACTCACTGTATGTGAGATTGTAACCTCCCTTTCTTGCTCGCTCCATAGCTGAACTAGGGACTTTGGGCTTTGCAGTGTTCATAGAGCAGTGCACATGACTGCAACAAACATGTATGGACGGTTCCAAACGGATGTGACGGGAAAAGGAAAAGCTCGGCAGTTCAGAGAGGACATTTCAAGGAGGCAGAAAAACAATGCAAGAAACTATTTCATTAATAGACTGCAAGGCCAATAAATAGTTATGTATTATTTTTGGAGAATGATCTAATTTAGTGTCACTTTAAGATAAAAAAAAAATAAAAATGAACGTTTCTGTGGCTGGAGCTGCGCTCTAAAGCGCACGCACAGTTAAAGCTGGGCTAAAAATGTTGGCCCCAGATTATAGCTAGTTGAATTTACCCACAGATCTCTCTACAGTCAAAAGCTTTTGTATCCAGAGAAAGATTAGTCCTGATACCTGAGTTGGTGTGTAGAAGTTGCAAGTTTTTAGATATCGTCTACAAATGTTCACTGAGGCATTTCTATTGAAAACGAAAACTCTTATTATTCAAATGGAAAATAGTGGAAATAACTTTGGATGCTCTAAGTCCAACATGCACTGTTTTAACTAACAATTCCAGTGTGTTTGCATTAAAAAAAAATTGAAAACAAATTTTGGAATTAGTTTATTTACATGTTAAAGCTTACATGGTATTTTAGTGGTTTACATCTACTTTATTGTTCAGCACACAAACGCACTTTTGTCTCCTGTGAATGTATCTTTAGTTTATGCTCCTGTAAGCTATTTGCATTATAATTCATCAGTTGTGTTTTTTTTTTTTTTTATCAGTGTTCAGTTAAGAGCTGCATAACAGCATTTCATGTCACTTGCGCTTTCGAACACACTCTGGACATGAAGACCATTTTAGATGAAGGAGACGAAGTTAAGTTCAAGTCCTACTGCTTGAAGCACAGCAAGAACAAACATTGCTCAGAAGGGGAGCAGGAAGATTCTCACAAACCAGTCATTGACAACAGACAAAGTGAGAGTGAGAAAACCAGCCTCCGTGCCCAGAAACTAAAAGAGTTAGAAGAAGAATTTTACACTATGGTAAACGTGGATGCTGTGGCAGCTGAACTAGGAATACCCAAATTCACTGTGGACTTGATTTACTCTTTTTGGCTGCTGAAACGTAAAAGCAACTTCAACAAGCCGCTGGTGCCTCCTAAAGAGGAGGAACAGGAAGGCTTGTTACAACCCAAGGAGGACAGCATCCATACAAGAATGAGGATGTTCATGCACCTTAGACAAGATTTAGAGAGAGTGAGTCTAGTTTTTACAACTATGAGGTTTCTTTTTTTTTTTTAATAGCTTATGAAAATGTTCATTTTACCTTGTATTCTGTTTCATATTTAAAATTGTTAAAAAGCAGGGAAAGATTAAAAATGCCATCAGGTTTTCATAGCGGTCTGTGTTCCTGTCCAAGTGATTTTCCTTCCTTTAATTTCTTTCTGTAAAGTAAAAATCGTGCAGATGGACAAAGACCTTGCGTACATTCTAACCTTTACCCACTCTATCCAACACCCCCCTTTCCCTTCCATATGTTTTGGCTTGTGTTGATCTTTAGCCATTTGAGTCAGAGCGTTTTTTACTGGTTTGGTTCTGCCTATTATATCTTTTACGTTTTGACGTTTCCCCTAAAATATTGTACAATGTTGTGTGTGTGTTTTTTTTTTTTTTTTTTTTTCTGACAGGGCCTTAATTTGGATACACATTTTTTTATTTTTATTTTGATTTTTTTTTTTTTTATTGCAAGTAGTAAAAGAAAATTTAGTTATTTTCCCCAATGCAACTTTTATGTAAAATTTGTGCACACCAATATATTTACTATAAGTCTGCTTATTAAAATTATATTACATTGGTGCAACTTATGTAGCAGAATGGTTACGTTCAAAGTGAACATATGTGTTTTTCTTTAGGATGGCTTTATTCCACTTACAAGGCTACACTCTGCCTCAGAGCTCCTCTTCTTCTGATTTATACTAGAGTTGGATTATATTAAAGTACTACTAAAGCTTCCAGTATGACAGTCCAAACCCAGTTACTTTGTGAGGCACAAACCTCTTAAAGTAAACAACCAACAACCTTCCCTAACTGAGCCAAATCCTACTCCTTTTGTGTCACACATGGGCCCCCAACACTGCAGCTCACAGGATTTCAGCAACAGAGGCGGTTCTGCCCATCCTGAAAGCAGTGGGCAGGGCAAGGCGTGGCCGTGTGTTGATTGACATGATACTGGCTTATAATTCAACAGTGACAATGCTAATAGCTATGCCCCTGCAACATTTTTCATCCCACTCTAGTGCAGTCAGGCAATGACTACTCTGCTCTAAATTCAGTAGCAGTGCAGCATTTTTGCTCCTACACACGGAATTGCATTAGACTTTTTTTTAATGGGAGGCCAAAGTTCTACTTTGCAGAATGGAATGCTCAGCTGTAGTTACTAAAGCAAGCAAGAGTTTTCCTTGTGTTTAAAAGAGGTATAGACTCCAGAGAGGGAGGCATAATCGTGACAGTGTCCAAAGCATGAGTAAGAGCTCATCTTAAAGAGCTCCCCTCTGAGTGATCTAAGTACATTACAAAGATTTTAATAAACTTTGTAGCAATTTCCTACCTTTTGTTATTCTGAAGAAATAGTGATTTGTCTGTCCATATGCAGAGTGAATCTGTATGGGATTGACTTTCAATCAGTTGCTGCACCCTACAGAGTCTGCATCCCTTTGAGTGTGATTTCCCTTTGAACGTATCACATCAAAAATCATATTTGTTGCAGGGCAGACTTCTGGGAAAATCAGTAAGCCAATCATACAAGTGGGAAATTACATTTCTGGGGCACGTTCTGTACACCATCTGTATACAGAATCCCTCCAGGCTGCCATATTGCATCTTAGACTTGCAGACTGAAAAATAAAGGTCATTTTTAAATAACGTTAAATTACAATATGATTTGTGTCGCAAATGTATATGCTATATTATTATTTCTTTTATTTATTTTTTGCTAATTTTTTTCCCACTAAAGTGGAGTTACCCTTTTAACACGTTTAGTTTTGGGTGGGGGTTCACATAAAGGATGCTGTGGAACTGGAATGAGTGCAGAGAAGGACAACTAAACTAATTACTAACATGGGAATACTATGCTAGGAGGATATGTTAATTGAACTCAATTTATTCTCCCTTGAGAAGAGTGCACTTTAAGAGGTAGGTTATGCAAGAAGGCGGATTTCCAAATTGTGCTAATATGCATATTATATTCTTAACCTCCTACAGTAGATCACAAGGATATAAGAAGCTAGCAAGTTAATCTGCGTCCATGTCCAAAAAACACTTGAAGGTTGGAAGTAGAACAATAGGCACATTTTTTTCCCTCCTTTTAGAGTAAGGGAGGTTCATAACCCGTCAGGTTTTTGTGCGTGTTTTTTTTCTTTTTTTTTTTTTGTTCATTTGGGGAGATTTGCCTTCTTTTCCTGCCCCATAGCCAAAACAGGAAATTTTGAGTAAATCCCTGCAATTTTTTTCCCTCCTTTTAGAGTAAGGGAGGTTCATAACCTGCCAGGTTTTTGTGCGTTTTTTTTTTTTTTTGTTCATTTGGGGAGATTTGCCTTCTTTTCCTGTCCCATAGCCAAAACAGGAAATTTTGAGTAAATCCCTGCAATTTAAGGGGTTCCCCTGGGGCTCCCCCAATTCACCAGCTCAAGTGTCCCAATTGGAGGATTTCCCCTCTTACTTTTCTAGGGAAAACCCCAAATTTGGGCTTTTATTTTATTTTCATTATAATGTTAAACCGTAACAAATAGGGTGAATCCTCCATAATGGGGACAGAGACAGCAATAAAAAAACAGGTGTACTCATTCCTTTCCAACAAAAAAAAACATTTTGCTGTTCGTTATACTTGAAGGCCTCAAAAAGCCACGCCACTCTGAGTTGACAAGCCAAGACTTACAATTGAGGACAGATCTAGCATAATTATTTCTCTGAAAACCATTATGCTGCATCCCTGGTAAAACAAGCTGCCTTCATATTTGCATGCTCAGCGTTCTTCCATTCAAACTGCTTTCCACAGATGGGCAGGCAAGTTACAGTCTTCTGACTTTAGAGTGTGTATTTTTATATGTGGATCTGTTTCGGTGGAATGGCTACTTGTGTGATAATATAGAGCATATGGTATAAAAAAGCTTCACATATTTTTTTTTTTTTCCTATTCACAGGTTAGGAATCTGTGCTACATGGTGAATAGAAGAGAGAAGCTGAAACTCTCACACAGCAAAATCCATGAGCAAATCTTCAATCTTGAAGTACAACTTGTAAATAAAGAGTTAGCTGGAGGTGACCTACTTTTCATTACTCATTAATGAGGCTAAATGAGATGAGTGAGGAATGGAAATTAAATGTGAATTGATTTAAATTGGATGATTTACTTTTCCTGCAGAGCCTTATATAAGGTTTTCTGCAACATATCCGTACCGAGAAGTATTTACTGTCTACATAGGTTAGATCCATCATGTCCAGACAGTTCTCCTTGTTGAGACTAATAGGCTCAAGTATAGTGCCAAGGGTTGGGTTAGCAATCTTAATTTGTGTTTTTTATAACTATAAAGCATGTTACTGTAGCAGAAAGTGGTAATGATTTCTGATGTAGCTCAGCTGTTTGTGTGTGGACTTTTTTCTTTGAGTTGTGTGGTTGTAGTAGAAGTGAATCTCTGTTAAGACCCCGGCCAGGTGCTTTATGTAGAGGTTGCTGTAGGATATGTAAATTGGAAGTTACAGAAGCCATTCTTTGAGGTCACTTCTTAAGCTGCATTTTGGTGAAATTTTCTAGACACACTTTTTTTTTTTTTTTTTTTTTTTTACTTATATTTGTCATTTTCCTCAAGCCTTTAATATTGCTTACATGTGTACATATTCCCATTTTTCTTTCCTCATTTTGATACACAATGGTGTCTGAGTTAGAAAATCTGTCATTGTTCAACCCATGATAGTTTGCATAGCTTTCTAATAGTAGCGCCTGCACATTCCTTTGGTTAAGTATGTCTGCTCTCAAACCCTGGGTCCACTCCACATGCAGATCACTGATTGTGCATGTGCACACTAATGTGTTATATAGGTAGAGATGCAGAACGACAACTGCTGTGCTTGCAAGTAAAGGCAGATTATAGCAGGCAAGTCCCAGAAGACAGAGATGGTTGTCATAGTTTTCAGCTTTAAAGTAGTTGTAAAGGCAGAAGGTTTTTTATCTTAATGCATTATATGCATTACGATTAAACACCTTCTGTGTGTAGCAACCTCCCCAGCACCCGCCAATTACCTACCTGACCTTCTCTCTCTAGCAATGTCCACGATCCCCTCAGCCATCCAGTACACTCCTCTTGATTGGCTGACTTTGATTGACAGCCACGGGAGCCAATAGCGCAGCTGCTCTGTCTCAGCCAATCAGGGGAGAGAGGAGCCGGGGGATACACGGAGCTATGACTCAGCTTGGGTGACAACCTGTAACAAGCTGCTGGCTGAGGGGCACTCAAAGGAAGGGGATTGGACTAGGAGCAGCAAAGAGGGACCCGAGAAGAGGAGGATCTGGGCTGCTCTGTGCAAAACCAATTGCACAGAGGAGGGGAGTATAACGTTTGTTTTTTTTTAAAAGCGAGCCTTTACAATCACTTTAAAGTCAGGATGTTGGGAAAGTGATGAATTTGATGCTGCCTTTTGTACAAGCACAGAACGTAACCCTTTGTGCTCATATTCTAAGGGCTTGTTTACACTTGCAGTCAGAAGGGCAGTAAGGGTGGCAGATAGGTGTCAAAGGCTATTGCATGTGTAAACTAAAGCTGGCCATAGGATGTCTCGGCCGGTTCAGCAGGGACCGATCGAGATTCAAACCGTGTATGGTCAGGCTGAATGTACCCAAGTTGATCAATCAACTAGGGTACAACCAGCCTGTTGGATTTTACTTAAATGCTTTAAAATCAAATACTTGAATCAATTGAATATTACAATTCCTCTAGAGTCTAAGTCAAGGAGGCAAGTTGCAACCATAGGGAGAAGAAAATGTTCTGAAATGTATGAGACAAAAACGTATCATGTAAATTTAAATGTATGAACATTTTATTCATCATAAGATTATTTAAGTTATCCATTGGTAAAGAGATTTACCTTATTCAGAATACAATTCAAAGTGTAACCAATTGGTTCCTCGTTTTCCTGAAAAGAGTAATTTGCAGCTGGAATTTGAAAAGAGAGAAACAGCAGATGATGTTTCCTGATGCCTATAGAGGCCCAAACATGGACGTACAGCACTCCTGTTGTGTAGGCCTGTTTACTCAAAAACTAAACCAGCACAGTCCTAAGGAGGTGAAGAAAAATATATACAGTGCCTTGCAAAAGTATTCACCCCCCTTGGCATTTTTCATGTTTTGTTACCTCAGAACCTGGAATTAACATGGATTGTTTGAGGATTTGCATCATTTAATTTACAGAACATGCCCACAACTTTGAGGATGTTTTTCCCTTATCGTCTTTCAGGACAGCCACCTGAGAGAGACCTTGGCTCCTCCCCTCTGTAGGAAACACCTGCGCCAGCTTGCTATAAATTTCCTCCTCCCCCTGCTGCTCCTCAGTTATTTGTGTTTCCTCCAGGTGGGGAGACACCTTTTTTGGAACCAGCCAGGAGAGTCAGGATTACCAGGGGGTATGTAAGGCTCAGGCAAAGGAAAAGGTCCACAAACAAAGCAGCAGAGGCTCCTTTTTTGGACAACAGACCAGGTAACTAACCTGGGAGAGACTGCCACCCCTGCATCCCTGAGCGCAGCGGAGGTCAGGGGGGTTCCTTCTCAGCTCCGAGTGCGGAGCACGGATACAGGCCCTGCCGTCCCATACCTCCAGCGGCGTGTAGCGCTCGCAGCGCGGAACACGCTGGGTATAGGGACCGGCGATGTCGGCGACGGGTGACGTCACGTCCGGCATGAGGGGGCGTGTACTTCCGGGGTCGCGGCTTCCGGTTCCGGCCGCGAACCATGAAAAGGGACCAGGCATGGGCTAGGAGAGGAGCTACAATTGCTGTAGAGACAGCAAAAGCTCCAGTGGTGACACAAGCATGTCGGACGCAGAAGGGAGGGACCAGACTGCTACGACAGAGACCAGCTCCAGCCATGTAAAGGTAAGGGGAACCTGGGGAGGACCTCCCCTGGCCTATAACCACCACCCATCCCCCTCCCCCTCAAGGGTTCAGCAAAGGGGGGGGTGGGCAGGTCCCTCCTGTGTCAGAGGGTTATTTTCATTGGGCCCCTAGTGTGGTAAGCCCATATGGAAGACGCTGCGCACCTGCAAGTTGCAGGAAGCTTATGTCAGTATTAATGTGTGTGGGTTTTTTCTTTATGTCTTTTCAGAAACCTGACAAGTCTAAGCCCTCTCATAATTCAAAGAGGAGGTGCCCTTCTTGTAAAAACACACTTAAAGATTCCTGGGGGAAAGCATTATGTAAGGAATGTATTCACAAGTTAGTGCAAGAACATTCCACAGAGCAGGGCAGTGATTTAGCGGCATCTGTTAAGGAACTATCTAGTACCTTTGTATCTTTCAAAACCTTTTTTGAAGGATTTCAGATCCCTCAACTGCAGACTGCTCCCCCACCAGTACTACCAGTGCTAGCAAACGCACAGGCACTACCCTCCACTAGTGCCGGTCCTTTAGTAACTCCTAGAGAGGAGGCAGAGGACGAGCCTGACAGCGCAGCGTCCGGCTCCCAAGAATCTGAGGGTGAAACACTGGAAGGGGATTCCAGAAGACCCTCTAGATACAAACTCTCTTTAGAAGAGGTAGACCAGCTGTTGGGAGCCATTCATACCACGCTGGGTATACAGACTGAAAAGAAACCTTTATCCCTGCATGATCAGATGTATGAGGGTTTAGGAGAACGGGAAAAGAAGAATTTTCCTGTTCATGAGGTCTTAATAGAGGCAATCAAGAAAGAATGGCAGGAACCTGAAAGGAAACCATTCTTTTCTAAAGCCTTAAAGAGACGGTTCCCATTTTCAGATGATGAGTCATCAGTGTGGAACAAAATCCCAAAACTAGACGCTGCCTTCTCACAAGTCTCCAGGCACACCGATCTAGCTTTTGAGGATATGGGGGTCCTTTCTGAAGCAATGGACAAAAGAATGGATGCCCTATTAAAAAAGTCATGGGACGCCACAGTGGGAAGCCTAAAGCCAGCCATGGCGGTCACGGTGGTAGCCAGAAATGTAGAGTTCTGGCTCAACCGTATACAGGCACATATTGAGGAAGGAACTGCAAAGGAGCAAATTTTGTCCTCTTTTCCCACTCTGCTCAAAGGCATCGCGTATATCGCAGACGCATCAGCAGAACTGGTACGCATGGCAGCCAGATCCTCGGCGCTAGCCAATTCTACCAGGCGGGCCCTATGGCTAAAGACTTGGCAAGGGGATGCTGCGTCCAAAGCCAAGTTATGCGGGATCCCGTTTACAGGGGACCTCCTGTTTGGGCCAGGATTAGAGAAAGTGTTAGACCGTACAGCGGACAAAAAGAAAGCGTTTCCGCTGAAACGGAAAGCACCGTGGTCCCAGCCTCAACAAAACAGAAAGAGGCAAAGGAGGGATACTAAGTCCCGTTTTTCAATACCCAAGGCAACTAATCAAAAGAAACCTTGGGGTCAGCGAGGGAATAGCAAAGGAGGAGCAATTTTTCGCCCTCCTGAGCAGACCCGCAATAAAGAATGAAGCACTCCCAGTGGGAGGAAGACTGGGGGCCTTCATTTCACAATGGGAAGAAATATCCTCCAGTCAATTCATTCTAAGGACGATAAGAGACGGGTATTCCCTAGAATTCTCAAAATTCCCCCCAAACAGACTGTACATCACCAAGCTGCCAAACAGCAAGGAAAAAGCCAGAGGGTTAATGAGATCCATAAAGGACCTCAGGAAACAAGGTGTAATCATCACGGTACCAAAGGCAGAGAGAGGACAGGGCTTCTACTCCCATATATTCGGAGTACAGAAACCCTCAGGAAAGGTCAGACCAATCCTCAACCTCAAACCACTAAATCTATCCATAACCTACAAAAGGTTCAGGATGGACTCCATATACTCAGTGAAGGCCCTGTTGCCCCCAAACTGTTATATGGCGTCGCTAGATTTAAAGGATGCGTACCTGCACATACCCATACACCTAAATCACCAGAAGTTTCTAAGGCTAGCTATAGAAACAGGAAAAGGAACCGTACACCTTCAGTTTCAGGCTCTACCCTTTGGCCTATCATCTTCGCCAAGAATCTTTACCAAGGTTCTGGCAGAAGCTCTGGCACCATTGCGACTAAAAGGCATATCCATTATTGCCTATTTAGACGACCTTCTCCTTTTTGCAAAAACACCCGAAGGGCTATTAGAGAACCTCAAGTATACTCGGGCATTCCTAGAGAGTCTAGGTTGGTTGGTGAATGTGGAGAAGTCAAGTCTACAACCCACACAACAGATAAAATACCTGGGGTATATAATAGACTCAGTCCAGCAAAAAGTTTTTCTACCCAAAGAGAAGATAGAAAAAATGCAAAAAGAAATAAGAACAATACAGACCAATGTACCCTGTTCTATAAGAAAAATAATGTCAACATTGGGGTTGCTAACATCTGCAATCCCAGCAGTTCAGTGGGCAAACCTGCATTTCCGACCACTGCAAATGTTCCTACTAAAAGTGTGGGACCACAAGCAGGAGTCTCTGGATTTGCAGGTATCAATACCAGCAAAAGTAAAGAAGTCCTTATGGTGGTGGAGAAGGACAGAAAATATAGCCGTAGGACGGCTGTGGATCCTACCTATCTCCCGAATCCTAACCACAGACGCAAGCGGTGTAGGGTGGGGAGCACACTTAGACTCCCAAATAGCACAAGGTGCTTGGGGGAGGGGAGAGTGGACGAGATCGTCCAACTGGAAGGAGTTGAAAGCAGTATGGTTTGCACTCCAGTCCTTCCAGAAAGAGTTGAAAGGACATCATGTTCAGATCAGATCAGACAACTCGTCAGTTATAGCTTACATAAGCAAACAGGGGGGAACCAGAAGCGGAGTTCTGTGGGCCCTGGCAGAAGAGATTCTGAAGTGGGGAGAGAAAAACATACTCTCCTTTTCAGCAGTACATCTAAAAGGAGACTTAAACAAAGTGGCAGACTTTCTCAGCAGAAAGAAAGTAAGAGAAGGAGACTGGGTACTGAAGCAGGAGGTATTCGACCAGATTACAGAGAAATGGGGAATACCTCAGGTGGACTTATTTGCTTCCAGAGAAAGCAGGAAAGTCCAAGCCTTTTTCTCCCTAAAAAGGGAAGAGGGAGCACTCGGAGTAGACGCATTAGCGCAGAAGTGGGAATTCAGCAGATGTTATGCCTTCCCCCCACCAGCGCTACTACCCGCAGTAATAAGGAAATTACGTACAGAAGACACGTCATTGATCCTCATAGCACCTCACTGGCCCAGGAGACCGTGGTTCTCTATGCTCAAAGAACTAGCCATAGAGCCTCCTTGGTTGCTACCAATCCAAGAGGATCTGCTAGCCCAGGGCCCAGTGCACTGTCCACAGGTGGAAAGGTGGAAACTAGCCGCCTGGTATCTGAGGAACAGCTACTAAAGGCGAAAGGGTTCTCAAGCCGTCTGATAGACACACTGCTGAAAAGCAGGAAGGTTGAGACACGTAATATCTACCAGAGGGTATGGAGATGTTTTAATCGATGGTGTACAGAGAACAACTTTAAAACGCAAAGCTCAGTAGCAGTCCTAGAGTTTCTACAGAGTGGTGTAGACAAGGGGCTAAGCCTCAGCACGCTAAAGAGTCAAGTGTCAGCACTGTCAGTTTACCAGGAGAGGAGTTTAGCCTCAAACCCCTGGATAATCAGACTCTTTAGATCCGTGAGCAGACAAAGGCCGCTACAGAGTACAGCCTTTCCAAAGTGGGATCTGTCATTAGTGTTACAGACTATGACAGAAGAACCCTTTGAACCATTAAAGGATTGCAGCCTAAAGATGTTGACGCTTAAAGCAATCTTCTTGGTAGCAATTACTACAGCAAAGAGGGTCTGTGAGATGGAAGCCCTATCTATCAGACCCCCCTTTTGCCAAATCTTCCCGGACCGTATAATCTTCAAGATGGATCCGGGGTTTCTACCTAAAGTGGCCTCAAAGTTTCACAGGGGTCAAGAAATCGTATTACCATCATTTTGCCCAAATCCTTCTCATGAGAAGGAAGCGAAATTTCACAATTTAGATGTCAGAAGATGCATCTTGCATTATTTAGAGGCAACCAAGACAATTAGAAAGACGGAGTCTTTATTTATTCTATACACAGGAGCCAGGCAGGGGCACAAGGCTTCAAGGAGTACAATAGCCAGATGGCTAAGGGAAGCCATAGAACAGGCTTACAAACTAGGGGGTATGCAGATCCCAGAAGGAATCAGGGCACACTCCACGAGGGCTATGGCAGCATCACAGGCAGAGCGAGCTGGAGCAACGCCGGAACAGATTTGTAAAGCGGCAACATGGTCCAGCTTTGCCACTTTTGTAAGACACTATAGAGTGGATCTATGGTCAGCTAAAGATCAGACCTTTGGACGTAAGGTCTTACAAGCTGTGGTCCCGCCCTAAGGGTAAGTGCTCGGTTATCCTCTCAGGTGGCTGTCCTGAAAGACGATAAGGGAAAAACGAAGTTACTTACGGTAACGTTCTTTCCAGGAGTCTTTCAGGACAGCCGGGTACCCACCCAGAGGTATATCAAAGCATAGGTTTCCTTACAGGAAATGTGATATAAATTATTATATGTGTATCATATGTTCTTGTGTCTCCCCAGCAAACTGGAGGTGCTCTTCAAAGAACTGAGGAGCAGCAGGGGAGGAGGAAATTTATAGCAAGCTGGCGCAGGTGTTTCCTACAGAGGGGAGGAGCCAAGGTCTCTCTCAGGTGGCTGTCCTGAAAGACTCCTGGAAAGAACGTTACCGTAAGTAACTTCGTTTTTTTTTTTTTTTTTTTTTTTAGATTTTTTTGAGCAAACAGGCCTACACAACAGGAGTGCTGTACGCCCATGTTTGGGCCTCTTTAGGCATCAGGAAACATCATCTGCTGTTTCTCTCTTTTCAAATCCCAGCAGCAAATTACCCTTTTCAGGAAAATGAGGAACGCATTGGTTACACTTTGAATTCTATTCCGAATAAGGTAAATCTCTTTACCTATGGATAACTTAAATCATCTTATGATGAATAAAAATGTTCATGTTTACATTTACATGATACTTTTTTGTCTCATACATTTCAGAACATTTTCTTCTCCCTATGGTTGCAACTTGCCCCCTTGACTTAGGCTCTAGAGGAATGGTAATATTAAGTTGATTAAAGCATTTTAAAGCATCTGTAGGCATTTATTCCCAGTCTATTATCTGATGAGTGTATGTAATTATGCTTAACAATGTGCTATGTGTTCTTTTATGAAATGTTTGTCACAATACAATTTATTGCTTAATATTCACAATTATCTGTTTATTTCATCGTATCAACTTTATGCAGTACTTTAAAGCTCCTGAGGAAGCTCCTTTGGGCGAAACATGTAGAGCAGAAGTGGCTGCATTGTTGTATGAACTATATGTCCTTTGAACATTTATTGTCATTTTTAAAGAAATTGATATTTAATACAAATTTGTAAATGTGTTTTGGCACCTGTAAAGTCACGCTTTTTTGCCATTGTTTCTGTGTTAAAAAAACAGTTAAATTTCCGTGGCAGGAATGCATCTGTTTTTTTAACTGTCACATTGGTTGTGCTCTCAGCCAGACTGTGAAACTATCCAATGTCTGGTGTCAAAACTGATCACATGTGTAGCACCATGACAGTTGAAGTTTAAACAGAGGCCAAGATGGCAGCTTCCTTGGCTGAAAGCGATAGGAGGGTTTACTTCCAACTTAAAGAATAATAGCCGCAAGAGATTCCTTTCTTAGTTATTCAAACATTCACTAGATACGGAATCTGATTATACAGCACAGGCAATTTGTCTATTAGATCATTTTCATTCAGGTCCAGTGGCCAAAGTGCAATAAACTATTGCAACCAAGTAGCCAAACTCCAGGTGTTACAGCTATATACAAATCTAACCATAACAGAAGATTGTTTTGGGTGGTATTCCATTTCATTTGAATGCTTCTTCAACACTATAAGGCCCCTTTCACACTGGGGCGGTTTTCAGGCGGTACAGCGCTAAAAATAGCGCCTGTACACCGCCTGAAAAAAACGGCCCCATTCACTCCAGTGTGAAAGCCGGCCCTTTGCGGGGGATTTATAACCCTTTTTCGCCGCTCGCGGGGGGGTAAAACTGCCCCGCGAGCGACCAAATAGCGCGGCTAAAACGACGGTAAAGCAGCGCTAAATATAGCGCTGCTTTACCGTCGCCGCGGCTCCCGCCCCAGTGTGAAAGGGGCCTTAGCCATGTTGTATTGAAAATAAAAAGCTGTGGTGGGGCTTCTTTGCTCTTGAGGCCTGATAAATATAACAAACTACTGGGTAAGGCTACTGGGCTCTACCCGTAACTGAACTGTGCTTTATTTTGGCAGATGTAACCTTTTGCAGGCAATACTTATTCATCTATAACACTACAATTTTTATTATTATTTATATTTCAGTAGAGCATTTGTCTAATATATGTATGTTTTTATCTTTAGGGCAACCTTTATCAAGTGCACTGGAAAATACACTTTTCTACCCTCCTCCTAGAATTACATTAAAGTTAAAAATGCCAAAATGCCCCCCGGCAGACTGTAAAAACAGCTCTGTGAAAACTGGAAGCCAATCGGGTCTTCTTGTAAAGAAAAAAAGTTCTTCTCATAGCGGTAGCAGAGTACTACAGAAAGGGTCATCTGATCCTAGTACCAAATACTATACAAGGCATGTCTCTGAGCAAAGAAGCAATGGGCTGCTCGGCACGAATAACTCTCGGACAGACACTCAGGCCCCAGGTTCCCAGAAAACATCACGAGTTAGGAGCTCAGGTAAACCTTTGTCCCTACAAGCTGTAATCCATGGACAATCGTCAAACGGAAGTGGGAAAGTTCAGCACGAGCCTTCAAAGTCAAAAAAATCCAATGGACTTTTGCATGGAGACAAATCCCAGAGAGACAACTCAAGCCAAACTCTTCACAGTGAAGAGTCTTTATGTCATTTGACTAGCCAGAGTAGCTTTAGGAAATCCAGTTTGGACCATTTTAATAGGTCGTTCAAGGAAGCAACAAATAGCTTAGTTAGGACCATGGAAGATATTCAAAGTTGTGAAAAACCTCAAAGGAGACAATCTACAAAAGATCGCTTGTGGAACAAACAGCCTCTTGAATGTCCATCATCTGTGACTCCTTACCAAGATAATGATGGCTATTGTCCTGACCTTGAATTAAGTGACTCGGAAGCTGAAAGCGATGAGAATAAAGACCACATACGAGTACGGAGAGGCAACCCAAGTCATGAAAGCCCTAGCAGAGACTCAAAAAAAAGCAATCGTAGTAGAAGCAAAAAGAACATGATTCCACACAGTTCAGGTCAGAGGTGATAATACAGTGTTGGGAAGAGACATTCATTTGTGCTATTACATATCTAAATGCCAAAGGTGGGTCTGTGAACCCCCAGTGGAATACAGAGAAAGCATATGTTTTTAATACTTTTATTTAAAATTTTTGTTTTTCCAGAAAATTTTAAAATTGTCAAAATGAGCATTCTCATCCTTTTATCAGTACAACTGGATAAATAATATGCACAAATATCTTAAAAAGATTTTTTATATTCTTTGTACCAGCGAAATGTTCATAAGGAATACGTACTTTTTGCTTAATTTATGTGGCTAAAAAGCCCTGTATAATTTGTAATATGCTTTTTAGTTCTCTTAGCCAGTGGGTGAAAGCATCAAGTGCTTCTGTAAATACTTTGCTTTCAGTTTGTGGTTTTTAAGGCCTATGTACAAAAATTGCTAGTTGTGCAATGAACCTGTAAATATTTTACCCAGACAAGTAGCAGAGGCCAACATCCAATTATTATTGTTTACAGAAATAAAGGCTATTATGCATCATCATCCGGTACACAGAAGACAGGAGCATAGAAAATCATCATCAAGATTAAATAAAGACACTGTCGAGTCTTTACAACAATTAACACTACAATATTTTATGTTTACAGAAAGAGCCTGACCTGATCAAATTGTGTGACTGGTTGCTGTTCCTACAGCCTCCTAACTATCTTGCTTAGTCGTTTCCCTGCAACTTCATGTTACCAAAGTACAGTGTTTCACAAATTTTGTCAGGAGTGTAATATGATTGCCATGTTTGAAAACCACATGTGAACCCTTAGCTGTTAATAATTCAGGGCTGAGCCTTCGAAGGATGTACAGCAAAAGTCTTTTAGATGACTTAGATTCTTGTAGCTCCCTCCTCTTCCCTCTGGTCTAGAGTACAGCTCTATTCCACCCTCCTCCATAAGGTAAAAAAAATACCTTGCTTCTGGTCTTCTCTCACTGAACTTTTGCAAAGAGTTTAAGGGTCAATCAGCTTCACTGAGAAGGGCAAAAACAAGCCCAAGAGCAGATAATTCCTCACGTAATAAAATGGGTCATGCTGTCTTTACCGCAGTCATTCATTAACTGCTTCAGTTCTGCTTCTCCATATTTTACCAGGACACAGACTTCTCCACAAAGACCACTGGGGACTTGTCTTTTTTTTTAACTGACAATACTCTGTCTAGTCTGGTCTCCCATAGTGATGGCTTAAGGGTGCTAAGGAAGTATGCAACTAAAAGCTTGTGGTTGTCCTCCTGCATTAAAGTAAAAATGTTTAGACTTTAGTACTATTACTTTAGAGTACTACTTTTTTGCATTGTTACATATACGTTCTTTATTTAATTTATAATTGGTGTGTTAAACTAGTCTATTTTGGCCCGTTTTCCTTTTTCATACATCACTCAGTGAGTATAGTAATTTAAAGCAGAATTAAACTTTGGAATATACTCACATCAACCTTCCAGCAATGCAATGGTTATATCCCTCGCCGGCCACTGTTATCTTCTCCTTGGGTGCCTGGTTATTGGCCTCTTGATTAGCTAGTGGGGAAAGACGTCCTGCGCATGCACAAGGGAGTCAGTCATTCTGGCACAGAGAGTGTGTGCTGGGAATGCACAACTTGGTGTACAGCTAAAAGAAAACTGCAAGCAGGCAGGTAAGTGTGTATTCTTTCAGAAGAAACACAGAATGTCTCTCTTTAATAAAGAGTTGCCTGCCTGCAGTTTTCTACAAGTTAGGTTTAGTTCTGCTTTAAATCAAACGGATATGTGCTGATCTGTAGATCGTTTGGCTACTCAATACAATGTTGCATTTGAGCAGTTTGGTCTCTTCCTAATGGGACCCACCAGAAAGAATGAATAAATATCACTGCCCTAACTGCATCAGTTTTGTCAGCTTGGGTACACCATTTTACATCTAAAGTGAAACATAAAGGAAGTGCTATGCAACTTCCTTATAGTACATGTGATTAATGTTTGTAAATTTACAATGATCTAATTAGCAAATTAGTTACGGTTTTTCTTTATGGAAAGTATATTATAAAAAAAACTATTTCAGTTTAAAGCAACCAACCATCTTTTGTAATTTCTGCCGTTTAGGTTTGACAATGATGCAAAGACTGTTTACCGTGGCAAAGGTTTTTTTTTTGTTTTTTTTTTTTTTTGTTTTGTTCTTTTATACATTACATTTTTCATTCATTAGTTTAGGTTTTTATTTTGTTTGTTTTTTTTAAGATTTACAGAGTTAATACCAAAGGTGCTGTATTTTGCAGTTGGGTATTTTAGAGCTAGTTGAATAGATATAACTCATTCTGCCATTTTCCTATTTGTATTGCGACATGCTTGTTTTCAAACTTGCATCTGTGTGTACAGCCGTTGCTGTCCTGGGGACATCTTCGCTGCCAATCCATAGCCCCCCCCCCCCCACTACCAAACAAAAATAAAAAAAATCCTGTACATGTGTCGCAGGGTGTGGCAGAAATTTCCCACTCTATCCAAAACATTGAATAGAGTTAGATTTAAAGTTGAAGGAAGTTTTAATATTGTCAATTTAGGTTTTGTACATGAACAAAAATAGCTGCGCTTCCAAAACCCTGTGTCCTCCTTCAGACGAAATTCGTTGGGCGGGGCCTAATCATGTCATCACACCCGCGGAAGGCAAGGCGATACATGTTTGTCTCTCAGTTTACATTGCGAGTACCTGTCTTTTTCAAATAAAGAATATAGCGTTTATGGTTGGCGTGTTATGGCTGGCTTTCAAATTTCACTCCGTCTGGTGCTGACATGCCTTGTATTCGTGCCAAGTGTCATTGGGGCATATGTTGAATCCACTGGAACAGCAGTTGGCCTGTTTATCTACATCATATGCACTAATGATCTCTTAATATACAGAGATCATGCAATTCTGGTAAGCGGCTGCAGTACTTGGTGTGCAAATCATGGGAAGAAATTACCTGTCTGTATGCAGTTTTGATCACAGTGAAGGAGAGCGTTTTCACAAACCTTCACTTTTATAATCTTTCACACTTATTGGCATGTGCACTGAAATTTCTTTAACCACTTCAGCTCCGGAAGGCTTACACTTCTTCATGACCCGGGCCATTTATTTTTTTTGCGATACGGCACTGCGTTACTTTTAACTGACAATTGCGCAGTCGTACAACACTGTATCCAATTAAATTTGATGTCCTTTTTCTCCACAAATAGAGCTGTCTTTTGGTGGCATTTAAACCTCTGCAGTTTTTATTTTTTGTGCTATAAACAAAAAAGGACCGACATTTACTTTCTGCTATAAAACATACCCAATAAAAGAATTGTAAAAAAATCTAATTTCTTCATCAGTTAAAGCCAATATGTATTCTGTTACAGGTTTTTGGTAAAAAAAAAATCCCAAAAAGCATATATTGATTGGTTTGCGCAAGCGTTATAGTGTCTACAAACTATGGGATAGATTTATGGATTTTTTTTTCATTTACTAGTAATGGCAACGATTTTTAGCGGGACTGCAACATTTTGGTGGACAAACTGTACTAATGAAACTGGCAGGGAAGGGGTTAATATCGGCCGATCAAAGGGTTAAATGTGTTCCTTGGGAGTGCTTGCTAAATGTGTGGGAGGTGCTTTGACTGGATGAAGACAGAGATCCATATTCCTTCATCTTCCCCTCTGACAGAACGGCGATCTGCCTTGTTTACATAGGCAGACCAGCGTTCTGCCTCTCTTAAAAACGATTGCTGAGTGCCAGCAAAATTGGCTCGTGCTGTGTCCAATCACAGCGGAAGCAGGTTGCTGGCGGCGTGCACGCCCACCCCAGACCCCCCCAAAAAGAAGTTGTATAGGTACGTGATTTCACGCTGAAGGGCCGCCCTGTCGCATTATATATGCGTGGGGCGGCCTGGAAGACGTTATTATGTATTACTATTTGTGACATTTACCTTATTTGTTGGCACATTGATTTATGCACGCCGGGCTCTGGAAGCACACCTATTTTTGTTCATTTTTTTTTTTTTTTGTTTCTGTCCTGTATTCAGATAGTTTGTGTGCGGCATCTACATTTTATTTCTTTTTCACTAAGCGTAAAAAGATTTTAGGTTTTCTTGGTGGAAGTATAGTAAAAGAGCCAAAAAATTATAGGAGGCCAATCAGCCATAACATAATGCCCCTGACAGGTTAAGTGAATATCATTACAATGGCATCAGAAAGTCGTGGGATGTATTGGGCAGCAAGTAAACTTTTCCGTGAAGCTGATGTGTTAAAAGCAGAAAAAATTGGCATCCCAGTTTGTGCGTGGGGCTGCATAGTCTCAGCCTGCTCCAGGGTACCCATGCTGGCCTGTGTCCATAGCCAAAAGAGCCTACAATGGGCACATGATCATCAGAACTGGACTACGGAGCAATGGAAGAAGGTGGCCTGGGCTGATTAATTATGTTTTCTTTTACATCATGGGGATGGCTGGATGCCTGTGCATCTTTTACCTAAGGGAAGACTGGCACCAGGATGCAGTATGGGACAAAGGCAAGCCAACCGTTTGTAAAGCTTTGAACAATGTTCTGCTGGGAAACCTCTGTCCTGCCATTCATGGGAGTGTTACTTTAATCTGTTCCACCTACCTAAACATTGTTGTTGACCAAGTACACATCTTAATGGAAACTGCATTCTCTGATGGCAGTTGCCTCCCTCAGCAGAATAATGTGCTCTTCCACACTGAAAGAATGGTTTGAGGAACACAATGAGTTCAAGATGTTCATTTGGCCTCCAAATTCTCCAGATTTCAATCCAATCAAGCATTGTTGGATATGCTTGGAAAAACAAGTCCAGTCCATTGAGACCCAACCTCAATGTCCAGGACCTAAAGGATCTACTACTGATGGCTTGGTGCCTGATACTATAGCATACATTCTGAGTTCTAGAGTTGTCCATGCCTTGATGGGTCAGAGCAGTTTTAGCAGTAAAAGGGGACCTACTCAATATTGGGTGGTCATAAAGTTATGGCTGATCAGTGTAGATATTTCATCACAGATCAAGAAGACAAGCCATCACATTTTGGGGGCTATAAGGCTCCCCTTTTTTCAGGGCCTACATTGCTTAGTTAGACTCTTACTAGTTAATCTGGAAAAAAATGAACACCGTCTCCTATAATGCAAAAACATGCTTCAGCAGCTGGTTTTTAGACCTTTCTCAACTAACTGCTGAAGTGTGTTTTGATTAAAAAAAGGCAGATTTAACTTTAATTTCTCATTATCCAGTAAAAAAAAACAGCACTCTTAGCTCTGATAACAGGACATTTATAGCATTTGCAACATGTTGAATTGTTAACTTTGAATTTCTTTGATACATTTTTTTTATTGGACTCGTATACTTTTGGTGCAGCACCCATATTCACTTTGTACCTTCCAGGGTTGCCTGAGATGCTCTTAAGGCCTTTGTATTAAAGAGCTGCCTACCTAAAATCATTGTGGCCTAATAGTATCGTTTACTGAGGTGCGGCTTCTAAGGTTTTTACTACTGTTTGAGACCCTGTTGGGGAGCTTTCTTGTTACATTCTGTCTGAGTGATCACATTCTAACTGTGATTGGAAGTTAAGGAAAACCTCACAGGGATACTCACAGTAATTAAAAGCTAACAGTGATAACTCTTCCTCACTTCATTCAGAACTGAATAAAATTGACCACAGTTGCACTTTAAATAAACTTTCAATCTATATTGACATAAACAAAAAAAGCCCAGTTGAGCTGCAGAATCCATCTGTAGAAACAAAATGTTTTGTTTATGGTTCCAAACAGACAGGAACATTTGAAACATTCTGATGTATGCACGTTGAGGTGTTAAGTAGCACATCGTAGTGGATGTATCTGCCATTAGATGTAAAAGAGGTAAGATAATAATTTGGGCATACTTAAAGTATACTTAAAGTATAACTAGAGGCAAAACTTTTTTTTTTTGCATAGACTGGACATGGATTTGAACACCTGTCATGATTTTATTGCTGTCTGAGCCCCCATTAGGGACCTTCATACTCTATTTGTCATGTTTACTGTTCTCAGTAAAAGTGACAGTAAAGGAAAAATTCTAAATTTTGGGTTGTCCCCACAACAGTAAAAGATGAGAAGTCTTCCAATAGGGAAACACGATATGGTGACAACCAAGGAATTCTCTCACTTCATTTTTTTTATTGGACAGGAAGTGAATGGAAATTACCCCAATGGGACACATATGGGGAAAAAATGACAGGCGCTATAACCCTTCATTACTCCAAAATGAAAAAAAAAAAGTTTTGCCTTTGAGTGCTATTAAACCTAAAAGCATCTTGCCAATTCTTAATGTGATGGCTGTATTGGTTTCCTTTTTTATGCTTTCTTCAGTTTTCATCTAGTGAATTTTGCCAGTAAGCAGGGGTGTACATGCAGGGGTCGCAATTGGATAGGAGGGGCAGCAGGTTGGCATGTAGAGGACTGTTCCCCTCCATTTTCCTCTGGCAGCTTTTTAGCGGCTGCAGGAGGAAAATGGAGGGGATCTATTCCTCTACATGCCTTCCCCCCTATCCACCTCTTGCTGTGATCCCCTGGCCTTCCCTCATTCCCACAGCACTGCCGAGTTCTCCCCCCCCCCCCCCCCGCTGTCTGATGTGGGGATCTGTCAGGGGAGGAAGGGGCCGGTAAATTTCTAATTTACCGTCCCCTTGTTTGTCTTAATTGTGATCTGTACAGATCACAGACTCTGAAATAACTGAAGCTTAGTAAACTATGTTTACTATGCTTCAGTTTGTGAATGAACAGGAAGTGCTGTACAGAGCTATTTCTGTCCATTCATTCTGTGCAGCTGAGGCTGCACAGAATGAATGATCAAGGGCTGTGTCCTTAATCTCCTTTCTCTGTCTCCAGTCTCTGTTTAGACCTCTGATATTTCACCAAAGCTTCCCAACAGGGATCCTAAAAAAAATAATAAAACAAAAATAAAAAAAACTACTGACACCAGTGGTGGAACTACCTTGGTCGCAAAGGTTGCACTTGCGACCTGGGCCTGGCGTGTCGCCACTGTGGGGTCAAGGGGCTCTTTATAGTTTCTCCCACTGACCCTGAAGGTTCTAGTTAAGCTTCTGCCAGTAAGTGTTTTGTTACAGGGATGGTTAAAATGATCCGCTTTTATTTATGGAAAACTTTTATCCCAAAATGAGAAAAATAACACCCCCCTTCCCAGACTGATAAATCTAACCCCCCCCCCCCCCCCCCGCCCCGTGCTCATTAATCCAGAGTGGTGTCTGTATAGGAAGTGTGTTGCTGGCCAGATCACCAGGTGAAAGGGGTGGGGGCTTATAAAGAATACAGCCACCACATCTGTGGATTGGTAAGCTGCAATATATCACAGTTTTGGTTTTGGGCTTATTACCGCTTTAAGTCCTTATCCTGCTTTTCTAGTCGTTTAGAGGTCATTTTTAAATTTGGTGGTAAAGCCCCATACACACGGATAGAATGTCGGGAGACATTTGCTGGTACAAAAAATACCAGCCGACATTCTGCCCATGTGTATGTCAGTCTGTCCGACAGAAGCTGGCCGTGCGTACTGGAATACCAGCAGCCGGCTGATTGGAGTGTTCTGGGGGGGGGGGGTTGTCCCCCCAGTTTTTTGTGGTAAAATTAGGTGCCTCGGCTTATGTACGGTATATACCTTCTGGCATTGAACCTAAAAGTAGTAGGTGCTTTGTAAGAATACAAATCTATCATCTTTAAGTGACTTGCTAACAATCCATAATCTGAGAATTCAGATAGAATGCAGGAAAGTGCACAAATTCTAAATAGGCAGTTAACACATTTTAATAGGTTTTAACTATACATATGCTTGTCTTAGCAAAACTACAGTGATATTTTTGAGTGTTTTCCCCTTCGTATGCAATAGGGTTGATTTACTAAAACTGGAGAGGGCAAAATCTGGTGCAGCTGTGCATGGTAGGCAATCTACTTCAGTTTGTTCAGTTAAAGCGTAACTACACTTTTGTTGAGAAAAAATAAAACATTCCCCCCGGGTGATCTATGTGCATTGCAAGGATTTTAACAAATGTTGCAGATTCCTACCTTTTTGTTCTGCAGAAATCACTGTGTATGTGTCTGTGTGCATGTGGGTAAGTGAGTCTAATGATTATCAATCAGCTGCAGCACCTGTAGGGCACTTTTGAGGAAAGCTGCAGGGCCTGCATCCGATTCGATGTGTTCCTATTGGGAGTATCTCACCAAAAATGAAATTTTTGTTGCAGGGGATGGCTGAAATCTGACTTGTATCTTAGTGCAGACTTCTGAGAAAATCAGTGAGCCAATCGCACAAGCAGGAAATTGTTTCTGGGGGTAGCCATATTGCATTGCATTTTCAGAAAATTACAGAGCTGCAGATTGAAAAGGACATTCAATCACAATATGACTTGATTGAATTGATTTGCAATTTTTTTCCCCTCAAAAGTGGAATTACCCTTTAATCACTAGCCAACCAGCTGCCGTCATTCTACTGCAGCAGGTTGGCTCTCCCGCAAATCGTCGTAGCTGTACGTTGGCCCTTTTGCTAGAGCAGGCGCGTGCCAGCTACACGGCGGGCACGAGAGAAAGAACCGGCATTTGTGTAGCTAGGAACAACCATCTAGCTTCTCTAATCAGTCACATTCCCCCACAGTAAAAAACACACTTAACCCCTAGATCGCCCCCTAGTGCTAACCCCTTACCTACCAGTGACATCTACACAGTAATCGGTGCATTTTTATAGCACTGATCGCTGTATAAATGTCAATGACCCCAAAAATGTGCCTGATGAGTCGGCCGCAATGTTGCAGTCCAGATAAAAATCGCTGAACGCCGCCATTACTAGTAAAAAAAAAACCCATAAAAATGGCATTAATTTATTCCCTATTTTGTAGACGCTATAACTTTTGCGCAAACCAATCAATATACGCTTATTGCGATTTTTATTTTATTTTTTTTTTATTTTTTTTACCAAAAATATATATCGGCTTAAACTGAGGAAGAAATTTTTTTTTTTTGGAATATTTATTATAGCAAAAAATATATATTTAAAATCGTCGCTCTTTTTTATTTATATCACAAAAAATAAAAAATGCAGGGGTGATGAAATACCACCAAAAGAAAGCTCTATTTGTGGGAAAAAAAGGATGTCCATTTTTTTCGGGTACCACGGCGCACGACCATGCAATTGTCAGTTAAAGTGATGCAGTGCCGTATCGCTAAAAATGGCCTGGTCATTAAAGGGACAAATCCTTCTGGGGCTGAAGTGGTTAAGCTTTAACAAATAAAAACTGGAAGCAGATTGGTTTCTATGTAGAGCTGCACCAGATTTTGCACACTGCAGTTTTAGTAAATCAACCCATGTGTCGAAATGAATATCCTTTCTTCTATTGCCTGGTTATTAGTCATTTATAATTTAGAGAACTGCTGTAACTTATAAAAGATGAATTGGAATGTGTTTAACCTGGTGCTATGTTTGCTGACCCTAAGACCCCATACACACTATTAGATTTTTTGCAGAATTTTGTCTTCAGATTTACCAAAACCATATAATATCAGGTCAAACCTTAAGAGTTTAAATTTGAATGCAATCAGGCAGGCCCTTGCACTACATGGTTTTGGTAAATCTAAAGACCAAAATCTGCAGAAAATCTAATAGTGTGTGTGGGGCTTGAGTTACCCAACAGCCCAGTTGGGTGTATTACTCTGCCCAAGGTTGTCTGTCCTCTTATCCATGTGATCTGAGCAGCCAAGCCCATGCAATACCCAACCATAAACCATTAACCCCTGTACAATTTGATGCTTTGCAATAAGTCAGCCTGTTTTGAATGGGTTCCCAATACACCAAAAGTGGAGGGGAAATTTTGCCTGCAGTATTTCTGTATTGGCGTATCACAATGCACTCTATGCAAGTATGTTGTAAAAGTTCATTGTAGTGCCATTCAAAATGAATGGCACCAAAGCACACCGAGTGCATTATTGCAATGCAATGTTGTGCCTGGCCCCCTAAATTTGTTTAATATTTTCTGAACAGTGTTACACTGGTGCTAATCTTTGAAATATTGCTTGAAATTAACTCAATATAATTCCACGTGAACAATAGTGTCTACCTAGCACTTGTAAATTATGTTTTGTTGCAGTTAATGAAGGAGATTACCTTGTGTCCATCAAATGGTCCTTCCCTTTTTACTTTATACTTCAGCTTTTGTTTATTTTTTACTTTGTGTTTTTACATATATAAATATGTATATATTCAATTTTCAAAAACGGACTGAGCCTTTTCTGATGTCCCTGTTTTACAAAAAAACTTTTTCATTAAATTATGTATTTGGCAACCTTATTTTTTTTTTGTTTGGTGTTCTTAAAGCAAAACCTTTTACTCCTCAAATTGTTAGCAACATTTGACATTTAATAGTAGGCATCACCTGGTGAGACTTCATCTTGTATGTCAAATGCTTGTCTGCCTACACACCTTATTAGTCACTTAGTTTGATAGTCCCTGCATAAAAATTTATACTTGCATAAAAGAGTGCCCAGGGTTTTTGGGCATCCATGTCATTTTAGAGCCAACTGAAGCAACTTGCAGGCATCCAGAAAATACTAACACGAAAATAAATGTCTTTTCATTTATAGATTTATCAGCAAAATTAATTTGAAAGAAATGGATTCACCTTATCAGTTCTCAAATTTACCACTACATTGGATCAAATCTTCAAATGTATCACACTACTTGGAAAACAAAGCAGCTCTGTATATTTGCATACCAAATATACATCTAAAAACAAAAACAGAGCAATGAATAGTGTAGGTAAGACCACTTTAATAATTAAAAATTAAAATTGCACTTGCATAGAAGTAACTTGATTAATGCATATTACCAACAATGATCCAGATGCACACAGTCAGCTCACTGGAAGCTGGCAATCGAGGATTCAATCAGGGTAAAAATGCTGGGGTGGACAATGGATCAGTCAAGGGAGACACACTGCAGAGGGGTTCCAAGCTGGAACTACAGTAGATGAGGACCAACTTTTATATGTTTCAGGACCCGTGCCCCTTCTCCAATGTGATCCTCTGCTTTGGCCCAAACAGATATGGTACCTGACATGGTGAGACTGCTGGTAGACACTGTGGATTCTGTCAGACCATCAGGACCTTCTGTCCCAAGGAATGATTTGCCATCCTGCTTCACAGTCACAGGCTTTAATGGTCAGGTTCTGAGGAACAAGGATGTCTGTGAGTACTACAGTGCTAAAAAGAATTAAGACTGCTTCTTGCAAGGTCTGTCATTTGACATGAAAGCGTATTTAACTGGGTAGGAGTTTTCCGGCAGGAGCTTCTCAGTGGGACAAATCCTCCATCCTGCAGCTGGGTCTGGACCAGCAATTTGTCTCTCCGCACTATCGAGGGTTAGGTTTCTGCCCTTTCTGTTTGAAAGGCCTTTGGCTACTCACTCTTTAAAGACTTGGTACGTAGTGTCCCCCATGAAATCCTCATTTGATGCCAGCTTAGGGTGTAATATCCTTCAGGCAGCTCGTTAACATTGGCAAGCAAAGCTGTACGACAGCCCAGCATAACCCCTCTCAATCTCAGCATGCCTTTTTTTTTTTTTTTTTCTATTGTCCTAGGAGAATATAACTCTTTTTATATCCATCTCTAAACAGCAGACCCATTGCTTTACTTTTATCAAGACTACTATTTTCTTTTAGCAAGTTTTCTCAGAAGCTGTAGAGCTTTAAAGTACTCACTGCTGCAGGTGTCTGGATCTGCTGGTGCTCTGCCTTGGAGGATGTGACCTGTGGGCACTGGGCTCTGCTGAAGGCACTTCAAGTTCAACCGTATGACTGGAACTTTATCCTGCCACAATGCCTGTACCTCCTAAGGCTTGCAAGAGATTTCTTGGAGTGTGGGGACAGTTGCTGGCTTTTTTGGCAATTCTGTTGGACATTTTAGATGCCCGGTTCCAAAGCATGGAGTCATAAGGTAGAATTTATTTTGCTACCCCTGCCCTGGTTCATGCTGTCCAACCTTGCATCATTCTCTCAAAAACTAGCAGACCTAAGCTCTGCCCTGTCCCAGCTCTTGAGTCAAGGTGTTCCTAACCCTGGTCCAGAATGGAGAAAAGTTTCCGTTCTCACTGTATTTTGACCTATGCTTGCTCTGCTTCGCTCACGGGGAACTCCCTTTATGGCATATTTTGACAAGCTCATTCCGCAGGAACAGTCAGAGCAAGCCCCGTCAGCCATTGGATCGATCCTGAACCTCAAGAATTCTGCATACGATCAACTTATCACTTGGAGTATGTGTGCTTCCTGCAGAATACAGCCCAGTCCAAGGTCTTACTGCCACAGGAGAAAATTCAGACTCTGTGCATGCATTTAGTTGCTACAGTCCAAAAGTAAACCATTTTATTTGCTACTGAATAAGGGCCTTGGCTTGATTGCCTCCTTTAAGGCAGTCCTATATGCCGAGTTCCACTCCCGGCTGTTGCAACTCCACATTCTGGCTGTAAGGATCAAGAAGTTGCTTTTTTTTTTTTTTGATTGATGTTAGCTAGATGCTGAGACTAGTTCTGGCTTGGGGACTCACCAGTCGAGCCCTTGAGTCAAGGAAATCCTTCCTTCCTCTGGCATGGAAGGTTCTCACAATGGAACCCACCCTCTCAGTGCAAAGGACTTTGGTCATTGGAGGAAGCTTGTTTCCTGATCACCATCCTGGAAATTTAAGCAACTTGATTTATCCCTTTAATGTTGGAACTCTCCGTACAACGCCATGGCAGTGCCTTACATCAAACACTGAAGAGGAACCTAGGTTCTCATGACAGTAGGGCTGGGTTCACATATGTGCAAATTGGATGCGGGTTTCCTTGCATCCAATTCGCATTAAAGGCAAGTGTGCCGGCTTGCAATGGAGCTGGTTCACACAGGTCTGGGGTGGCCACGGTCCGAATTCCAAAAGGGTCCTGTGCATCTTTGGGTCCAATTCAGGTGAAAATTTTAGGCATAAATACGGACCTGATTTGCACCTGACCCGATGAACAGGGACACGCCAGACCACATACTGTGAACCATGGCCACTCATATGTGAGCCCAGCCTTAGGAAAGCCAAACAATTCTAAGTTGGGCAGAACTTCATGTTCAGCTCTCCACAATACACATTGCAGGAGTTAACATCTGAACCCAGGAGCATGGTCTAGAGGTGTTTCAAGAACTCTGTTGTAGGGGGGGGACAGGTGGATTTTTCCTTTCACCTCAACCAGGATATTGTGCTCCTCCTTTCTGTCCTGCTCCAAAACATCCCAAGGGGTTTACTTTCCATTGTCTGGATGTGGTGTGAGCTCTGTCTGTATTTAACCACATCCCACCCGGCCTATAGCAGAATGATGGCTGGGGGATCAGTTATTCTGACTGGGCGTCCTATGATGTCCAGCAGGTTAAGCTGCTGGCACGCACTGATCGGTAGTGCAGTGTGTCGCTCTGACAGACCACATCTCGGATCTCGGTAATGAGACTGACGTAGGCTCTTTACCATGTGATCAGCTGTGTCCAATCACAGCTGGTCACATCGCAACCAGGAATTGCAGTTTATCGGCTTTTCCGCTATTCGCGTTGACAAGGTCTGGTAGAGGAGAGCTGTTCAGCGGCTCTCCTGACGGGGGGGGGATCTGTGCTGATAATCAGTATGTCGATTATCAGTGCAGACCCATCAAGGATGCCAATCAGTGCCCATCAGTAATGCCGGTCAGTGCTGCATATTAGTGCCACCTTGTCAGTGAAGGCGAAAACTTACTTATTTACTAAATTTTATAACAGAAACCAAGAAAAACTTTTTTTTTCCCCCTACATTTTCATTTTTTTTTTTTTTGTTTAGCAAAAAAAAAAAAAAAAAACCCAGCGGTGATCAAATACCACCAAAATAATTAAATACAAAGAATGGAGCCGGTAACTCCAAACGTCCTTGTTGCTTCTTTATGGGTGCATAAAAAAGCAAGTAAAAACATACAGGGGCTCAGGCATTCTGGCTTACAAGCCTTGATCACAGCACTGCTGATCCCTCACTTTTTTATGCACCAATAAAGAAGCAACAAGGATGTTTGGAGTTGCCGGCTCTATTCTTTGTATTTATGTCTATAACGGTGTGAGGGAGAGCATCAGAGCCAGAGCACCCACTGGATTTTATTACAAGCCTGCAAAGGACCTACACTGATTCTGAACGTTGCATTATCTGCTTTTACCACCAAAAGAAAGCTATTTGTGGGGGGAAAAGAAAATGATAAAAGTTTCATATAGGTACAGTGTTGCATGATTGCGCAATTGTCATTCAAAATGCGACAGTGCTGAAAGCTTATAATTGGCCTTGGCCGGAAGCCTGTATTGAAGTGGTACCCTGTATTGATGACAGCTACTGCCTCAGACTGACTGGGGCTCTTTTTTATCATCCTTGAAGGGTCCCATAAGGAACAGGCTCATATCTCCCAACTGTCCCTGATTTTGAGGTACTGTCCCTCACAGTGGTGGCCCGTAATGCAGGGCGCAGGGGCGCTGCCCCCTAATCCATGTGTCTGAGCCAGAGGCTCAAATAGGCTTCAAAAAAGGATGGGCTTGGGGCACAGAGCACTGCGCTCCGAGTCCACCGAGTTGTGTGAGACTAGCAAATTAATATACGCTATTGTCTTCCTGATTATCCTCCCGGCCTGGGTCCCGAAACCCGTCACCCGATTGGCCGAGAGGAGAAGTGAATCCTATTGGCCACCGAGGAGATACAAGGGAAGTCACCTTGAAGCACCAGTAGGAAGGGGGAGGGGGTGGCTCTGGGGGGATTGTTTGCAACCAGCCGCCACTGGTCCCTCATTCCTCCTCATTTGGCCCTCATTTTGGTCTGAGCGATATAGTTGTATATAAAATTAACTATTTATCAAAAAGTGTTTTACAGTGCTAAACCTTTCATCCAATTTCTAAATAGCTGCATTTGTAAATTCCAAAAGCCAAAGGGTCCGGTATAGTTTTGGGGGTGGACCCCATGCTGTTTTTTTTTTTTTTTTTTGTGAATTTTTTTTAGCTGGCAAATTTTTTTTTTTTATATTCCGCTGTCAGCGTGGAAGCCCGCTGATTACTCATCAGTTGTTAAGGACGCAGCGGCCAGCTTCCCGGCCTGCTTCTTAGCAACCAGCTATAAACAGTGAATGTAAAGTTGCCACAAAAAAAAAAACACGCTAATCGCGGTAAAAGTGCAGTACTTGCGTTTTGGATGCTGGTTCATTGAAGTCTATTACATGCAAAATTCTGCATTTAGCGAGAAACATAGTCCCAGACCTTTTCAAAAACAGAGGCACAAAAAGGCATTGATGTGAATGTATTACATAAGAACCCATGTTAAAAAAAAAAAAAATGAAATGCATTTCTGCAAAAAGCATGAAAAAAAACACATTCATGTAAATGGAGCTTAACAGTGGGTAAAAAAATATATATATATTTTTTAATAATTCTCTTAAGGTGTTCTGTGCCTACATACTTTTGCTAATGTCCCTTATTCCCTTCTCAGAAAGTTGGGAGGTATGCAGGCTGCTTCTTGGTCCTCCAATTCTAGGTGGATTGGATAGCTTATCATTGAAGCCTATCAACTTAAAGTGGATGTTAACCCTCACATATACCCAGTGAAGTGAACAGCCTCAGATGATACACAGGGATGAAACAAATCTCCCTACATATGTTCTACATGTATATCTGCTGTCTTCAGCTTTATATATCCTTTAGACAGTGCACATCGTGTTATAGATTTTCTCTTCCTGTTCAGCACTGGGAGTGGATTATTGGCATACAGCCAAGACAGCTGATTGGAGGAAAGGCACACACTCCCACTCCATATTGGCAAAGGAAGGAAGTAATGTGCAGAACTCTGCTGTGAATCGAGCAGCTCTCTGCTAATCTATTTATAGCAACCTCCCACGACACAAACTTCTGGCTGCTTTTTTTCCCCCCATCTTGGAGAATATCAGGCTGATAACAGAGCTACGGAACAGAAGAAACACACGGGACTCAGTGCTTTGGAGAGAGAGAAGAAAACACTACAGATAGATGTGCCCAGCTCAAATTTCATGAATTGGGTTTACATCCACTTTGAGGACAAGATTCCCCTTTTGCAGTTAAGGTCCACTCCACTAGGTCTGTTAGTGCTTTATGGGCTTTTCACCTTCAGGCATTATTCTCAGATTTCCAAGACTGCCACCTGGACTTGTGTTCACACGTTTGCAAAGTTCTCAGCGCCCACCCTATTGTTCATGTGATCCGCTCCTACCGTTTCTTACTACAAAACTGAGGCATGCTGGGAGTTAGTGGGTTATACTGGGCTGTCTTACAGGTAGCTGAAGCTTCCCTTTCGAACAAGAAAAGGGTGAGTCAAAAATATTGTTTTTGTATGCACCATTAAATACTTCTCTTGCATTGAGGGATATGTGTTTTAGGCCCCTTTCACACTGGGGCGGTTTGCAGGCGCTGTTGCGCTAAAAATAGCACCTGCAAACCGACCCGAAACAGCTGTTGCTGTGTCTTCAGTGTGAAAGCCCGAGGGCTTTCACACTGAAGCAGTGCGCTTGCAGGACGCTGGAAAATGTCCTGCAAGCCGCATCTTTGGCTCGCTGTAGGAGCGGTATATTTACCGCTCCTATAGCGCCCGTTCCCATTGGAAACAATGGGGCAGCGCTCCGAACCCGCCCGCAAAACGCTGCTGCAGCGGCGGTTTGCGGGCGGTATTGACCCTTTTTCGGCCGCTCGCGGGGGGTAAAACCACCCGCTAGCGGCCGAAATGCGCCGCTAAAACGCCGGTAAAGCGGCGCTAAATATAGCGCCGCTTTACCGCCAGCGCCCCCACCGCGCCAGTGTGAAAGTAGCCTTAAAGTGCACCTGGAAAGTATTCACAGCGGTTCACTTTTTCCACATTTTGTTATGTTACAGCAGTGTTTCTCAACTCCAGTCCTCAAGGCGCCCCAACAGGTCATGTTTTTAGGATTTCCCTCAGATGAAACGGCTGTGGTAATTAGTAAGGCAGTGAAACTGATCAAATCACCTGTGCAAAATAATGGAAAGCCTGAAATCATGACCTGTTGGGGCGCCTTGAGGACTGGAGTTGAGAAACACTGTGTTACAGCTTTATTCCAAAATTTATTAAATTCATTATTTTCCTCAAAATCCTACAAAAAATACCCCATGATGAAAACGTGAAAGAAATTTGTTTGAAATATTTGAAAATTTATTAAAAATAGAAAGAAAAAGTATTCCCAGGTTTTGCCATGACACCTAAAATTGAGCTCATGTGCATCCTGTTTCCACTGATCATCCTTGAGATGTTTCTACAACTTGAGTGGAGTCCACCTGTGGTAAATTCAGTTGATTGGACATGATTTGGAAAGGCACACACCTGTCTATATAAGGTCCCACAGTTAACAGTGCATGTCAGAGCACAAACTAAGCCATGAAGTCCAAGAAATTATCTGTAGACTTCCAAGACAGTATTGTATCGAGGCACAGATTTGGGGAAGGGTACAGAAAAATGTCTACAGCATTGAAGGTCCCAATGAACACAGTGGCCGATATCATCCGTAAATGGAAGAAGTTTGGGACTACCATGACTCTTTCTAGAGGGGGCCGCCCGGCCAAACTGATTGATCAGGGGAGAAGGGCCTTAGTCAGGGAGGTGACCAAGAACCAGATGGTCACTCTGACAGCATTTCTCTGTGGAGAGATGAGAGCTTTCCAGAAGAACAACCATCTCTGCAGCATTCCACCAATCAGGCCTGTATGGTAGAGTGGCCAGACGGAAGACACTCCTCAGTAAAGGCATGGTGATCACATGCCTGACGAAGGGGCCCTGCGCGGCTCCGAAGCGTTGCACTATCTTTGTGTTGTGATCATGCAATAAATCACCTGTTTGGAAGCTATTTGTGTCGTTTCATGGTGTGCTGGCAAATATCTTTACCGTGACTTGAACCAGTATCCAGCTGGTTGTTGCTGCAGCACCCAAATCCGAGAGCGAATCCAGTAACGTGTGGGATGGGAATATGAAGTACTACTCCTCAGTAAAAGGCACAAGACAGACTCTCAGACCATGAGAAACAAAATTCTCTGGTCTGATGAAACAAAGATTGAACTCTTTGGCATGAATGGCAAACGTCATGTCTGGAGGAAAGCATGCACCCCTCATCACCTGGCCAATATCATCCCTACAGTGAAGCATGGTAGTGGCAGCAACACGCTCTGGGGATGTTTTTCATCAGCAGGAACTGGGAGACTAGTAAGGACTGAGGGAAAGAGGAATGTACAGAGACATCCCTTGATGAAAACCTGCTTTAGAGCACTCTGGACCTCATACTGGGGCAAAGGTTCATCTTACAACAGGACAGCAACCCTAATCACACAGCCAAGATAACAAAGGAGTGGCTATGGGACAACTCTGTGAATGTCCTTGAGTGGCCCTGCCAGAGCCCAGACTTGAACCTGATTGAACATCTCTGGAGATATCTGAAAATGGCTGTGCATCAACGCTCCCCATCCAACCTGATGGAGTTTGAGAGGTCCTGCAAAGAAGAATGGCAGAAAATGCCCAAAAATAGGTGTGCCAAGCTTGAAGCATCATACTCAAAAAGACTTGAGGCTGTAATTGGTGCCAAAGGTGCTTCAAAAAAGTATTGAGCAAAGGCTGTGAATACTTCTGTACATGTGATGTTTTTTTTTTTTTTTTTTAAATAAATTTCCAAAGATTTCAAACAAACTTCTTTCACATCATGGGGTATTGTTTTTGTAGAATTTTGAGGAAAATAATGTAGTTGATCCATTTTGGAATAAGGCTGTAACATAACAAAATGTAGAAAAAGTGACGTGCGATGAGGCGCATGAGCGAGGCTCTCTAGGATGGCTGCATAGCCCGAGAGCTCCGTGCCGTTCTGGCCGTTAACCCTCAGCCACAGTCGACAGTACCCCGAACGGGCCGGTAATATCACCCACTGGTCCAGGACATAAGGGGGAACATTTTAATATATAATTCTTATAATTTTTTCAGTGAGGAGAAACTTCTTTCAGTCAGCTGGGAGCTGCTACACAGCCTCCTCAGTTACCTCAGGATGGATACCGCGCTATCCTCTCATACTGCACAGGGGGGAGAAGAGGAGTCAATTGCTGACCAGAACACAGGACCAGGACCAGCACCTTTAATGGAGCAGAGACCAGACCAAGGGGCAGTGAGTAACAAGCTTCTGTTCTCAATTACCCAGTCTCCCAAAGAGGCATTCACAGAAAGAGCCCTGAGTGACTTACACAGGACCCCCATGAGAGACTTCCTATCATCACCCCCTGACACAGGCTCTATAATGCCGCAATTTTCTCCTCACACTGCAATAGATTTACCAGCCCTGATGTCTGCTTTTTCTGCTATGCTCTCCACAGGTTTAGCCCAGACAGTAACCCAAATTACCTCATCCATACAAGCTGATCTACAACAGTTGGGAGCAAGGATTGAGGTAATTGAAAAAAAGTCAGACCAGGCAACTGGCAGAATTAACCAGAACACCGCCAGAATCCAGGACCTCCAGGATCAATTGGAATTGGCCCTATATAAAATTGATGACCTCGAGAATAGGTCTAGAAGGTCCAATTTTAGAATCCGGGGACTCCCAGAAAGTTACAGATGTCCCCGCAGCAGTCAGGTCCCTACTTAAAGATCTGTTACCTGATATTTCGGAACACAGGATGGAACTAGATAGAGCTCACAGAGCCCTACAACCGCTCCGCAAAGATGGTCTGCCCAGAGATATCACTGTGAAGCCCCATTTTTATGAGGTAAAGGAGGGAGTCATGAAAGCCTCCAGGGCTGCTGACCTGTCACCCTACACAATCCAGAAACGACAGGCCCTAAAACCTCTGCTCCAGGCTCTTATACAAAGAAATATCAAGTACAGATGGGCATTTCCCCTGCGTCTAACCTTCTCTTTCCAGAATAAATCCTATGGTTTCTCCAAGTTTGAAGAAGGGGAACATCTGCTGACTCGCCTAGGTATCATCACACAGGAGTTCACTCAACCTGGGGACACCAGAAGCACCCCGCCTACAAAAGTCCCTCTCCATCCAGTCCAACGCTCCCAACCTGGCAAAAACAACAGTCCAAACGATCGAAAGATTCTCGCCCTCCAAGATGAAAACTCTCCTCCTGTTACAATTCATTTTGTCCACTGACACCCCTGGATTGAATCCTAGCACTCACTTTCGTGACTCACCAGGTCTTCAACGCATACCCCACCGCGGGCAGTCTAACCTGTCTTCACTGCTCTACCTCCCTTAATACTTTCTATTCTGTAGAGGAGTTGGACATGTTCCCATTGATTCCCTACCCTCCATTTTCCTTACCCCTTTAGGAATACATATGACATGATTACTATCCCAGCTTTCTCTACACACTTCTAGAAATGCATTGGACATTCCTTTCTCAACTTTAAAGTCCAGATTCACAGGAAGCATGAACCCACACAATGACTCAGATATTTAAAAATTCATTCCCCCTCCCCCCCACACTTTTTTTTTTCCCTCCCCCTTTTTTTTATATTTATTTATTTTTACTTCCCATAGAGTTCCACAGGAAAACATTAATGGACTTATGCAGACAATCCCTGTTTGGACATAGGGGAGGTGGGAGCTTACAAGGTGGGGGATTCCACGTTTCAGGGACCCCCCATTGTATTGTAACTACAGTTTCCTAGGGGAGAGTCTACCTCCCCTTATTATTTAATTTTTTTTATAATTTTTTTTTTATTGTTTTTTTTTCTTAGTCTCTGCAAGGATGAGATTCTCCTTCCAGGGACTACCGGTTATGTCTGGGAAGAGGAACACTTTTACTCTCCCAGAAATGAGGGGAGTGGGGACAAGTTTGGTCCCCACTCAACTCTTTGGTTCACTAACTATTAAATGTTATGTAATGACCATTTACTTTTTGTTGTTTCTCCTTTTTTTTTTTTCTCTCTCTACTTTCCTCTCTAAGCATCTGAATACTGTCCCTCTTGAGCGGGGGGAGGAGCCCGACCTTCACGAAGGCAAGGACCCGAACTTCAGGAATCCCCTACCATCTACTAAATTGCCAGGACACCCTCCTGGCTGAGGTAAGATGTTTTCCACCATAGCGCTTTTCCACCCCTCTGATCCATGACTGACCCACCACTACACAAGTCGTCCCTTTCTATAATTTCCCATAATGTCCAAGGGTTGAACTCCCCGGTTAAACTGAGAAAATTATTTCAAGCGTACCACTCCATGAGGGAGGACGTTATCCTCCTTCAGGAAACACACTTTCCCACGTCATATACTCCCACCTTCCTTCACTGCAGGTTTCCACAATTTTACCTGGCTAACGCCGAAAATAAGACTAAAGGGGTAGCTATCTGTTTCTCGCGTAACCTTGGCTTTACCTTGACACAGATAATTAGAGACCCGGAGGGGAGATGTCTCCTACTTGAAGGGACTATTAATGGAAGGACATATACTTTTGTATCATATTATGCACCCAATAAAGGCCAGGGAATGTTTTTCAATAATATTTTATCCAAGCTTGAGCCACACTTACAGGGGACTATCATCATGGGGGGAGACACCAATTTACCTTTTGATCTAGTTATCAATAAATCCAGAAGGAGCTCAGCTTCTACTAAACGCCCACCAAAACAGAGCTTGAAAGTCGCTCAATTATTGAATAACCATCATTTGATTGACATATGGAGGGAACTGAACCCCCATATAAAAGATTTCACCCATTTTTCGGCCCCACACCAGACCTATGCCAGGATAGACCACATCTTTGTAAGGACCTCCTCAATCCCCTTAACGATCTCCTCTAAGATCAAAGACACCCCACTTTCGGACCACTCCATGATGACTCTATCCATGCAATATGCAGGGGATCCCGAAAGACCCTTTAAGTGGCGTCTCAACAAATCCATCCTGAATAATCCCGCTCACTGCTCCATGCTCGAAAAATCGCTACGTGACTATTTTATAGACAACGACATTGACAATATCTCACCGTCCACACTCTGGGCAGCTCACAAATCTGTTATGAGGGGCACATTTATCCAATTATTATCTCGATTAAAAAGAGAACGCAAAGCGGAAATAGTTCGACTGAATAGGGAATTTCAAGAGTTGAGCAAAGCACATAAACGCAACCCTACACCTATCTCTCTTCAAACCCTTGATGCAGTTAAAACTCAACTTAATCTGATCCTCACCACGGATGCCGAGAAATTTCTCCGCTGGTCAGGGGCAAAATTTTATTACCAGTCCAATAAAATTGGTTCTAGACTAGCAGCAAAATTAAGCCCCAGGTCTCGAACCCTGGTTCTTCCTAAAATTAAGACTACCACGGGGGACTTGACGCAAAACCCGAACCGTATTATGGATACCTTCCAAGCATACTACTCTAAACTCTATCAGGACCATAAATCACCAACAGCTAACGAGCAAAATTCTTTTCTTCACGACCTAACACTCCCTAAATTATCAGATGAGCATATGGACATTATGGGTGGTCCTTTCACCACGGATGAAGTTCTAGGGGTAATAAAATATTTGAGACTTGGTTCGGCACCGGGCCCAGATGGTTTCTCCAGCGGCTATTATAAAAAATTTGGGACCACATTGGCCCCCTACCTCACACGTTTTTTTAACTCTTTGAAGGGAGGTAACCCGATAGATGGAGACTTGAATAAAGCCTTTATCTCAGTCATCCCTAAACCCATGAAAGATGGAAGTGATGTGGGCAATTACCGCCCCATCGCTCTCATCAATAATGATATCAAGATCATGACCAAAATCTTAGCGAATAGAATGTCAGAATTTATAGCAAAATAAAGTATATATATATATATATATATATATATATATATATATATATAAAGGACCAAGCAGGTTTTATACCGGGGAGACAGGGCCCGGACCAGGTCAGAAGGGCCATAAATATCATCTCACTACTGTATTCCAACTGGGATGGAGGGACCCCACAAGAAGGCTTCCTGGCATCTATAGACCTACAGAAAGCCTTTGATACAGTATCCTGGCCTTATCTATTTGATGTTTTAGGTAAATGGGGTTTTGGCCCCAACTTTTTAGGCATTATACAATCTCTTTATTCCTCCCGAGCGCACGAATACGCCTCATGGGACATTACTCCGAAGGATTTAGTATACAGAGAGGTACAAGACAGGGTTGCCCACTCTATCCGCTCATATTCGCGATTGCTATTGAATCACTGGCTATAGCCATTAGATCAAATCCAAATATTAAAGGAGTTCTATGCGGATCCCAGGAACATAAGTGTGCTCTGTTTGCAGATGACATGCTCCTCTTCGTTTCATCCCCATTAATATCCACACCAAATTTATTAAGAACGCTCAAGGACTTTGGTGCTCTCTCAGGTCTCAAGGTTAATCTATCTAAATCTATGGCTCTCAACATTTCAGTCCCAGAACATCGGCTAGATCAACTTAAACAACATTTACCCTTTACTTGGGCCACTGATTCTATACCTTATCTGGGAATCACACTCCCCAGTAAGGTGGACAAACTCTTTGTTGCAAACTACCCCCAAATTTTCAAAAAACTGGGGGAGGAACTTGGCGCTTGGTCTAAGTGTGGTTTATCCTGGCTGGGTAGGGTCAATGCGATTAAGATGACCCTGATGCCTCGTATTTTATACCTTTTCCATTCACTGCCCATTCCTATACCCCAAAATCTCCTGAACAAATTCCAATTGCGCATTATCCATTTTGTCTGGGGAAAAAAGGGACACCGTTTATCAAGGGAGGTCCTTTTTCGCCCCAAGATGCAAGGAGGATTAGGTCTTCCAAATCTATGGTGGTACTACCAGGCAGCTCAATTGGCACAAATTTCCTCAATATATTCTAAGGGACCAAAACCGGACTGGATATCCATGGAGAGTCAGGCGGTACCACTCCACACAATAGATTTTTTGATATGGTGCCCCCGGAAACAGAGACCACCAATAATGGCCCCGACACTTTCACACTCAATGGTACTTTGCGACACACTCCATAAACAGAATTTGTTGTTTTTTTCCCTGAGACCATTGACCCATATCTTTCATAATCCAGACTTTGTTCCAGGATTGAACACAACAGCTTTCCAGTGGTGGTTGAATAAGGGCATGTTTAGAATAGGACATTTCTTAACAGCATCGGGCCCTCTCACGCTGACTGACTGTATTAACAAATTGGAAATGCCAAATACTGAGAAATCTAGATTTAACCAAATTAAGATATTATTAAACACTTTATGGACAGATAAACCCATTCCCCCAAAACCAATAGCTTATGAACAGTGGTGTGGTTCCCTTATGGATCAGAGGGGTGGTATCTCGCTGATCTATGCCTTGTTGGCAAGTAAACACCGCTTGCCTCCATATGCTCAGGCATGGGAGGCTGACTTGGATTTGTCATGGGAGCTGAATAAATGGCACAGCCTTTTCCAGAAATCTTATAAGGGTATTCTCAACATAAACCTAATAGAGGCAAACATTAAAGTTTTCACACGTTGGTATTATGTCCCCTCCAGGCTTACTAAAATTTTTCCTGATGCCTCGCCTCTTTGCTTTCGGGATTGTAAGCAGGTGGGTACTATGCACCATATTTGGTGGACTTGCCCACGTATCAGAGGCTTCTGGAACAGATTTTTCCACCTGGTACGGAAAGTTACAGGCTTTGGAATTCCACAAACCCCCACTATTGGACTACTGAACCTCGGAATAGAAGGTGTTCCCAAACACACCAACAATCTCTTATTTTTTTTTATGCTTTTAGGAGCAAAACTTACTATTGCAAGGGCGTGGAAAACAAACAAGGTTTCTTTGATAGTTGCCAAGCGGAAAATTACTTGGATTATGACCCAAGAACAAATCACTGCAAGATTATTAGACAGGGTGCCCAAGTTTAAAGCGACTTGGGATCCTTGGGCTCGCTACATCAAGGTTCCCCTATATCCGGGCCACTTACCTTAACTCCCCCCAATGATAGATTCAGGTAATGGGTTTTCCCCTCCGCTCCTCTTTGATAATCATATCACAAATGCACTTTCTCTTTCTCTTCTTTCTTCTTTTCTATTACTCTCTCTTCTCTTATTACCTATTATGACAACAAGGTGACTCCCCAGGGCCTACTCTGTGGAGCCCAACATACCTATCCCCTGAACGGCTGTGCTTTTCAATAATAACAATAAAAAAAAAAAAGTGAAGTTCACTTAGTTTTCTTTCCTATGCACCTTGTTTTTTTTTTTTTTTTAGTCACTCATTTGCTCTGAGCAATAGTTTATAACAAGCCTTCGGGGGGTCTGGTTTCATCGATATGTCTTATATATTTGTTGTTACATTAATATTTTGTTATCTCCTTAAATTTTGTTTTTGATAAACCCTACCGAAGGGCCATGTTGGCTCCCGGTTGGGGATATTTGTTATTACAATGTTTTGTTATATTGATGGAAAATGTTCAATAAAAATATTGAACAAGAAAAAGTGAAGAACTGTCATTACTTTCCAGATGCACTGTAAACCATGGTAGCTGTGCTTCGGCTGATGTAAACAATCTCCTTACCAGACAAATGCAGCTAAAAAGCTGATTGGAGAATGCACATAGGAAAAGTCTCCAAAAGCATGAAAAACCCGGCTCAGTTAACACATACTGTTAACTTCAGCAAGGTAACTACTGATATTTTTTTAGTTTATCTTGTTCACACTAGCCTGTTTTCATGCAGCAAACTCATGCATTTTGCTGCATAAAATGCATTTCATGTACAAATCCAATTCTTTCCTGTGTGGTTAGTGCCCATCTAGGCGCTGCAGTTTGTGTGTTTTGGACAGGGAAAATATATAGGCCCACGTCCATAGTCTCATGCGTAAAAAAGAGAAAACCTGATTTACTGCTAATGCAAAACAGACCAACACTCAATCATAAGGCCAATTCTGATTTGCTAAATGATGTAAAGCACAGGTAATAGCTGAGTACAGTCACCACATGTTATAAAACTGAGCATGCCTGTTATTTACCGTTCATAATTTGTGCTCAGTAGTTCAATTCTAAGGATCTGGTTATAGATTTGTGCTGGGTTGGTAAATATTCAGTGCCCTTTTTCTGACCCATTTCCAAACTTGGTCCTACAGAATGGAGAAAGTGCTGAAGAAGCCTAAGGTTTCTGGATGATTAGCCAAGAGTATTTTGTTAATCATGCTAAGCTGATGTTTCAAAGGTGCATTATCCACTGATGTTAAATATTAATAGACCTGACAAATATAAACCTGCAAGTTAACAGCACTTTCGAGCCATCACAAGGAAGCCGGGACTGATTTCTGTAGGTAAGATCTACTCTGTTATGTTCTGTTTGTTGCATATATGATTTTTCTAGTGTATGATGAATCTCACTACAGAAATGCTAGCCACGTAGAGTGCATTTGTAGAATGTTTTTGCATTTGTAGTATCGGGTCTTATTTTTTTAAAAACCTTTATTCGCACTGAAAATGATAGACTATAGATATAAGATTAGATCAGTATTAGATTGTCATCTGCTTGCGAAAATGTTAATAATATTTCTACTTTATTATTTAGATATAATTGAGCAATAATCTGAAACCACTTAGATCTCAGGAATTTTTATCTATCATATATATATATATATATATATATATAAATATATATTATTGGAATTTTCCCTTTTTTGACATCAACTGAAAAAAATATATCACAAATTCGTTGTTACAATGGGTTGCCATCTTTGGGAATCCAACCAACATCCAATAAATTAAATGTGTGTTGGTTGAAAAAGGATGTCTTCCAGTAGCAGCCAGAAAAGCTTGGATATTGGAATCTCGGTCAGAAAGCTTGAATGTAGGTGCCTGAATATAAGAACACAAAAGTTTAAGATGTAGGTTGTCATCCATTGCTTCCGGAGTCACATTGATGTTCTCCATGAGCACACATTTTTTCTATTATTAGTTTTTAGTTCTTATTAGTTTCTACCAATGAATATAGCCACTTTGGGCCACAAAATAGATAAAATAAATTTTCCATTATGTGTGCAGATGAATTAAGCTATCACCCATATGACTTATTAAACCGTTTCAGCACCAAACCATTTAGGTCCAATGAACGTAATTATAAATGGTTTATCCCCCCCAGTATTTCTTACATGTGCTTTGGCTACCACGCATAGCACTGAGCCCCCATCATGGTCAATGTATGGCACTGTTCTGATAACAGCTGTATTTTGTATATGTGTATGCCAAAACCCCTTGAAATTTACACTTTTTATACAACTCAAAACAAATTGATGCAAGTAATCCAGGTATGTAAAGATTTAAAGTACTCTCTTTAGATTCAAATATGTTTTTATTATAACATAGGTAATGACCAGATGTTCAATACAGAAGGCAATACAATGTAAGTCTTGTATCTAGTACGCTTTAGGATACAATCCAGTAAGGAGTACAAACACAGCCGTCTCTCAAGATCAGGCGGTTAAAACCGCTGTGTATTGCAGAGTGAACGATCAGAGTTGGGGAGTAAAGCATCTGGGTGTAGGGGTAAGGAGACATAGAAGTAGGGAGGAGGGGGGGAGAGGGAGAGAGATTGGGATAGGGGGAAAGTGTAGACGCAGTGTGGGAGAGGGAATGGTTAGAGGGGGATTGAGCAGACCCTGGTGCAACAGACCTGTATGATGGGATCAGAAGGTGCATCCAGGTTGACTATGGGGTGCCAGCATCACTTTCAGGGAGTCCGAGGTAGAGTAATTGATCCAGATGAGCCATAGGATTTTAAATTTGTCGAAGGTGTCATTGTCTAGGGCTATCATCTTTTCCAATGCGCATAATGTCGTTGACCATTGAGACCCATAAGGACAAGGGGGGGGGGGGTAGTGTTTTTCCAGAATCGGGGGATAAGTTGTGTGGCAGCTGACAGGAAAAAGTGTAGCAAGGTATGTTTTCGGGAGCAAATACTCTTTTTAAGAGATCTACAGTATATGAAGCCAAAGGTATCGGAGCCCAGTTTTATGTTAAGGCATGGATGGGACTGCCTTTAAATTTTTACATAGCCAGTTTCTAGCATTAAGCATAAAGATTTGATTGAAATGTAGGGAGTAGGGGCACACCAACACCTCTGGTCCTGATTACTCATAGGGCAAATTAATGTAATTAGATATTCTATTTTGTCTGATTACATTCACCAGGAATCTGTGTTCAAACATAGACATGAGTTCATCATCTTATCCTGTCAGGTCACCCTGAGGCTAGGTGACAGATGCACACCGTAGGGATCAGGAGTGCACTGCAAGGTAGTGGACCCTATGGCTGACTGCAGCGGACGGGAGTCAAGGTGACACGGAAGACAGGGCCGCCGGACACCAAGACGGAACCCACGGGGTTAGAGCGTAAGATTCCCTGGGATGCGGAGTCTAAGAGCCAGCTGGGATAGTCAGGGACACGCCAAAGTTGGTAACAGAACAACTGACGAGCACACAGCAGGTAACAGAAAGCCAAACACACAAAGGTTGATCTGCAGGGTTGGCCTGCAGTGCACAGGTTAATATAGAGTCCTCTGATAGGAGCTAGGGTGGAGCCCTGCCAGAGGAGGGATAATAAAAACAGTCAGGTGATGGTCGGCTGGTCGCTAGAGATGAACACATGGAGACAGGTTAGCAGACAACTCTATTGCATAACCATGACATATCCATCCGAAAACCACCAAATCTGGTGACTGTTAACATGTCTATAAATAGGGTACCTTATGGATAGTATACACAGACATATATGTAATTGTTGCTTATTACTTTACCTTACTTTTTTTTTTTTTTTTTTTGAGAATAAAGCAAATAAATTAGCTTGCTTCAATAGGCATAATGATGGTTGTTTTAATTTCTTAGCTTGTTTTCATGGAGCACTATTATTATATTTGTCCAACAAAGTCCAGATATTATCTTGGCCCCTAGCTACAATAAATACATTTGATATAATCTGTTGTGAATCAGGCAGGGTCCTCTAATGTATGTCTGGCCTTGTGAAATTGGGTTTGTATTTATACGATTTACTAGGCAGTGGGTTTTACTATATCTGAACCAGAGGATCAAATGAAGATTCAGGGAATATAAAAATTTTTAGATATTGGACCACTCAAATTAACTTCACATACAAGGTGCAGCAAAGTCCAATATGGCTACTTCAAATAGACCAGTGTCTTAAAGTAGATATAAACTCTAATTTACTGAAAAACTGCATCATAAACAATTAAAAATATTTCACTTTTTATGCATTCTTTTTTTTTTTACAATGATCATTCAGGCTGTACATAATGTTCAAAGCTAGTATAGTTGATTGAAAAAACATCAATCGTGTTAATGGTAAAGCTGGAAACAATTGTCAGCGTCCCATTGTGCACAACAGTCACAGATGGTGTGGGGACACACTCAAACGGGTAATATGGATACTATGGACAAGTGGACAAGTTTGGAGGGAGATTATGAGAGTTATACACACGACCGGACTTTCTGGCAGAGTAGGTCCGGCGGTCTTCCCGACGGGCTTTCGTCGGAGCTCCAACAGACTTTACAAACGGACTTGGCCACACACTAAGTCTAAGTCCGTTCGAAAGTCCGTTAATTTTGAACGTGATGATGTAAACGTGACTAAAAAAGGAAGTTCAATAGCCAGTAGCCAATAGCTTTCCTACAGACGAACGGTTTTCCCAATAGGAATTGAGTCCATTTGATAGATTTGAAACATGTTCTATTTCTAGGTCCATCTGATTTTTTTTTAATGAAAAACGATCGGATTAGCCCACACACGATCGAAAAATGCCTCATCCTTCCCTATACCCCAGAATTTGCCTGTATTTGGACCACTAATGCCGCGTACACACGACCGGACTTTCTGGCACACTTTGTCCAACGGAAACAGGGCAGTAATATGGACCTTTGACCAAATGGACTAAAGGGCCAGAGAGGACCAAAAGATTTGTAGCATGCTCCCTGGTATTGAGCCACATCCCCAGCAAGACTATGATAGCAAGGGGTAATTAGTGTGCAGTGGCGTATAATAACAATGGGTACAATTACCTTTTTTTTTTATTCATTTCTTTACATAAAATGTTTTCACTTTTTTCATACTTTGTTGTAACTCAGTGCTATGGATCTCTTTTAGCCACTTTTCAGCAACTTTCTGCATACATGCACAACAGTGATGGCTGCAGGTTTTTTATTTTCAGTGCAGGTTTCCTGGTAGTAACAACAGTGGAATATGCCTACTTAATGTGTGTGTGTTGAAATAACCACTTGCAGTCCCAAACTAACGCACTTGTAACAACACAGGAGCGCAACTGGGAAGCAAGGATAGATTGCTGCCACTCCTATAATATAAAGGGCCTGAACAAGGACCCTAATGGCAGGATCATTGGGTATTATTTTAACCCCTTTATGACGGAGGGTAAAACAAATTCAATTCCTGAACACAGTTTTGCAACTTTGGCATGTGTTTATAAAACGAAACATCTCAACTACTTGGTGTATCCAGGTGGTTTATACCTACTGATTTTTTTTTTTAATTAAAGGAAAATTGGTCCAAAATAGTTAAAGAAATATATATATATATTTTAAATTTAGCTGTACATTTCTTGCTATTGCCATAACCCACCACCAGAAAAAACAACCCACGAATAAATTCTCCCGCTCCTGCCAATCACAGCCATACTACATATGTATATGTTATTTGTACCTGTAATAGGTTCCAGAAACAATAGTGTGCATTTTGCTTCTTTTTTTTTAATTTCTATGCTACCTAAAACACACCGACGCGCTAACTGACACTAATCCTAAGTTTTTTTTTTCCAAGATATACTGATGCTGTCATTAACCCTAACCTTGACTTTAACACAACATCAAGCCTCGATCTACCTATTTTATCTTTATTTTTTTTTTATTTTTTTTACACACATATTTGTTTACATTTTTCACTCTAGCAGGAGAAAAAAATACAATGTACTTTTTTCTCCATTCGAGACAAAAAAAAAAACACTGGCGTGTTACACACTGACTGATCACTGTGATAGTCAATCAGAATCTATCACTGCGATCGGATGATTAGGAATCGGGACTCTGAGTTCACAATTATTAGTACTGGAGCTGCGCAGGGCTCTCGTGGGAGCCCGGTCTCTGTGTTGGGAGTGTGCTGTGCAGCACATTCCCAGAACAAACACCAGTATGCATATATGCATCTTCACAGATAAAGACCCTCTTTCATGAGGCCGCATATATGTGTACAGACAGCGACAGCAAGGAGTTAATGAAAACCGCAAATTAAAAATATTGAAATTTTATTATGAAATGACATTTCATAGTTTTGAGGCAAGAGGTTAATCTTATTTCAGCCAGATATATTTATCTGAAGCTGCATTGTTTCACAAGCAGGTTTAAAAATGCACATATTTGCATAAAATGACACATTAATATTGTATGTTCTGAAATAGTTCAAAATTGTAAAGGTTTCATGCAAAGAATATCATCTTTTTAAATAGGATTACATTTTGGAAGTAGAGCGATGTCACATTCTAGCCCAAAATATTCAAATGTACTGTTTTTTTTTTGTTTTTTTTTAATACATAATTTATAAATTATACAGATCAACTGGAAAAAAAAGAAACAAAGATCCTCTGCAATGTGAATCAATCTGCAGCATATGCAGGTGTTTCTTTTCAACCAGACAAAAAGCTGTCCCACCACCAGAGATGATGATGACCCCAGTGGAAACAGGCTCACCAAATGGAGATGACCCATTAACCCAATAAACTGGTCATACAAGCAATGTCATTAAATCCAATACCGATCTTCCTTCATTCCCAGGCTTCAGCATATAGTCCCTTAATAAATGTACAAGGCAGAGAGAGGGGGTAACTCAGTGTAACACCATCTATTAAAAGCCAGAAAGTAAAGTCACTCACAAAAGAAGTTCTTTGCCTAGGATAAAGGCTCAATATTGTACAGAAGGAATGTTTCACTCACTTCACCCAACTGCAGAATTATTGTACCTGCCCCCTCCGTACAGTACTTCACCATGCGTTGGCCCCTTCATATGGGTTTTGTTCCAATGAACTTTGTCAGGAGCTGCTAAACATACAACAACCTCAGCATTTTCAATTATCCCCATTCAGGGCCCATTCACACCAGAAATTGCACATTTACTGTGCATTTTTGCATGCATCTTTACGTGCATTTGCGCTGCATTTTACTTGAGCTTACATTTTCAGGTCACTTCCGTCTTCTTTCTTTTTTGGGCTTTTTTGTTCACTGCACTGTGCATTTTTGTGCGTTTGCATGCATTTCCGTGCATTTGCAGTGCGAAAAAATGCAGCTTGTTGTGTTTTTTTTTCACTGCACTGCAATAGTGTTAACTATGCCCATAGGATAACCTGGATTTTGGACTGTCTATGCAATTGGAGTGCAGTCAAAAATGCACATCTGGTGTGAATGGGCTCTAAACCTTGCATTACTGAAAGCTTCAGTTAAACATAAGGGCATACATAAACTTTATTTTAACCCTCCTTGTTTCTGACAAGAAAGTAGATTTGTGAATTATTTTAATTATTAATGTTGTACATGGGATTAAATTTCTAACAAAATTCTAAATTGTGGCTGGAAAATAAATGAATCACTGCAGATTAACCATAGATATCACAAATCCGCAGAGTATCCGCCCACTACTTTGCTGCTGCCTAACATTATTGGTCCTATAGATCAAATCTGGAACAGTCTGACTGTGGGTGCCCAGCATACGAGGTGGTATCAAAAAGTTTTGAGACTAGTTTTGTAACACAATGTGAGGAAAGAAGTGATGGGATAATGGCGCCAATGTGAATACCAAATGATTCTAATGCTGCACCTAAAATTAGTAACAACTAATGACTCATGAAAAATATAAAAACAAAGGGCGCAATAGACAAATAATAATAAATACGCAATGTTAACCAATTAGTAATGTGCATATACTATTAATAAATCTGAAATTAATAAAGTGCATATAATATTGATAAATCTGAAATGTCCATGACAAACATTTGTGATCAAATCTTCTTGTACATGCTCCAACACCGTTAATGCCGTGTACACACGACCGGACTTTCTGGCAAACTAAGTCCGACTAATCCCGTCGGATAATACAATCGTGTGTGGGCTAAGCCGTTGGTTTTTCGGGTTTGGCATTTGACATGATTCGGCAAGTTTACAATGATGCTGCAATGAGTTGTTCGAAGTGTTTTGAGTGCCACGCACAATTGTTCTCCGACGATCTTCATGCACAAATTGCTGAATGGTTTTGACATTTTCGGGGGTTGAGCTCGTTAAAGGTCTTCCTGATCTCTCGCCGTCTTACAGTGATGTTCTTCTGCTCTTGAAGCACGCATGCCCCTCAAAATTACTGAGGTACGTGGTCAGAATGGCACCAGTTGTACAGCTCCCAATGTACACAGGACAATGTCTTTTGGCACACTGACTTATAAAGTTTGGTGCTCCTTGTGACTTTGCATGCAGCCTTGTGCTTTCATGTGTAGGCGTGTTACAAAACTAGTCTCAAAACTTTTTGATACCACCTTGTAAGTTAAAGTTCTGCACTCCTGTGACCCATTTCAGCTGAATCGCAGTATCGGCTGACGTCACAAAGCAGATCCAGGCTGGGGGAGGATTATGACCATATGCTTGGGATTCACCCAGAAGCCTGGACCGGCACCTGGCTCAGCCTCTCTGGAAGGGTGCTGGAAGGGCAGAGCAGACAACGGTGACTGACAGTCACCAGCTCTCTGCTCATACAGCTATGAGAACCGAGTGCTTAGTAGTGTTTGATCGCTCAGTTTTCAATCTTAGAAGCGTAATAGATGAGTATGATTTCTACAAAATAAAAGAAAAAGCCAAACTTCTCTTTTAACCACTTCAGCCCCGGAAGAATTTACCCTCTTCCTGACCAGGCCCCTTTTTCCGATTTGGCACTGCACCACTATAACTGACAATTGCGCGGCCGTGCGACGTGGCTCCCAAACCAAATTGACGTCCTTTTTTTCCCACAAATAGAGATTTCTTTTGGTGGTATTTGATCACCCCTGTGGTTTTTTTTTTTGCGCTATAAACAAAAAAAGAGCAACAATTATTTTTTACATTTTGCTATAATAAATATTCCCAAAAAATATATAACATTTTTTTTCCTCAGTTTAGGCCAAAATGTATTCTTCTACATATTTTTGGTAAAAAAAATCGCAATAAGCGATTATTGATTGCAAAAGTTATAGCGTTTACAAAATAGGGGATAGTTTTTATGGCATTTTTATTAATAATTTATTTTTTACTAGTAATAGCGGCGATCAGCGATTTTTATCGTGATTGCAACATTATGGTGGACACATCGGACATTTTTGACACATTTTTGGGACCATTGTCATTTATACAGCAATCAGTGCTATACAAATGCACTGATTCCTGTGTAAATGACACTGGCAGTGAATGGGTTAACCACTAGAGGGCGGTTAAGGAGTTAAGTGTGTCCTGGGGAGTGTTTCTAACTGTGGGGGGGCATGGCTACGTGAGGCACATCACTGATCTCTGCTCCCGCTCACAGGGAGCAGCGATCAGTGACACTGTCCCTAGGCAGAACAGGGAGATGCTTGTTTACATTAGCATTTCCCCGTTCTTTCTCTCCGGGAGACGGTCGCGCGTATCCCCGTGGCGATAGAGTTTGCGGGACTCGAGACCCGACTCATGGAGCTTGCCGCCGGCAGCACGCGCCCGCAGGCCGCCTCTTAAAGGGCCTACGTTAGTTTGCCTGTATGTGCCATTCTGCCGCAGTATATCTACGTGAGGCGGTCGGCAAGCGGTTAAACCTAAAATTAAAAAAATATAGCGGCTGCCACTGCAGACCTCCTTCTGAAAGTACTGATTGCCTGGCTGTTATGCTGTCATGGTTCAGTACTTTCAAAAGTTGCTGACCCGAAACAAGTAAGCAGATCAGGAAAATCTAAAACTCTCCGCACCCCCTTACAATCTGACTGTACAATCTCCTTTAGATCTCTCCTTTTAGTTATTTGTAGTGCAGACGCCTGCATGATTGGATATGTATCAGATGGAGCCTCATATTAAATAGTTTTGAATGTACAAAGATTTGTACAGTCTGATTGTAACGTGTATGGTGAGCCTAAGGAAAGTCCTGATCTGCATACTTGTTCTGGGTCTGTGACTCAAAGTATCCAAGGCATTGCTGGAAGATTGACCAAAGCAGTGTAACCTGCCGTTCAATTTAATGTAAAGTAATGCAGAGGGAGAATCCCATGAGTGTTTGCAAAGTGTGTTCCATTCTTTTCCTATAGGTGGAGTGCTCAGATCACTGGTAATGCTGGATTGCAGTGCAATCTAATCCTCCGAGCTTTATGCCACACAAACTGTGTTGCAGGAAATGGGATAGACAGAATTTCCTATTGAAAGGAAACTGAATGCTGCATCAACTTCTGCTTTTTTTTCCAAGTCAAGCGGGCTTATGGTGCAGCTGAGATGACTGTAACTACATGTCTTGTTTCTGGACTAATCATCAGACTTGCAAACTCCTTCTGATCCTGTTTTAGGATAAAGTGCTTGTGAGTGTTTACAAAGTTAGTTGTTTATTTACTGTATATAGACACTGTCTAGGCTCCTGTAAAATCATGCAGTGCATACAGCATAGCTTTAGTGCTACCCCGTGAATGTCACTCAAGGCCTTGAGCCACCTCTGTAGTTTTAAAGGAATGAAGTCAGATTTAACTCACTAAACAAAGTGTTCTTTCCTGACAGACTCCATGGCAGCCTACGTGTGGGTTAACCCCGCCTCCTCTCCAATGCTATAGGACCCCATTACCATAAAAGAGTACTCACCACTCCATGCTGTGTTCCTTTTTTGTCCTCCTCCTATGGACCTTCACATTTCGTTCGCGTCCGGTAGGATTTCGGATTTTTCTGAAGAAGCATACCTGTGCGGTGCAAAGCTCTGTGCTCAGCCATGGGCGGGCGAGTAAGCTTTTGAGGCTAGATGTCCTTCTCCCCCCAGAACGGGGTGGTGTTGCCTCGGTATGCTGGTGGTCGCAGGGACGCTGGACGGATGGCATCGGCGGCTGGCAAGGTCTGCACCGTTATTTTTTCCATGGCAGTATTGTTTGTGTGTGTATTATCCCTGGTGTCTAGTGTACTCCCCCCCTGGATGGCGGCTGGAGCGCTCCTGCGTTCCAGCTCGCCGTATGGTTTCCGGGTTCCTGGCCGCCTCGGCGGTCTGCGCATGCGCACCAGCCTCCGGCGAAAGCGAGGCCTGGTTCGCGCGTGCGCGGCCTGGCGGTCGCGCATGCGCAGTATGGTTTTCCCTCGGCACAGGTGTGCGGGGAGGAGCGGTGACGTCACGGGCGGGGAATTCAAATTCTGGGCTGCTGCTGCAGTCCTATCTGGGTTTTTCAGGAGTGTGGAAGCAGCGAGCCCGTTCCCCAGCCCAGGCAACTACTACAAGGTCAGTGCTGTTACTCTGAGTGTACTTTTTAAATGCAAAAAAAAAAAAAAAAAAAGAGGTGTTTCTTTTAAAGGTATATGCATGTATTTTAAAATTGTGAATATATTCTTTGGGGGTCATTTTCTTCCAAATGTAATGGCACAATACCGTCTTATGCTTTTATACGGGTATATTTTTATGCATGCAGTAATATGATGTTTTTAAAAAAAAAAAAAAAAAAAAAAAGAAAAAAAAAAAAACCAGAGTTGGCACGCATTGTCCTTGCTAGTTCTTTTTTTTTTTTTTGTTGCCGGTTTTTGTTGCTTAGGGTATTTTTCTCTTACAGACTGCAGTATTCATATTGTGACGCCCGTCGTCCACAGGTCATGGACAATTCACCGCCTCTTAGTGGCCAGCCCTTACGCACTAGGTATGTGCTGGTAAGGGAGGGGTTGAGGTACAACTGTGTTGCTTATTTGCATTTCTCTGATGCCAATGTTTCTCTCCCCTACCCTGTTTGTGCTTCAGCCCTTCCAGACCAGATTCGCAGGATAGGGACCTTGCCAGGCCACAACAACAAAAACAATCATCTAGATCTAAGCAAGGATCCTCGCATGGGTCTCATCATCAGAGGAGAAGTTCTCATTCCTCCTCCAGACACCGCTCCCACCGCCATGATGAACGCCCAAAGTACAGAACGTGCTGGGGCTGTAAGACACGAATCCCGGATGATAAGTCATTATGTGACAGGTGTTTTGCCAAGGCGGTCGGGGAAAAAGACACGGAAAACCAGCGCATAGAGTCCCTGGTGAAACGTGTTGTACAGCAGTCACTTAAGGACATGGTGGCCCCTCACACGTTGAGCCAGTCAACAACGGCGTCTGGTCCTCAGGCTGATGAATCCCGTGATGATCCGGGTACGTCCCAGCCCTACGAGGCTTCCGGTGAGTCCTCGGGAGAAGAATTCCCGGACGAAGAGATCGGGGGCTTTGATTTCGCCATGGTCTCACCACTGATTAAGGCAGTTAAAGAAGCCCTCAAGTGGGAAGAAGCGTCTACTCCCCCGGCCAAGCAGAAGAAGTTTTTTAAGCAGCTGGGTAAAGAGCGGCCAAACTTCCCTTTACTCACAGAATTAAAGGATGTGATAGAGGAAGAGTGGAGCAGGGTGGATAGGAAATCCTCCATGACTACCAAGACTTCCAGGCTGTACCCCTTTAAGTCGGAAGAGGTGAAGCATCTGGAGAACGCTCCGCTGGTGGATGCAGCGCTGATGCGCTTGGCCAAGCATGTCACTCTCCCGATGGAGGACTCGGTTTCCTTTAAAGATGGTCTGGAGAGGAAGATCGACCAGGACCTCAAAAGGATCTACGGTCTGGCTGGAATGGCCTGTAAGCCCGTCTTAGCCCTAGCAGCTATGTCCAAGGCCATGGAGGCATGGACTGAAAATGTGGACTCCTTCCTGAATAGCGTATCGGCCGAACTGGCCAGGAGTTCGGCAGCAGCAGAACTAAAACTCGCAGCAGTTTTTCTGGGGGAGGCTTCCATCGACTTAATTCGTCTGTTGGCACGCATTATGCTGTCATCTGTCACGGCTAAGCGCGCCTTATGGCTACGGCCTTGGCTCGCCGATCCTGTTTCCAAACAGGCCTGGTGCAAAATCTCCTTCGAGGGATCTACGTTATTCGGTAACAAGTTAGATGATGCCATAACGCGGGCGACAGTCGGTAAGTCGGGGTTCCTTCCCCAGGACAGAAGACTGCTCGGGCGGAAGAAGCCTCAATTCAAGAGACGAAGCCCTGAGCGCTCGAGGGAGGTACGCTCCTACAAACCAGGAAGGGACTTCAGAAGGAATTGGAACAGGGGACAGAGTTCCTTTCGCAAGTCCACCAAGAACCAGTCGTCTGGTGGACGTGAGCCACCCAAATCCTTCTGAGATCGTGCCCGCCCAGGTGGGTCGGGTGGGGGCCCGTCTATCCCTCTTCCGGCACGTCTGGGTGGCCTCGATCTCGGATTATTGGGTCATCAAGACGATCTCGTCAGGGCACAGGTGGACCTTCTCCAGCATTCCCCCTCCCAGGTTTGTGTCTACCCAACTTCCTCGTTCGGAGGACCAGAGACAAGTTCTACTCTCATACGTGGAGCTGTTGAAAGCCCAGGGGGCAGTGGTCCGGGTGCCAGAAGAAGAGCGTTTTCAAGGGGTTTACTCTCCCCTCTTCTTAGTACAGAAGAAAAGCGGATCATGGCGACCAGTGATAGATCTGACATACTTAAATCGGTATATACAATACGGGAAATTCAAGATGGAGACTCTTCTAACTATACAACAAGCCATCCAACCAGGGGATTGGATGGTCTCGATCGACCTAAAGGACGCTTATTTTCATGTTCCAGTAGAAGAAAGCTGTCAAAAGTTTCTAAGATTTCATGTCGATCAAGACCATCTACAGTTTATCTGCCTCCCCTTCGGGTTGACGACCTCCCCCCGAGTCTTTTCAAAGGTGCTCTTGGCAGTGGTGGCCCTGATCAGGCTGAAAGGGGTAAGACTGTATCATTATTTAGACGATCTGCTGGTCTTGTCGCAAAACAAAGAGCAGCTGTTAGTTCATCTCAAGCAGGTGATGTCCACATTAACCAGCTTCGGTTGGCTCCTAAACATGGAAAAAAGCCAGCTAGTACCAACCCAACGGCTAATTTATCTGGGTGCCCAGTTCGACACCGTGCGAAGTACAATCTCGTTACCAGTGGAAAAGATTCCGGTCATCCGGGAAAGGGTTTCTCAAGCCCTTCATACACAATACCTGGGAGCCTCGCAGTGTCTCAAAATCGTGGGGACAATGGTCTCCACGACACCCATGGTCAAGTGGGCTCTGTGGAGGCTGCGCCCGTTCCAGTCGGGTTTTCTGAAACAATGGAAGTCGGGAAGCAAAAGCCAAAAGATACGAATAACATCAACAATGAGGAACAGTCTCTTCTGGTGGCTCCAACACAAGAATCTCCTGAACTGTCACTCGATAGCTCCCATCTCTTGGGTAACGGTGACAACCGATGCCAGCGGGACCGGCTGGGGGGCCCTTTGCGGGTCGGATCTTGCACAGGGCAAGTGGGACAAAGGTCTTCCTGTCCTAGGATCGAACATTCTGGAACTTCGGGCAGCTTGGTGCGCTCTCCAGCACTTCTCCCAGATCTTGAAGGGGAAGTCGGTACTGTTGCGAATGGACAACACCACAGCGGTCTCCTATGTGAAGAGACAAGGGGGCACCAGGAGTTCTACCCTTCTCCGGGAAGTGGAACCCATTCTGTCATGGGCACAGAAGAACTTGGTGAATATTTCCGCGGTGTTTCTCCCAGGGGTGCAGAACTCGCAAGCGGACTTTCTATCACGCACTCAGTTGGACAACAACGAGTGGTCCCTCCACGTTCAGTCCTTCGAGTGGATCCTGTCGCTGGGTGTCGATCCAGAGGTAGACCTCTTTGCCTCCCCGTGCAACTTCAAGTTAGAGAGGTTCTACACGCGGAACCGCTGCAGCCAAGCTCTGGGGACAGACGCATTGACAGACCAATGGAATTTCAGGAGGGCCTATGCCTTCCCGCCACTTCCCCTGATTCTCAAATTTCTTCAGAGGCTCCAGATGGAAACGGTGGAAGTAGTGATGATCGCTCCTTACTGGCCCAACAGGCCTTGGTTCCCTCTGCTAGTTCAGCTGAGTGTACGGGAGCCGGTATCTCTTCCGCTCAGGACGGACCTTCTGTCTCAGGGGGCGGTACTGCACCCATGTCCAGCAATACTGAAACTGATGGTCTGGTTCTTGAAAGGAAGAGGCTAGAATCCATCGGATGCGCCTCTAGTGTGATTTCCACCTTATTGAGTTCCAGGAGATCAAGTACGAATAAGGTATATGGCAGGATCTGGTCCAGGTTTGTGAGTTTTTGTGTATCTACAGAGAGGTCCTTCGAACATCCAGGTGTCCAAGATATCCTTGGTTTCCTGCAGACTGGCCTTGACCTTCCCTTATCCGTGGGTTCTCTCAGGGTGCAAGTTTCAGCTTTGTCAGCCTTCTCCGGTACCTCCTGGGCAATCCATCCGTTGGTTCGTCAATTCTTTAGGGGGGCCTCAAGACTCAAGCCCCAAAGGAAGCCGAGATTCCCTAAGTGGGATCTTCCCCTGGTCCTGGATTATATTTCTGGGCTGAGTATGACGGGGCCATCCCCGCTTTCCGTTAGAGACTTTTCGGAAAAAGTTGCCTTTCTGGTGGCAGTCACCTCGGCCAAGAGGGTATCAGAAATCGGGTCGCTGGGCTTTGAAGAACCCTTTTTAACTTTCTTTCCGGACCGGGTGGTCCTCATTCCTATGTTGGGATCCAATCCTAAGGTAACCTCGGTATTCCATCAGAATCAGGAAATTGTTCTACCTACCTTTAGATCGCCAGGATCTGATGACATTCATCCTTTGGATGTCGGGGAAGCACTGAGAGAATACCTTCACATTACCTCCGCCTTCAGGCGGTCAGATCATCTTTTCATATTGCACTCCGGCAAAAACAAGGGGAACAAAGCTTCAACTAGGACTCTTGCAGCTTGGATTGTGAGAACGATACAGCAGGCTTATAGGGCTAAGGGCTTGGCTCCTCCTGTGGCGGTGACGGCGCACTCGACTAGAGGAATGGCTACTTCATGGGCAGCAGCCCGACACGTGGCTCCAGAGACAATTTGCAAGGCAGCTTCTTGGGCTTCTATTAATACTTTTATGTCACACTATTGCGTTGAACCTGCTTCTTTATCCTCTGTTAATTTTGGTGTGAAAATTCTATCGGCTGATAGACCAAATTAAATATTTTCTGTTTAAAGCATACCCACCCGTGTGGTCGGCTAGTTATTTCCCACACGTAGGCTGCCATGGAGTCTGTCAGGAAAAAGGAAAATTTATTATCAAATACTTACCGTAATTTTCCTTTCCTGATGGACTCCATGGCAGACGGAGTTCCCACCCATGAGTCATATGAGTAGGCTAGTTACGGAACACAGCATGGAGTGGTGAGTACTCTTTTATGGTAATGGGGTCCTATAGCATTGGAGAGGAGGCGGGGTTAACCCACACGTAGGCTGCCATGGAGTCCATCAGGAAAGGAAAATTACGGTAAGTATTTGATAATAAATTTTCCTTTGTCTCGGATTCCTACTATGTATGTAGTCCAAGAGAAGAGGAGCTAGCCAATCATTTGACAGCATTTCCCGTTTTCATATTCTGTAGGATTGCATAGCTCCCAACTGTCCCTGATTTGGAGCAATGTCCCTCTTTCCTCCTCATTTGTCCCACATTTTGGTCTGATCTATATAGATGTATATAAAATGTACGTTTTATCTTTCAAAAAGTGTTTCCCAGTGCTAAACCTTTCATCCAAATTCTAAATTGCTGCATTTGTACATTTTAAAAGCCAATATAAAGGAATAGTAGTGGTAAAAAAAAGCCCTTGTGGATTTAATTTAACCTTTTTTTTAGTTAGGTCTCCTTTAAGGGGGTGTGGCAGGGGACGTGCTCAATGCCTACATACATTTGCTAGTAGGTGTCCCTCATTCCCATCTCAAAATGTTGGGAGGTATGGGATTGTATTCATTAGACACTGTCATTAATTCATCAAGCTGACAGTTTATATTTCTAGCACAGATCACTGTATTAGTGTCACTGGTTCCTGCAAAGTGTCAGTTAGCGTCAGACTGCCCGCCATACTATCGCAGTCCCACTATAAGTCGCTGATCACTGCCATTACTAGTATAAAACGAAATATTAAAAAATTCCAGTATCTACAGGTACAGTGCCTCGAAAAAGTACCTCCAGAAATGTTCCACATTTTGTCATGTTACAACCAAAAACGTAAATATATTTTACTGGGATTTTTTTTTTTTTTTTTTTTACAAAGTGGCACATAATTGTAAAGTGGAAGGAAAATGATACATATCTGAAAAGTGTGGCGTGTATTTGTATTCACCCCCTAACTAAAATCTAGTGAAACCAATTGCCTTCAGAAGTCACCTAATTAGTAAATAGAGTCCACCTGTGTATAATTTAATCTCAGTATAAATACAGCTGTTCTGTGAAGCCCTCAGAGGTTTGTTAGAGAACCTTAGTGAACAAACAGCTTCATGAAGGCCAAGGAACACACCAGAAAGGTCAGGAATAAAGTTGTGTAAAAGTTTAAAGCAGGGTTAGGTTATAAAAAAAATACCCCAAGCTTTGAACATCCCACCAAGCACTGTTCAATCCATCATCTGAAAATGGAAAGAGTATGGACAACTGCAAACCTACCCCAAGACATGGCCGTCCACCTAAACTGACAGCCCGGGCAAGGAGAGCATTAATCAGGGAAGCAGGCTAGAGGCCCATGGTAACTCTGGAGGAGCTGCAGAGATCCACAACTCAGGCGGGGGGAATCTGTCCACAGGACAACTATTAGTCCTGCACTCCACAAATCTGGCTTTTATGGAAGAGTGGCAAGAAGAAAGTCATTGTTGAAAGAAAGCTATAAGAAGTCCGGTGTGCAGTTTGCGAGAAGCCATGTGGGGGACACAGCAAACATGTGGAAGAAGGTGCTCTGGTCAGATGGGACCAAAATTGAACTTTTTGGCCTAAAAGCAAAACGCTATGTGTGGCAGAAAACGAACACTGCACATCACCGTGAACACACCATCCCCACTGTGAAACATAGTGGTGGCAGCATCATGTTGTGGGGATGCTTTTCTTCATCAGGGACAGGAATGCTGGTCAGAGTTGATGGGAAGATGGATGGAGCCAAATACAAGGCAAACTTAGAAGAAAACAAAAGACTTTTGGCTGGGGCGAAGGTTCACCTTCCAGCAGGAAAACTACCTTAAATATACAGCCAGAGCTACTATGGAATGGTTTAGATCAAAGCATATTCATGTGTTAGAATGGCCCAGTCAAAATCCAGACCTAAATCCAATTGATAATCTGTGACTTGAAAATGCTGTTTACAGATGTTCTCCATCCATTCTGACAGAGCTTGAGCTATTTTGCAAAGAAGAATGGGCAACAATTTCATGCTGTAGATGTGCAAAGCTGGTAGAGACATATCCAAAAAGACTTGCAGCTGTAATTGCAGCAAAAGGTGGTTCTACGAAGAATTGATTTATGGGGGTTGAATACAAATGCACGCCACACTTTTCACATAGTTATTTGTAAAAAAAAATTGAAAACTATTTATCATTTTCCCTCCACTTCACAATTATTTACCACTTTGTGTTGGTCCATCACATAAAATCCCAATAAAATACATTTACGGTTTTGATTGTAACATGACAAAATGTGGAAAATTTCAAGGGGTATGAATACTTTTTCAAGGCACTGTACCTGTAGATACTGGAATTGTTATATATTTATTTTTATACTAGTAACGGCAGCGATAAGCAACTTATGGCGGACAGTCTGACACTAACTGACACTTTTGACACTTTGCGGGAAGCAGTGACACTAATACAGTAATCATATATAATATAAACTGTCACTGTACTAATGATGGCTGGGAAGGGGTTAAATATCCAGGGTGATCACAGGGTTAAATATGTGCCTAACCAGTGTGTGTACTGAGAAGTACTTTCACTAAGGGATGAGCTGGTTTTTATTTATTTTATTATTTTTATTTGCAGGGAAACAAAAACCAGCATATCCTCACTGACAGGACAGAGCTCTGTCATGTTTACATAGAGAGAGCACTGTCCTGTCTTTCTCCTCGCCAATAAGAGGGTGACGGTGGTCATCCATTGGCCGACACCCGCTGATCGGCTTGCCTTGTGACTAATCACAGCACTGCAGCTCGCCCCCTACACAAACACATATATATATATATATATATATACACACACACACACACACACACACAGTCAGTCAGTATCTCACAAAAGTGAGTACACCCCTCATGTGACAACACTAAAGAAATTAAATTTTTCTACAATTTAAAGTAATGAGTGTACAGATTGTATAACAGTGTAAATTTTTTGTCCCCTCAAATAACTCAACACACACCCATTAATGTCAAAACCGCTGGCAACAAAAGTGAGTACACGCCTAAGTGAAAATGTCCAAATTGGGTCCAAAGTGTCAATATTTTGTGTGGCCCTCCTTCTTTTCTTTCAGCACTGCCTTAGCCCTCTTGGGCATGGAGTTCACCAGAGCTTCACAGGTTGCCACTGGAGTCCTCTTCCACTCCTCCATGATGACATCACGGAGCTGGTGGATGTTAGAGACCTTGCGCTCCTCCACCTTCCCCACAGATGCCCCACAGATGCTCAATAGGGTTTAGGTCTGGAGACATGCTTTGCCAGTTCATCACCTGTACCCTCGGCTTCTTTAGCAAGGCAGTGGTCGTTTTGGAGGTGTGTTTGGAGTCGTTATCATGTTGGAATACTGCCCTGCGGCCCAGTCTTTCCGGGTTTTGTGGGAATCTGCAGGCAGGGGGTTTATCGGAATCTGGAAGCCCCCTTAAACAAGGTGGCCCCCAGATCCCAGCCCTCCCCTATGTAAATGAGTATGGGGTACATTGTACCCCTACTCTTTTCACCCAAAAAAGTGTCAAAAAGAAATAAAAACACAGAGAGGTGGGGGCGTTCATCATTAAATCTGGGAAGGCCAATCTAGAAAGGCCTGCTGCATAGCAGTTAATTTTTATCGCTTGAAATATTTTTCCTATGATGCGCGTGAGTGTGGCCTCATGTCTAAGTTTTGCCTAAAGCTGGATACAATTTTCTGTAGACTTTTTTTCTTTAGACTTACCAAAACCATATAATCAGATGTGGCTCTAGGCTTTGTGAGGCCTTAGGCAAAGCTTAGACATGAGGCTCCACTCACGCCCATAATTGGAAAAATAATTCAAGCGATACAAGTAAACTGTATAAGGAGGGTACAGTACAGGGGTGCATAGGAGGGCACAGTACAGTAGGAGGGTAAGTGGACACAGTACAGAGGGCAGGAGGGTGCAGTATAGGGGGAGCAGGAGGGCACAGTACAGAGGGCAGGAGGGTACAGTATAGGGGCAGTATTGTATAATACAGATATGGTCTCCTCAAGCAGAGATGCATAGGGAAGCTGCTGTCACAGATCCTAAAAATTACACAAAGCAATTTATTAAATTCAAGCTATTAAAAAAAAAAAGAAGCCCAGGTAAAATTACCAGGGAAGAAAGCGGCTACTAGGGCAGCAAGGAGCAGTGATGAAGGCTGATAAAAAGTACAAAGCAATTTATTAAATTCAAGTTTGAGGAATAAAAACATACTCGATATACAAAAACATTGATATCGTCCTCACCGCTACCGGTTAATAGGATCCCACACTAGTAGAAGAGTGAGAAACAGACAATGGACACACAGACACAAAAAAAAATCACATACAGATAACCAAGTCCAGACGCCAAATCACCATACACACAGAGATTGTCAGCGGGAAACCCCGCTTACCTAGTTGAGTTCCAGTGGAATGCATGTATAGACAATCTGTGTGTGTATGGCCCCCAGGGATAGGAAAGATACAATTGGAAAATTTGTGCTAGGCTCAATGGGAGAGGCGGCTGTTACTAGAATTTGTGAAATAAGATCACAAACTATATGCTAGTGTTTGGAGCATCTGTATCCACATAAATCAATACTGTGATCACTAGGGTCAGTGAAGGGTGGGTGGAGGTTGCTCCTGTCGACTATTAAGTTTATAGTGTGAACTCCCAGCATAAGATGAACAGTCATTACATTGAAGATGAAAATGCTGCTGCGTGTATGATGTTGCTCAGGTTCCCAAGTTCACTGGCATATTAAGTGCAGTCAGGTTTAAGCCAATCAGGCAGGAGAAAGACAATTCATCAGATATAGATATCTGAAAGTGCTGGCCACAGTGAATTAAAACCCAAATAGTAGGCAGACTGTATGTCAAAATATCAAGCAGGCTATTGGGCAATTGCAGCTATGCACATCAGTTCCTATAAAAGGCATGGAGCAGAAAGCGATCCTACATTACCACATCCTGTAGATTGCAAATCTTCCAAGCTCACGGCCGTGATTGTAAAGTCTGTGCTGTGTGTCCCATGCTGTCCGTGACCAGGTGAAAAATCTCAGTAGCCTGGTAGCCGTGGGAGCAGGATGGTTCACAGGATGATTTGCGGTAATTCCATTCAAATCCGTACCTGGTTCGGATCACCAATCATCTTGCTGCTGTTCCTAATGCCTGTTGGATCAATGGAACATTTGGATGGCACCACGTGACTGTGATGAAGTCAACGCGTTTCGCAATGGAGAGTGACGTAGCTTCCTCTGTCCCTTATATTTTCTATCTCGTAATGGTGGTGCTGCCCCCTCAAGGAAGGTTAAAAGGGACATGTTCAGCAGCCTTTTGTCCATTGTCAGTAACATTCTTAGTGGGCTATGGGAGGCCGCCAAGCGGTGCTTGAAGATTACAGCTATTTACAGACCTATGGAAGCAAAAAGTTAAGCAAGTTTTCCCCTAACTTAAAGACAGTGCAAGTGAGTGTACATAAATATGGGGATGCTACATGAAAATAGTACCATATACATTGATAACTGGTTCACTCATTGGTAGTTCTGAAAGGGGAAGGGAGAAAAGGCCCTTGCACTACATGGTTTTTGTAAATCTAAAGGAAATCGGACAACAAAAGTTATATAGTGTGTATGGGGTCTAAGGCCTCACAAAGCCTAGAGCCAAATCTGCCTACCAGCATGTCTTTTGGAGTGTGGGAGGCAACCAATGTTAGCACATGGAGAAAATGCAAACTCCTTGTCTCAGATTTACCAAAACCATGTAGGTCTTAAGCCCCATATACACTATTAGATTTTCTGCAGATTTTTGTCTTCAGATTTACCAAAACCATGTAGTGCAAGGGCCTGCCTGATTGCATACAAATTGAAACTTAAGCCTTGTACAAACGGTACAATTGTTGGCAGGGGATTGTCTGTTAACAGACTGTTGTCCTAAAATCTTACCGTTTGTATGCTCCTTTTGACAATTGTTGTCAAACTTTCGGCCAACAAATGTATGGCAGGCTAGTACATTTTCGACGGACAATGATCTGTTGTCTGATTTTTGTATGGTCAGTACACAAATCCATCACACAAGTCGAAAGTACAAACACGCATGCTTGGAATCAATGCTCACCAAACACGAAATTATCAGAAGGGGCCCAAAGGGTGAAGCTGAAATTGTCTCGTAGTACGTCACTACACTCGTGTTTGTTGCATGACAATTGTGTACTGTTTGTATGCAAGACAAGATCCTGGCACACGCCTTTTTGACAAAAATCAGATGCTCTGTTGGCCAACAATTGTACCATGTGTACGAGGCTTTAAGGTTTGACCTATTATATGATTTTGGTAAATCTGAAGACAAAAATAGTCTAATAGTGTGTATGGGGTCCAAGATTTACACTGTGCTTTGTTATGAGTTAACCAAACTTTTCTATGATTCTAAAGGAGGTGTTGGAGGCAATTCCCAAACTTTACCATGTACCTATGCCATTAGCTGTTATGCAGCAACTATGAAAGAGTCTAATTTCTAATTGCACTCAGTTTGTACTATAAAGCTGGCCACACATATACATTTTCTTGTTCAATTTCCTTCCCTATGTGAATGAGTATGGGGTCTGTACCCCTACCCATTCACCTAAGGTGTAAAAATGTAAAGTAAAAAAAAAACACCCACACTTTTGAAAAAATAGTTTATTGCACTGCTCCGGGGGTCTTCTTCCGTCTTGGGGGTCTTCTCGCCGGACTCCTCCCCTCTCTTCTGCTCTTTTACCTAGCTCTTTCACGAGGGGAGGAGTCCGGCTACCTTCTTCGTCGTCGCCGCCGTCGTCTGGGGGTCTCGATCCGCCTTCGGGGGTCTTCCGGGGGTCTCTTCTGTTCTTGCGGCGGTCGTCGTCTTCCGCGCCGCCGGCGCCGCCTTCTTCTTCTTGTCCTTCTTCTTGTCCTTCTTGTTCTTCTTCTTCTTCCGATGTTGACCCGACGCTCTCTCTGCCCGGAATGCCTGTGCCGCTCTGCGCTCGGACTTATATAGGGACATGGGCGACAGGGTCACATGTTCATGTCACATGGTGACCCCGCCCCCTTGCGATGTCACAGTCCCAGCATCCTCCGGGACTGTGACAACACAAGGGGGCGGGGTCACCATGTGACATGTGCATGTGACCCTGTCGCCCATGTCCCTATATAAGTCCGAGCGCAGAGCGGCACAGGCATTCCGGGCAGAGAGAGCGTCGGGTCAACATCGGAAGAAGAAGAAGAACAAGAAGGACAAGAAGAAGGACAAGAAGAAGAAGGCGGCGCCGGCGGCGCGGAAGACGACGACCGCCGCAAGAACAGAAGAGACCCCCGGAAGACCCCCGAAGGCGGATCGAGACCCCCAGACGACGGCGGCGACGACGAAGAAGGTAGCCGGACTCCTCCCCTCGTGAAAGAGCTAGGTAAAAGAGCAGAAGAGAGGGGAGGAGTCCGGCGAGAAGACCCCCAAGACGGAAGAAGACCCCCGAAGGCGGATCGAGACCCCCAGACGGCGGCGACGACGAAGAAGGTAGCCGGACTTCCCCCGCTCGGTAAAAGAGCTTGGTAAATGGCGGGGGAGTCCGGCGAGAAGACCCCCAAGACGGAAGAAGACCCCCGGAGCAGTGCAATAAACTATTTTTTCAAAAGTGTGGGTGTTTTTTTTTACTTTACATTTTACACCTTAGGTGAATGGGTAGGGGTACATCGTACCCCATACTCATTCACATAGGGTGGGGGGCCGGGATCTGGGGGCCCCCTTATTAAAGGGGGTTCCCAGATTCCGATAAGCCCCCGCCCGCAGACCCCGACAACCAATGGCCAGGGTTGTCGGGAAGAGGCCCTTGTCCTCATCAACATGGGGACAAGGTGCTTTGGGGTGGGGGGGGCCGCACGGCCCCCCTTTCCCCAGGGCACCCCCATGTTGAGGGCACGCGGCCTGGTACGGCTCAGGAGGGGGGGGGGGGCGCTCGTTCGTCCCCACCCCTTTCCTGGCCTGCCAGGCTGCGTGCTCGGATGAGGGTCTGACATGGATTTGGGGGGAACCCCCACGCCGTTTTTTCGGCGTGGGGATTCCCTTTAGATTTACCTTCAACTATGTAGTACAAATGCCTGCCTGATTGCATACAAACTGAAAGTGTTTAGGTTTGACCTCATATTATATGGTTTTGGTAAATCTAAAGGAAAGTTGCATAATGTATAGCCAGACACCACCTTGCAATACGTAGGAACTGGACTGATAAAAGAAAGCCTCTCTACTCCCACAATGTTAAGACAGTGTGTTATTCCAACTTGCACAATATGAATGTGAGTTGTGCATTTCCCAGGTGTTCCCACTGCTTTGTCTGACATTAGTCAGCTTTCTACAAGTTCCAACGAGGAAAGATGCCAGAGGGCTGGCTTGTGGGTAGATACATTCCTTGCTTGGATTGCTTTTTTTTCCTATGTTGATTTTTGAAAGCTGAACTTTATAACTTTGTCATTTTCTATACAGTCTATAATTGTCAGTTCCTGTGTGATGTCTTTCTTGCTATCTGTGACCTTGACAGAGGAAATCAAACCTTATACATCCTATGACATTTATCAAGGTTCACAGCAGATTCACCAAAATAACCTCCTATTGTACATTCAAGCAATTTAGTTGCTTTTTTTTTATAAAAAAAAAAACATTGTTTTGAAATAAAAGATACTGAGTTCTTACCTTTCCAGTGGACAGTTAGTCCAAAACTCCTTACAAGTTTTCAACATTTAACACTTATTTGAGTCCCCCACTGCATCCTCTGCTGTGCTCAGAGGTTCCTTCCACCATCTTGTATGTCACTATTGAGTACTAGAGTGAGGTAGAGGCGAGTGGGAGGAACCACACATGCAGCGGGGGACAAAAACGATTCAACACTCTCAGGAAATGCCGAAGACTTTGCCTAAGGTTATCCTGCTTAAAGGGGGGCTTTTATGGGGAACCTGCAAGGTAATGTCATAATGTGCTAGTATGCATTGCATACTAGCACATTATGTTAAACTTACCTTAAAACGAAACCCTCCCACACCAAGAAGTCAGCGCTGCAGGGGCTCCCATCATCACCCGTCTTGTATCTGGGTTCACAGCACAGGGCTCTGAAGGAACAGCACGGGTGGCCGTTCCTTCAGAGCGCATGCGCCAGTGATGTCACTGGCTGCATGTAATGTAAATATCACCTAAACGATGCACGTTTAGGAGATAGTTACAGTACCTATAGGTAAACCTTATTATAGGCTTGCCTATAGGTAAAAGAAATAGATGGAAGTTTACTACCACTTGAAAAAGAGAGAGTAGTTTGGATTTGCCACCGGCCTGAGAGGTAAGTTTGCAGTGCCTTTTTTTGTGGAAGCAATGCTTTGCAGTTTTCTTTTTTTTTTGTTGCAATTGAAATCTTTACCAATATTCATTAACTTTGCATTTGACACTTGAAAACACTTGCAAATGTGCATATGTTCACCAGAATTTTATAAATATGCTGCAAATCTTATTTGATAAATCTAATGAATTTTCTCTTCTTTTATAGAACCATGTCATCCATCAAGATAGAATGCGTTGTGACTGAAAAATACAAGATTGGAGAGTCTCCTGTATGGGAAGATAAAGAAGGAGTGTTAGTGTATGTTGACATTACAGGACAGAAGGTCTGCCGATGGAACCCCAATACTAAAGTAATACAGACTGTTAATCTAAGTAAGTTGAGTTCATACAGTACACTGTACATACATCTTCCTGGAGCACTTTACAAAAGACATTAAACCCAACCCTAGCCAAAACATTTTATTTTATTTTGGATAGAGCAGCAAAGGCTGAGAACCTCTATCAGATTTATTATTCAATTTATTTATTACAGGTACTTGTATATCGCCATCAATTTACACAGTGCTTTACATATATATTGTGCAGTCACATCAGTCCCTGCCACCAAGAAGCTTACAATCTAAAGTCCCTAACTCACATTCATACATACACATAGTAGGGACAATTTAGACAGGAGCCAATTAACCTACCAGCATGTCTTTGGAGTGTTGGAGGAAACCGGAGTACCCGGAGAAAACCTACGCAAGCACAGGGAGAACATGAAAACACCCTGGAGGTAGTGCCGTGGTTGAGATTCGAACCGATGACCTTAGTGCTGCCAGGCAGAAGTGCTAACCAGTTTATTGTGTGTTTTATTGGGAAGATTTCCCCTTATTTCTTGTCATGCCGAGAAGTGATGGTTAATCTTTTCAACAGAGACACAAAAAACAAAAATGCTTTTTACAAAGGTGAAGAAGGATTAGGTATCTTTCACAGGCGCTGAGGCCCCTAGTCTGTGAATAGGCTGTGTGTTGCAGCGCAGCTTGCATGCAGGTGGCACATGTGTGTATGGGGATGCAGCAGCTGCACGGACAAGCTGGTCATCCTAATTTGACAGGCGTGTGGGTGAGCATTCCCAAATGCACAATTTCTGCATTCAGGGCCGCTCACCCGCACCTGCACACCTGTCAATTTGGGACAAGCAGCTGTGTTCAAACAGCCGCTGCATCCCCATACACTTACATAAGCTGCCTGTATGCAGTACCTGGCTCAGGCTCCATAAACATACAGCCTAGACATGTGCAATTAGTTTCGTTACAAAACAAAATTCGGCCGAATTTTGCATCTTTCAGACATTCAGATGCGTCCGAATAAAGAAATAACAAATTTCAACTAATACGAAAGAAATTATAGCAAATATAACAAATTAATTCAACATGATTCGTTAGTTCGTTAAAGATCTAATGAAACAAAAGGTCAACGCAAAGTAAATCTTACAGTCAATCAGCTGATTAATTTTGTGCTGGATGATTGATTACTGGCAAAGTGCATTCCTGAGAACTGAGTGAAAAGGGTGTTGTATTTGAGCAGAGGAGAAGAGATATTGTCATTGTGTGTGTTAATAGATTCAATAAACAAACGACTTTCCAAACTACGAATCATTATCACGAATATATATACATACGTAAAATATCGAATTTCAACTAATACGAAAGAAATTATAGTGGATATAACGAATTAATTCGACATGATATGAGATTCAGTATAATGAATATCGACACTACAGAAATAACAAATTATCCGAAAACAAATTAATGTAACCTAACGAATATAACAGAATGAAATTTTGTATTTTACGAATGACAACCGAAACTAAACTAAACTTTCCGTGGGCACAAGTCTTACAGCCCATTCACGGACTATGGGCCTCAGCGCCCTTGAGAATGAGGCCTTAGAACTTCCATGAAGACTAAATAGAAGCTGCACACTGCACAGTACTTGACCTTGTAAAGCCGGGTACTCAAACTGAATTCCACGGATGGTGCCATGCCAGAACCAAATGCAAAGATGCTAAGTCACCAGCACTCCACACAAATGCCTTTCAGGTGTTTATTGTGAATACAGTATTATGTAAGGCATAAGAAACCAAAGTTTTAGGGCCCTGCAGACTCCATTTATCAAGGCAACATGGTGGCAATAAGCATATACCTAACACACACCCATTTATTGTGGTATAACCCATAGCAATCTGTGCAACACCTCCATGACATCATAATGACATTATAATCCCAGCAGAAAACAACAGGGAAAAGCAAAGAAATAAAGAGTGAAAAAGTAGTGTTATAAACTGTGCTACTACATCCCAAGGATCAAAAGCAAACTTATGGTATCTGAAAAAGGTTTCATAAATGCTCAACATAATGCAAAGTGCCACAGATCACAAAAATATTCCTTAGCACAATACCATTCTGCTCACTCACACAGACGGAATCTAAAAAGTGAATATTGGAGGTGTTGGTCATCGGTCATCAAGAAGACATGTATATGCAAATTATGTGTTTAAACCCCTGGGGATAATTGAATTATGGGTGTATATTCAAAACAGGGTAGGGTATCCCAGTTACCACCCCTGTATAGTTGTCTCACTTGTTCCGTAAAGACACAACAAAAAATTCATGAATCTGGTAGGTTGTGCGTGGCATAATGTATCACAACTGGTTGGTTGGGGCCCAATTCTTCCTCTTGTCTTCTGTGTTTGATGTCACTGTGGTGTTTTTGAAATATATTTTTAAAGGGTTTAGCTGTTTTTTCTACATACATGTGTGAGCATGGACAATTGAGTAAATACAGTACACACAGTGGTCAGTGTTGTTATACCCTGAAATATGATTATTTCTTAGTGTGTGGGTATTGGAAGATTTCCCCAACATGGCGCTACATATGTTACAGTTGTAACATATTTCTATTCTGAGAAGCGAAAGCTAGATGTGTCATATTTGCCACTAAGGTCAGCCTGCACAAGAAAATTATGGAGAGCTTTATTCTTAGAGTACACCACCAACAAGAAATCTCTGTCTGCCTCTAGGATGTCCCTGCTGTTATTTATGATGTTTATAATATGGTCTGATAGAGGGGTAAATCTCTGTATTAACGGAATTCAAATTCATTCTCACCTATTTCGTTTTAGGTGTTAAATACCTTTGTTTTACCTGTTGTAAGTTGCTTTAAATTTGTGATACATTATAAAAGTTGGTGTTTATGATCTATTGAGTCAGAGTAGATTTGTAGCAATAATGTACAGTGTACGTGCTAGATCTTACTCGGAGCTGCTGACCAAATCCCATTACCTTCTGGACAAAATTGACAGTAATAAATAGAAAGATGACAACACTTCTTAATGCCCTTTCTGCCTTCTGGATATAAATAGTGGATCACATACCAACTCTGTCTTACAATGTGTAAATGTACATAGATACTCATAGTCGACAGGGGCGTAACTATAGGGGGTGCAGCAGTCGCGAGCGCAACCGGGCCCTGTGCTGCAAGGGGCCCATGTGGCCCCCTCTACATATGGCCGGTGGCAGCATAGGCGGTTAGGCACCGGGCGCACGGGTGGCTGGAGGTGGGGGGTGACTAGCAGAGCTCCATGCTCGACTACCGCACTGGCTGCTCTTTAGTTGTGCATTCCCCACACAACCTGTGTCCTCTGCCGCTCCTCCGGGTCCCCCTCTCCTGCTCCATGCAGTAATGCTCAGTCCGGTGTCTGTCCTCCCCAGCCAGAGTCCCGCCCCCTAAGTCCGACTCACACTGCACTGCATGCTTCTCCTGGGCAAACAAACTTTAAGCACACAGATACAGTGCAGCCCTATGAGAGCCGGCTCCCCAAAGGAAACTACAGGCTTGTCTGCCAGCACCCCCCCTCCTCCCCGTCATACACAGATGTTGACAGGTCTTTCTGGGAGATATGTCCCCTAAGGACAGGGACCCCATCTCTCAAAGGTGTAACATCATAGGTCTGTTTAGACCTCTGATATCTCACCAAAGTCCCCCAACGGGACTCCTAAAAAACTGTAAAAAAATAATAAAAAAAACAGCTGATACCAGTGGTGGAACTACAGGGCTCACAAGTCGTACCTGTGACCGAGCCCTGGAATTCCACCATCGGACTCGGAGGGAAGGGCCTCGGCTGGGGTTCAGGGGGGCCCTTCATGGTTTCTTGCACCGGGCCCTGAAGGTTCTAGTTACACCACTGATAGTCGAGTCTCCTTTTGTCTCAACACAAACCTCCTCCTGCTGGATTACTTTTTGCTGGATAAACTTGCTATATGTAACATATAGGGGGAGATATACTAAAAATGGAGCGTGCAGAATCTGATGCAGCTCTGCATAGAAACCAATCATCTTCCAGGTTTTTTTTTTTGTCAAAGCTTACTTGAACAAGCTGACGTTGGAAGCTGATTGGCTGCCATGCACAGCTGCACGAGATTCTGAGTGCTCCAGTTTTAGTAAATCTCCCCCATAATGTAATACAGCACATACCGTATTTGCCGGTGTATAAGACGACTGGGTGTATAAGACGACCCCCTATTTTTTCAGCGAAAATTTAGGTTTGGGGCTATACTCGCCATATAAGACTACCCCCCTTTCCGAGGCAACACCATTTACAAAAAAACATCAGAAACAAAAAAAAAAAAGTCCCAGAGATCCCACAATTGGTAGGCAGCAACAATGAATCCTCTCCTCCAAAGCACCATAAATCATACCTGTATTTTAGGGGAGATCTGGAGCTGGATGTGCAGTACAGGATGCTTTGTTAATATGTAGAGCACCAATTACACACAGTATATGATGCTGTGTTAGTACAGTAGTGCCAGGTACACTTCAGAATACAGTGTGCAGACAGTGTGCACCGCTGAGCCAATCATGGCAGGCATTGTATTTTACTAATCTGTTGATGGATACAAAACCTGCTCGGATTGGCAGAGGCTGTGACATCAGCCCACGCCGCTCTGACTCATGTAGCCTGCTCGGATTGGCAGAGGTTGTTACCCAATCCAAGCAGGCATAGCAGGCTCTGTATTCATCAGAGTGCATCGCCCGCCGGGATTGACTGAGCGGCGCATACTGTATACATATTACAATTTTACAGAGCGCCCGGCAGACTGATATCCATCTGGCGGCTTCTTCACCCGCCGTATAAGACGACCCCCAATTTTTGGCTGTGTAATTTCGGTGTAAAAGGTAGTCTTATACGCCAGAAAATACAGTACTAGTTCTGTAGTTAAAATGTCAGAAAAAATATTTATTAATTATGATATCTGTAACTTTTTATTGGGGTGCACACTCTTGTAGGTTAGGAGTGTGTTCCTATCCCTAGATGTAAAATGTGGTTTGTAGGTGTTTGCCAGTGACCAACAGCCTAACATCCATAAATGGAATTTCATTGTTAGAGCTCTTTTGGATGGAAATTATGCCATTGACCATAGAATTAAGGTAATTAACAAAGTTTTGGATCTGTCATAAAGATGTCTACAATATAGTGGACCCATGTTTGTGCACTAAAAAAATGTGGAGAAGTAAAGATGTAAATATCCAACAAACACATTTTTATAAAGGGTGCAGCAGATCTGCTCATTGCAGTCCCCCTTGTCTGAATATAGCATTGTTTCTCAAACCTAAAATAGTTAATGTTCTTGACCAAAGAAAGACTTTCCAAAATCAACTGGGAGAATACAGTAACATCTTCCCTGCACAAAACAAAAAGGTATTTTGTTATAGCCTTTACACCCAAACTGGTAGGAATAAAACGTACTTAGAGTAAATGTACCTTGTTAGAAGTCTCATGTTGGTTCAAAGTTGTCAATCATGGCAAGTTTTTCAAGAAAATATCAAGTATAATGTGTGTATGAGAGTGATGCTTGTACCAGCGGTTGTAAGATATGGTCATCATAAGGAGGTGAATGATAGAATAATTCTCATAGATTATGGGGTTTATTTACCAAAACTGGAGAGCGCAAAATGTAGCGCAGCTTGTCCATGGCAGCCAATCAGCTTCTAACTTCAGCTTGTTCAGTTAGGCTTTGACCAAAAAAAAAAATGGAACCTGATTGGTTTCGATGCAGAGCTGCACCAGATTTTGCACTCTCCCGTTTTAGTAAATCAACCCTTATGTGTCTGAAGTGTGGAGTCTCTATGTGGAGTCTCTTGTGTACTTTGAGGAGGCTGTATAACACTTGGTTGTTGGATGTTCTAAGAAAGGTATTTGGCAGCAGTTTTTTTTTCTGAATGTGCTTAACAGGATCCCCTCTGACAATACTATAGCTGGGACCATCACACCTTAAAGCACTTCTTTTCAGTGTTTATTTCTATGCTTATCCTTGTTCTTGTTTGGTTATTTTTGGTGGGCTTATGATGTCATGATACACCAGGAGTGTGGGTTAGTTATAGGCCTATTGTCACTATATTGCTTTGAAAAAGGGACCCTACAGGGTTAGAACTTCTGACATTTTTTACTGTGGTGCTTGCCTTCCTGTCAAGATGCTGTCTACAACCCCCATGTCTTGTACAAGCATCAGAGGGACAGACCAGATTACCAAGATGTATAAAAATTTAGATAAATGTTAACTTTTACCGATTTTATCGAAAACTAAAAAACTTAAGTGGCTGGAGTTAGGCTTTAAGTCCAATTTTTGGGGAAAACTGTGTGAACTACCAGTATTTGAATAATACGAGGAATCCAGAGGATCCAGAAATACTCCATATAGGTGAGTCTGTGGTAAGAATGAAAACTACAATGTGTATTGGTGATTTACAAGTTTTGTATAAAATATTAATATATCACAATATGCAAACTGAAAACTTGGATGTGGTATGCATGCTTAAAGCTGACTAAATGTCTGTTTTTACTGTAGCTTCCTATCTAAAGCTCATAATAAAAAGTCTGGGATCTGTGCGAGGCACTGATTGACTGCTGAAGCAGAGGCATTGATTGGCTGCTCAAGCAGGCTAATCAATGTGGAAGGTGAAGAGTAAGAAAGGTGGTGGTGAAAAGGAATCGGGTCACTTAAACCCAATCCTGGTTATGGGTCTTTTATCACTTTTATTAGAAGCTTATCAAAGCCAGCAACATGGTGGAGGTCTGGGGCACTGATGTAAAGCAAACATTAGGCCCAAATTAATCTTAATTTTTTTTTTTTGTGTTTGATGCATGTCTTGTATTCAATTTATAGAGGAACCAGTTGGCTCTGTTGCACTTCGAAAGTCGGGTGGCTATGTGATTGCCACGGGCACCACCTTTGCTGCTCTGAATTGGGAAGACCAATCAGTAACTACTCTTGCCCGAGTTGATGAAGACAAGCCCAATAATCGTTTTAATGATGGAAAAGTTGACCCAGAAGGGAGATTTTTTGCAGGTATTTTTACGTTTCTTGTACATAATATTGAAATATTGAAGAAAAATGTAACAACAAACAAGAAAAAAAAGCAAACGCACACTAGATGCAAATAAGACATTTACTAGTGATAAAATTGCACTCACAAAAGATCAGTCACAAAGAGCTATGATTTGCCACGTACAGTGCGTCGAAAAAGTATTCATACCCCTTGAAATTTTTCAGATTCTGTCATGTTACAACCAAAAACAAAAATGTATTTCATTGGGATTTTATGTGATAGACCAACACAAAGTGGCACATAGTTGTGAATGTTTTTAAATTTTTTTTACAAATAAATATCTGAAAAATGTGGCGTGCATTTTGTATTCAGCCCCCTTTACTCCGATACCCTAACTAAAATCTAGTGGAACCAATTGTCTTCAGAAGACACCTAATTAGTAAATAGAGTCCACCTGTGTGTAATTTAATCTCAGTATAAATACAGCTGTTCTGTGAAGCCCTCAGATTTGTTAGAGAACCTTAATGAACAAACAGCATCTTGAAGGCCAAGGACTACACCAGACAGGTCAGGAATAAAGTTGTGGAAAAGTTTAAAGCAGGGTTAGGTTATAAAAAAAATCCCAAGCTTGGAATATCTCACGAAGCACTGTTCAATCCATCATCTGAAAACAGAAAGAGTATGGCACAACTGCAAACCTACCAAGACATGGCCGTCCACCTAAACTGACAGGCTGGACAAGGAGAGCATTAATCAGAGAAGCAGCCAAGAGGCCCATGGTAACTCTGGAGGCGCTGCAGAGATCCACAGCTCAGGTGGGAGAATCTGTCCACAGGACAACTATTAGTTGTGCACTCCACAAATCTGGCCTTATGGAAGAGTGGCAAGAAGAAAAACATTTTTGAAACAAAGCCATAAGAAGTCCTGTTTGCAGTTTTCGAGAAGCCATGTGGGGGACACAGTTTTTACACCGCCTGATGAAGGAGCACGCATGCTCCGAACGCGATCACTTCCAACCACACCTACCAACGTCATCAATCCTGCTGACGTGCCTATCCTGGGACGCACTCACCTCGGAACCACGAGACTCAAGGGACCGGGTGCGTTTCCCCACCATAGCCATGACACCGGAGGACGGCCGAGGACTTCAGACAAAATAAAGATACCGCTACGTGCCTGATATTTTTAAACAAAGTGTGAGTACATACTTTCTTTTTATTTTCACATACAGTTCCCATTGTAATCAGACCCACTACTCTTAGAGCGGCGCTACTCTCTCTCTTTTCTCAGCAAACATGTGGAAGAAGGTGCTCTGGTCAGATGAGACCAAAATTGAACTCTTTGGCTTAAGCCCGGGTTCACACTAGCGCAATCTCAGAGATCGCATGTAATTCACATGCGATCTCTGAGCAATGTGAGTTCAGCCATACATTTGTATGGCTAAACTCGCTTTGGATTCGCACAGAAAATAGTGCAGGGACTTGTTTTTCCCTGCACTAGAATCGGATCGCATGGTTCTCACTTATGCGATCTGATTCCTGTGCGAGTTCACAGTTCGCATTGCGATCTGTGAACTAAACTGGGGGTGTCATTAACTTTGTTAATGACACCCGCAGCATTTTGCACAAGGCAGTGTGAACTGCCTGCAGGAGAGGCGCGATGCGGGAACCAGCGCTGGTTCCCGCATCGCATCAGTGTGAACCCAGGGTAAAAGCAAAATTCTATGTGTGGCGGAAAACTACCACTACACATCAGCCTGAACACACCATCCCCACCGTGAAACATGGTGGTGGCAGCATTGAGTTGTGGGGATGCTTTTCTTGCGCAGGAACAGGGAAGCTGGTAAGAGTTCATAGAAAGATGGATGGCATCAAATACAAGGCAATTTTAGAAGAAACTTGTTAGTCTGCAAAAGACTTGAGACTGAGGTGGAGGTTCACCTTTCAGCAGGACAATGACCCTAAACATATAGCCAGAGCTACAATGGAATGGTTAAGATAAAAGCATATTCATGTGTTAGAATGGCCCAGTCAAAATCCAGACCTAAATCCAATTGAGAATCAGTGACAAGACTTGAAAATTGCTGTTCACAGACGCTCTCCATCCAATCAGACAGAGCTTGAGCTGTTTTGCAAAGAAGAATGGGCACAAATTTCACTCTCTAGATGTGCAAAACTGGTAGAGTCCTACCCAAAAAGACTTGCAGCTGTAATTGCAGTGAAAAGTGGTTCTACAAAGTATTGACTCAGTATGACGCTGAATACAAATTCACGACACACTTTTCACATATTTGTTTGTAAAATAATTTGAAAACCATTTTTCATTTTCCTTCCACTTTACAATTATGTGCCACCTTGTGTTGGTCTATCACATAAAATCCCAATACAATACATTTATGTTTTTGGTTTAAACATGAAAAAAATTGGAAAATTTAAAGGGGTATGAATACTTTTTCAAGGCACTGTATACCTTGCATAAGAGCCCATTGTTGTATCTATACTATCTAGCACACTGCCTTTTTCTTGTCTGTTACAATTTTTTGTACTTCCCTGATCTATGTGTGGAGCTGCAAGGATTTATGAGGATCATTTAAGGCATCTTTAAAGTGACATTTGTACATTTTATACTTCGTAACCCGGTGACTGTTTTTGATTACAAGCTTTGAGGGGCCTTCTTCCAAGTGAGTGTACCCTATGTCATGTTGCTATTGATCAAAAGTGGTTTACTATATAATTTAGTAAGCAATTCCTGCTGCGAGTTGCAACAAGCTTGTATTTTTAAATTATAATTTTAAACATTAAATTACATAATGCAATGGAAGCAAAGGCTCCCAGGCCACAGAGTAATGCCCTGTACACACGTTCGGACTTTCCGACAACAAAACCGTGGAATTTTGTTCAATGGTTGTTGGCTCCAACTTGTCTTGCATACACACTGTCACACAAATGTTGGCCAACAATTACGAACGTAGTGACGTACAAGACGTATGGCGAGCCAATAAAAAGGAAGTTCAATAGTCATGTGATATCTCCATTAGGAATGGTAGTTTTACAAGACCGAGCGCTTCCGGCTCGTACTTGATTCCAAGCATGCGTGAACTTTTTTGAGACGGACTTGTGTACACACGATCGGAAAGTCTGACAACAAAGTTTTGTGGGCGGAAAAATTGAGAACCTACTAGCCAACATTTGTTAGTCCACTGTTGGCTAAATTCCGACAACAAATGTTCGATGGAGCATACACACGGTCGGACTTTCAGCCAACAAGCTCACATCCAACATTTCCTGTCGGAAAGTCTGATCGTGTGTACGCGGCATAAGCCTGAGTCAGTGATGTAACTCATATTCAAGCTAAAAAGGTTCAATTTCATTGTCCCACAGTTAGTATGTGGCCTAGGATTTTGGCAACAATTGTCTGAGGCTTCTGGAAGGTTATTTTGTTTTAATAATAGATACCTCTTAACTAAAACTGCCCTAAAGCAACATTTAAATGAAGTACAACTTTTCCATGTACTTATAGATTTACTTGTCTACTTTGAACCAGGACGTCCCCATATGTGTTATATCCAAGTTAACTAACTGTATTTTAAAAGGGTAGTATGACCAAGGCTTTTTTTTGGCCATACTTCTCTGGTGGGACACAGGAAGGGACTTCTTTTTGGTCTCCTGTGACCTAGATGTAGCAGAACTGCTCCAGACTCTGGAAGGATCCCAACAATAACAGAGGGGACCAAAATAAATCTAAACAAAACCATTTTTTTTAATCACTCTATCAAATCATCAGAAGAAATGCTCTGATTACTGGACATGGAAATATTTTCCTCTGAGTATAAGGGATGGACATATACCTGTCATAAGGGAAACATTGGACCTACAATAGCGTGTTTTGAATGTCAAACCTGAAACGAAATTGCAGCACTCTGAAAAGTAAGAATTTCTCACCTCACTGACTGAAAACACGAAATTGAGGGTTTATCATGACAGCTAGACAAGTAACATTTTTAAAAGGAAATATCAATAATGGCACACCGTGCATTTCTCAAGTACAGTAAGAATGCTTGTAAATAATGTATTATTTATTAACACAGTTATCTGGAGTGTGTCAATAAATCTGTTATCTTTATTCATTTTTTACTTTTATCTAGGGACTATGTCACAGGAAATTCGTCCTGCAGTCGTAGAAAGAAACCAAGGCTCGCTGTTTACCCTGTACCCTGACCATTCTGTAGTGAAACACTTTGATATGGTTGATATCTCTAATGGGATAGACTGGTCTTTGGATCACAAAACCCTCTACTACATAGACAGTCTTTCCTTTGCTGTGGATGCATTAGATTATGATGTGAAAACTGGAAAAACCTGTAAGTTTATTTTTTATTATGTAATCTAATGAGTACTGCATAGCTCTATCCTCTGTGCTTTAAGATTATATTGTATCCTTTGTTGGTGCGAAAATTTTGCGAGAAATAAAAAAAGAAACATACACTAGATGCCAAGATGGCTGCACTATCAATCTGATGCTGCAGCTTTCCCCCACTGGCTGTACATCGAGAACTGGGCAATCAAAGACTGCTGATCGCTCAGTTCTCGGGTCTGCTCTAAGCACTGAGTGGTGACTGTCAGTCACTGGCTCTCCACTCTGCCCCTCCAGCACTCATCACTGGCTGTGGAGGGGCTGAGTAAGTTGCCAGTGAGGCAACTGGGCGTATCCCGACATAGTTGTCAGGATCCCTGCAAAGCCTGAACCAGCTCTGTGATGTCAGCCGACAGGCTTTAGTCCACTGTTGGCTAAATCTGGGTTAGTTTATAATTTGTTAGGACATGCATTTTTAACCAGAGCAATTTTTTTATTTATTTCATTTTTTATTTTTTACTTTAAGCTTTTATTTATTGTTTTTTTTTTTTTTTTTTTTACTTTAAACCTCAAACACTTTTTTATTTATTTTTTACTTTAAACGCCCATACAATTTGGTGAAAAACTATGGTACCCAAAATTGTACGTAGGCTTCAATTTAAAAAGCCTTTACAGGTTATTAATTTAGAGGTAACTATGAATTATGGTCTAAGAATTATTGCTTTCACTCTGACATTCATGGTAATAGTGTACCTCACATGTGTGGCGCAATTGCCCTTTACATAAGCGTGTGTGCTATATATGTGCATTTATATTCAAGTGTGTACACGGGATGACAGGGGTGCATTTTGAATAAAAAAAAAAAATTATAAATATATATATATATATATATAATTATAGCTCAATTTTTAAAAATGTTATGGTCAACTTGTATGCTATCATAAGGGGCTAACAAGCCCCCTATGTGATAGCATTGGGCAGATGACAGATCCTCTTTAAGCCGGGTACACACGGGCCGAATGTCAGGGGACATTTGCTGGTTCAAAAAAAAAAAAAGGTGACATTCAGCCCGTGTGTATGACGGTCTGTCTGACAGAAGCCGGCCGAGCATGCTAGAAAACCAACATATGACAACTCCCGAACAGCGATGTCAGCCAATGGCGGAGAGTGCTGACAAGAGTGTTCTGGCGGGGGACCGCCCCCCTATCAGAACACAACAGCTCAGTGGGGGAGATCGCTGTACTTACTTTGCATAGTGAGTACAGCAGCGCTGACCGGAGCTGGCAGTTTTTTTTTTTTCGTTCAACTCACTGGGTTGAATGGAAAAAAACCTATAGTGTGTACCAGGCTTTATGGAGACATTGGGGGGTCTACAGCTAATCAGGCACAGGTTGTGCCGGGTGCAGGCTATTCAATTTACTGTAAAAGCCAATCTCCTGTACATGACAGCTGACAGTCGTCTGAAACATTCAATACCAGGCTCACAGCAGCAGCAGCCATGAGCTTGTTTTAACCCCTTGACTATCCAGAACAATTATAAATGTACCTTGGCAGACAACATGTTAAACTGCATTGCAGTGAGTTTTATCTATTTTTTTTTATGCTTTAGTGATTTTATGTTCTGTGGCAGGTTGCAACGGGCTGCACAAAAACACATGTCCTTTCTTACCCCACCACAACACCAATGTGAACTGAAGCCATAGGAAATAAGGCTATTTATCTTGTCCTTGCATTGGAACTGTGTTGGCCAACTTACACTACAGAGCCCAATTTTTTTCTTTTTCGTCCATACCTTGTCCATGCAGTGTACTTTTTATATTGCTATTCTTCTTATACAAAATTCTTACAAGAAGTCATTTCTGCTAAAGGAGGCAATACCAGCTTGGCACTACTTACATAGTTACATAGTTAGCAAGGTTAAATAAAGACACCAGTCCATCCAGTTCAACCAGCTCCAAGGGGCCTTATGATGGCCATACACTGCTCACATTTCAGCTGATTCCGGCTGAATTGGCTTAAAATTAGACCATCCGTGACACTGGCAGCACCACGTTGCTCAATAACCTTCTATCAGAAGTTTAAGGGAACAGGGTGGGAAATTTTCAGCTAAACAGTGACTTAAGTCAATCAGATGCAGCCACTGTTCAAGTATCCTGGTAGCTGTTGGAGAAGTGGCTTTCAGAAGCTAATAGCCTGCAAGAGAGATACCTCCACCCACGCTGTTAAAGTGGTTCTAATGGCTGAAGGTTTTTTAATCCTAATGCAGTCTATGCATTAAGATAAAAAAACCTTCTGTGTGCAGCAGCTCCCCTCATACTTACCTGAGCCCCATCTCGATCCAGCGATGGATTGGCTGAGCCACACAGCAGGCACCATTGGCTCCCGCTGCTGTCAAACAAAGTCAGTGAGCCAGTGAGGAGAGGGAGGGCGGAGCCAAGCTGCGGCTCCATGTCTGAATAGATGCACAGAGCAGCGTCTCGACTCGGGTGCCCCCATAGCAAGCTGTTTGCTGTGGGGGCACTCGGCAGGAGGGAGGGACCAGGAGCTCCATCGAGGGACACCAAAAGAGAAGGAACTGGGCTGCTCTGTGCAAAACCACTGCACATAGCAGGTAAGTATAACATGTTTGTTATTTTCATCACTTTAAGTGTGGATGGGAGAATCTATTGATTTCTCTTGTTGCTGAACATCAGTGGCCAGAGTTAGACAGGTTTTGGTCCTGAGGAGTTTGGAAATAGTGAAAGTAAATTAGAAAAATTAGAAAAAAGTAATGCATTCTACCCAGAAGTTATCTGGTTTCAGAGGCATGAAATATTCCCTAATAACATAAATTCAAAAATGTTTTGCAATCCAAATAATATTTGAGGATTTAACACACATTTAAAACACCTGCACCCCATTTCCCCCCTGAAAAAAAAAAAAAAGTTCTACAATGTCTGATTCTATAAGAATAAACACTAAATGCAACCAAGTACTTCAGCTACTATTGCCATGATCATTTCAAGTCCTAGTCCATACACTTTTTGGTAATAAACACAGCTCAAAGCACTTAGCTAAGGCTGGCCATACCCGGATCGAATCCTGCCAAGATTTAAACCGGTAATGGGCAGGCTGAATGTATTTGATCGATCGATCAACTTGGGTAAAACCAGCCTGCCTGATTAGCTTGCGATTATCGCAAACGGCTGCTATAGCCGGTAGCAATAATCACTGTCTTCTCCCGGAAGGGAATTATTCCTCCCCGCCCCCGCCGGGAGAAGACAATTACTGATTTCCCAGTCAGCACTGCCTGTGTTAATCAGGGGGATCACACGAGTTTCTTACCTGCAGAAAAGAAATTTGCACGGTGTATGGCCGGCCTAACTCAAAAACACTAGGGCCGCAAATTACGGATGTTTTGTTTAATTTTGGATGAACCCAACTAAGAGACTTTGCTGAATCTGATTTAACTATTATCATGTTAAGGTTAAAAAAAAAAAAAGCCACAATGCAATATGGATCTCAAAATTTGTTTATTTGCACAGCAAACCGGCGCCATGTCTACAAATTACAGCAGGATGAAGGAATTCCAGATGGCATGTGCATAGACTCAGAGGGGAAACTGTGGGTTGCTTGCTATAATGGAGGACGTGTTATCCGTGTAGACCCTGAGGCTGGTATGAGATATACTATATAATATATATATAATTTCCATTTTTAGTGTACATTAAATTATTTTAAACTTAAGTTTACACTGCAAACGCAGTGCCATACGCTGTTCCTTAGCACTGGAAGAAAACTTTCCAATCTGTATTGCAGGGAAGGTAATCCAGACTGTAAAGCTTCCAGTGGATAAGACAACCTCTTGCTGTTTTGGTGGAAAAGACTATTCAGAGATGTATGTGACATCAGCCTGTGAAGGCATGGATGAAGAGTTGACCTTACGCCAGCCTCAGTCTGGAGCAATATACAAGGTGATTATTACCTATTGTAACTCTTGAATTATTTTGTGTTCTACTTAAAGAAATACAAAAATGCATGATAATAAAAAAAATTCTGCACAAATTCATATAACAAATTGCCATGACCAATTTTCTAATATATATTATAGAAACCCAAGGCACAAGTAAAATATTTTGTCTAGATAGTTTACATGAAATGCGTCCAACAAGTCTAACTACTATGGTCGCAGTGCAGTGTCAAGAAAACCGTATGTGAACCCTTTAGAATGAACTGTTTTTCTGCAGTAATTTGTCATAAAATGTGATTTGATGCTCATCTAAGTCACAACAATAGACAAACGCGATGTGCTTAACCACTTCAGCCCCGGACCAATTGGCAGCCAAAGGACCAGGCCCCTTTTTGCAATTCGGCACTGCGTCGCTTTAACTAACAATTGCGCGGTCATGCGACGTGGCTCCAAAACAAAATTGGCGTCCTTTTTTTCCCACAAATAGAGCTTTCTTTTGGTGGTATTTGATCGCCCCTGCGGTTTTTATTTTTTGCGCTATAAACAAAAATAGAGCGACAATTTTTGAAAAAAATGCAATATTTTTTACTTTTTGCTATAATAAATATCCCCAAAAAATATATAAAAAAACATTTTTTTTCCTTAGTTTAGGCCGATGCGTATTCTTCTACATATTTTTGGTAAAAAAAATCGCAATTAGCGATTATTGATTAGTTTGCGCAAAAGTTATAGCGTTTACAAAATAGGGGATAGTTTTATAGCATTTTTATTAATATTTTTTTTTTATTAGTAATGGCGGCGATCAGCGATTTTTATTGTGACTGCGACCTTTTGGCGGACACATCGGACATTTTTGACACATTTTTGGGACATTTGTCATTGATACAGCAATCACTGCTATTTAAATAGCACTGATTCCTATGTAAATGACAGTTGTAGTTAGGGGGTTAACCACTAGGGGGCGGGGAGGAGTCAGTGTGACGTGTTGTGTTTTTTTTTACAGTAGGGGGGCGTGGCTGTACGTCTGACGTCATTGATCGGTGTTCCCGATGACAGGGAACCGCCGATCACTGACAGTCAGTGTAGGAAGCGCGGGGAGAGGTTTGTTTACATAGACCTCTCCCCGTTCTTCAGCTCCATAACCCGATCGCGGGATACCAGCGGCGATCGGGTCCGCTGGTCCCGCGGCCGGGGTCACGGAGCTCCCGACCGGGTCGCGCGCGCCGCTGGCGGCGCGCGCGCGCGCCCCCCGGGCAGGCAAATTAAAGGGGACGTACAGGTACGTGCTTTTGCCTGCCGTGCCATTGTGTTGACGTATATCTACATGAGGCGGTCGGGAAGCGGTTAAAGTATAACCAAATGCAAATTTTTTTTTTTTCTTTAAGTTTTTGGATTAAAACTTTGATTAGGCTTTTGTTTCTGTCTGTGCCCCGTTAGTGAAATTCACCCTCTCTATTTGTGCCGTTTACCATTACACTTGATCTTAGCCAAAAGGCCGAGAACCGATGTGCCGTTTACCATTATCATAAAAAGTAAAAGAAAATCCCAAATTTTGAGTTGTCCACAGAAAAGTAATAGAGGAGAAATCTTCCAACGGGGACACTAGTTCTAGTGAGCTGTAGGGGGCAAGGGATTTCCTTAATTTTCAAGGATTTCCTGCAAAATTCACTTTCTGTTTTGGCTATGGGACAATAAGTGAAGGTAAATCTCCCCAATGCGACACAGCTGGGGAAAGAAATTGCGAGGGATATAACCTCCCCCTATTCTTTCTAAACTGAAAACAATATTTTGACCTAATGTTCTACTGTAAGCTGATAACACAAACGATTCTAATTTTTTTGTGTCTTTACTGAGCACACCCATTTAACATTTACAGTGCTGGAGAAAATATAAGTGAACCCATAGATTACTTTAACAAAAGCTACTTGGAGTCAGTAGTTTTCACACCTGGAGTCCAATAAATTAAATAAGTTTGAAGGTGCGATTTGGAGCTTTTTTAATAAAAAGCATTCAAACATTTTAAGATTGCTGTTCACAAGAAGCATGACCTGATGTGAACCATGCCCAGAAAAAAGGAGCTCCCTGAAGGCATACGTCCAAGAGCAGTTGATCTGCATAAGGCTGGAACGTGATACAAAGCAATCTCAAAGTGTTTAGACATCCATCAGTCGACAGTTAGACAAATTGTCTATAAATAGAGATAGTTTACTACTGTGGCTACCCTTCCTAGAAGTGAGCGCCCAGCCAAGATGACTCCCAAGGCACAACACAGAATCATCAGTAATGTAAAGAAGAACTCACGAATAACAGCTAAAGGTTTGAAGACATCGCTGGAACTGGCAAACATCCCTGTTCATGGGTCTACCATAATAAGTCTTTGAAAAACATTTCTGCATGCCTGACGTTTGCCAAAGAGCACCTTGGCCAATGGCAACGCTAGTGAGAAAATGTTTTGTTGACTGATGAAACAAAAAGTTGAATTGTTCGGGAAGAATACTCAGCACTGTGTATGGCACAAAAAGGGGCACAGCTTACCAAAAGTAAAAGTAGAGGAGTAGTATTGGTGGAGGCAATATCATGATGGCTTGCTTTGTTACCTCAGGGTCTGGAGCACTTTCCAACATCAGGGAGAAAATGAAGTCTTAAAGTGGTTGTAAAGTCAGGATGATAAAACACCATGGCCACCCCCCTCTGTTTTATCAAGAGCTATAGCACTATGTGTCCGTTTTTTTTTAATTCTAATTGTAAGTACCTTATCTCACAGCAATAACTTGTTATCAGTGTCTTTCCTCTGCATGGTCTTCCAGATGTAAATAATGCAAAGGGAGGGGCTGAGATAACCCTCTGACATCAGTCGGCCAGCAGAGGAATATCATGTGACTGCTGTGAGAAGGAATGTACGATTAGTTTTAAAAGAATGGACACCTAGTAGTAAAGATCTTGATAAAACAATGGGGGTACCAAGTTATTTTTCAAAGGTATTTCAAGTGACAGGGAAAAGCAGTAGGGGGGGAGGGGCTGGAGGAGATCGCTCTCACACACAGGCATCAGAACTGACAGGCAGAGAGGGAGGGGGAAGAGACAGAGAGCAGAGAGCAGACAGCGTGATGACAGAGGCACGTAATCTGACCACGGTATCCTGGATCAGGAGCCCTGATTATCGTGGTCAGCAGAGACAGGGGAACACAGGAACAGGCAGGATCAGCCAGGTATTTCACATCATACAAAGGGACACATGATATGGCACAAGCACTGTGCTATTTAACATGCTTTAAAGGAACAGGATATATATAAAAAAAAATTGGGTTTACAAACGCTTTAAGTTTACCAAAATATTCTACAGGATAATATCAGGGTGGTTGTCTGCCAGTTGAAGCTTAGTAGAAATTGGGTGATGCAACAAGACAATGACCCATAGCATCAAAGTAAATCCACAGCAGACTGGCTTCAGAAAAGAAAAAAAAATGTGCCTTTTGAGGTGGCCCATCCAGAGTTTAGACCTTAATCCCATAAAGGAAGGACCTCATGAGAACCGTTCATATCAGACGTCCTACAAATATGTCTAATCTGAAGCAGTTTTGAGGAAAGGTCAAAAATTCATCCTGAAAATTGTGTAGGTCTGAACCAGAGCTACCAAAAGCACATGATTGAAGTCATTGCTGCCAACGAAGGTTCAACCAGCTATTAATTCCAAGGGTTCACTGAGTTTTTCATCTGTGAATGTTTAATGGGTGAGTTCAATAAAGACGTAGGAAATTAGAATTGTTTGTATGTTATCAGCTAAACTGCTTGCCCACCAGCCGCCGCAGTTTTACTGCGGCAGAATGGCACAGCTGGGCGAAACAATGTTACCTTATGTCGCTTTGCCTTTTGGCCACTAGGAGCCAAAATCCCTCCGAATCTGCCGGAGCCGATGCGAGTGCCTGGCGGGCACCATGACCGCTGGGCACCCGCAATCGCTTGTGACAGAGCGATAACTGGGTTCTGTGTGTGTAAACACAAATCCCGGTTCTTTCAGGGGAGTAGAGACAGATCGTGTGTTCGTACTAAGTATGAACACCGAACTCTCTCTCTCGCCTCCTAGACAGTCCCATCCCCCCTACAGTTAGAACACACCTAGGGAACACAGTTAACCTCTTGATCGCCCCTAGTGTTAACCCCTTCCCTGCCAGTGACATTTATACAGTAATCAGAGCATTTTTATAACATTGATTGCTGTATAATTGTCAATGGTCCCAAAAAGTGTTCAATTTGCCTGCCGCAATATCACAGTCCTGATAAAAATCGCAGATCGCCGCCATTACTAGTAAAAAAAAATAATAATAAAACTGCCATAAATCTATTCCCTTTATTTTAGACGCTATAACTTTTGCGCAAACCAATAAATATATACTTATTGCGATTTTTATTACCAAAATATGTAGAAGAATACATATCGGCCTAAACTGAGGAAAAAATGTGCTTTTTAAAAAAAAAAATTGGGGATAATATAGCAAAAAGTACAAAATATTGTGTTTTTTTTTTTTCAAAATTGACGCTCTTTTTTGTTTATAGCGCAAAAAAAAAAAAAAAACCACAGAGATGATCAAATACCACCAAAAGAAAGCTCTACAATGTCGCAAGACTGCACAATTGTCAGTTAAAGCAACGTAGTGCCGTATCTCAAAAAATGGCCTGGTCATTGAACAGCCAAATCTTCCAGGGCTGAATGGTTAAACACATTGTGTTTGTCTATTGTTGTGACTTAAGCCTGCCATAGATAATATTCCCACAGGTTGCAGGAAAGAAAATTGCTTAATTGCTCGATACTGACTGTGTTGATGATGAAATCCCTCCTGCGGAACTATTGTGTTTTTCCTGCAGGTAGAACACAGTGATTATTGCTAGCAGCTATAGCTGCTGGCCATAATCGCATCCTAAAAATCCGACATGATGGTTGTACCCAAGTCATTTGATGAATCGACTTGGGTAAAATCAGCCTGCCCATACATGATTCGAATCTCAGCCGGGTCTCTCTAATGTACTTTTTTTTTTTAATCAAAGAAGTTCTTTATTGAAAAATACAAACTGTATGTTTGCTAACCACTTCAGCCCCTGAAGAATTTACCCCCTTCCTAAACATTTTTTGAGATACGACACTGCGTCGCTTTACCTGACAATTGCGCGGGCGTGGTGACGCTGTACCCAAACAAAATTGACGTCCTTTTTTTCCCACATTTTTGCGCTATAAACAAAAAAAGACAGACTATTTTGAAAAAAAAGCAATATTTTTTACTTGTATATGTAAACACATTTCTTTGTCCTAATCAGTTTAGGCCACTATGTAGTCTTCTACATATTTTTGGTAAAAAAAATCGCAATACGTGTATATTGATTGGTTTGCGCAAAAACGGTATAGCGTCTACAAAATAGGGGATAGATTTATGGCATTTTTATTATTTTTATTTTTTTACTAGTAATGGCGGCGATCTGCTATTTTTATTGGGACTGTGACATTGCGGCGGACAGATCGGACACTTTTCACACTATTTTGGGACCATTGACATTTATACAGTGATTAGAGCTATAAATAGCAATTGATTACTGTATAAATGACACTGGCAGGGAAGGGGTTAACACTAGGGGGCAATCAAGGGGTTAAATGTGTGTCCTAAGGAGTGATTCTAACTGTGGGGGGATGGGACTGCCTGGGGGAGGAGACTAATTGTTGTTCCTAAGCAGTAGGAACAACAGATTGCTCTCCTCGCCCGACAGAATGGAGATCTGTCTGTTTTTCATTGACAGATCTCCCTTCTAGCAATCGCGGGTAGCCGACGGCCATGCGCACAGGCTCCTACGTCACGCGGCGGGCGTGCCCTATACTCCTTAAAGCGCCCGCCATACAACTACGGCGATTTGCGCTGGAGTGCCATTCTGCTGCCGTCAATCGATGGCGGGCGGTCGGCAAGTGGTTAACTTTTTCAATAAAGAACTTCTTTGATTTAAAAAAATAATAATTTGTGCCGGAAAAGTTTTGGCCAATATACATGTATAACATTACCATGTCCTATCGTCATCCCAAAAGCTTTTAGTAGACCTTAACAATCACTGTTTCATACCTGTATGAAAATACACAGTTTTGTTTTTTTATACATACATTTGTTCCTCTCATACACTTTAAAACATATATTGTGCTAATATCTGACCAGTGGTCAAATACATTTTTATCAATAAGGCAAGGAACACCTTTGAAAAAATTTTATGTGTCTAATGCCCCGTACACATGGTCGGATATTCCGATGGAAAAAGTCCGATCGGATTATGTTGTCGGAAAATCCGATCGTGTGGGCTCTAGCGGACTTTTTCCGTCGGAATTTCCGACGGAAAATATTTGAGAGCAGGATCTAAAATTTTCCGACAACAAAATCCGATCGGACTTTTTCCGATCGTGTGTAGAGAATTCCGACGCACAAAGTTCCACGCATGCTCAGAAGAAATTTAGAGACGAAAGCTATTGGCTACTGCCCTGTACATAGTCCCGTCGTACGTTTTGTACGTCACCTCGTTCGGAATGATCGGATTTTCCAACAACTTTGTCTGACCGTGTGTGTGCAACACCAGTTTCGGACAAAATCAGTCAGAAATTATCCAACGGATTTGGTGATCGGAATGTCCGACCGTGTGTACGAGGGCTAAGGGTTTTTCCATCCAAATTTCTATTTCACTTTTTGGTAAGTTCAACATTTCAACAGATCAGTCCTCGAGCCTTGACAAAAATAGATAGTGATCCATACATATGGACCCATAGTGTTTTGGTTGCTTTAGAAAAAAAGTATACAAGCTCATATTTTCTGCATACAGAAAGACCACTGGGTCTCCACAGTATGCTTTTTAAAAACCCATGTGGTATACACTTAAATTGCAATGCAGCATTTATATAAAAAAAAAAAAAAAAACAATACAACTAAAATCAAACATGTTTTCAAATATTTTTCTTATAACAGATTACTGGACTTGGAGTGAAAGGAATTCCACCGAATGAATTTGCCGGTTGAACAAAACAAGCTTGCCTAATGTCATTATTTGTGTCTACCAACATTAAAGCTACTCTACATGAAGCAAAGGAATACCATTTACACATTCTCTATGGCTAAAACTTCTAACAAGTTGTACTTTATGTAATGGAATAACCCTTTCTTTAGTATTTTGTTACTAAATAAATGTGTCTACTAAAATGGAAACATGTTACACTAACCAAGCATCATTGAAAATAAAAAAAAAAAAATATTTTCCTAAAATTCAGTGAGAGCCATTGTGTATTTTTAGCTACAGTACTGTTAAATTGATATAAAACCATGTAAATTGGCTCATCATAAAAAATGTAAATCACTCATATCGAGAATTATGTGACACATCATTGGATCAAATGTGGATAGGTACTTTTAGAAAACGCATATCTGCGATTCCATATGCCAAAAATGGGTAGAGTCACTGTCTGCAATACTTTTAAGACAGAGTAATAGAATAAAGAAAGTAGAGAAAAGATGAGAAAAATAAAATGGGAAGGAAGTGAGATAGAGAAAGGTGGTGTATGGTAGATTATATAGATGGAGCCTCTCTCCTGTTCTCACGTTTCCTCAGAAACCTCTGTTCCTCCTAAAACTCAGTTCCCTTGAAAAAGCGGGGACAGGGAATTCCTGCCAATAGAACCAGGCCTCTCAAAAATTTTCATAGGTACCCCTATCTGAAGAAATTGGGCTTTACATGCGTTTGATATCATTGACTTTGATCACCAATGTATCTATGGAGGGTGCCCGAGACTGTTTCCAGTATACTGGGATGAACCTCCTAGCAGCATTGAGCAGGTGTGGGGATATCGATCTCTTATAAGTCTCTTAGGGAAGTCATTATGATGCAGTAAGAAAAAAGTGGAGTCAGTTTTCCTACCCAGGATGACAAAACATATTTGTGATGCATAGTCAGCAGTTCTACAATAAGTCATTGCAAGCACAGCAAACTGGAGGCAGAAACATCCTACCCTTCATCCTTGTAACTTCAGGCAAAGGTTAACATTTGTAGGGTGATTAGAGTGCCTTAATTTTTCCAATGCCTGCATTTTATATTTTTAGTGACTGTTTTTTATTATTTCCACTGATATCTGCTGTAAAATGTGCACACCTGTCATATATGCTTCAATAAACAGCACTCGTAAAACATGACAGTAGATGTGTGGGTTCTTGTCACCACATGTAGGTGGGGACCCTCCATTGACTTTATAACAGGTGTGCCCATGCATTGTCATCAGTGTTTATCTGCCCATCCTGTTTTTTTTTTTTTGTTTTTTTTGTATGGAAAGGGATTACAACACCAGTCAGACTTTTATTGATGTCCACTGAAAACTAAAGTAAAAGAAGATGCCAAATTTTGGGTTGTCACCAGAATAGGCATGGAGAGGAAATCTTTCAATAGGGGTACTAGTTGTGGTGACCCTGATGTCCTGTTTTGGTTTGGGGACCAAGGGTATTCTTCTCAAATACATAAATGGTCAGGGTTTATAACCCCCCTGACTCTATCCAAAATTAAAAATTGCAGAAAGCCTAATATAAGGCAATGGAGCTCCAGGATCTGTTTGCACGTAATCAAACATGCAGCGATTACTTGTGGATGATCAGATAGGGCACAGTCTGCATCCAGGGCCGATCATCCACAGATAATTGTGCATGTCCAATTGCATGCAAGGTGAACAACCGCAAATGGCTGCGGGTGCTGTCATCCTCTTGTTGCTTTGTATGAGGCAGCTGTTCACAGAAAACCCTGTTGAGTCTCCCGTAGGAAATCGTAGTCGACCAAAAATGCAGGTGTGAATGAGGCCTAAACCCATGCACGTTAATCGTAGTCGACCAAAAATGCAGGTGTGAATGAGGCTCTAAACCCAAGCACGTTGAACTCCACTGTCTTCCAGTAGTACAGCCTACAGCCGTCTTCAGCATTTAACATTTCCAAAGCTGTGCATAATCTGTTGTACTTATCCAATAATATTAGGCAAATTGGGGTTAAAGCAAAGGTATGGATGAGACCTTAGTATTTTCTATTCGATTTTTGGGTGAAAAAACACAAGTACCATTAATAACTAATCAGAAACCATGAACAATTATTTCTAACTAGCTGCGTTGCCTTACTAAGGCTCCATGCACACTTATACAACATAGGAACATGTGTGATTTTACACATGTTCACCCATGTTCTGGCCGGCATGCTGTGATGCCATTTATTCTTAATGACACTACAAATGCATCGGCCAATGTAAGTGCGCTGAAATGCAACATAAAGCATGGTAACTTGATGCCATGTGTTGTAGTGCAATGTAATTAAAAAAAAAAAAAAAAGGATGCCTACCTTTCTTCTGTGCTATTGTCATTGAGCAAAAACACAGGAGATCTGTCCCACCTGCATAAGTATGAAGAGAGCGTAAATAAGCATAAAGATTATTTGGCAGCTCAATACAAAGCTTGCAGTGTTTGCACTCTGAACCTGAAAGTTTTTAGCTCAATTCTATTTAAACTTTTATTATTCATGCATGACAACAACGGTTACTGCCTCTGCAGCAAAGTAGTTTTGCTTTCTTGTACTTTTCTCTTAGGCCCCATGCACACGAGACGCAGATGCAAACTCTGCTGAACGCGCGTTTTAAAAAGCAGAAACCTGCGTTTAAAAACGCGCGTTCTGCTGTGTTTTCATGCCGCGTTTAGACGCGTTTAGACGCATTTGCGTCTATAAGCATTTGTAAAGATAACACCTTATAGACCCTCCCCAAGCTCAGAAAGCATGTATTATTAACTATTTCTGCCATTTTGATCAGAGTGAGCAGCAGCAGAGAGCAGTTGTACACTTGCATTTGCCTCTCTTTCTGTGTTTTTTTTTTTTTTTAAATGGATCCCATATTGAATACATGTCAGAAAAATGCTCCTGATGTTGCTCTTGATGCGGCAGCAATGTCGTCGCAAATTTGCATGAGAGGTCCAGAATCAGAGCTTGTTGATATTGGACCCATCCGTTGATGGCACAGCGAATGTCCGTTGGATATTTCACAAACATGTATGCATTTCACAAACATGTATGCATTTCACAAACATGTATGCATTTCACAAACATGTATGCATTAGTGAGTATATATGCTCTATGAACTATCTGTATGAATCTAAACTAATTCCGACATTTTAAACCAATTTTTCTAGTATTTTTTATGGTTTACCATCATATTTCTGAGTTTTCTGTTCCAAAAAATTGGGTTCCTTTAAAAAGGCTTATAAACGCAAACGCGGCTAAACGCAGGTGCCTGCGTTTAGCCGCGTTTAGATGCGTTTGTCTGAACGCATTTTTTTGCTTCTGGAAAAACGAGGTTAAACGCAACTGCATAAAAACGGGAAAAAACTAGACTGTGTACATGGACACATAGGATAACATTGCATGCGTTCAGGTGCAGTTGAAAAAAGTGTCCAACTGCCTCTGAACGCGCGTTTAACAGCGTCTCGTGTGCATGAGGCCTTAGTTCCTGTAATGAGTGTTTATTTTATTCCAAGAAGAAGATGATTTGGTACATTTTATTACATTTAGAGGAATTTCCACATTTATTTCTGGCAAGTCAGAAATGTTCAGTTACTGTTCCCATGTATTATTTCATGTGACTCTATATTGATTTACATGTTTATAGACCAGGGTTTCTCAACCTTCTTCTAGTCAAGGCACCCTTTAAAATGTTGCAGTCTCAAGACACCCCATTCTAACATAATGATTCATGAAAAAAAACGAAACAAATCGTTTTAGGCATTGCAACAGCATCCATACACATAGGACACCCAATAATAGAGGTGATTTATTCTTTGAAGGCAAATACACTTTTGCACACTGGTACTGACTAGTATTCCAGCATTTTTTTGTGCTTATTTTCTCTGCCCCGCACAGCTAACATGACCCCAGTGCAGAGATAGAGGGGCATGGGGGGCCAAACAAGGATGGTGTGCCGGTGCCCAATGTACTCCTTTTCAACCAAGATTGTAATGCAATGCCCAAGATTGTAATGCTGCACAATGAAAACTTGTGGCTTTGTGTATCAAAAAAGTCAGGCTGATCCACTTGCTGGTACACAATTTTGGGGCAATTTTAGGGCATTTTGCCAAGGCACCCCTGAAGTATCCAGAAGACACCCAGTGGTGTCGCTATGGGGGTGCAGGGGGGGACAGACTGGACCCGGGTGACGCCATCCAGGTAGCAGTTGTAGTGGCGGGTGCTGTCTTGCCGACCCATCAGTGAAACAGTGACAGCACGCTGCTTCTCAGCTGAAGAAAACACAGAGGCACTGTGACAGAGTAGAGGCGGTCTGCCAGAATGTTTCCCCCAGCTTGCCCCCCCCTTTTTCCTGTCATCAGCGCAGGATGAGAGAGCGGCTCTTTACAGGTTCGCCAGCCTAAAAATAAGGGGGGGGGGGTGACAAAATATTTTTCCACACCAGGTCACACCAAGCCTAGTGACGGCACTGAAGACACCCCAGGGTGCCCAGTCTTCCTGGTTCAAAAGGGCTGGTATGGACAGTATATAATTAGTAATTAGTCAATCTCAGCTCCAGGATCAATCTTACCTTATACAGACAGTTTAAGCTGGCCATAGATGGATCACAATTTCCTACTGAACTGGTCGAATTTTGATCAATCTATGGCTTGAGAGAGGTTGATCTAATATTTGACTTCTCTCAAATGGGGATGTTGGAAACTTTGAATTCAATCAGCGGCTGCAGCCCTGATCAGTGTGTTCTGAAAACGAAGGAGTTCCAGGTGTCAAAATACAATAGCACAGCAGTGAGGATTCCTCCATCCACCTCACTTGTGTGGATGGGGGAATCTGTTTGATCCATGTATGGCCAGCCTTACAAGTTATGTCCCAATTAAAATTGCTGCAATAATTTACCTTTTTGCACACTTATTTTCCAAGATATTTTCATCATCATACAGGATTTACTGCATAGAATACTATATAATCTGACCAAAATGAGGGACAAAAGCGGACGGAAGAGAGCCAGAGGAACTTTTTCCAAAAGGTGGACAGTTGGGAGTTATGCTTTACAATATAAAGAGCTAGAGTGTTAGAAAAAAAAATGCTAGAGTGTTAGAGTGCTGTTAAAAAAAAAAAAAAAAAAAATGATTTCTTCATCAGTTTACGCCAATATGTATTCTTGTACATATTTTTGTTAAAAATAATTGCAATAAGCGTAAATTGATTGGTTTGCTCAAAAGTTATAGCGGCTACAAAATGTATTTATTTTTTACTAGGAGTGGTGGCGATCAGCGATTTTTAATGGGATTGTGACATTGCGGCAGACACTTTTGACACTTTTTTGGGACCAATAACATTTATACAGCGAACAGAGCTAAAAATAGCCACTGATTACTGTATAAATATCACTGTCAGGGAAGGAGTTAACACTAGAGGGCGATCAAGGGGTTAAATGTGTTGCCTAGGGAGGTGTTTCTAACTGTAGGGGGAGGGGACTGACTGAAGGAGGAGAGAGATCGTTGTTCCTGATCACTAGGAACAGCAGATCTCTCTCTCCTCCCCTGTCAGAATGAGGATATGTTTGTTTACATACACAGATTCCTGTTCTGGCTTTCTGTGGAGCGATCGCGGGTGGCCAACGGACATCACGAGCACGCACTTTGGCTCCGGCGTTGTACTGTGGACGCCCCTATAGTTTTTAAAGCCTACGGCGATTCGCGCAGCCGTGCCAACCTGCCGCAGTATAACGGCGGCTGGTCAGAAAGCGGTTAATGTGTTGGGCAAATTTTTTTTTTTATAAAATGGAAAGGTGGCCTTCTGGTTTTCATCGTGTCGCGTTCACTTTTAGCCAGTATGCTGATGATGTGATCTTACTAGTATTCGGCCATAATGCACATTTTGTAGCAGACAGAATTTGGAGCAGCTGTGCATGGCAACCAATCAGCTTCCTCTTTCTTTTTTTAAAGCTATATAGTGCTTTAACACTATAGCTTATAAAAACGCTATATGCGGTTTATAAGGGGCGCATAGCGTATCTTGGCGCATTTTCAGCTTGTTTTTAATGCGTTGCACTGAATTTCAGCACATCGCATTTAGCGTTTTTAATGCATACTTGATGCATTTTCTGTATATATGGTATATGACAGCACTTCCTAGACATGTGAGCATTTTTGATGCTTTTTTATGTTTCCATGGATGTCTATAGAAGGTCAATTTTTTGTGCGGTCTTATAAAAGATGCTGCGTGCAGAACTTTTCAAAAGGCAGCACACAGATGTGAAAGGGTACCATATGATTGTAAGGGGAATATTTTTGATGCACTTTTGTCATGCTGTGAATGTGCCTTCTAGCGCAGCAAAAGAGTATAGGTGTGACAGGGCCCAAACTGAACAAGCTGAAGATAGAAACTGCTTGTCGTGACTCGTGTACAGCTTCTTCCGATACTGGCTGCTCCAATTTTTCGAAATCCCCCCACAGCCTTCAAAACTTCACAAAGTGTTAGAATTATTAAAAAATATACATCCTATTTCCATTACAAAGAAAAAGCAATATTGATAAAGAAAGCCAAACCTGCCTTATGGTTAGCTACCTTTACATGACTGACAGGGTCTCTTTAAGCAACCACCAGAAAGTTGCTAATTGCATGTTACTCTTGAAGCACCTTAGGACATGCTGTAGGGACCAACATTTGAATGGTATTTTATAATTCTTTGGAGTTCAGCTTTAATATACGTGGTGTGCCCGAACAATTATGCAGTTAGTCGTCTGGTCCTGCGGGTTTCAAGTCCCATGCCTCAACAGCTTCACTTATGTCTAACTTTTTATGGGAACTTATTTCTAACCAAGACCTTTACAGATGTTTATGTGACCCTTTAGTTCTTCTTTCTATGAAAAGAAAAGGGTAATGGAGAAAATGACTTGAAAAAGTCAGCTGAACAAAACCTCTCTCAAACGGGCACTACCTTGTCAATGCAAGCTTTTTTGTAAACACGGAAGATATTTCCAAGTTATGCCATATAACCAGAATTTCAGGGGTCTTCCCAGCTGTAAAAATATCCCAGTGACTGCAATGTGGGATATCAGCCCATACATGTCTGCTGGTATTCAAAAATGTGTTGCGTAAGCAAGATATGTGAAAACACTCTCTAATGTGTGGTGTTGAAGGAGTGTTTGCTTTCCTGCTCTTCTATACAACTCTATGGAATACAGTATGTTCATATAACTAATTATGACAATCCTATGTACGTTGTACAATGTGTATTTTAACTACTTACAGACATTGCAGTTACTACAGGAAACGTACTGAGAATTTATGTAGGCTGCTAATGAAGAGATCTTCATCTACAAGTGCCAGCTGCATGGATGCCATGGTGATGGCAAAGGCTGAAAGTGGTTGTAAAGGCTGAAGGTTTTTACCTTAATGCATTTGATGCATTAAAGCAGGGGTAGGCAACCTCTCAGAGGGGGAGGGGGGTGTTGCCCTTTAAAGAAAATAACTATCAAGAGCCCAATAAAGACACAGCATAGTATCCTGTGCCCCACACTCCCACTAGTGTCATCTACTCCCCTTTACATCATTCCCCTCACAATAGTGTCCTCGCCCCCCCCCCCCCCCCCCAGTAGTTTTCCTCCCCCTTATACAATAATGACCTCTGCCTCCCCATAGCAGTGTCACACCCCCCACCTGTAGTGTCCTCTGCCCCTCCTAATACTGCAGTGTCCTGTGCCCCCCCAAAGCAGTGTATTCTGTCTGCCCTTCACATCACACCCCCAACTGTACTGTCCTCTGTCCCCTTCACATCACAACCCCCCCACCGTAGTGTCATCTGCACCTCCATAGCAGTGACCTGTGCCCACTCAAAGCAGTGTCCTCTATCCCCTTCACACACCCCCACAATAGTGTCCTCTGCCCCCCCAAAGCACTGTCCTTTGTCCCCTTCACACCCTCCTCACACTGTAGTATCCTCTGCACCCTCACCAATGTAGTGTCCTCTGTCCCCTTCACCCCCCCCCCCCACTTTTGAGTCCGCTGCCCCCCATAGCAATGTCCTCTGTCCCCTTCACACCCTCCCCCCACTGTAGTATCCCCTGCACTCCCCCAATGCAGTGCCCCATGTCTCCTTCACCTCCCCAATGCAGTGTCCTCTGTCCCCTTCACCCACCTTGACTGTAGTGTCCTCTGTCCCCATGCAATGTCCTCTGTCCCCGCCTTCCACTGTAGTGTCCTCTGTCCACTTTATCCCCCCAATGTAGTTTCCTCTTCACCCCCCCCCCCCCCACCCAGCGTAGTATGCCCCCCCATGCAGTTTCCTCTGTCTCCTTTAACCCCCCCCCCACTGTAATGTCCTCTGCCCTCCCAGTGCAATGTCCTCTGTCATCTTCACCCACCCCCCACGTAGTGTCCTCTGTCCCCTTCACCCCTCTCTCCCCTTAACTGTAGTGTCCTCCGTCCCCTTCACACCAGTGTGTGGGTAGCACTCTCCTACCTTACACCGGTGTATAGCAGAGCAGAAAACGGGAGAAGTCACAGTACTGCACAGAGGGCGGGGGTGGGATCTGATGGAGTTAACTTTTTACATTAGCAAGCTGGTGATTGGTTGCTAGGACTGCCCGGCAACCAATCACCTGCTGGTTAATGTAAAAAGTAAATTCCAACAGCTCCTGCCCCCGCCCTCTGTCCAGTACCTCCCGATCTCCATGTTGCAGTGAAGAGGAGAGCGGTGGCGGGGGCAGGGGGAAGGACTGTGTGTGGGGATGTGTTCCCAATCAACCCGTCGGCTGCCCGCCGTCAAACGGACGATCGCAATCAACGGCTTGCCGACACTCCCATTAAAGTGTTTGTTTTTTAAAACAAGCATGTCTATACTTACCTGCTCTGTGCAATAGAATTGCACTGAGCGGCCCAAACCTCCTCTTCTTATGCCCCCCCCCGACACTCCTGGCTTCTCCCTTCCGCCAAGTGCCCCCAATGGGAAGCTGCTTCCTATGGGGGAAATTGTGCAGGCTCAATTCAAAGCCATTGGCACATGGCTCCCAGTGCCTCAGCAAAGACCTGGAAGTGAGGGGAGAGAAGAGCTGCAGAGAAGCACAGTGCTGGATCGAATGAGGGCTCAGGTAAGTATAAGAAGGGGGGCAATACTGATGCCTAAACACTTTTTTACCTCAACGCAAGAGATGCATTAAGTTAAGGTAAAAAAAAAAATGTAACCTTCTAGGCCAGAGGTTTCCCCCCCCCCCCCCCTTATACTTACCTGAGCCCAATCTCAATCCAGCGATGTGCACGAGAGCAGTGGCTCTCTCCTTTCTCTCCCTTCTCACTGGGTAGATTGATAGCAGCGGGAGCCATTGACTCCCTCTGCTGTCAATCAAATTCTGTGACGAAGGAGGAGGGGGCGGGACCGAGTTGCCCTCTCTGTGTCTCTAGTCTCAGACAAGAATTAAAAACTGCAGAGGTGATCAAACACCACCAAAAGAAAAGAAGGGGGGGGTGTAAATCTTCCAGGGGTCAAGTGGTTAGATTGTGTTTGTGTACACTACAATTTATTAAAGCGGAACTTCAGTCATTTTTTCATCTTTCCATGTATTAAATCTTCTGCCCTTGTTGTTTTAACTTTACATAGTAAAACATTTTTTTTCTGCCAGTAAATACCATATACAGGCCACTTCCTGTTTCTTGTCTGGAAAAAAAGCCTAGGCTTATGACATCATGCACGGCTCTCTCTCTCACTCTTGTGAGAGTTTGCCAGAAAAGGAGGAGGGATGAGTCATAAGAGGGCCAATGAGACTGAGAGCTGCAGAGCTGGAGGTGTGCCTCTGTGTAAATCCAGGAAGTGAACAGGCAGCAGCTTCAGCTCGGATTTCGATCGGAATTCTCGTTGGAAAAAGCTCTGATGGTTTTCCCAATGGAATTCCGACAGCTCAAACTGTCTTGCCTACACACGGTCACACCAAATTCCGACCGTCAAGAACGCGGCGACGTACAACACTACGACGAGCCGAGAAATAATGAAGTTCAATGCTTCCGAGCATGCGTTGAATTGTTTCCGAGCATGCGTAGGAATTTTGCATGGCGGAAATGCTACAGACGATCGGAATTTCCGATAGAAACCTTTTCCCTCGGAAAAATTGAGAACATGCTCTCAATTTTTTGCTGTCGGAAATTCGGCCAGCAAAATTCCGATGGAGCCTCCACACGGTCGCATTTTCCGATGAAAACCTCTCATCTGTCTTTTGCTGGCCTAAATTCCATGTGTACGCGGCATTAGAATGATTGCAGCCAGACTCAGTGGTGGGAGATGTCTGCAGCATATTTGGGTAGTACAGAATCACAGTATATCTAAAATAATCTACCAAGTGGTTGGAGGAAAGCTTTAGAATGGCAAAGATGTTTTTATTCCGAATTATGTGAGCAGACTGCAGTTCCTCTTTAAAGTGTATTTTTTTTCCAAAAAATTAGTGTTTGAATAACCTCTGAACAAATATTCTGTATCTGTAACATGAAAAATTGCAACATTTTATTCTCTAGGGCTTCTGATTGTAAATATATATAATGTTTAGGGGTTCTAAGAAATTTTCTAGCAAAAAAAAAAAAAAAGCTGATTTTTACAGGTAGAGGAATGTCAGAATTGGCCTGGGGGGGTCACGCGGTGTTCTTATATGCTAAAAACGTAAATATGAGATTCTATATGGGTTTACTTATCCATTTCATTATTCTGGCTGTTTCATAAGTCACCTGTAGGTGTCGCTGTGACAGTCAACAGACTAAGGGAAGTGAGTTTTCTCCACCCCCCCCCTGGACGTAATGCTCCAGTCCTTCCTCTAGGATGACAGACATGTACTACTCCTGTTTCTAAGGGAGGGGGAGAGCCAGCCCCCCTATTGGATGTATCCCTCCATCGCAGCGGGGAGAGAAGAGCGGCTGATCTACCAATGGCTGTAGCGGTGGGCGGGTCCCCGGAGTACCTGTGTGTCCAGATACATAGAGGCGGCCGAGGAATATCCCGATCTATAATATGAAGGCTTGCATTCCACGTCCCCATAGACATCCCTATAGACAGTGTGCGCTGCTGGTGAGTACACCGACCCCACTGATTACTGCATTACTATTGGCTACTTCCTATCATCCTACTAGAAAGGATCACATGGGATAAGGCTGCCCAGGGCTGATCTGTCACTTTATTCATCTGATTCATCTATATCATTTATTTATATAATTTATTCAGCTGCAGTTATCATTGTCCTAATAGGTGCATTACATACAAATTGGAATGTATTTCATCAAGATATGCTACAAACTCTCTATTGTCAAGATTGATTTGGAATATTTTTAAAACACAATTTATTTTTAACCTTTGACTTTTTTTGAGTGACCCCCCCCCCCCCCCCCCCATTAATAATTTTCTATGGAATTGCTAAAGCGCGATTTGTCGCTTAGTAATCAAGACTCAGTACACACCGTGAGACGATCAGATAATGGTTCGTCCCCCCCCCCCCCCCCTCCCGCACTGAAATCGGATTACATGGGTGTTCTCACCTATACAATCCGATTCCTGTGCGAGTTTAGTGTTCGCACTGCGATCTGTGAACCGATCTGGGGGTGTCATTAACGTTGTATTGAAACCCGCAGTGGTTCGCAGAGGGCAGTGGGAACTGCCTGCGGGAGAGATGCGATTCGGGAACTGGCACTGGAATCGCACTGGTTCCTGCATCGCTATAGTGCTGAATGCGTTTCGCTTTTTTTTGTTGTTTTTTCTTGTATGTATCTGCACGCAATTTTGCGCAAACTTATTCTTGCGTTCACAATATGTTAATGGCCATTTGCGCCACCTATGTGCACGATTGCGCGCATTTGCGCACGAGTCGTAAATTACTGACCAAAAATGCTGATTTTTCTATTTATTTTTTTTTTTTTAATAAAGTATACAAGTCGCTTGTTTACGCGCCTGTGTGCATAGGCACATTACAAATAATGGGATGTATTTTAGCTCAGTAAAAAAATAAGCTGTACTGAGCTTTTTCAAGCTGAAGTGTGCAAGAGGCCTTAGGAAATCGGGCAAACGATCGTCCCATTTTCCTCTTTGTTTCACAGCAAGTCGGAACTGAGGAAGGAAATAATGTAGGAAAATTCTCGTATGGCAAAGGCTTTTTTTTGTTGTTGTTGTTGTTGTTTATTGTTTCTGATTAGGCGCAGTCTTTTGTTTCTGATTTTTCTCGTACGGAAATGGTACACATTAAACTGAAATTGTCTGTTCTGTTCCCGAGAAACATTTTGGAGTTTGTACTTCGTTTGGTCGGAATTGGTTGTCCAAAGTTGTGTACACACTATCAGAAAATCATACGACCATTCCTCGGACGGAAATGATTTTCTTATACTGTGTATGAGCCTTAAATTGTTGAAATTAGTGATTAATAATGAAAATGAATTTCCGCTACAAAATTGCCTGTCAGACATCAGCCTTATGGTGACTACATGCTTTGATTTTATTATGCGATCGATTCAATCAAAACAATCAATCGATTTGATTCCGTCAAAATGATCAAATCAGCAAACAATCGAATAGGTGTAATTTCCCTAGACTCTACTTAGCTCAGATTTGATCAAACTGAGTCAATCGGCCAGGGTGCAAAATTATCTTTCATGTTGCATCGATTGCCAGCACTGAGATGATTTGTTCATGAATTTGATTTCGATTGATCAGAATATGAGATTACATGATAAAACTAGAGAAGTAGAACTAGAACTTGATCTAACTTGAAGTAGAACTAGAGGCAAAACTTTTTTTAAAAATTTTGGATAGAGCAAGGGAGGGTTATAACCCCTGTCAGATTTTTTATTTTGGCCATCTGTGTCTCATTGCAGAGATTTTCCTTCACTTCCTGTCTCATAGCCAAACAGGAAGTGAGTGGAAATCACTGCAAATTAAGGACATTTCCTGCGGACTCCCAGGTCACCAGAACTAGTGTCCCCATTGGAACATTTCCCCTCTATTACTTTTCTGGGGACAACCCAAAATTTGTTTGTTTTTTTTTACTTTCATTTTCAATGATAATGGTAAACAGCAGAAATAGAGCGGGAGAAATCTCCCTAACGGGGGTCACAGCCCGCAATGATACCTGACAAATGTTGTAATCCATCTCCACTCTATCCAAAACAAAAAAAAAAAGTTTTGCCTTTAGTTATACTTTAACCACTTCAATACCCGCGTATTGTCATATGACGCCCACAAGGTGGATCTCCCATCCTGGGTGGGGGCGTCATATGACGTCCTCCCATTCCCGGCCGCCTGGGGGGCGAGCGCGCGCCCGCGGCGTCGCTCGGGACCCGGTGCGAGTGCCCGGCGGCCGCGATGTCCGCCTGGCACCCGCGATTGCCCGTTAAAACAACAGGACCGTGCGGGACCGTGGATCTGTGTGTGTAAACACACAGCTCCACGTCCTGTCAGCGGAGAGGAGACCGATCATGTGATCCCAGTACGGAGGAACACATGATCGGTCTCCTCCCCTTGTGAGTCCCCTCCCCCCACAGTTAGAATCACTCACATAGGGAACACATTAACCCCTGCAGCGCCCCCTAGTGTTAACCCCTTCCCTGCCAGTCACATTTACACAGTAATCAATGCAATTTTATAGCAACGATCACTGTCTAAATGTGAATGGTTCCAAAAATGTGTCAAAAGTGTCCGAAATGTCCGCCGCAATGTCGCAGTCACGAAAAAAAATTGCAGATCGCCGCCATTACTAGTAAAAAAAGAAAAAAAAATGCAATAAATCTATCCCCTATTTTGTAGACGCTATAACTTTTGCGCAAACCGATCAATATACGCTTATTGCGATTTTTTTTACCAAAAATATGTAGAAGAATACGTATCGGCCTAAACTGAGTAAAAAAATAGTTTTTTTTTTTTTAAAAAAAATGGGATATTTATTATAGCAAAAAGTAAAAAATATTGTGTTTCTTTTCAAAATTGTCGCTCTTCTTTTGTTTATAGCGCAAAAAATAAAAAACGCAGAGGTGATCAAATACCACCAAAAGAAAGCTCTATTTGTGGGAAAAAAAGGACGTCAATTTTGTTTGGGTGTAACGTCGCACCACCGCGCAATTGTTATTTAAAGCGACGCAGTGCCGAATCGCAAAAAGTGCTCTGGTAAGGAAGGGTGTAAAATGGCCCGGTGCTGAAGCGGTTAAAGAAGAGCTCCAGTCTCCCCCAGAAAATGTAGCTGCTAAACTTTAATATAAGGACATTTACCTGTCCAGGGATCCAGAGTTGTCCTCATCCGAGCTGATTCTTCAATCGGGTTCAGGCGCCGGCATCTTAAGTAAGGGAAACTGGCAGTGAAGCCTTGCAGCTTTATGAAGGGTTCCACAGTCTTCTGGGACCTGTGATGTGTCCCAGAAGGCTGCAGGGGAAGGAAGAGGGGGGGGGCGAACTTCCACTCACATCACCTGGGTCATCTGACCAGAAGTGGGTGCGGTTACCTGTCAAAACCAGGTACCTACTCCCCCCTCCCTCTGCAAAAAGGGCCAATAATTAAAGAAGAGGGGGGGGGGGGGCGTTCCGCTTTAAGTCTTACCTAAGTCTTACCTTTTAGCTATTGAAATCCATTTACCTGTATGCCATATCGATTAAATGGGTTATGGATCAGTTATTACGATTTTGGAGAGGTGGATCTAAAAAAATGACATTACTTGTTGAAGCATGCATGGGCCATCTTAAAGTTATTGTAAGTGATCACCTTGTAAAACAACCCATTCCGTGTAAAATAGAAATGAAAGGCAAAAGATTTTTGTATAGATATAAGAAAACATTATAAATACCTTTTTTCATAAATTATCACATTCCCTCTGTTCTCAGCTGCATTAGAGCTGGGGGAGGAGAAGCAGCAGCACACTGATCTTCCCAGGAGCAGGAGTGTGTCAGGACAAGTCTGATCATTGAAGGAGAGCAGGCTGAGATCCCAGGATAGCTAGAGAACTGATCACGTTGTGTTCGCCTGCTTAGTGTGGTCAGTTTTTAATAGGAAAGCAGGGGGACTAGCAGGAACACCAGGGATTTCACACAAAGGAAGCAATATAACGAGAACAGGATACTTTCTCATACAAGTACATGGTACAGGAGGCACATATCAGGAATATGATGTGTTGGGGTAACAAACAGTTTAAGTATGATGATACACAAGTGACTGCTGCTAGTAATCCTGTCACTAACAATTTGTAATCCTGCCTCCAACTATTTGTCTAGGGAGTTTGTAAGGTCTCGTTTGAGATACCAAGCCGTATAGCGAAATGGTTGCTTGAGTTTTCGTAGTCCAACTATTTGTGAAAACCGGTAGTGGCAGGATTGCTAAGAAGTTGCCTGTTTGTATTGTGTAATCGCTCCATCTGTATCCGCACATACAGTATGTCACTCTCAATGATAGGGAGCAAGATTCAGCAGTGTTTATGCCAGCAACAAACCGACATCTCACTGTGTGTAGCTACGGAGGGAACGATTCCATAGGGACACACAGGCAGCCTTTTTACTGATCCTGCACATGGTGATTTGTCACTAGCGGCAGAATCGCCCCTGCATCATCAGCCTAAAGCGCACCACACACATTACAATCTGATTGTACAATCTCCTTTAGATCTACCAACAACTATGTAGTGCAAGAGCCTTCCTGATTGGATACACATTGGATGGTTTAGGTAGGTCCTTATATTACATAGTTCTGGTAAATCTAAAGTTGATTGTACAAAGTGTGTATGGTCAGATGGTAACCTGCATGGTGACCCTAAACGGAAATCATTTGGTATTATTTGTTGGTAAGGTCACTGTCACAGGGGCTACGTTTTTTTTTTTTTTTTTTTTAAACGGAAAAACATAAAATAGGTGGAAATGTGGAGTTTTCATAGGAAAAAGAAACATTATACTCCAATAGATCTAATGCAGGTAGTAAGAAAATTACAATTCTGCTAATGACTTTATGTGCATAAAATCTGCAGATATCTATGTTGAAGTTGCAGGCGGGGGGGAGGAAGTGTTATTTTTTTTTTTTCCAAATTTTTATTAAAAAAAATAGCACTTTACAACAATGTAAAACACTGCATTAGGACAGATAAAGTACACCCAAAGGACGATGGAGTGTAGTAAATACAGGTGTAACGTGGTACAAAAGATGGAGTTAGCCTTTGAGGAAGCCTTTTCATTTGAATAAGCTGCCAACACACCAGGATGGACAAAATAATGGACCTGCGCCTTTTTTTTTTCTGATGCAGCCAAGCCCGCTGCGGTCTATGGGGCCCAGACGGCACTTTAGGAAGGGCGGTGCCAGGGCCATCTTTAACGCGGGGCAAAGCCCCATGCCCAGTCACTGTTTTGGGGTCCAAAGCAGCTGCCCCTGGAGCCCACACTGCCTGCACATTGGGGGCTGCCCCACGATGCCACTAGCATTGAGCTGTAGTCCACAGGGAGTAGGCGAGGCGGCAGGGCCAGGAGTGCCGCTGACCCTCAGACCCCACCCGATGCAGTTTGTATGCTTGGGATAAGGCTGAGGCTGGAAATGCAGCTAAGTAAGGGGCTCGGAGTGGGAGCGGCAGTGCTGAGATCCAGGAGTGGAGATCGCATGTGGAGCGAGCTGGCTGGCAAGTAGGTCCTTCTCCCCAATGCCATGTGCAATTAAACTGGCTGCCTGTGTGGATTGTCTGACGAGGCTGCACTTGTGTGCACTAATGGACACTGATGGGCTGCACTAGTGGGCACTGATGAGGTGGCACTGATGGGCACTGATATGCTACACTGGTAGGCACTGAAGAGGTAGCACTGATAGGCTGTCGCTGATGGGCACTGATGAGGTGGCACTGATGGACACTGAGGGGTACTTTTAGGATGCACTGATGGACACTGATAGGCTGCACTGGTGGCGCTGATGAGGTGGCACTGATAGGCTGCACTGGTGGGGACGTATGATGGGGCACTGATGGACACTAATGAGGCTGAACTGGTGGCTACTGATGAGGTGGCACTGATAAGCTGCACTGATGGGCACTGATGTGGTGGCACTGATAGGCTGCACTGGTGGGCACTGATGAGGTGGCACTAATAGGCTGCACTGGTGAGCGCTGATTAAGTGGCACTGATGGACACTGATGGGCTGCACTGATGGGCACTGATGAGGGGGCACTGATGGACACTAGCCTGTCCATATACTACCCTAGCCTGTCCATGTACTACCCTAGCCCACCCCTATACAGCCCCATCTCAGTGGCATATCATGCATGGATGTAACGTCTTCACTGCACACGGGGACTGAGCGGTGTTGGGCACACTGTGCTTACACACACTGCACCTGAGGATGCCCTAGGGCAGTGATGGTGAACCTATGGCACGCGGAGCCCTCTCTGTGGGCACTCAGAAGCTCCGGGCAAACACAGGCTCCTCACACTTCACTAGGAGGACAAAGCGCCCAGTGTCCCCACACTGTCCTGCTTAGTTCTATTGGTGAGAAAGCCCAGAGATGAGGCCAGAGCTGCCGGTGATGAACTGCGCCACGTGAGCATGTTCTGTGCTATGGTGATATTAGGAGAGGTGTGTATTGGCAGAGGGAGCAAGACTGGCTACATGAGTGCCACTGCCGTACCACAGCAGAGTGGGGAGATAGTGGTGAGTTGCAGAGGGGGGATGGAGTGTGCCATGAGCTGCATGAAGGGGTGTGATGCATAGTGAGGTGGTGTGCTACGAGTTACATGGCGATGTATAATGTGCTGTAGCTCACTGATGTGATGTGGCTGGACAACGATGGATGTTGGCACTTTGAAATAAATAAGTTGGTTTTACGTTGCAGTTTGGGCACTCAGGCTCAAAAAGGTTCGCCATCACTGCCTTAGGGTACCAAGATGTAGGAGCAGTAACATGGTGGTATGTCATATAAATTTGCATATAGACAAGGTGCTGTTGCATGTAAATCAGACTTCCTAATAAATTCAATTTTAGTTTTATTATCGTGATATAAAATAATGTATGTGTGGGGGGGGGGGGGGTGGGGGCAACCTTTCATTCTTGGACCCAGGCAGCACAATGCCAGCTCTGGATGCAGCGCACCACAACATTTTGTAGTGCATTGTGGAAGTATGTTAGGGTGCCATTCAGAATTAATGTTTGCGTCTGTAATGCAATGTTTTAGAGCCAGCCTATGTACAATTCACACCTGTGCAAGGGAGTAACTATAGCATAGTGGACCCATACAAGTGCTATAGGGCCCTAATGTTGCATAGTTACATAGTAGGTGAGGTTGAAAAAAGACACAAGTCCATCAAGTCCAACCTATGTGTGTGATTATATGTCAGTATTACATTGTATATCCCTGTATGTTGCGGTCGTTCAGATGCTTATCTAATAGTTTTCTTGAAACTATTGATGCTTTAAATCAATATCAATGACATGGTATTGATAAGAGCTATATAGGGAAGTTTTCAAAACATGGCCTGTTGGGGGTACTTGAGGACTGAGGTTGAGAAGCACTGCTTCAGGAGACACATTGCATGAGACTGCTAGAGATCATTTCTATTGCAGCCACTTTACAGACCAACACTGCCACGCTTGTGCTCACTACAGCCCACGTAAATTTATTGTGCCACAGTAGGATCCATTACAAAATATCAGAGGAAAGTAAGTAGTGTTAAGAAAGTAAGGTAGTGTGAAAAAAATACAGAAAACCATTTAACTTGTAGAAACCAGTCTAAAGTATATATTTTTCACTGGCAAGCAAGGACATAGGTAAGGAAAACACAAACTACTGTCTACAGTTGCTTAAAAAATATTCATACCCCTTGACATTTTCCACATTTTGTCATGCTACAACCAAAAACATAAATGTATTTTATTGGGATTTTATGTGATAGACCAGGGATATGCAAACAGCTGGAGGTCCACTAATTTCATATCCATGTGATGGACCAACACAAAGTGGCACACAATTGTGAAGTGGAAGGAAAATAATAAATGATTTTCAAATTTGTTTACAAATAAATATCTGGAAAGCCCCCTTTACTCTGATACCCCTAACTAGTGGAACCAATTGCCTTCAGAAGTCACCTAATTGTGTAATTGAATCTCAGTATAAATACAGCTGTTCTGTGAAGCCCTCAGAGAACAGAATCATGAAGGCCAAGGAACACACCAGACAGGCCAGGGATAAAGTTGTGGAGAAGTTTAAAGCAGGGTTAGGTTATAAAGAAAATCCCAGAGCACTGTTCAATCCATCATCTAAAAATGGAAAGAGTATGGGACAACTGCAAACCTACCAAGACATGGCCACCCACCTAAACTGTCAAGCCGAGCATGGGGAGCATTAATCAGAGAAGCAGCCAAGAGCCCCATGGTAACTCTGGAAGAGCTGCAGAGATCCACAGCTCAGATGGGAGATTCTGTCTACAGGACAACTATTAGTCCTGCACTCCACAAATCTGGTCTTTATGGAAGAGTGGCAAGAAGAAAGCCATTGTTGAGAGAGCCATTTGCAGTCTGCGAGAAGCCATGTGGGGGACACAGCAAACATGTGGAAGAAGGTGCCCTGATCGGATGAGATTGAAATTGAACCTTTTGGCCTAAAAGCAAAACGGTATGTGTGGCGGGAAAACTAACACTGCATATCACCCTTAACACGCCATCCCCACCGTGAAACATGGTGGTGGCAGCATCATGTTGTAGGGATGCTTTTCTTCAGCAGGGACAGGGAAGCTCGTCAGAGTTGATGAGCAGATGGATGGAGCCAAATACGGGGCAATCTTAGAAGAAAATCTGTTGAGTCTGCAAAAGACTTAAGACTGGGGTGGAGGTTCACCTTTCAGCAGGGCAACATACAGCCAGAGCTACAATGAAATAGTTTAGATCAAAGCATATTCATGTGTTTGAATGGCCCAGTCAAAGTCCAGACCTAAATCCAATTGAGAATCTCTGGCAAGACTTGAAAATTGCTGTTTACAGACATACTCCATCCAATCTGAGAGAGCTTGAGGTATTTTGCAAAGAAGAATGGACAAAAATGTCACTCTCTAGATCAGGGGTCTTCAAACTATGGCCCTCCAGTTGTTCAGGAACTACAATTCCCATCATGCCTAGTTATGTCTGTGAATGTCAGAGTTTTACAATGCCTCATGGGATGTGTAGTTCTGCAACAGCTGGAGGGCCGTAGTTTGAGGATCCCTGCTCTAGATGTACAAAGCTGATAGAGACATCCCCAAAAAGACTTGCAGCTGCAATTGCAGTGAAAGGCGGTTCTACAAAGTATTGACTGAGGGGGGCTGAATACAAATGTACGCCACACTTTTCACATATTTATTTGTAAAAAAATCTTAAAATCATTTATAATTTTCCTTCCACTTCACAATTATGTGTCACTTTGTGTTGGTCTATCACATAAAATTAATTTATGTTTTTGGTTGTAACATGACAAAATGTGGAACATTTCAGTGGGTATGAATACTTTTTCAAGGCACTGTAAACAAAATAAACCGCTTTATTAAGGTATTTTAGATAAATAACGACATTTTGGGAAACCTTCAAGACCTTGAGCATACTGTGCTATTTTCAGAATTGTTCCAAATTGTTCTTTCTGCTCTCCCCATTTTATATAGAATTATCTTTTGTGTTATTATTAAAAAATGAATTGTTGTTGGATATTTTGTTTTTCAGCATTTTGTGGAATCACAAAATGGAAAGCTGTTCCCAGGAACTTGATACCCAGGTGTTACAAAATCAACAATGGATGTCACAATTATGCGAAACGTTGTGGGATTTACCTCTGTACGATTTGTCCATCCCAGGTATTGCATCGTTTCTTCTGTACTTTTAATACATATTTTTGTAATGCATTGTTTTTTTTTTTTTTTTTTTTAATATAACTTTCTTTTTTTCTCTTATAAAATTGCTATTACTTGTGTAATGTTAATGCTTAATATAGTATCAATGATGATGCTTTGATAAAATGTACCAAAAAGAAAATAAGGCTGTTTAATTTCCTCTCTGCCAGCTTTTATACAACTGGCATATTGTGTCCTATGAAGAATCTTTTTAATTGAAATAAACTGATATTTGGCATGACTGCTTGGCACAAGACATTAAAAAGAAACTGTCACCAGATTTAACTTTTTATTTTTAAGCCTTTCAAAGATCCCAGCATGAACCTAAGCACAGTTAGGGTACTTTCACACTGGGGCTTTGGGGACGTCGGCGGTAAAGCATCGCTATTTTTAGCGGTTTGAGTGGCACTTTTTGGCCACTAGTGGGATGCTTTTAACCCCTGTTAGCGGCCAAAAAAGGGTTAAATGTGCCGGTGCCGAGGTGCTTTGCAGGCACTCAGTGCCTGATGCCTCACGTCCCTCTCATTTATGCTCAGTGTCTGATGCCTCACGCCCCTCTCATTTACACTCAGTGCCTGATGCCTCACGCCCCTCTCCGTTACACTCAGTGCCTGATGCCTCACGTCCCTCTCAGTTACACTCACTGCCTGATGCCTCATGCCCCTCTCAGTTACACTCAGTGCCTGATGCCTCATGCCCCTCTCAGTTACACTCAGTGCCTGATGCATCATGCCTCTCTCAGTTACACTCAGTGCCTGATGCCTCACGCCCCTCTCAGTTACACTCAGTGCCTGATGCCTCATGCCCCTCTCAGTTACACTCAGTGCCTGATGCCTCACGTCCCTCTCAGTTACACTCAGTGCCTGATGCCTCATGCCCCTCTCAGTTACACTCAGTGCCTGATGCCTCACATCCCTCTCAGTTACACTCAGTGCCTGATGCCTCACGTCCCTCTCAGTTACACTCAGTGCCTGATGCCTCACTCCCCTCTCCGTTACACTCAGTGCCTGATGCCTCACTCCCCTCTCCGTTACACTCAGTGCCTGATGCCTCACTCCCCTCTCCGTTACACTCAGTGCCTGATGCCTCACTCCCCTCTCCATTACACTCAGTGCCTGATGCCTCACGCCCCTCTCAGTTACACTCAGTGCCTGATGCCTCACGCCCCTCTCAGTTACACTCAGTGCCTGATGCCTCACTCCCCTCTCCGTTACACTCAGTGCCTGATGCCTCATGCCCCTCTCCGTTGCACTCAGTGCCTGATGCCTCATGCCCCTCTCAGTTACACTCAGTGCCTGATGCCTTACGCCCCTTTCAGTTACACTCAGTGCCTGATGCCTCACGCCCCTCTCAGTTACACTCAGTGCCTGATGCCTCACGCCCCTCTCAGTTACACTCAGTGCCTGATGCCTCACGCCCCTCTCAGTTACACTCAGTGCCTGATGCCTCACGCCCCTCTCAGTTACACTCAGTGCCTGATGCCTCACTCCCCTCTCCATTACACTCAGTGCCTGATGCCTCAGGCCCCTCTCAGTTACACTCAGTGCCTGATGCCTCACGCCCCTCTCAGTTACACTCAGTGCCTGATGCCTCACGCCCCTCTCAGTTACACTCAGTGCCTGATGCCTCACGCCCCTCTCAGTTACACTCAGTGCCTGATGCCTCACTCCCCTCTCCGTTACACTCAGTGCCTGATGCCTCACTCCCCTCTCCATTACACTCAGTGCCTGATGCCTCACTCCCCTCTCCGTTACACTCAGTGCCTGATGCCTCACATCCCTCTCCGTTACACTCAGTGCCTGATGCCTCACTCCCCTCTCCGTTACAGTCAGTGCCTGATGCCTCACTCCCCTCTCCATTACACTCAGTGCCTGATGCCTCACTCCCCTCTCCGTTACACTCAGTGCCTGATGCCTCACTCCCCTCTCCAATACACTCAGTGCCTGATGCCTCACGCCCCTCTCAGTTACACTCAGTGCCTGATGCCTCACTCCCTTCTCCGTTACACTCAGTGCCTGATGCCTCACTCCCCTCTCCATTACACTCAGTGCCTGATGCCTCACTCCCCTCTCCGTTACACTCAGTGCCTGATGCCTCACTCCCCTCTCCAATACACTCAGTGCCTGATGCCTCACGCCCCTCTCAGTTACACTCAGTGCCTGATGCATCACGCCCCTCTCAGTTACACTCAGTGCCTGATGCCTCACTCCCCTCTCCGTTACACTCAGTGCCTGATGCCTCACTCCCCTCTCCATTACACTCAGTGCCTGATGCCTCACTCCCCTCTCCATTACACTCAGTGCCTGATGCCTCACGCCCCTCTCCTTTACACTCAGTGCCTGATGCCTCACGCCCCTCTCCGTTACACTAAGTGCCTGATGCCTCATGCCCCTCTCATTTACACTAAGTGCCTGATGCCTCATGCCCCTCTCATTTACACTCAGTGCCTGATGCCTTATGCCCCTCTCAGTTACACTCAGTGCCTGATGCCTTATGCCCCTCTCAGTTACACTCAGTGCCTGATGCCTCACGCCCCTCTCCGTTACACTGCAATTTCAAACTGCATGTTGGGAGCCATACATTTTCAGTGGCACCTAAAACACACTGCTGATTGCTGTGTGCTTTATCGCAGCAAAACCGCACCATGATTTAGGTGCCATTGAAAATGACTGGCTCCTGAACATGTGTTTTGCGATTGCAGTACGATTTGCCCACGATCCCAAAATGCTTAATGTGAATGGAGCCTAAAATAAACATAAAGTAGATGCTCTGGGAGAGCAGAGTGGGATGAGCTGAAGTGTCTGAGAGAATGACTTCAATGACTTCACTGCTGTGAACTTTGAGGATTATTTCCATAATAAACAGCCTCCAGAGTTCAGTGAGGGCTTGTTTTAAAGCTGATTGTTGCTCATTAACAATAAGTAAATATTTGAACATCCATAGATTGCTCACAGGTTCAGTTTAAGGCTACAAATGTTGAAATTGTCACACATGCACTAAAATACACTACACATTTTTTATTTTTAGAAAAACAGTTTTCTAGTATTGTCAGAGGGACATTATCTAGTTCTTGGTCATGCAGCTGCCCCTATTTTGACATGGTCACCAAACTCAAGCAGCATTTTTATACTTCTGATTATGTTGATCCTAAATGCATGCAGTGGTATTTGCATTCAGGAAAGCTGTTTGCCTGTTTAGTACAGATTATCAAGGGCATTGTCAGTTTTGGACATATGTTCATTTGTAGCCTATAAACTAAGAGTATTTCCAATTTTGGATAATACTTACGTTATTTGACAAATGGTGGCTTACTTTTTTAGATGCTCTTTTGTTAAACTTCCAGCAATGAAAAATCCTACTTAGTTCTCTTTGTTATGAAAGGGGCTGGGAACCTGTAGAACCCTGTCTGTATTGTGCAGACAGATATCATCGCATCAATTTTACTAAATTTGAATACTGCCCTTCTTAAAGTCTGGCACCCACTACTAGTTTTTAAAAAAACAACAACTGACAGCTCAGGTCAGAGCCTCTGCACTAATTATGTGAGGTTAGTTCAGCGATCTCCCATGTTGTTCTATTGTGTTCTATTGTGGCGCTCTCCGCCATTGCCAAGCTCTCCGCCAAGCGATGATCGGCCCATGTGTATGGCAGCCGGTCTGACAGAATCCAGCTGCTCAGCCAGCTTCTGTCGAAGAGTCCTGACCATGGTTGCCCCCCCCCCCCCCCCTGTCAATGTATTCGGCCTCCTAATCTACATGCAGGGTGCCGAATGCATGGATTCCAATAGGGGTTTTTTTTTTTTTTTTTTTTTGAAGCACGTGATTAGAGCCAGAGGCACTGTTTGCCATCCCTCAAAGAAAATTGAGTACTGTCCGTGATACTTTTTTTATTTGCACTAACATATGTTAGTGCAAATAAAAAAAGTATCACGGACAGTACTCAATTTTCTCTGTCACAATTGCACTAATACGGCTACAATCACTTCAAGTATGATGGAAGATACTCCATCCCTCAAAGAAAATATACCACTGGCCACTGCTACTGGTCATGTCCGAAAAAGGTCTCCCAACCGGCTATTGATCAGCGCTTTCAGCAAATGGCTAAGAGCACTGACTAGAGTGTTCTGGTGGGGCTTCTCCATTGTACAGTATGTTAATGAGAACTGAACTCGATCAACGCCAACCCAGCTGTTGGGACAGATCACACTGAGCTAGTTGAGAATTTCTTGTAGTCAACCATGACACCTCCTCCTCAGAAACATCTAAAAGGTTAGAAATATTTAAAAAATAAGTATGCTTTGTGAATAGGAACACATAACAAACATAAAGTGGAGTTTTTTTTTAATTTGACTGCAAAAGTGGAAATTCACTTTAAACATCGCTGGCCTTGCACCGAAGAGCTAGGTATAAACCAACTATTGTATGCAAAAGACAACTAAGCCATGACTGAGTAAACCCATACATGCTATTGGCATACTATTTGAAAGGAACAGGCCATGCCATTTACCTTTTGTATTTTCCCATTAGATATACAGAACAAAATAACCTCAGAAATAAGGTCATTCTTTCCATAAATGACATGGAACATAATGTACAGTAATGAATCCATTGCAAACGTACTTGGAGCTGGAGAATTGCACAAATCCCCATATAAGACCATGACCTACATTCCCTTGTAGCTCTTTTAATCTGTGCAGGTTTTGATTATTTACAGTATACAGTTAAGGTTGCACACAATACAATGCCCGCAATCTATATCCGTTAAGGACACATTGCCAAAAATGAGTTCCTTATTAAAATGTATTCTGCACAGTTTGACAATATACTTTTGCACTTTGTCATAGTAATTGATGCTCGGTTAGCAGTGGATAAACCGGTCTGTTTTCCAGGTCACATCAGCAATCAGTGAGCTTGTTGTTATGATACTGTCTGCAGGTGAACTACTTTTAAAACAGTTTACAGCCACTTGTCCACAGGCATACTTGTCAGTTACCAAAGAAGAATATATTGGTTATCTAGGTTTCTAAAGCTGGCCATATACTGTTATGCCGCGTACACACGAGCGGACTTCTCGTCGGACTGAACTCCGAAGGACTTTTCGTCAAAGTTCCGCCGAAACGGACTTGCCTACACACGATCACACCAAAGTCTGATCGTTTAGAACGCGATGATGTACGACGGGTCTAGAAAAAGGAAGTTTAATAGCTAGTAGCCAGTAGCTGCCCTTGCGTCATTTTTGGTCCGTCGGAACAGCATACAGACGAGCGGTTTTCTCGATAGGAACTGGTTCCGGCGGAAAGATTTGAAACATGTTCTATTTCTAGGTCCGTCAGAATTTTAGAAAGAAAAAGTCTGATGAAGCCCACAGACGATCGGAATGTCCGACAGAATGATTCCGTCTGACCTTTTCTGCCAGAAAGTCCGGTCGTGTGTACAGGGCATTAGATTATTTTTTCCCCTCAGCCTGTGGGCTGAACAATGAATTCTTATAGATTCCTCCATCCACATTAATGGGGCAGATGGATGAATCTCCCCTGCCAAGCCCCATTACCCGAACTGTTCGGCTGACAGTTTTCAGACAGGCTCCTCAGAAGTGGGTTGAACAATCAACTTTTGGCAATCTGAGCAATACCTGCTCAGATTTCTACTAAGCCAGCAAATTCGAACAATGTATGGCTGACATAAAGCCAGCCACTGACAGATCAGAATTTGGTTCAGCGGGAACTGGCCGAAATTTCGATCAATGTATGGGCAGGCTGGTTGTACTAAAGTTGATCCATTGATCAACTTCAGTACGACCAGCCTGTTGGATTATTTTCATGTGATCACTGCCGGTGGCTATAGCCACAATTTGATCAGTGTATTCTGACGGCCGGGAAGCCTGCTGTCCGAATACAATTGCGCAGTGGGAGGGATTCTCCATCAGCACTGAATGTGTTGATGGGAGAATCAAGGAGTTTTCTTTCATTCAAGCCATGGTTGAAGGAAAGAAAATTGGTTCATATATGGCCTGTCTAAGCGGAACTAAACCCTCCTCTGCTTTATAGCCAAGGAAACTGATGTCTTAGCCTCTGTTTGTCCTGAAGTTGCCAAGGTGCTGCACGTGTGATCAGTTATGACACCAGCCATTTGATGGCTTGACTGTTCAGTTGATAGCACAAGCAACTGTGATAGGTATTCATAGCATGTTTTGAATGTAACTGTTTTGGGAATCAGTTACATTGATTGGGCTTAGTTCTGCTTTAAAGAAGAACTCCGGGATAGGCAAAAAACTTCTGCATTAGTACGCCCCCTACACAAAACACTAAACAGTTAATACTGATGGGCAGCACTGATAGGCAAACTGATGGGCAGCACTGATTGGTACTGATAGGCAACACTGATGGGCACTGATAGGCAACACTGTTTGGCGGCTCTGATGGGCATTGATTGGTAGCACTAATGGGCACTGATAGACGGCACTGATTGGCAGCACTGACGGGCACAGATTGGCAGCACTGATGGGCACTGGAAGATGAAACTGAGTGCAGGAATGGGGAGGGGAGCTCAGCAGCCAGGCACATTGTCTATAGGGGGGCTGTTCTGGTGGGGCACAACTAAAATCTGTTGATGTGATTGGCACTGATAAGCAGCTCTGATAGCCACTAATTGGCACTGATAGGAAGCACTGACGGGGACTGGTTGCCAGCACTGATAGGCACTTATTGGTAGCACTCATGGGCACTGACAGAGGAGAGGGGGAGTTTCACATGCAGCAGATGACAGCTGACTTTCTACCTGCAAGCAGTTACATTACCTGACAGTTTCACACACTGAGCAGCTCTTGCAAGCCTCATCATCTGCTGCATATTAAACTATTTCACAGGAAGCGGCAAGTTACAAACACCTTGGATGCAGCCTTTCAGAGCACCAGGGGGGCTGTCATTTTTAGGACATGGTCTGTACCGCCTCCATGGGCAATACAGATCGGTGGTCTCTGAGTCCTGTCCTGCCTACTACAGCAAGCAGGGGCAGAAGTTCATCCCTGCTTGCTGTAGAAAGAGCTACAAATGGGCTGTGCCAAGACCGGTGGCTGGGGGAATAGGAGGAATAGCAGCCACCGGTCTTACAAACAGGAAACCGGTGGGGATTAACGGTTTAATTTGAAAATGACCAGGCTATTTCACAGCAACTACCGAGCTAACAAGAAGATGGGTGGCATATTCAGTGAAGGTAGGAAATCAGCAACAAGGACATGTAAAATGTTTTTGCCCGAAGTTCTGCTTTAAGACCTTTTGTGCCATTGTAAGTACTTTTGCTTCCATTTACTATTTTGAGCTGAGTGTCAGGTTCCCCTTTTTGTCTTGAAAGCGTAAACAGTTTGACACATACTTTGCTTTAACAAGGAAGTATAAGGTACTCTCGGCAAGCACATATTTTGAAAAATTATTGCAGTGTTTATCTTAAAACCAAATCAGTTTTTCAGTTTTTTTTTCTTAAAAACGTTCTGAATCTATTGCAAATGTTCTTATTTTGAAATCCTGCCAATAAAAGCACTTCTTGTTACAGCGTTGCCCAGCGCAAGAACAAGGCAATATGTACAGACTGTTTGCCTTTGGTAAATAAACCCCATGGCATTTTTGCACAGCTCATTTCAACACGCTGTAATGCACGACAACAAGTAAATACAGCTGGAAAAAAACAAACACTGCAGTGTGTTTTTAATAACACATTCGATCAGAAGCTAATCGATGGGATTTGGGTACTCAAATGTCCGCCGACACCCGCCAATTGTCGGGGAGAGAGACAGAACTGCAATATGTAAACAAGGCAGATCACCGTTCTGATAAGAGGGGAGGGATAGAATTTGTGTCCCTGCAATACAGGGAATACATTCCATCTCTCCCTATAGTGAAAGCACCTAACATAGTACACATAAACACAGGTTAGGCACACAGCTAAACCTTTGATCGCCCCCTGATGTGTAATGCCCTTCCCAGCCAAAAGAAAGCTCTATTTGTAGGAAAAAAAGTACATTAGTTCTATTTGGGTACAGCATTACATGAACGCGCAATTGTTAGTTAAAGTAACGCAGTGCCGTATCGCAAAAAATGGTCAGGTCATGAAGGGGGGTAAATCTTTCCGAAGTAAACAAGGCCCTTAGACATTCACATTTATTAAAAATTGCTGAACTCTCCTGAAAAGCACAGTTGCCTGGCTGATCAACCAGCTTCACAGATTTACTGACCCGGAAAACTATTCAGATCAAGGCTTCAGAATGTTCTTCTACTTAACTGATTTGCATAGTTGTTCAAGATCAGTGACTCAAACTAATGCCATCAGTCAGTATACCAATGTCTTGGAAATTTATAGATCGTCAACTCCTATCTTAATATTGATCAGTGGTACCAAATTAATAACTAGTGAAGTAAGGAACAGACACGAAAAAGCTACGCCCTGCATCTTTCCGAATAACTGTTTTTTTGTTTAACCACCTGAGATCCGCGCCATAGCCAAATGACGGCTACAGCGCGGATCTGATGTGCCGGGACGACGTCTATTGACGTCGTCCCGGCAACGAGCTGCCTGCGCGCCCCCTGAAGGGCGCGCGTGGCACGCTCTGTGATCCGCGAGTCTGTGAGACTCGCTGGATCACAGATCCAAGTAAGGGGTCGATCCCGACCCCTTACCACGTGATCAGCTGTCAGCCAATGACAGCTGATCATGTGATAATAACCGAGCCGGTAATCGGCTTTTTTTTCCTGCTCGCGCTGACAGCGCGAGGAGAAAAAAAAAAGCCGATCACCAGCGGCAGTGAGAGGGACATCAGTCCCTCTCACTGCAATATGCCCAGGGTCCATGGTGCCCACATTTACCAAAATAAAGTGCCCACTAGCTCCACCTGTCATTGCCCACAGTGCCATCAGTCAGTGCCCATCGGTGCCACCCATCCGTGCCCATCAGTGCCATCTTTGCTGTGCCCATCAGTACCGACTTATCTGTCCCCACCAGTGCAGCCTATCAGTGCCCACCAGTGCAGCTTATCAGTGCCCACCAGTGCAGCCTATCAGTGTCCACCAGTGCCGCCTCATCAGTGCATATCAATGAAGCAGAAAAATTACCTGTTTGCAAAATTTTATAACAAACTATTAAACATGATTTTATTTTTATTTTTAATTTTCCATCTTTTTTTATTTGTTTAGCAAAAAATAAAAACCCCAGCTGTGATTAAATACCACCAAAAGCAAGCTCTATTTGTGGGAAAAAAATGGTAAAAATTTCATTTGGGTACAGTGTTGTATGACCGCGCAATTGTCATTCCAAGTGCGTCAGCGCCGAAAGCTGATAATTGGTCTGGTCACGAGGGGGGTTTAAGTGCAAAGTAATCAAGTGGTTAATGCTTACGTAGGTGTCTCATTAATATTACAGTTCTAGGCAATACATAGGGGGGGGGGGGGGGGGGGGTAGTTTCTTACCAGGGTCTTCAGAATGTGAGCAGGTAGCAGAAGAGTTAATATTATGCCAAAGACTTGGCTGCAGTAGACAAAGCATACAAAATATATACAGAGTTTAAAATTTCTTTAAAAACAACCAGGCATTTATTCTTCTAAAATTTGAGAATATTTGTACTTCTCTTATGGCAGATTCACTTTAAAAACTGAGATTTGTAGCTTGGCCACTGGAGGGAGCTTTGAAAGTGCAATTATTCTTTGTCTGTCTCTCTTATAGTTGTTGTAAACCTCAGACATGAAATATGAACAAAGCATATGCTTCTATAGTGCTCAATTAAGAGCACTAAGTGTCATTACTGTCTGCTGCCCCCCCTCCTCCGCTATCAGCACGAATCCCTTCTGATCGGTTTTCCTGACACCAAGAGAAAAAAAGGTGACGGGGAGGAAGCTCCAGCTGATTGACAGCCTCGCTGTCGGATCCTGTCGGAGACGCTGTACTCGCTATGCGAAGTAAGTACAGCGATCTCCCCGCAGAGCTATTGTGTTCCCCCCGCCAGGACACTTAAATCAGCGCTCCCAGTCATTGGCTAAGAGCGCTGATCAGGAGCCAGTCAGCTGCTGGTTTTCCAGCATGCACATCCGACAAACCCACGGGCCGAATGTTGGCCGTTTATTTTTTATTTTTTTGAGCAGTAAGGTAAAGCAATGCTACATTTTTTAGAAAGAACCTCAAAGCAGAAAGCAGAGCCTGTGTATGTAATGAGCAAATATGACTGCCCCTATGTAAATTTATCATTATCAATTGCGTAATTGAAACAAGGCTTTTAAAACTTTGACACATTTTGAGAGGTTAAATACTGTATGTAAAATCAATCATCCTTATCACTTTTAAATGTATCTGATACCAGGGCCATTTTACAAACCAGCTGTTCTCCCCAAAAAGCCATTGCGCTAAAAGTATAGATTTAAACTAAGATTTGAAAGTGTGTGATGACCTGATTCTGCAAGCTCAAGACTTTGGATCTCATGATTAATTAATTGTGTTTCTTTATCAGGGAGTCATGACGCCATGACTTATTGTTTAGACAGATGTTCACCAATTGATCCAGATTCGCCAAAGTTGCTGCTCTTTTTAGGAAAATATGTGCCTTCTCTAACGCGCAAAATAATTTTACGATGGAGTATGACACAGGTATATATTTTATTTTGTTTTGAAGATTAGAAACCATAACTAGTCTTTGAGGTATGAAATCTAGCATTCATTGTTAATCACTAACCCATGTATTGGCTAAAAAAAAAAAAATGATAGGACTGTATTATTTACTGTATTTCTGTTCTTAATTTACTTACCAGATGTTAAGGTACATCATTTTTTTTAGTATTTTTAATGCTATCTTGAGGTTTTTTTTTTTCTCAATGTGATGGTATTCATAGTTGTAGACCAGATTTTTTTTTTTTACCCACATCCCTACACTTGTTTAACTCGGTCAGGTCCAGACCGTGATATTTGGAAAGACCACACAGGCCAGGGCCTTCACTGGCAGTCCCCTATTAGTTGCTAGCCATTGACTTGCTTAACAAATTCAGAAATCATCAATAACTGGGTTTTCATTTCCCTAGAGTGCCCATTCTGCACTAGAAATGTACAACTTTGAAAAAGTACTTTCCAGCCAGCAATAGAAAAGCACAATGCCAGCCAAAGAGGGCATGACCTGATATCTTCCTAACAGAGACACAGCCATGCTTTTAGTAGCCTTTGTTAGAACCCTCTATAAGGCTTTTATTGCTTTCCGTGTTCCTGTTGGAGGGATTACTGCCCATGTCCTGTTCTCATGATCAAAGGGAAAAAGATGCAAGAGGAAGTTTCCCCAATGGGGTCACAAACAACAGAAAAAAATGTACTTAGGCTCTAACCTTTTTCCATTCTGTCCAAAGTTAAAAAAAAAAAAAAAAAAAATGACTTGTCTGGAGTCAGGCAAGACATTCATCTTGGGCCATCAATAACCTGTTCTTTGGATCTAATAATAAACACGTCGAGAAAAATAAGGCAGTCCAAAAGTGTCAGCTGCACCAGTTGGCAGTTGCTGGTTAGTCTGTTGGTTGGTTGTAATGAAAGGATCTAATCTATTCTATGCACTATTCATTATTTGTAACTTATATTACACAAAGACACCCTAAAGAAAATTGCCTCCTGAGGGAAGAGGAAGGAAGCCCTCCTTCTGGAGCAAATAGTTGTTTTTTTTTATTTGCCTTCCTTGGGATCAACTGTGGGTATAGGATTGTGTATATGGAGGTTTGTATTTATTTTATTTTTTTGTTGGTTAAACTAGATGGACCTATGTCTTTTTTTTATGTCTGACTAGCTACGTAACAATATGAGTTTTGTGATAACAAGTTATGTTGCTCTTCAAGTAGTACTAAAGGATAATTAGAAGCATTCTTAAAAATGCAGCGTCCCTCTCCCACTGCCTATGATGCGTAGCCTATATAAAAAAAAAATCAGTTTACGGCTGCACTTCTCCTGCAACACCGTCCACATCGCTCTTTCCTCAGTACAGTCAATGCCACTATTAAAGCATGGGAAGCTACACTCCAACAAAGCAAACTTCTATCACATCAATCCCTAAACCTCATTCCAATCTCAGCCCTTGAACTTATTTGCTTATGCCTCTCACTCTCCTCCTGGTCGTCAGCTGGAATTTGTCACATAGGGGACCTCTACAATGGCAGAACTCTATACTCATTCCAAGAGTTGCAGTCCAAATACCATATTTGTCATCAAGAATTCCAAAAATACCTTCAAATACGGCATGCACTCAGAGGCCCACACTGGTGGGATTCCAAACTGTAGGAATTCTTCAATTCTCACAACTTTACAAGCTTCTTAACCCCCCCCCCCCCTCCAGAACAGAAACTCCCTGCAATGAGTAAATGGTAATATGCTTTCAACTTCTTGGCCTCCCCCAAGACCTGGTACCAAGCATCCCATGCCACTCTATGGTTCTCCAATGTCTTACTCATTGGGAATCAGCCCAAAAACTACTACACTTCTGGTACTGCAAGCCTGAAAAATTGTCAAAAATATTCTCATCTCATCCCCCCACTTGCTGGAGGAACTGTGAAAATTTGGGAACTGCCCCAAACATATGGTGGTCTTGCCCAGTAATTTCTACGTTCTGGAAAGATGTATTTGGAATGATCAGGTTTATCACGGGAACAGCTTGTAGTGTCACACCGCACTTGGCATTGCTGGGGATAGGTCTAGAGCAGGGGTCTCAAACTGGTGGCCCTCCAGCTGTTGCAAAACTACAAGTCCCATCATCCCTCTGCCTGTGGGAGTCATGCTTGTAACTGTCAGCCTTGCAATGCCTCATGGGACTTGTAGTTTCACAACATCTGGAGGGCCACCAGTTTGAGACCCTTGGTCTAGAGGATTGGCCTCATCCACTCCAACCACTTATCACTCACATCTTTATTGCGGCCAGGCTTTCCCTTGCTCAGCAATGGAGATCTGCCACACCCCCGGCTGTATCTCACCTTATAGCAATCCTAAATCAACAATTCCAATTGGAATTTATGTTTGCCAAGGCTCACCTAAATATGTACAAATTTTTCAAAAACTGGAAGCCTTGGATGGCTGACTCTAGAAGTTCCCCACTTAACGCTGGGGAGTAGATACTTTCCCTAGTTATCAACGGGGTGAACATTATTGCATAACCTATATGTTACTAACCTTTATTTAACCTGTAGTATTGATACTAGCCATTAAAATAATTGGTGCATATATATCTGACTTTCTATGCATTTACAAAATATCATTCTCTTAAGAGCCGGTTCACACAGGGGCAACCGGTGGTCTTCTTCGGACTTCGGTGGTCTCTTCCGACTCCTTTGCGCTCTATGGCCTCTTCTCCGCTCTCTCTCCGGTTCTTCTTCCGGGCTCCTCCGCTATCTTCTTCCAGCTCTTTTACTAGTGGTGGCCCAGGCTCCTCCGTCCTTCCCTCTTCTCTCTTCTTCTGATGTTGACACAACGCTCTTTCACGATGTAATGGCTTGTGCGACGACTTATATAGGCATAGGGCGTGGTCAGCGGGTGATGTCACAGAGGCGGAGAAGAGGCCGGAGAGCGCGAAGGAGTCGGAAGAGACCACCGAAGTCGGAAGAAGACCACCGGAGCTTCCTAATAAATGACTTTAAAAAACCTGTGTAGTGTGTTTTTTTTATTGACTCTTTTCCCCAGGTGAATGGGTACGATGTACCCCATACTCATTCACATAGGGTGGGGGGCTGGGATCTGGGGGCCCCCTTATTAAAGGGGCTCCCGGATTCCGATAAGCCCCCCACCCGCAGACCCCGACAACCAACGGCCAGGGTTGTTGGGAAGAGGCCCTTGTCCTCATCAACATGGGGACAAGGTGCTTTGGGGGGGGGCCGCAGGGCGCCCCCCTTTCCCAAAACAACCACCCCCCATATTGAGGGCATACGGCCTGGTACGGTTCAGGGGGGGGGGGGGGGGGGCGCTCGCTTGTCCCCACCCCCTTTCCTGACTGGCCGGGCTGTGTGCTCGGATAAGGGTCTGGTATGGATTTTGGAAGGACCCCCACGCCGTTTTTTTTCAGCGTAGGGGGTTTCCCTTAAAATCCATACCAGACCTAAGGGCCCTTGGAGGGGGAACCCATGCCGTTTTTTTTTATTTAAAATTTGGCGTGGAGTTCCCCCTCGAGAGCTGATTATTCTGTGAGAGAGGCGACATTGTCACTTCAATATAGATGGAGATCCTACTTGGAGGCGACTTCCATTGAAATCAATGGGTACAAGTCGCCTAGAAGTCGGATTGAAGTCGTAAAGGAACCTTTTTTGAAGTCGCAGCAACTGCTGTAGTGTACAGTAAGACGGCTCCATTAACTAACATTGATTTTCTCAACAGCGCGACTTGGGGCGACCTGAAGTCAGATCCCGGCTCTAAGGCCTACAATGTTTGTTTGTTTTGTTAAATAACTCCTAACTCTATATATTTCTGGAAATGATGTCTACATCTGTAACTTTTACACATGTGAATTCTGCAATACCTTTAATAAAAAATTTCATGTTCAAAAAAAGATCAGTTTAATATATATATTTTTTTTTAACATGCTCAAGTGTGGTCACGTTATATGGAAGCTCTGGCTCCCCTCTGTAAGGGCCACTCAACGATGGCTCCTATTGCCCCTCCTTGTTGGTGCTCTGTCTCCTGTGACCGCACAGGAGCCAGTTACAAATAGGTATTTACACTGATCTTTTTTATGTAGGCTATGAAGGATATGTAGGAGGAGGAAGGGAGGCCACATTCTTATGAATGCTTGCTATTAGGTTTATTATCCACGTTATTATTGAATTGATTTATTTACAAGAGATTGAAGCCCTAGTATCCTAATTTTTTCAGATGCCCTTTGCTCAACTCGAAGACTGCAGGTTGTAAGCAATTTAGGTATATGATGGATGCTTTCCTGTTTTTAACACTTTTGCAGACAGCTTTATCAATAAATATAAGGAATTTTGAAATGGCAGAATGATTAAGCATTCCAATAGAATTCTTGTAAAAGCAGCGAAAAGGAAAAACTGAAAAAAATGATATATGCTAACTTAAGTTAAATTCAATTTAAGGGCACTTGCACATGGGTGGCTGAGCCTATGCAGCGTGAATTCCAGTGGCTTTCTCCTCCCCAGGAAGCCCAGATGCTGTGTACAACCTCCCATAGACACGAATGACTGCATGCAGATGTACTGAAGTATGTATCGCTGTTGACGTAAACAGGAGTGTAGTGTATGGTCATATGCAAAGATAAGAAAATGTTCTTCTGTGCTATACTTGCTCCTGTGCAAGAACCTTTAATTACTAAAATAATAGCTTCATAAAATATAAGGAGACATTTACTGTTGATTCCTTTTTACTTTCAACAATAAAATTATTTCTGTAAACTCAGAGTTAAGCCAGCCATAGACGATTTGAATCTCAGCCAGTTCAGCAGGGACTGGCCAAGATTTGAACCATGTATAGGTATGCTGATTGTACCCAAGTTGATCGATCGATCGATCAGCTTGGGTACAACCAGCCTGTTGGATTTTACATGCGATTATTGCTAGCGGCTATTATAGCTTCTAGCAGTAATCGTTGTGTTCTCCTGCTGGGAGAACACAATGGCTCTGTGGGAGGCATTCCCCCATCAACACTGAGTGCGTTGATGGGCTAATTGAGCGATTTACTTTCCTGCGACCACGCTCCATCTATGGTCAGCTTCAGAGTTGTATGTGTGTTCACAAGCGTTACAAAATACAGCTGAATCCAGGATATTTGGCTGGGGGGTATTCAGTTCTGCCTTTGTTAGGACTTGTAAAATAAAATGTACTGGTATTGTTCCAGGGGGATGTTATCATGAAGTAAACCTAGCTGTTACTGTTCCAGGGCATTATTCTCATATAGTAATTTAAAAAATATATATATATTAACTTGTATTTGTACAAAATGTGTAAATATTTTTTTGTAAATTTTTTAGACTTTAACGATTGCTCAGCAGCTGGATGCTGGTATCAGATACCTCGATCTTCGAATAGCTCACAGGCCTGACATTCCTTCTCCAAACCTCTATTTTGTACATGGATTGTATACGTTTTTGACAGTAGAGGTAAGTGACTGCTTACTCTCTGTAATTAGAGCAAAAACCAGATCATGATTTCCTATAGAAATCATTCAAATATATTTACTTTCTAATTGGGCTGTGGAAATTAAAGATTAATTCCTTGAGTAATCGATTCATTCTTTTGATCGGTACTCACCTCTCTGCCGGCTTCTGGGTCTTCAGGGAGTTCCGTCGGAGATCCGGACATCAACGTCACCGGACTCCTCCCCCCTTCGCCAAGTGCCTCCGTCTGCTAACGAAGGGAAGGGGGGAGGAGTCCGGTGACGTTGAAGTTCTGATTGAACGTAAGGGGGAGGAGCTACGCAAGACGTCACCCGCTGCTGCCTACGGAACTAACACGATTGTTGCTGTGTTTTTATCATCTTTATGTGAGTAGTTTTTGTTTGAACACAAAAATGTAATCTTATACTTAAGCGGTGAGCACTTAGATCATTTCTTTCTATCCATGACCTGGCGTCCTTGCTGAGATCTAAGGAGACGTGAGAGAAGTTTATGGTCCGTGTTAACCCCTTTTGATACCCGCTTGCATGACCACCTGTTTGCACAGGGCCATAAGGTGAGAGTGATTAGTTAGACCGGAGGTGGAGGGATTGTCACGCTACTGTGGAAAAAAAAATTACTTACGTCGGTGCTACAGTTTGAATTTAAAACTAATTTGTGTGAACTGTGAAGTTAAGTCATGGATTGTGGAAAGTAACTAGTGTCGGGTGATTGTATATAGTGTATACCACATTTACCACTGACTAATGCAGAGTTGCAATGCAAGGAGATCAGCTAAAAGTAGTTGGATCTGTATGTGCGTTATAATTAATCAAAGTTAGTTGATTAATCGATTTAAAAAAAAATAACAACAAAAAGTAACAGCCCTGCTTTATAAACATAGAGAAATAAAATTTTCATAATTGTAAGGCTCATAATTACAATTTAAAGTATATTAAAGTATTGTTCTAGAAGCATTGTTTGCTAAATTGCAATTAAAACTGTTCTCTGAATAGAAATGTTGAAAAAAAATCTGTATATTTGTATAATTATGTGTTTCTTTTCCCCACCTTAGGAAATTCTGAATGAGATCTCAGATTGGATGACAAACAACCCAAAGGAGATACTCATCCTAGCATGTCGTAACCTACAATCAATGTCCCCAGTACACCATATGCATCTAATTAGCTGCATACAGAGGATATTTGGATCCAAGTTATGTCCAAAACATGTAAGGATAAAGAAAACGTATTCAAATGTCTCTTGCTTCTGTCTAAGTAGGCTCTTAGACAAAGTATGTCCGGTTTTGAGAATCACTTTTATGATGCATAAAACAACTTATGCCACGTACACACAATCGGAAATTCGGCCAGCAAAAGACCGATGAGAGCTTTTGGTCAGAAATTCCGACTGTGTGTAGGCTCAATCTGACTTTTGCTGGCCGAATTCCAGCCAGCAAAAGATTCAGAGCATGTTCGTCAAATTTTTTCCGAGCATGCGTAGGAATTTGTATTGAATTTAATTTTCATTTCATTATCGTGGTGTTGTACGTCACCGCGTTCTTGATGGTCGAAAGTTCAGTTCAGCAAACTTTTGTGTGACCGTGTGTTTGCAAGACAAGCTTGAGAGGAATTCCGTCAGGAAAAAACATCCAAGATTTTTCTGACGGAAAATCGGCTTGTGTGTCACCTAAAATGACTAAAGATTTTAGACATCTAACTAATACCTGATATTCTGATATATTTGGTTGCTAACAATATGCAGTGATGGCGAACCTTGGCACCCCAGATGTTTTGGAACTACATTTCCCATGATGCTCATGCACTTTCCAGTGTAGTTGAGCATAATGGGAAATGTAGTTCCGAAACATCTGGGGTGCCAGGGTTCGCCATCATTGGTATATGGTATTGGAACAGCAGGAAATCGCAGATTATGCTTAGCCTACATTTTATTTCTAAGGGCCAGTTCACACCAGAACGAAAGGTGCATTCCATGTGTGTCCTGCACCACATTCAAAACGCATTGCCTTTGTGATCTGCTGTGGGTGCCAATATGTTATGAATGGCACCCCAAACACAAATTGTAAACGCAGTTCGTTTGCAGGCACCAGATTGCATGGTACTGCAGTACCATGCGATTTGGTGTGGCAAGTTTTTCAAAAGTGGGGCATTGACTACTTTTGGTGCAATCCGGAGTGATTTGAAGCCCATTCAAATGAACAGGTTGCTTATTCGCACTGCAAGGGATCGCACAGGAACGTGGAATGCGTTCCTGTGCGATTCTGGTGTGAAAGATAATAAACCAGTCACAGGAATAAAATATGTGCATCCAGGGGTGCCTGAACAAACCTCCACACAGGATTGCACTAGAAGCACCAAAACCTGAGACATCCTGATATTCAGTTGTTGGGATCTGCATATTTGAGTTCCAGGGTTCAGTGCTACTAGGGCTCTCCTGAAGATGTGTGAAGATATTTTCAGCTTTTGTTGCCTCCATTTTATTCCTGTAGCAAATTTAACAATGTTTTTGAGCGAATTGACAAACTTTTAATAGTTATGCTGCAAATTTCTTATTGCTCTTTTTCATATTATAAAGATTACACCAGTGCTGATTTTATCAGATCAACAAAATGATGCAGTGCGAGGGCCTGTCTAAACATTACATACAAATTCTACACAATCTAATATTTAGTAGTTGGGAAAGTCTGTGATCTGCAGTTGGTGTGTGACCAGCATTATTTAACCTGCTTGCGCCAAGCTTAAACATATATGTGGCCTTGGGCCTTCTTCTGAGGCGCCAAATAAATGCACTCTAGTATTTGTGCTTGGAATGCGACTGAGCTGTCACTGATGGCTCCTGGCCTCGTATTAAGGCCTCATGCACACTGGTTGTTTTTCGAGCTGCTGCTTTTGGCTTTAGGCATTTTTTCTGCAGCCAGTAAACTCGCCAGCATATTATCCTATGTGTCCTTGCATACAGTACATAGGCTGTTATCAGCGTTTTTGGCAGGAGCGTTTTCTGGCTGGAAACCCCCCCCCCCCCCCCAGAACTAGTGGGTTTTAATAGGAGCTTAAAAACGCTGAAAAACGCAGCTATTCTGCATCTATCAGTGTTTTTGAGCCATAAGCTTTTGTGGGAGTATAGTTTTGCTAAAAAAAAAGATAAAAAACGCTGCAAAACTCATTTTACAACTACAGCTTTTTATAGCTAAGGCCATTGGTGTTTTTATAACATCCAGTGTGCCTGAGGCCTAATGATCGCAGTGATAGCCAGTGATTAGTGATCACTCAGTAAAACCCACCCCTGTATGCTTTCTCCTCTGAATGGAGAAAAAGATACATTGTATATTTTTCTCTTAGTCAGAAAAAAGTGTATAAATTGGGGAAAAAAAAAAAGGAAATAAAATGGCTTGATGGCTATGTTAGTGTCAGGGCCCATGTCCTAGACCAGGGGTGCCCAACCTTTTGAAGAGCGAGGGCCACCTAAGCGACTTGGTAACTGGTCACGGGCCGCAATGAGCGGAGCGGGTGCATGGCAGCCCACTCTACTATATAGAGCCCACTCCTTAGAGGTGAATGGAGGGTCCAATTGGGTCAGACTGACCGTGTGAAAGGGGCCTATGGCTCAGTGCAGGTAACCCTCAGGTGCACTGTTCTGCACCTGCGGATCAGTTTGAAAGCAGCCCAGTAACCACTGCAGAACAGATATGCCCATATATACACTGTGATTTTAGTAATAAACTTACTATTAATAACAGTATTCTATTCTATTCCATCCCAGACCAGGAGGTCGCGGGCCACATCAGAGTGCTCCGCGGGCCACTGGTTGGGCACCCCTGTCCTAGACCTAGGGTCAGTCTGTTTTAGGTAGGATTCAAAAAAAAGTTTATTTAGTGTCAGTGTGTTTCAGATAAAAAAAAAAAAAAAGAAAAAGCAAAATGCACAATATTGTTCAGAGATCTGTGAATGAATGAACTACAAAGTCCTGTCTGCCATCGTGGCTAGTGCACTTTTTATTTTTTGCAAAAATATGTGCATTTACTATTTTTTTTATTCATAAAGTTAAACCTAGTCTTTAAAGCAGACCCTCGCCTTAAAATAAAAATTGCTCTAATCGTTCTCCTCCAATGTGACCAGGTTGTGTAACCATAAAATGGTCATCCACAAATGGAAGCCTCCACAAGGGGATTAGAAGCAAAATCCAGCAGGAGCTACAGAGTATAAAAGAGAAGAGAGGAGCCTCTAAGTGTAGCAATATATTTAACATTTAACGAAGGTACAACATTTAGCAACTCACATGGTTGATGATTAAAAGAGGCACATAGATCATCCTTTGCACCACCAGCCCTCACCCCTGTCAGTCTGAAATCATGACCAGAAAGACTACTCTGCATTTAATCTGAAAGCGAGGCTTGAACCGCTCGTGGAGCGCAGAGTGGAAGGGATGACGCCGATGGCGGTAAGGAGGATGGTCTATGTGGACATCTTTACCCCAGATGTCTGCATGCTTAGATGTGCCTGTTTTAATCATCAACCATGTGAGTTGCTAAATGTTGTACCTTCATTAAATGTAACCATATTGCTACACTTGGAGGCGCCTCTCTTCTCTTTTATACTAATGCCTCGTACACACGAGCGGAAATTCCACCAGCAAAAGTCCGTTGTGAGCTCTTGGTCAGAAATTCCCACCGTGTGTATGCTCCATCGGACTTTTGCTGGCGGAATTTCCGCCAGCAAAAGATTGAGAGCATGTTCTCTATTTTTCGCCCCCTTGGGGACGCGCAAAGAGCCTCCGGCTGAGGCTCTTTACCACGTGATCAGCCGTGTCCAATCTCGGTTGATCATGATGTAAACAGGAAGAGCCGTTGATCGGCTTTTCCTCACTCGCGTCTGACAGACATGAGTAGAGGAAAGCCGATCGGCGGCTCTCCTGACAGGGGGGGTATGCGCTGATTATTTATCAGTGCAGCCCCGCCTCAGATGCCCACACTAGAACACCAGGGAAGCCCCCAGGATGTGGATGGCCAGATACATCCCCCATGGCCATTCACAGGTAAAAAAAAATGCCCAAAATATGCCAATCAGTGCCCACAAATGGGCACTGACTGGCACCTCATATAAAAAATAAAAATCGCAGAGGTGATCAAATACCACCAAAAGAAAGCTCTATTTGTGGGAACAAAATGATAAAAAAAAATTGGGTGCAGTGTAGCATGACCGCGCAATTGTCATTCAAATTGCGACAGCGCTGAAAGCTGAAAATTGGCCTGGGCAGGAAGGTGTCTGAGTGTCTGGTATTGAAGTGGTTAAAGGAAGCAGCTACATTATTTATAGCTGATATTTCATTGTCATACGCCATGGTGAGGTTCCTCATTAAGTAAATCATTCCCCATAGTAAGCAGTCTTCCTACAGCTATTCTTACAGCCCTGGTCTTCTCTTCAAATTTCTTCATGCAAGAGATTTTAAGCAAATGTCTTAACACTAAATATGCAGTCTATTTTGTAGATTGTGTTAGAAATTATGTTTTTTTTTTGCCACACTCAAAAAGCCTACATTTAGGAGCTTCAAGGAAACCTTTGTATTGAAAGAGAAATAGCCACTAAGCATATGCTTGTGTTTACTGTGTTTGTATAGGAACCACCTACACTAAGGAACATGTGGAAAAAAGGATTCCAAGTTATTGTTTCTTATGACAACAATATGACATTAAAAAATGTGCACCTGTGGCCTTCTATACCTTACTGGTGGGCAGACACAACAAATAAGCACTCCTTGATTAACTTCCTGGAGAAGAAAAAGCACTCGGGACGACCAGGTACGATTGTTATCTTACAGTTGTAGAAGAGCAATTGATACTATTTGCTGCAACAGCAACAGTGTATGCAATCACCTCACTCTGAAAAGCTTGTCCACCAAGACCAGTTATGGGATGGTTACATTTAGGCTCCATGCACACTGGCGTAAAAAACTTTGCTTCTACAGGAGTCTTGTGTTCTGCCTGCAGAAGCAGCTCAATGTTATCCTGTGTCCATGCACATTAGGACGATTACAGGCATATTTTGAGATCAACGTTTAGAGGCAGGAAAAAAACCTCAACCCTATTGCGTTTTTGATTGGAGCTCACTGGCAGAAAAAACGTAAAACTCTTGTAAACTTTGTACAAAAATGCTCTATATGAGCATTTTTTACTCCAAAAGAAAACAGAAGTTTTTTTTAAGCCCAGTGTGCATGGAGCCTAAGTGCCATGTCTGAAAATTCTAAGAAAAAAATTACACATCAAGGGATGAGACAATTTAACACCTTTAGGCCGGCCATACGCGGTTCGAATCTCGGCCAGTTCAAAATGAGATTCAAACCATTAATGGTCAGGCTGAATGTACCAAGTTGATCGTTCGATCGATCAACTTGGATACAATCAACCTGCAGGTTTCGCTTACGATTATCATAAGGGGCTGCTAGCAGTAATCATGGTCTTCTCATGGCAGGGACGGCTTCCCTCGCCGTGAGCAGACAATTGCTCAGCCGGAGGGATTCCTGTGTCAACGCGGTCTGTGTTGATGGGGGAAATCAAGCGGATTTCTTTCTTGCAACCCCAGGTTGCAAGAAAGAAATTTGCTCCATGTATGGCCTTGTCTTAGTGGAGGTAATTCTAAATGACCTGAAATGCAACAGTCTAATAAGAAGATATACTCATAGTGAGGACTTTTGTTATGGAGTCAGAATATTGACCAAACTTCATTGGCTAAATAAGACAATATGAATGTGGCTTGAAAGTGCTTTGCAACAATAAGCTCAAACAGTGACGAAATCATCCTAGTATCTAATTCAATACCGTCTACAATAATTAAGAGAATACAGTATAGTTTTATAAAATAAGGCAGAACTAAAGTCTGTTGGGGCTCTTGCCATAATGTGCAAGTATGCATAACATATTTGCATACTATGGCACAATTATACAGAACATGCACTCCTCCAATGACAGATCCAGACACTGGTCTGTTGGTCACTCATTACATCCTTCCCAACACTTGTCTCTGTCCTTGGGATGCCCAGAATATTAACAAATTGCTAGGAGCAAATAAGACTTTCCATGTCTCTTCTGCTGAAAAACTAACTTTGTGGGGTTTCCTTTATTTATCCCAGTTTCCTCCCACATTCCAAAGAAATGTTGATTGGTGTCCATCTAAATAGGCCCTAGTGTGTGCTTGTGTGTATGTATGAATGTGAGATAGGGACTGATTTGAATGAGCAGTATGTAAAGCACTGCGTAAGCGATATATAAATTACCTGTAATAAATAGACATCTAGCAATTTTTAATTGTGGGACTTTAGTTCCACTTTAAAGTAAAATGTGTATCTTGTGCTTGTAAATAGCTTATTTTTTATTAACCACTTGTTGCACGCCGATATACGTTGGCAGAATGGCACGGGTGTGCAAATGAGCGTACCTTAACCCCCCCTCGCTCCCGCTCCACAAAATTCAGCCCCTTGTAAACCACTTCAACCAACAGTTTGCAGGCTTGTTTACTCTCAGTCAAGTTGTCTGCGTTGAGTCCCTGATTACGTTTTCTGGCTGCTTGTCTTTCAAACAGTATCTTCCCAGCAAGCGTGCCAGATATGGGGTCAAGATTTATAAGCTCTGTGACAGGGCCACAGGCTATACATATAGTTTTATGGTTTACGAGGGAGAAAAGATAGTTATGTGGAGCCGGAGAACTGCCCAGACTACATAGGGAGCACTGGTAAGATTGTGTGGGACTTGGTTTCACCCTTATTCGGAAAAGGGTACCACTTGTACGTAGACAATTATTACACGAGCGTGTCACTTGTTTGATCATGGAACTGGCGCACGTGGCACTATGCGATCAAATCGCCGGGGCTTACCCTAGTGGCTTGTAGATTCCCATATTAGGTTGGGGGAGAGAGCCTACTTGAGAAGTGATAATTTGCTCGCAGTGAAGTGGAGGGATAATCAGAATGTTTTCGTCCTGTCCTCCCTTCACGCAGACACGACGGTCCAAATTCAAACGGCGACTGGTGTTGTGGTGAAACCCCTCTGTGTCCACGAATACAACCTTAATATGGGAGGGGTGGACCTCAACGACCAGTTGATGACGCCATACTTAATTGCCCGTAAGGCTAGACGCTGGTATAAAAAAGTGTCTGCATACTTACTCCAATTGGCTCTGCTAAACACTTATGTGCTATACAAAGCGTCAGGACGAACTGGATCATTCCTTAAATTCCAGGAAGAGATCATCACAGCCATTCTGTTTCCAGACAGTGCTGTGCCCCAACTTCACAACGCAAATGCAGTAAGCGGGCTGCATGAAAGGCATTTTCCGTATGTCCTCCCTGGTACCCCTACCCAACGATCACAAAAAAGTGTGTCTGTAGGAAATGTGGCTAAAGGCGTAACACCTGCTATTATTGTCCCTCCTGTCCTGTCAGTGAATGTTTTGAACGCTACCACACACTAGTGGAGTATTAGCGTAGGGTATAGCACTGCACAGACTAGGACACACTTTCACAGGGTCTCCAAAGAAACCCGAACCGTTACAAAAAAAAGTGTAAATATAAAATAGCCAAAAATAGTTGTCGTTTTATTGTTCTCTCGCTTTCTCCCTATTCTCTGTATGTTCTGCTTTTTTTTTTTTTTTACTGTATTCTATGCTGAACTGCAATGTTTTATTGTTACTAGGTTTGCTTTTCAGGTATGCAATTGTTTTGTTATAGTTTACTGTGTTTTATTGTTAACCATTTTTTTATTTTCAGGTACCCCATTGAGCTGCAGCTCTGATTTATCTTGACAGCAACAGCGTTTGCTCCCACGATACGTAAATCAGCGACTCCAGCTCTGTAGGAGGTGATTTCACCACCAGAGTTAAAAAAATAAGAAAAAAAAGGGCATGTATGCCCATCATTAGAAGTGGGTGGATGCAGGGCGGTATTCTAATGGTGGTCATACCCACCGATCAATATTTTTTTTTGTTCAGCCCACAGGCTGCATGAAAAAAAAAAAAAAACATTACAATATATGAGCAGCAACGTACTGGTATATTGCTGGACTTTGAGTGATTATACCAGAATGATTGCCTGCAGGTTTAGGTATCATCTTGGTATCGTTCTTTTCAGGCAGCGGTCGGCTTTCATGTAAAAGCAATCCTAGTGACTAATTATGGTCGACTTCCTTGGTTTTCTCTGGCTCTCCTGTCTCACCGGGGAAACCGATAATGCAGCCGGTGGTTCCGCCAGCTGACCATAGAGCTGATCAAAGATCAGAACAGCTCCAGTCATCTCTATGGCCTAAGAAACCGGACGCTACAAGCATTTCATGACTTTGGTTTCGCCAGATATAAACAGCGCCATTGGGAAAGCATCTTATCACACCGATCTTGGTGTGGTCAGATGCTTTGAGGGCAGAGGAGAGATCGAGTCAATTTTTATTTTATTTTTAAAGAGAACTGTCTGTACCTATTGCAATTATAGGGGATATTTACATTCTCTGTGATAACAAAAAAATAAAAAGGAACAGTGTAAAAATGAAAAAGCAAAATAACATTTAAAAAAAATCCCTGTCCCCCCCGATTTTCGTGCGCAAAGGCGAACGCAAGAGTCGGTCTCGTGTCATATGTAAACAGCAATTGCACAATGCATCTGAGTCATCGCCGCAAACATTACAGCGAGGGCAGTAATTATAGTAGTAGACCTCCTCTAAATCTAAAGTGGTAACCTGTAAAGGCTTTTAAAAATGTATGTAGTTTGTTGCCGCTGCACGGTTGTGCGCAATTTTAAAGCATGTCATGTTTTGTATCACCTTTTTTTATTATACCAAACATTTGGGCAAAAAAGTGTGTTTTAGTACATTAAAATTCAAAAAAAAAAAAAAATCCCCCCCCCAAAAAATCACTGCGCAAATACTGTGTGAAAGCTTTTTTTGCAACACCCACCATTTTAATCTTTAAAAATTTTATGATTTCACTACTCACAGTTCGAGGCCATGAAATGCCAAGATAGCATGGAATCCCTCCAAAGGACCCCATTTTGGAAAGTAGACACCACAAGCTATTTGCTGATAGGCATGTTGAGTCCATGGAATATTTTGCCACAAGTTTCGGGAAAATTACAATTTTTTTTCCCCAAAGTTGTCACTAAATAATATATTGCTCAAACATGCCATGGACATATGTGAATTTACACCACAAAATACATTCTGCTGCTTCTCCCAAGCACGGGGATACCACATGTGTGACTTTTTGGCAGTCTAGCCGCATACAGGACCCCAAAAACCAAGCACCGCCTTCAGGCTTTCTAATTGCGTAAAATGGTGATTTCACTCCTCACTACCCATCAGTTTTGGAGGCCCTGAAATGTCAAGATAGCACGACCCCCCCCATTTTGGAAAGTAGATACCCCAAGCCATTTGCTGAGAGGCATGGTGAGTATTTTGCAGCTCTCATTTGTTTTGGAAAATGAAGAAAGAAAAAAGTAAAAAAATGTTTTCTTCAAAACTGACAAAAAGCGAGATCTGCAAAATACTCAACATGCCTCTCAGAAAATACCTTGGGGTGTCTACTTTCCAAAAAAGGGGTAATTTGTTGTGCTATCTGGGCATTCCATGGCCTCTGAAACTGTGATAGGTAGTGAGGAGTGAAATCAAGAATTTACACCCTTAGAAAGCCGCTTGGTTTTCGAGGTCCTGTACAAAAAGTCCCACACATGTATTATCCCCGTACTCAGGAGAAGCAGCAGAATGTATTTTGGGGTGTAATTTCACATATGCCCATGGCATGTTTAAGCAATATATAATTTCAGTGACAACTTTGTGTAAACATTTTTTTTTATTTTTTTATTTAATTTTTTGAGTAACAAAAAATAAAATATGCGTGCCTCAGAAATTTCCTTGGAGTGTCTACTTTCCAAAAAAGGGGTAATTTGGAGGGGTTTTGTTTTTTGTATCCGAGACATGTGGCTGAATGCTTTTTGGCCTAAATTTATGACAAAAATTGAGTTTATTGCAAAAAGTTGAAAATATTTTATTTTTTCAAAATTTGTGGTTTTTTTTTTTTAACAGAGGTGTTCCACCAAAAGAGAGCTCCATTTGTGTAAAAAAATTTAATAAAAAAAATAAAAAAGGACATTTGAGTACAACATTGCATGACAGCGCAATTACCAGTTAAAGCAGCGCAGTGCCAAATTGTAAAAAGTGCAAGGGGGTAAATCCTTCTGGGGCTGAAGTGGTTAAATACTAGAGTTTTAAAACTATTTGAATACTTTTCTAGGGCTTGCATGCTATTCTAATATCTTATTATATTCCTTTTTTACAGGTGAATTTTTTGTTGCTGGTCTTAATTTGACAGAAAACACCTCATATGTCTTAAAACACCCTTTGGGATCCATGAAGAAATTAACTTTGCCTAAACTCCCGTTCCTGAACAGCTGGGTGCAGAAGCAACATCCTGGAGTTAGCAAAGATGCCACAAACATCATTGCAGAGGACCTCATCGGCTCGGGCCAGTTTATTTCTGATGTTATTGACCTCAATCAGAAGCTGTTATTGCATAAAAACTGACAAAAAAAAAAAACGTGTCAATACAAGTTATACTTGCTGCTCACAAAACAGGAACTGTTAATTTTATTGTAAGTTTTATATTTCTTCATCATGTTTTGTTAACTATGCATTCCTTCCTACTTCCTTTGTACCAAGCCTATAGGAGCTAGGATGACTCATGTGCATTCCTAGTATCTATGGTTGAAATGTCCTAGTTGGGTCATTGTGCTTGCAATTTTAAATAATTTTTCATACAAAAGTGATTATTCATTCTGGTGCTGAGAGATAAATATGTTTCTAAACTGTACCTATTCAGCCACATAGTAATAACATGAAATTAACATCTTGTTAAGATTGCGAGTCACGTGTTACTATACAGTATTAGCAATCAAAGCAAAACTAAGGCTGCTTTCACACTGAGGCGCTTTACAGGCGCTATAGTGTTAAAAATAGCGCCTGTAAAGAGCCTTTCCCCTCACTGGAGCGGTGCGCTTGCAGGACACTAAAAAAAAAGTACTGCAAGCAGCATCTTTGCACCAGTGTATACACCGCTCCTAAAGCACCCCTGCCCACTGAAATCAATGGGCAGCACCGCCGGCAAAGCGCCACTGCAGCAGTGATTTATGGGCGGTTTTAACCCCTTTTCGCCCGCTAGCAGGGGTTAAAAGCACCCAGCTATCGGCCGAATAGCACCCCAACGTCCCAGTGTGAAAGCAGCCTTAAAGTAAACCAGATTCATGAAATTTGAGCTGGGCACATGCATCTGCAGTGTTTAGTACTCTCTCTTCAAAGCCCTGTGTCTCCTAGCTTTGTCCTGCTCCATTGGTCTGTTATCAGCTATCAACATTTGACAAGCTGAGGCTCAGAGATAGAAGTGTGTGTTGGAGGCGGTTGCTATAAATAGATTAGCAGTCAGCTAAACTATACACAGGAAACCTTTGCATGTGGTGGGGGGGGGGGGGGTGCCTTTCCTCCAATCAGCTGTCTCAGTGTCTAGTAATGATCTCCTCCTACTAATAATGAGGAATAAGGAAGTGAAAATTCTAACAGAACTTGCACTTTCTAAACAGTATGTAGAGCTGAAGACAGCAGATATACATGTAAAACTTATGTAGTGAGATTTGTTTCATCCCTGTATATTATCTGAGGATGTTCACTTCACTGGGTATATGTGAGGGTTTACAGCCACTTTAACAATAAGGAATGCTAACTGTTGGCGTTCTATAAATCCTGTATAATTTCTTTGGAAAATTAACTGCTAAGCTACCTACTGAAATGTAATGAACTACCGAGATTTAAATGCTACATTTTTTTAATTTCTATGGTGCTTAATGTAAAAAGTTTGCTGAATAGCTGGTCATAAATCCTGCATTGCCTAACAAACACTGCTGCAGGTCCTAAAGTGCAGATTACTTATGCATTCAGGAATAATCCAAGTTCAGTCCAAAGAGAAGATTAAAACCGATTAAAATGAAGTCAGTGATAACAGTAACACCTCAGTGCAATCAAGGGAATCGATGACAAGCACTATCCATGCATACGTTGAAGTTCCTGGTTCCACCAGGCTTTCACAGCACAATAAGGAGTTCAGCTGGTGTATTACAGAGGCTGAGATTGGTCAATACATATACCCATCCATACAGCAGTGTGATGGACAGAAGGCCGTGAATACACCAGGGAGAAAATGAAGGCACCAAGCAGCGGCTGGAAACCAACAAATTAAATGGACGCCCTGTGCACACAGAAGACACCAGACATGTTGTCAGCGTCCAGCCGTGGATTTGGTCTCGAGAATAGGAACAGAGGCTGGAGAGGGCCAGGAATCTTCTCACACAGGATAACGTGTTTCAAAGCAAACAGCTTCTTTGTCAAAAGGAAGAAGCGGTTTGCTTTGAAACACGTTCTGTACACAAACCCCGCAGGAAAGCCGTAGTTGCAACAAGCTATTTTTTTTACAGTTCGAGAAAGTTATAGCAGCTTCAGATTGTGTGTGCCGTTCAGTGCGGGAGTCAAGGACCCCTGCCTAGAGAAGGGGAAAGACCTTTGACCTCGCCACAAGTTCTGCTTTTCTGTACTGTTGCAGTCCCCTTATGTTGAAAATATACAAAGAAACATTTGATCATATTGGTTTCATTGTTAAACAGGTTAAGCCACTAAATGTAAACCACATCAAGACTTATGAAAATAGGTTTTATTATTGTTTTACAGGACAATTATAATATAGTTGTATCAGGTCACTGAAGATTCTTTTAAGCAACCATTCATTTACATATTAACCCCCCCCCCCCCCGGCATAATATTTTTGTATAGTGCCTAAAGCCTTTAAATATACAGTATATTCATGTCCAAAACATTTTGAAATAGCAATTAGCAATAAGTGCACTTCACATTCTAGGTCCACAATATTTTGAAACAGCAGGAAAACATTCTAAGTGCACTTTAAGCCCTGGGTTATTAAAAGTAGTGCAAACGTTCATTTACAAAACAGCTTTCTGTATTTTCCATAAGCGGCATTGGTTATTATGACCAGCACATCAGCTGCACCGTCTTCTGGCAGTACTTTCACTTCCTGTACAGAAGCCTCTTTGTAAAGCCAACTAAGAAAAACAGAAAAATAATCAGGTAAGGCAGTTATAGTTACACCACTGTCTGACCTATAGTAATGTCCAAGGTTACAATCCTCTATACAATGAAAATAAATGACAGCTGAATTAGTGCGCATGAAGAGGCCCAGATCTGTGAAATATATCATTGTATCAAAACACTAGTACATTTATACAGACAGTATTATGACCTATAAAGAATACGGTCTATTTATTCTATGTTGCAATATACAAAGAGTTGCAATTAACCACTTTCAGACTGGACCATTTCACTGAGCGTTTTTTTGCGATTCGGCACTGCGTCGCTTTAACTGACAATTGCGTGACAAGTCGTGCGACATGGCTTCCAAACAAATTTGACGTCCTTTTTCCCCACAAATAGAGCTTTCTTTTGGTGGTATTTGATTGCCTCTGCGTTTATTTTTTGCGCTATAAACAAAATTTTGCTATAATCAATATCCCCCAAAAATATATAAAAAAAACATTTATTTTCCTCAGTTTAGGCCGATACGTATTCTTCTACATATTTTGGGACCATTGTCATTTTTACAGCGATCGGTGTGATTAAAATTGCACCGATTACTGTAAAAATGACACTGGCAGTGAAGGGGGTTAACCACTAGGGGGCTAGGTAAGGGTTAAGCGTGTGCTGGTGAGTGTTTCTAACTGTAGGGGGGAGGGGCTGTGTTTAACACTACACTGATCACCGCTCCCGATTACAGGGAGAGCTGATCAGTGACACTGTCACTAGGCTGAACGGGGAGATGCTTGTTTACATTAGCATCTCCCCGTTCTTCCTCTCTCTGCGAGACGATCGCGGGTATCCCGCGGCGATAGAGTCTGCGGGACCCGCAACCCGACTCACGGAGCACACGCGGCCGCGCACGCGATGGCATGGCGGCAAATTCAAAAGGGACGTACAGGTACGCCCATTTGCCTGTCCGTGACATTCTGTCAACGTACATCTGTTTGCGCTGGTCGTAATGTGGTTAAAAGGGGATTATTGCACCTTGTGTGCAACTATTGAAGTAGTCTATTCAACATGGTCACAGCTCCTATGTCATCCATATACAGTAGGCCTAGTGCATTGACTGGAAGGAAAAAAAAAACAAAAAAAAAAAAAAAGGATTCCTCCATCCACACAAACAAGGTGGATGAGGAATCCGGCCACCACCAGTATTCAGACAGCTACACCCCTTGCTTTCATGAATATACTTATCAGTGGCTGAAGCTGATTAACCACTTCAATGGTCAATTTTCAGCGCTGAAACACTTTTAATGACAATTGCGCGGTCACGCAACACTGTACCCATATGAATTTTTTATAATCTTGTTCACACAACTGGAGCTCTCTTTTGGTGGTATTTAAATCACCACAGGGTTTTACATTTTTTGCCCAAACTAAAAAAAAAAATTTGCAAATAATTGTTCCTTCATAAATTTAGGCACACAGTACAAATTTCAACCAAATGACCCCTTTTTTGAAAAGTAGACAGTCCAAGGTATTTAAGCGTCCACCCAGAACGAAAGTCCCGCTCGGCCATCAAATTGCTATAGGCCGGGTGGGAACTGGTTAAGAAAAATTGACCAAATTCGATCGACTTCTGTCAAATACAGACAGCGACACTGATCGAAATCTAGTCCTTGGTGGACTGGCTGAACTTCAATCAGTGTATGGCCCAGCTTTACTGTAAAGAATCTTTTTTAAAAAAATGGGAGGTTAATCCTCTTTTCTTCCAGAGGCAAATGACTTTGGAATCATTGCAAGTAGCCTAAATTTAACTATACATACTAATCATGTAACTATACAAGGTAATCCTATCACTCTTAACCGCTTGCCGCCCGCCGGCTGTCATACGACAGCCAGGCGGCGCAGCTCTCATTCTGGGAGGGCGTTATATGATGCCCTTTCCTTCTCGGCCCACCAGGGGGGGGGGGGGTGCGCGCCACCGGCGATCGCGCATGCCTGCCATGTCACTGGGGATGTGTGTGCCCGGTGGCCGTGATGTCTGCCGGGCACCCGCGATTGCCCGGTAACACAGCAGGACTGTGGATCTGTGTGTGTAAACACACAGATCCACGGTCCTGTCAGAGGAGACCGATGGTGTGTTCCCAGTACAGAGGAACACCGATCGGTCTCTTCCCCTTGTGAATCCCCTCCCCCTACAGTCATTCCCTATGAACATAATTAACCCCTCGATCACCCCCTAGTGTTAACCCCTTCCCTGCCAGTCACATTTATACAGGAATCAATGCATTTTTATAGCATGGATCGCTGTATAAATGTGAATGGTCCCAAAAATGTGTCAAAAGTGTCCGATATGTCTGCCGCAATATCGCAGTCACGATGAAAATAAATAAATAATAAAACTACTATAAATCTATCCTTTATTTTGTAGACGCTATAACTTTTGCGCAAACCAATCAATATATGATTTTTTTTTTTACCAAAAATATGTAGAAGAATACATATCGGCCTAAACTGAGGAAAAAATTGTTTAAGAAATAAAAATTGTAGCAAAAAGTTAAAAATATTGCGTTTTTTTCAAACTTGTCACTCTTTTGTTTATAGCGCAAAAAATAAAAACCGCAGCGGTGATCAAATACCACCAAAAGAAATCTCTATTTGTGAGGAAAAAATAACAATTTCATCTGAGTACATTGTAGCATGACTGCGCAATTGTCATTCAAAGTGTAACAGGGCTGAAAGCTGAAAAATGGCTTGGGCAGGAAGGGGATGAAAATGCACTGTATTGAGGTGGTTAAACACCTCACCTCAAAAGGAAAATGAATTCATTCTGCAAACCTCCCATAACCGCAGCCCTACATGCCTCTACTAGTTCCAAACAACATTGACAGGAAAAAAAAAAAAAAAAAAAAAGTAAAAAAGCGTGGCACTTATCTTTGTATTTTTGGAGGGGGACACAGGCTAGTACAAACAGGTTTGCCCACGCAGACGCCAATAACTTTCTTATCATGTAATCCAGTGTGTAAGGTCTCGGTACACACTTAAAACTGCACACATAAATGATGTAATTCACAGAAATACTTCAAGGGTACTCACTGCTTACAACTCTTTATGCAATCAAGAAAAAAAATAAGGAGAGTTGTAAGCCATAAGTGTCCTTCAAGAATTACAGGTTAGTTTCCTCTCTCTTTACTCACTCTAATTTCCACAACATTTTTGTTGTAAATTCGGTGCCCAAAACCGTCTTATGAAGCCAGGGTAATTAGCTGTCTACTCTTTTTGAATTTTCTTTGTTTTTTCAGGGTGGAAATATATTGTTTTTTCTTTTTTTTTTTGGTTTGCATTGATTAATATAACAAATTACTTGGAAAATTATGAAATGTGATATTAATTTTGTTAATGCAGACTTATAAAATAAAAAGTATTTAACAAAACTGTCTTATGATTTGTACAGGGTCAGGTTACGTCTTTCTCTCCAAGTCTATACCTGTTTTAAAGCGGTTCACCAGTCCAATCATTTTTTATTTTTAAAGTCAGCTGCTATAAATCCTGTAGCTGGTGACTTAATTATAGGACACTTACCTGTCCAGAGATCCAGCGCCATCCTCACCTGGGCTAGTTTTTTTGAGTTTGCGATGTCGGCATCTTAGGTGTCTGTGACAGCTTGTGGTTTCACAACCGACTGCTCACTGCGCTTTGCCCCCTGACAAAATTCACATGCCCAATTAGGTGAATGTCTTAAAGCGGGAACTTTCCTTTTGGGTCAAGCTCTGCTTTAAGAAACAACCTACTAGAAAGTATAGATATCTCCCGATTATTGAATCCCCATTTGTACAAGCCCTAGAATACATAATAAATGCATATTTACATTTATCAACATTTCAACAATAAACCTGATTTGCCTCAAAGTTTCCCAATCAAACAGTGCATTCAGGTCAGCTTGAAGACATGTAAAAAAGGACTTTATTCCACTACTTGGCATCATCTGTAAATACTGAGAAGGTGCCTTTAATCCCAAACTATCATTTATAAAAATCGGCTAAAAGTAAAAAAAAAAAAAAAAAAAAAAGGTCAAAACATTGAACTATGGAGTACATTACTAATAACCTTAGACCATTCAGAGTATGAAAGAATACTCTCTAAATACAGCCTTTTAGCAAGTTTACTATCCATTTACAAACTTAATTATCAAAGCAAATAGACCTTATCTTACACATTAGCCAATGGTGGGGAACTGTGTCAAACACTTTTAAAAAGTTCATGTAGATTAGTTTCACAGCCACTCCTTTGTCCAAGTTGCTGCTTACCTCCTTTTGTGAATCCATCCTGACAATAGTTTGTTTTCTAGTAAAAACTCTGATGTGATTCTTTCCTCTCTCTCTAGTATCTTCCCAACTATAGACGTAAAACTTAAAAAAAAAAGGTTTGGAGTTAGGCCTCATGCACACGAGACGCTGTTAAACGCGCGTTCAGAGGCAGTTGGACACTTTTTTCAACTGCACCTGAACGCATGCAATGTTATCCTATGTGTCCATGTACACAGTCTAGTTTTTTCCCCATTTTTATGCAGTTGCGTTCAACCTCGTTTTTCCAGAAGCAAAAAAAATGCGTTCAGACACTTTGCTTTTCCAGGTTTCAGACGCAAAACGCGGCACCCACGTTTAGCCGCGTTTGCGTTTATAAGCCTTTTTAAAAAGGAACCCAATTTTTTGGACCAGAAAACTCAGAAATATGATGGCAAACCATAAAAAAATACTAGAAAAATTGGTTTAAAATGTTGTAATTAGTTTAGATAGTTCACAGAGCATATATACTCACTAATGCACACATGTTTGTGAAATATCCAAGTACATTCGCTGTGCCATCAACGGATGGGTCCAATATCAACAAGCTCTGATTCTGCACCTCTCATGCAAATTTGCGACGACGTTGCTGCCTCATCAGGAGCATTTCCTGACATCTATTCAATATGGGATCCATTTCCAAAAAAAAAACACAGAAAGAGAGGCAAATGCAAGTGTACAACTGCTCTCTCTGCTGCTCACTCTGATCAAAATGGCAGAAATAGTTAATCCTGTTTTTTTTTTTTTTTTCTCTTACAACCCTTGTTATATTCTTTGTAACTTTCAAATGAAAAAAGGGTTCCTTCATTTTATCATCTTTTCTTATTCTGTATGTGTGAGCCACATAGCTTTCCTTTTTAGCCAATATAAAATGATTGCCGTTCATATATTTTGCAGCGTGTTTGGGGACAGTCTATTTAAAACCTTGCCATTTCTGTTCTGTGTAATTTGATGACAAAATATCCTCCCAGTCTTGAACAGCAGCCCTCGGTATTGGAAAATTGCAATATTAAAAATTAAGTGTTTTAATCTTTCCAGTATGTGCTTGTTGCTTACAGCCTTCATTAAATGAAATCATATTATAGTCACTGCTACCCAGATTTTACTATGTTGACATGTGTAAAAAGCTTTGTGCCATACTCTTTCCATTTTCGGATGATGGATTGAACAGTGCTCTGTGAGATGTTCAAAGCTTGGGATATTTTTTTTTTATAACCTAAACTTCTCCACAACTTTATCCCTGACCTGTCTGGTGTGTTCACTGGCCTTCGCGATGCTGTTTGTTCACCAATGTCCTCTAAAAAACCTCTGAGGGCTTCACAGAACAGCTGTATTAAAGATTAGATTAAATTACACACAGGTGGGCCCTATTTACTAAGTAGGGGACTTCTGAAGGCAATTGGTTTCACTAGATTTTAGTTAGGGGTATCAGAGTAAAGGGGCTTTAGCGTTTAGCAAAAGCGTTTGACACAGTTCCGCACACACGGCTCATGTGTAAGATAAAGTCTACAGGCTTGGAAAGATCAATTTGTAAATGGATAGAAAACTGGCTAAAAGACCAAATTCTGGAGTAGTGGTTAATGATTCTTACTCTGAATGGTCTAAGGTTATCAGTGGTGTATCCCAAGGTTCAGTGCTGGGACCCTTACATTTTAATATCTCTATAAACGATATAGGGTCTGGGATTAAAAGTAACATTTCTGTCTTTGCAGAGGACACTAAGCTATGCAGTGGAATAACGTCCTTACAGGGAGGTCTCAAATTTACAAGCCAACCTCATTGCACTGTTTAACCACTTAACCACTTTCAGACCGGACCAATTTGCAGCCAAAGGACCAGGCCCCTTTTTTCGATTCGGCACTGCGTCGCTTTAACTGACAATTGCGCAGTCGTGCGATGTGCCTCCCAAACAAAATTGACGTCCTTTTTTTCCCACAAATAGCTTTCTTTTGGTGGTATTTGATCGCCCCTGCGGTTTTTATTTTTTGTGCTATGAACAAAAAAGTGCGACAATTTTGAAAAAAAAAAAAAAAAACACGCATTCTTTTTTGCTATAATAAATATCCCCCAAAAATATATAAAACATTTTTTTTCCTCAGTTTAGGCCGATTCTTCTACATATTTTTGGTAAATAAAAAAAAAAAAAAAAAAAAAAAATCGCAATAAGCGATTATTAACCACTTCCCGACCGCCCCCTGTATATATACGTCGGCAGAATGGCACGTACAGGCAGAAGCACGTACCTGTACGTGCCATTCTTCAGGCGGTTGGGGGGTCCGATCGGACCCCCCTCCGCCGGCGGGGACGGTCGGGATCGCTTCAGAAGCGATGCGGGACGAGGTAACGGCCAGTCGTTTCTGGCCACCCCCTCCCGATCGCTCTGGCCAATGGGATTCGTCCGCTTCCTTCCCCTTCCTGTGTAATTGTAAACACAGGCAAGGGGAAGTGATGTCACGCTCCTCGTGTCGGTCTTTCTGACCGGGACGCGGAGCTGTGAAGACATCAGGTTAGTGCACCAACACTACACTGACACCAGGCACACATAGGCACATATATTTCACCCCCCTGTCACCCCCTGATCACCCCCCAGATCACCCCCTGCCCCCCCTGTCACAGTGTCACTGATTGCAGTGATCATTTATTTACTGATCACTGCATTTAGTGTCAGTGTGACTGCAATAACTGTCAGGGCAGTTAGTTTTAGGCCCCTTTAGGTCCAAGGTAGCCCCCTACCCCCCCCCCAATAAAGGTTTAACCCCTTGATTGCCCCCTAGGTAACCCTTTCACCCCTTTTGCCAGTGTCACTAAGCGATCGTTTTTTTGATCGCTCTATTAGTGTCACTGGTGCCGCTAGGTAGCCAGTTTTTTTTTTAGGTAACCGCCAGGTTTATATAGGATTATAAATAGGTTTATAGGTCAGGTACCCCATATTACAACCTAAATAAAGGTTTTAACCCCTTGATTGCCCCTAGAGTTAACTCTTTCACCAGTGATCACAGTATAAGTGTCACTGGTGACGCTGGTTAGCCAGTTAGTTATTTAGTTATTTAGGTTCCCCGTCAGGTTTTTATATAGTGTCAGGTACCCCCATATATTACCTAATAAAGGTTTTAACCCCCTGATTGCCCCTAGTTAACCCTTTCACCAGTGATCACCGTATAACTGTTACGGGTGACGCTGGTTAGTTAGCTTGTTTTTTTATACTGTCAGGGCACCCGCCATTTATTACCCAACTATCGGTTTAACCCCCTGATCGCCCGGCGGGTGATATCAATTAGGTTTTAGGGTCAAATAAGGTCTGCGTCGCCCCAGGTTAGTGCCAGTACCGCAAACACCCACGCGCAAAGCATACACCTCCCTTAGTGGTATAGTATCTGAACAGATCAATATCTGATCTGATCAGATCTATACTAGCGTCCCAGCAGTTTAGGGTTCCAAAAAACGCATTGTTAGCGGGATCAGCCCAGATACCTGCTAGCACCTGCGTTTTCCCCCTCCGCCCAGCCCAGCCCACCCAAGTGCAGTATCGATCGATCACTGTCACTTCCAAAACACTAAGCACACATAACTGCAGCGTTCGCAGAGTCAGGCCTGATCCCTGCGATCGCTAACAGTTTTTTTGGTAGCGTTTTGATTCATTCGCCAGCAGCCTAGGAGCTTTTTTTCCTGTGAATCTCACTAGTGTACTACTAAATTTAGAGCCCAAAATGGCAAATCGCAAGTACACTAGTGAACAGGCCTACTTGTTTCTGAGTATGTCAGATAGTGAAGAGGAGGTCACTCATCTGTCAGAATCAGGCTCAGAATACGATCCAGTAGACGACAGCGGCTCCATGACAGATAGCTCTGGCGACGAAGGTGAGGTCCCTGCTAAGGTCAGGCGTACCCGATCCCGATCTTCTGATGTTGTTGAGGTGCAGGAACCGCAGGTCTCTCGTATGGAGCAGAGAAGTACTAGCGCCGCTATTCCTTCTGGTGAACTGGCAAGCACCAGCGGCCTAGTACACCCTGGACGTAGTCAAACCAGCACTGCAGTAACACTTGGTGACGTGGCGAGTCCCATAAGTGCAGTTCAAGCTGGCGAGGTGGCAAGCACAAGTAGTGTCCCGCTGCCACCAAGAAGAAGACAAAGGCAGGTCCGTCGATCACATAGTGTCCTTCCTGCAGAATTCGCCAATCCTGATTGGGTGCCCACCACTTCTGCAGAACCCGTACTTCCCCCATTCACTGGCCAACCCGGTATTCAGGTGGAAACAGCTGATTTTAAGCCATCCGATTTTTATTCGCTGTTTTTCACGGAAGATCTCTATAGATCTATTGTGGACCAAAGTAATATATACGCTGGTCAACACATCGCCGCTAATCCCCAAGTGCCTTCCCTTGCCAGAGATTGGAAACCAATTACGGTTTCCGAATTTAAGACCTTTCTGGGCCTTTCCCTCAACATGGGCATACACAAATTCCCGACTCTGAGGTCTTATTGGTCCACCTCACCGCACCACCATATGCCCGTGTTCTCTGCCTCCATGTCCAGGGCACGATACGAGATGATTTTGCGCTTCATGCACTTCAGTGACAATGAACTTTGTCGTCCTCGTGGAGACCCTGAATTTGATCGGCTCTACAAAATTCGGCCCCTCATAAACCACTTCAACCAATGTTTTGCAGCCTTGTTTACGCCCAATCAAGTTGTCTGCGTTGACGAGTCCCTGATTAAGTTTTCTGGCCGCTTGTCTTTCAAACAGTTCCTTCCCAGCAAGCGTGCCAGATACGGGGTCAAGCTCTACAAGCTCTGTGACAGGGCAACAGGCTATACGTGGAGCTTTTCGGTTTATGAGGGAAAAGATAGTCACGTAGAGCCGGAGAACTGTCCAGATTACATAGGGAGCGCTGGCAAGATAGTGTGGAACTTGGTGTCACCCTTATTCGGAAAGGGGTACCACTTGTACGTGGACAATTATTACACGAGCGTGCCACTGTTTAGTCACTTGTTTGATCATCAGATTGGAGCATGTGGCACCGTGCGACCTAATCGCCGGGGCTTTCCCCAGCGGCTTGTAGATTCCCGTCTTAGGCTGGGGGAGAGAGCCTGCTTGAAGTGTAATAACTTGCTCGCTGTGAAGTGGAGGGATAATAGGAATGTTTTCGTTCTTACCTCCCTTCATGCAGACACGACAGTCCAAATTCGTACGGCGGCTGGTGTTGTGACGAAACCCCTCTGTATCCACGAATACAACCTTAATATGGGGGGGGTGGACCTCAACGACCAGTTGTTGGCGCCGTACCTAGTTGTCCGTAAGGCTAGACGCTGGTACAAAAAAGTGTCTATTTATTTATTCCAATTGGCTTTGCTGAATGCTCATGTGCTATACGGAGCTTCAGGCGGGACGTTACCCTTCCTTGAATTCCAGGGAGCGGTTGTCATGGAACTCCTGTATCCAGGCGATTCCACACCTCACCATCCCCTACCAAATGCAGTAAGCCGGCTGCATGAGAGGCATTATCCTCATGTCCTCCAGAGTACCCCTACCCAACGAGCCCCCCAAAGAAGATGTCGTGTCTGTAGCAAGCGCGGATTTAGGCGTGACACCCGTTATTATTGTCCACGCTGTCCTGACAATCCTGGTCTCTGCGTTGGTGAATGCTTTGAACGCTACCACGAACTAGTGAGGTTTTAGCGTAGGGTACAGCATTTCACAGGCTAGGATACACTTTCACAGGGTCTCAAGAATGCCATCGCATTTTGAGACCCGACCGTTGCAGTTAAAATTATAGTTACAGGGTCTCAAGAATGCCATCGCATTTTGAGACCCGACCGTTACAGTTAAAATTATAGTTATAGTTTAAAAAAAAAAGTGTAAAAAATAAAAATAAAAAAAAAAAAGTACAAAAAAAAAAAACCCCAAAAAAAATATAAAATAAAAAACCAAAAATAGTTGTCGTTTTATTGTTCTCTCTCTATTGTTGCTCTTTTTTACTCTATTCTATTCTGCAATGTTTTATTATGTTTTATCATGCTTGCTTTTCAGGTATGTTTTATTGTTAACCATTTTTTTTGTTTTCAGGTGCGCCATTCAGTTGCAGCGCGGATTTATTTATCTTGACAGCAACAGCGTTTGCTCCCACGATACATAAAGCGCGACTCCAACGCTGTAGGAGGTGATTTCACCACCACAGTTAAAAAAAAAGAGCATATATGCCGAAACATGGGGGCAGCAGAGGGCGGAGGAGCGATTTTGCTCCTAATGCCACGTACATACGGTCGAAAAAAGTCCGACCATGTGTACGTGGCATAACTTTTTTGCGGGAGGATGCCCCCATGCTTCGGCATATATATATTTTAGGCACCGGTTGCGTTAACAAAATGTTTTATTTTTTACTATGTTTTTTTTTTGGTATTTGCTTTGCAGGTATGGTATGGTAAGGTCTTACTGTTATACTCTAATGTTACTTTGTTTTAATGTTAACCATTATTTGCTTAGCAGGTACGCCATTCAGTTGCAGCGTGGATTTATTTATCTTGACAGCAACAGCGTTTGCTCCCACGATACATAAAGCCGCGACTCCAACGCTGTAGGAGGTGATTCACCACCACAGTTAAAAAAAAGAGCATATATGCCGAAGCATGGGGGCAGCAGAGGGCGGAGGAGCGATTTTGCTCCTAATGCCACGTACATACGGTCGAAAAAAGTCCGACCATGTGTACGTGGCATAACTTTTTTTGCGGGAGGATGCCCCCATGCTTCGGCATATATAAATGGTGCATGTATGCCCATCATTAGAAGTGGGTGGATGAAGGGAGGTATTCTAATGGTGGGCATACCCACCGCGCCATTGGGAAATTGGGAAAGCATTTTATCACACCGATCTTGGTGTGGTCAGATGCTTTGAGGGCAGAGGAAAGATCTAGGGTCTAATAGACCCCAATTTTTTCAAAAAAAGAGTACCTGTCACTGCCTATTGCTATCATAGGGGATATTTACATTCCCTGCGATAACAATAAAAATGACAACAAAGAAAAAAAAAAATGGAAGGAACAGTTTAAAAATAAAATAAAAAAGCTAAATAAAAAGAAAAACTAAAAAAAAAAAAAAAAAAAAAAAAAAAAAAAAAGCACCCCTGCCCCCCCTTCTTTTGCGCAAAGGCGAACACAAGCGTTGGTCTGGCGTCATATGTAAACAGCAATTGCACCATGCATGTGAGGTATCACCGCGAAGGTCAGATCGAGGGCAGTAATTTTAGCAGTAGACCTCCTCCGTGAATCTAATGTGGTAACCTGTAAAGGCTTTTAAAGGCTTTTAAAAAATGTATGTAGTTTGTCGCCACTGCGTGTTTGTGCGCAATTTTAAAGCATGTCGTGTTTGGTATCCATGTACTCGGCCTAAGATCATATTTTTTATTTCATCAAAAATTTGAGCAATATAGTGTGTTTAAGTGCATTAAAAAAAAAAAAGTGTATTTTTTCCACAAAAAATGCGTTTGAAAAATCGCTGCGCAAATACTGTGTGGAAAAAAAAAATGCAACACCCACCATTTTAATCTGTAGGGCCTTTGCTTTAACAATATATATAGTGTTTGGGGGTTCAACGTAATTTTCTTGCAAAAAAAAAAAATATGTTTTCATGTAAACAAAAAGTGTCAGAAAGGGCTTTATCTTCAAGTGGTTAGAAGAGTGGGTGACGTGTGACATAGGCTTCTAAATGTTGTGCATAAAATGCCAGGACAGTTCAAACCCCCCCCAAATGACCCCATTTTGGAAAGTAGACACCCCAAGCTATTTGCTGAGAGCAATGTTGAGCCCATTAAATATTTTTTTTTTTGGTCCCAAGAGATTGAATAATGACAAAAAAAAAAAATAATATTTTTTTTTACAAAAACTTGTCACTAAATGATATATTGCTCAAACATGCCATGGGCATATGTGGAGATACACCCCAAAATACATTCTGTTGCTTCTCCTGAGTACGGGGATACCACATGTGTGGGACTTTTTGGGAGCCTAGCCGCGTACGGGACCCCAAAATCCAAGCACCGCTTCAGGCTTTCTAAGGGTGTAATTTTTTTTATTTCACTCCTCACTGCCAATCACAGTTTCGGAGGCCATGGAATGCCCAGATGGCACAAACCACCCCCAAATGACCCCATTTTGGAAAGTAGACACCCCAAGCTATTTGCTGAGAGGTATGGTGAGTATTTTGCAGATCTCGCTTTTTGTCACAATGTTTTGAAAATTGAAAAAAAAAATTTTTTTTTCTTTTACTTTTCAAAAACACATGAGAGCTGTAAAATACTCACCATGCCTCTCAACAAATAGCTTGGGGTGTCTACTTTCCAAAATGGGGTCATTTGGGGGGGTTTTGTGCTATTTTGGCATTTTATGGCCTTCGAAACTGTGATAGGTAGTGAGGAGTGAAATCAAAAATTTGCACCCTTAGAAATCCTGAAGGCGGTGCTTGGGTTTCGGGGCCCCGTACGCGGCTAGGCTCCCAAAAAGTCCCACACATGTGGTATCCCCATACTCAGGAGAAGCAGCAAAATGTATTTTGGGGTGCAATTCCACATATAACCATGGCATGTGTGAGCAATATATCATTTAGTGACAACTTTTTGAATAAATTTTTTTTATTTATTTTTTTTGTCTTTATTCAATCACTTGGGACTAAAAAAAAAAATATTCAACGGGCTTAACATGCCTCTCAGCAAATAGCTTGGGGTGTCTACTTTCCAAAATGGGGTCATTTGGGGGGGTTTTGTGCCATCTTGGCATTTTATGGTCTTCAAAACTGTGATAGGTAGTGATAGGTAGTGAGGAGTGAAATCAAAAATTTATGCCCTTAGAAATCCTGAAAGCGGTGCTTGGTTTTCGGGGTCCCGTATGCGGATAGGCTCCCAAAAAGTCCCACACATGTGGTATCCCCGTACTCAGGAGAAGCAGCAGAATGTATTTTGGGGTGTAATTCCACATATGCCCATGGCATGTGTGGGCAATATATCATTTAGTGACAACTTTGGGCAAAAAAAAAAAAGTTTGTAATATTCCCGCAACTTGTGGCAAAATATAAAATATTCCATGTACTCAACATGCCTCTCAGCAAATAGCTTGGGGTGTCTACTTTCCAAAATGGGGTCATTTGGGGGGGTTTTGTGCAATTTTGGCATTTTATGGCCTTCGAAACTGTGATAGGTAGTGAGGAGTGAAATCAAAAATTTACACCCTTAGAAATGCTGAAGGTGGTGCTTGGGTTTCGGGGCCCCGTACGCGGCTAGGCTCCCAAAAAGTCCCACACATGTGGTATCCCCGTACTCAGGAGAAGTGGCAAAATGTATTTTGGGGTGCAATTCCACATATAACCATGGCATGTGTGAGCAATATATCATTTAGTGACAACTTTTTGAATACATTTTTTTTTTTTTTTTTTTTTGTCTTTATTCAATCACTTGGGACTAAAAAAAAAAATATTCAATGGGCTCAACATGCCTCTCAGCAAATAGCTTGGGGTGTCTACTTTCCAAAATGGGGTCATTTGGGGGGGTTTTGTGCCATCTTGGCATTTTATGGCCTTCAAAACTGTGATAGGTAGTGATAGGTAGTGAGGAGTGAAATCAAAAATTTATGCCCTTAGAAATCCTGAAGGCGGTGCTTGGTTTTCGGGGTCCCGTATGCGGATAGGCTCCCAAAAAGTCCCACACATGTGGTATCCCCGTACTCAGGAGAAGCAGCAGAATGTATTTTGGGGTGTAATTCCACATATGCCCATGGCATGTGTGGGCAATATATCATTTAGTGACAACTTTGGGCAAAAAAAAAAAAAAAAGTTTGTAATATTCCCTCAACTTGTGGCAAAATATAAAATATTCCATGTACTCAACATGCCTCTCAGCAAATAGCTTGGGGTGTCTACTTTCCAAAATGGGGTCATTTGGGGGGGTTTTGTGCTATTTTGGCATTTTATGGCCTTCAAAACTGTGATAGGTAGTGAGGAGTGAAATCAAAAATTTGCACCCTTAGAAACCCTGAAGGCGTTGATTGGGTTTCGGGGCCCCGTGCGTGGCTAGGCTCCCAAAAAGTCCCACACATGTGGTATCCCCATACTCGGGAGAAGCAGCAAAATGTATTTTGGGGTGCATCTCCACATATAACCATGGCATGTGTGAGCAATATATCATTTAGTGACAACTTTATGAAAAAAAAATTTTTTTTTTTTTTTTTTTGTCTTTATTCAATCCCTTGGGACTAAAAAAAAAAAATATTCAATGGGCTCAACATGCCTCTCAGCAAATAGCTTGGGGTGTCTACTTTCCAAAATGGGGTCATTTGGGGGGGTTTTGTACTTCCCTGCCATTTTAGCACCTCAAGAAATGAGATAGGCAGTCATAAATTAAAAGCGGTGTAAATTCCAGAAAATGTACTCTAGTTTGTAGACGCTATAACTTTTGCGCAAACCAATAAATATACGCTTATTGGCATTTTTTTTACTAAAGACATGTGGCTGAATACATTTTGGCCCAAATGTTTGACTAAAATTGAGTTTATTAGATTTTTTTTTTTATAACAAAAAGTAGAAAATCTCTTTTTTTTTCAAAATTTTCGCTCTTTTTCCGTTTATATCGCAAAAAATAAAAATCACAGAGTCAATCAAATACCATCAAAAGAAAGCTCTATTTGTGGGAAGAAAAGGACGCAAATTTCGTTTGGTTACAAAATTGCATGACCGCGCAATTACCAGTTAAAGTAGTGCAGTGCGAAATTGAAAAAAAGACCTCTGGTCCTTTGGCTGCCAAATGGTCCGGGGCTGAAGTGGTTAATTGGTTTGCGCAGAAGTTATAGCGTTTACAAGATGGGGGATAGTTTTATAGCATTTTTATTAATATTTTTTTTTATTATTAATGGCGGCGATCGGGGTTAACCACTAGGTGGCAGTGTAGGGGTTAAGTATGCCTAGGGGTGTGTTTCTTACTGGGGGGGGGGGGGGGGGGGGGGCGTGGCTGTCAGCTAGTGAATGCTGATCTCTGCTCCAATCAAAGGGAGCAAAGATCGGCGTCACTAGTTGCTAGGCAGAACGGGGAGATGCTGTTTATTTCCGCATCTCCCCGTTCAGCCTTCCCGTGAGACGATCGCGGGTGTCCCCGCGGCGATCAAGTCCGCGGGACACACGACCGGCCTCACGGGGGTCCCGACCAGCGCGAGCGGCATCTTAAAGGGGACGTATATACACGCCCTTATGCCTGTCCGTGCCATTCTGCCGACGTATATCGGCGTGTGCCGGCCGGGAAGCGGTTAAGGACCACCTCCTGCACATATACGTCGGCAGATTGGCACGGCTGGGCACATCAAGGTACAGGTACGTTGTCCTTTAAGAGCCCAGCCGTGGGTCGCGACCTGCCGCCGGCGCACTCGCGACCCGGTCCTGAGCTCCGTGACCGTGGGACCAGCGGTCCCGATCGCCGCTGGTGTCTAGTGCTTCCTAGTGAGACTGACACTGATTGTTTGTTCATTGTCATAGGGAAAGATGATTGGGGGCGTGGCTTGGCGTGTGACGTCACTAGACAGTTAGAAAACACACACAGGGCTCACTTAACCCCTCCTCGCCCCCTAGTGGTTAACTTCTTCACTGCCAGTGTCATTTACACAGGAGCACTGATTGCTGTTTAAGCACCGATTGCTGTATAAATGACAATGGTCCCAAAAATGTCCGATGTGTCCGCCATAACGTCACAGTCAGTACGGAAGCGCTCCACTCGCGGTGACGTCAGCACGTCGCTCCTCCGATGTTTCGTCACTATGTGGACATAATCATGGGGATGTCCACATCGTGACAAAACGTCGGAGGAGCGACGTGCTGACGTCACCGCGAGTGGAGCGCTTCCGTACTTGGTGCGGACGCTCAGTGCTGCAGCCGGCCGGCCGCAATTAGAAATTTTTATCCATAACGTTTTTTGTCTATGCACATGTATAGTGCTTTTTATTCAATAAATCTCCCAAGCGGGTTTTACCTATGATCCCCCTCTCAGTATTTCCTTTTTATTTTGCATGCCCGAATCCCCATCTTGCTCACTGAGCGACATCTGAAGCAGGCGTTTGGAGTGAATACCTCATATTGGAGTTTGAGCGAGCCGGGAGCTCGATCGCGATCGACACCTGCGATCGTCTCACGGGAAGGCAGAACGGGGAGATGCGGAAATAGACAGCATCTCCCCGTTCTGCCTAGCAACTAGTGACGCCGATCTCTGCTCCCTGTGATTGGAGCAGAGATCAGCATTCACTAGCTGACAGCCACGCCCCCCCCACAGTAAGAAACACACCCCTAGGCATACTTAACCCCTACACTGCCACCCCCTGGTTAACCACTTCACTGCCAGTGTCATTTATACAGGAATCAATGCATTTAAATAGCATTGATTGCTGTATAAATGACAATGGTCCCAAAAATGTCCGATGTGTCCGCCATAATGTCGCAGTCAGAATAAAAAAAAAAAAAAAAAAAAAAAAAAAAAAAAAAAATCGCTGATCGCCGCCAATACTACTAAAAAAAAATTAATAAAAATGCTATAAAACTATCCCTATCTTGTAAACGCTATAACTTCTGCGCAAATCAATCGCTTATTGCGATTTTTTTTACCAAAAATATGTAGAAGAATACGTATCGGCCTAAACTGAGGAAAAAAAATGTTTTTATATATTTTTGGGAGATATTTATTATAGCAAAAAATAATGCGTTTTTTTTTTCAAAATTGTCGCTCTTTTTTGTTTATAGCGCAAAAAATAAAAAACCGCAGGGGCGATCAAATACCACCAAAAGAAAGCTCTATTTGTGGGAAAAAAAAGGACGTAAATTTTGTCTGGGAGCCACGTCGCACGACCGCGCAATTGTTAGTTAAAGCGAAGCAGTGCTGAAATCGCAAAAAGGGGCCTGGTCCTTTGGCTGCAAATTGGTCCGGTCTGAAAGTGGTTAATAAAAATGCTATAAAACTATCCCCTATTTTGTAAACGCTATAACTTTTGCGCAAACCAATCAATAATCGCTAATTGTGATTTTTTTTATCAAAAATATGTAGAAGAATACGTATCGGCCTAAACGGAGGAAAACTTTAATATTTTGTGGGGATATTATAGCAAAAAGTAAAAAATATTGATTTTTTTCTAAATTGTCGCTCTATTTTTGTTTATAGAGCATAAAATAAAAACCGCAGGTGATCAAATACCACCAAAAGAAAGCTCCATTTGTGGGAAAAAAAAAAAAAAGGACGCCAATTTTGTTTGGGAGCCACGTCGCACGACCACGCAATTAAAGCGACGCAGTGCAGAATTGCAAAAAGGTGCCTGGTCCTTTGGCTGCAAATTGGTCCGGGGCTTAAGTGGTTAATTGGGCAACTAAGTGGCAAATGAGGTTTAATGTAGAAAAATGTAAAGTTATGGATGCATCCTACATACTAGGGGGAGTACAACTGGGGGAAAATAATGGTGGCAAAGGATCTGGGGGTTTTGGTAGATCCCAAGCTGCTGTTTCCAAAGCGTGCAAAGTCTTTTCTTGGAGAGAGAGAGGGAGAGGGAATCAATATGTACAAATACATAAGTGGCCCATATAGAGAACTTGGTGTTATTCACTTTAAAAGGTCATCACAGAGGACAAGGGGGCACTCTATGTCTAGAGGAAAAAAGTTTATCTCCAAATACGGAAAAGTTTGTTCACAGTAAGAGCTGTGAAAATGTGGAATAGACTCCCTCCGGAGGTGGTTCTGGCTAGCTCAGTAGATTGCTTTAAAAAAGGCCTGGGATTATTTCCCAAAATGTACATAATATAACTGGGTACTAACCCTCATGGGTAAAGTTGATCCAGGGAAAATCTGATTGCCTCTCGGATCAGGAAGGAATACTTTTTCAAGGCACTGCATGTTCATAGTGTAAACCAAGGCTTTTATTATACAAGATTTATATAGCGCCAACAGTTTGCGTTGCGCTTTTCAAAATGAAGGCAGACATTACAGTTACAATACGATTTGGAACAAGAGGAAACAAAGGGCCCTGTTTGTTAGAGCTTACAATCTAAGAGGGAGAGTGATACAAAAAAGGTAAGAACTGTGGGAGATGAGCTGATGGAGAAAGTAACCACACAGTGTATTAGTTAGAAGCAGGATAGGCTTCTTTAAAGCGAAGGGTTTTCAGGGATTGTCTAAAAGATGTATAGATTATGAGCGTCTGACAGATTGGGGTAGGGAGTTCCAAAGGATGGGAGAAGTCCTGGAGGTGAGCATAGGAGGAGGTGACAAGGGAGCTAGAGAACAGGAGAACTTGGAAGGATATATAATATATGTATTTGTACAGTCTGAGGGAATAGTGGGGTTTTGACATTCAGGGAGGGAGGATAAAATAGCTTTATATGCGGACGACGTAATTTTTTTTGGCGATACCGCAGAATCCCTAGAGGAACTTATGACACTAGTCTCTGCATTTGGACAGCTCTCAGGATTCCGAATTAACGGGGAGAAATCAGTATTGATGCCTTTGCATGACGTGAATATCTCTTTACCATACTTTGCAAAACAAAAATACGAATAAATCATAAAATTAAGTATCTTGGGATCAGGTAACACGGAATGTAGGGGATTACGTTAATATGAATCTTAAACCATTATTGCTTAGGTTCAGGGACAAGCGTTGGAGCTGGCGCAAACTCCCATCAACAGTGATTGGCAGAGCCAATCTTATAAAAATGATTTGGGCTCCTCAGCTACTGTATATTTTCCATAATTGCCCTATTTGGAATCTCCCTACTAGAGACAAAGATCCTGCAAATGGATAAAAAAAAATCTTGACAGGCAATTTTTTTGTTAGGGTCTGGCAGGAAATGAAAAATATCACTAATATTACGGGTTATACCTCCTATACTCCAATCTGGAATAATGCAAATTGTGAGGAACTGCAGAAGCTGGAAGGATTTGAGTTTTGGCAAACCTGGGGGCTGAGATATGTGGAGCAATTGTTTTGTTTTCAAATGATTGTCTAAATTCTTTTTCTCAAACATCTGATGAATTTGGGATCCCGAGACAAAGGTTTTTTTCAGTACTTGCAGCTCAGAGATGCTGTACAGGTTCAGGCACGGACTTTCGAATTTAAACTTAATAACTCTAAAATAATATCATCAATGGAAGATAGAGGCCAAAAGCAGGGTCTTATTTCAAACATTTATGAGATACCGCATTGTAAGTTTAAAGAATCCGTAAACGTCCCTTCTAGGGCACAATGGGACATGGGACTGTTGTTGGATGATCAGTGGTCGATGGCCCTATCCACAGTCCCAGAGGTCTCGCTGTCCAGTTCTCAAAAGTTAACGCAATTGTTTATCCTGCATAGATCGTATTATACACCAGAGAAATAGTTTAAGTGGAAACGCAGAGAATCCCCCATATGCCCTTATTGTAGAGGTACCCCGGTAAATTTGATACACGTTATGGAGATGTCCTAAAACTCCATTGATACTGGCAAAATATAATGGAGACTATTAATAATGTGCTCCAAATTAAACTAGCACTGGATCCTGGATTGTGTTAGTTAAATATAAGGAGGAATCTAATATAAAAATCGGAAAACATGTATGTTACAATAGTGAGAAGTTTGGTCCAGGCACGTAAACTAATAGCGCAGAAATGGATATCCACCCACAGTGGAAGAATGGAGAACCCAAATAAAAGAGGTAGTACTGAAAGAGAAATACATTTTCCTACTTAGAAGATGCCTAGGGAAATTTGAGGCCATTTGGAAAGGCTGGTTAGAGACCGTGGGTCCTGGACTGTGAGAAACTTTAAGGCAGAAGTTGGGGGGCCGGGTTTGGGAGAGGGGAATTTTCTTTTTTAATTTTCAATATGTATTTGTGCACAGATGTGTATTTCTGCAGTGTGTTTGAGTCTTTTCGCTTTAACATCTAGAATCATTTAACTAAAATAAAATACATTGTTGATCGGTAGATGTCATACACTGGAACAGATTCACAAATGTAGTGGGCCTGCATAATCTTACATACCTTAACTGAGCACTTTCCAGATTTACTCTGATTGTGGCAACTATCCTCCCTGTGGTTTCCATCACACCAGTCTCTATATGTTGTTTGAGGACTTCCAAGCCATGTCCATGAAGTGCAGACACAGAAACAGCTGTGTCCTTAGTTTCATGTCTAGAACGATTAAAAAACAATTCCTTTAAACAAAAAATGAAACAGGATCTAAAGCCTATGCAAAAAAAAAAAAAAGTGAATAAGTTCTCATGGAAGCAGCCACTCATTCAGCTGCCACGCTCTGGCTTCACTGCGCAATATCTAGCATGCAACACAGGAGTCTGGGAATTCTTACTTCCATCAGAACGTAATCACACATGATTTTTTTTTGTGACAGATTTCGGTCACCTTATTATGATCCTAATCCATATATATCTATATCTAGATCTATATCTAGATCTCTATATATATCTATATAAAATTAAAAATATATATATAAATCTATATACACACACACACGCACACACACACACACACACACACACACATATTCTACACACTTAATTTTTCCAAAAATGTACAACTTAAAAAAAAAAAAACAACACCATGCATCTTACTAAATACTTGGACTGTCTACTTTCAAAAAAAGGGGTTGGGGGAGTTGAGTTGTACAGCATTTCATCTAGATTTCTGTTTTGGATGGAGTTTATCTTCAACAACCTCAATGCCAATACACTCTCCTCCGCCCCCCCCCCCTTTTGCCTAGGCCAGTTTTTACTTTACCAAAATGAAAAAAAATTCAGACTATAGTATTGTCTGTGTGAAAGTTTGAGCCCAACCATGATAGAAATTATATCTAGCTCTATGAAAATCAATCCTGACGTAATGACAGCCAATCATTTATTGAGTCCTTAGAATGCTAGGACAGTACAAAGATCCCCAAAATGACCTCTTTTTGGAAAGTAGACAGTCCAAGGTATTTAGTAAGAGGCATGGCAGTTTTTTTGAAGTTGTATTTCAACAGTCAGAGATGCAGCAATTACCGTATATACTCGAGTATAAGCAGAGTTTTCAGCACATTTTTTAGTGCCGAAAATGCCCCCCTAGGCTCATACTCGAGTCAAGCACTTTTCTGCAGCAGAAAATGATATTTTCCGACCCAACTTTGGGGCCCCGTATCTTGAGCCCACTAGCAAAACCCAGTGGAACTAGCACTATAACACATCCAAAGATGGGGTTCCTAGCACCAAGTGACCCGAGATACAGGGCCCCAAATTCGGTCAACTGTGTCCATATGCAGCAATGTCATTTCGGGACCCTTTGGATCCAGAGACCCCAAATTTTGGCTGCAGCTGGGGGGCATTTAGGAACCCTTAACTACCAAGTTTGAAGTTCGGTGGAACTTATGGCTGCAAATGGGCACAAATGGGCATTGTTGACCCTCTTTTCCACTTACAGTAGCTGCGCATTTCTCACCCTAGGCTTATATTTCGAATCAATAAGTTTTCCCAGTTTTTTTGTGGTAAAATTAGGTGCCTCGGCTTATATGCGAGTATATACGGTACCCTAAATTTATAACCAAAGTACCAAAATCCACAAACTTATAATTTTGCTCCTTAAAAGGAAGAGGTCTCATTTTAAGCTTAAAAAAGAAGCTCCTATTAAGATCAGCGATCTCTGTTCAATATTTAAAACCTGTACACATTGATTAGCAAATACACATCAATAGATAAAATATATAGGAAATTTCCTAAATCCATCCCATGCTGAAACATTTATATCTTTGAACTGTGTTCTCAGACATGTAACCACACAAAAATAAAAAAATAAAACCTCAAGACAGACTGGAGTATAAAGAACTATTAAAATGTAGTTACATACACAAAACCAAGTTCACTTACCCCTCAACCAAGTCAATTTTATTGTGCACCTCAATCATTGTATCAAGGAGCTTCTTGGGAACATTCAAGTTGGAGAGAACATTCAGCACACTTTTCTTCTGATTGATAGCTTCAGGATGACTTATATCTCTCACGTGAATTAATAAATCCTGGTAAGTAAACCATACATGAGTCAGTTACTGAACAGCTGTACCAGAGATAAACTACCACCATTCTACCATGATGAATATACAAAAACCGCAAGTTTAATAGTTCAAAAAAGTATTTTTACCAAAACAGAGACAAGAATATAAATGTTGCCTGAATATTACATCAACTTTTTGCAATAATTAAAATTATTAAAGATAGGCTCTGTTCTAATCGATTGTTTTTCGACTAGAATTGCCCTGCCACTGCCCAGGCAGGCGCTACCCCATATTTATGTGCAGGGAGACAAAGTGTCCCCCTGCTGTGGCCTTCTGCCCCCATTGTGCCACCAAAAAGAGTATATAGCAGTGTACAGAGGATTCATACAGAATTGTTAGTGTTAACATGTGGTCACACCCCTTTAGCACCTGATAGATTATATACAGTACAAGTAAAGGCTACTGGGATTTGAGCACAGGTATATCTAACTTCTATTGCATTGCAGATCAGTGACCAGATCTCAATCTTGTAGCTCGCCTACAACTTGTGTATCTGATAGGTAGCAGATGTACGGGTTTGCATCAAGGACAAAGAGTTAAAACAAGCTTATCAAATTTTTTTTTTTTTTTACATACTGGCACTACATCCACTGGAGCTTTTGCAATGCAGAGTACAGATTGATCATTGGGGGATTAATTTGACGCATATGGCAAGTTTAAAACATGTACTGAAATATATGTGAACTAAAAATCCCTGTCTTTTTGCAAAGAAAGGGTACATAGAAGTGTGCAGAGGGTTCGTCCAGATATTTTAGTGTTAACATGTGGTCACACCCCTTTAGCACCTGACAGATTAAATACATGTATAGGCTATTGGGATTGGAGCGCACACACGTGTGTGTGTGTGTGTGTGTGTGTGTGTGTGTGTGTGTGTGTGTGTGACCTGTGTGTGTGTGTGTGTATACACACATACATACATACATACATACATACACACACACACACACACACACACACACACACAGTATCTCACAAAAGTTAGTATACCCCCCCACAATTTTGTAAATAGTTTTATATCTTTTCATGTGACAACACTGAAGAAATTACACTTTGCTACAATGTAAAGTAGTGAGTGTACAGCTTGTATAACAGTGTAAATTTGCTGTCCCCTCAAAATAACTCAACACACAGCCAATAATGTCTAAACCACTGGCAACAAAAGTGAGTATACCCCCCCAAGTGAAAATGTCCAAATTGGGCCCAAAGTGTTAATATTTTGTGGCCACCATTATTTTCCAGCACTGCCTTAACCCTCTTGGGCATGGAGTTCACCAGAGCTTCACAGGTGGCCCCTGGAGTCCTCTTCTACTCCTCCATGACGACATCACGGAGCTGGGAGACCTTGCGCTCCTCCATCTTCCGCTTGAGGATGTCCCACAGATGCTCAATAGGGTTTAGGTCTGGAGACATGCTTGGCCAGTCTATCCCCTTTACCCTCAGCTTCTTTAGCAAGGCAGTGGTCGTCCTGGAGGTGTTTGGGTTTGTTATGTTGGAATACTGCCCTGGGGCCCAGTCTTCGAAGGGAGGGGGATCATGCTCTGCTTCAGTATGTCACAGTACAGGTTGGCATTCATGGTTCCCACATATACATACACACAGACTTAAAATGGAACTTCAGTAATTTTTTTTTCACCTTTCCATCTATTAAATCTTCTGCCCTTGTCGTTTTAACTTTGGATAGTAAAACTTTTTTTTTTTCGGCCAGTAAATCCTTATACAGCCCACTTCCTGTTTGTCTGGAAAAAAAGCCTAGGCTTATGACCTCATGCACAGCTCTCTCACTCTTGTGGATGAGGGAGGATGAGCCATAAGAGGGCCAATGAGTGCTGCAGAGCTGGAGGTGTTTGTCTGTGTAAATCCAGGAAGTGAACAGGCAACAGCTTCAGCTGCCCACAGTTAAAATTATTGCAGCCAGACTCAGAGGCAGATTTCTGCAGCGTATTTGGCAAGTACAGAATCACAGTAAAATATAAAATATGCAAAGTGGTTGGAGGGAAGCTTCAGAATGGCAAAGATGTTTTTATTACAAATTATGTGAGGAGACTGCAGTTCCTCTTTAAGGCTGTTGCCAAGCTGCACGGGAACCCTTCATCCCTAGACTCAGGTCCCTTCTGGATTGTCAGAAACCTGAACCATGAGTGTGCTATACCCTATTGGTAAAAAGCTTAGTGTCCCATGTGTCTTGGCTTATAGCCATGATACATCATATTGCTCCCTGGAATTCTGCTCCTGTTTCCTAGATTGCTGCTCTGTGATCCTCTGGACTTTTTAGCTAGAACCTATTCAGTAGCTTTGCAGTGATCCTGCTGTTTGTTCCCTGATGGACCCCCGACTGCTGTTGTACCCCCTCTGGACTTAACCTCTGCCACCTTGTGGTCCCGATGATTTTCCCCTTGTCCTATTTTGCTTGCTCCTTTGGACTCCTCCTCCACTGTACACTGGACTTATCGCCGTAATCCTGGATCTGTCCCATTGTACATTTGTGGATAACAACCTGGCTCCACTGCATTTATACTGCGAGCCCTGTAGACTTAGCCTTTGTCAAGAATAGTAGTAATTCCCGTGTGCTGTACAATCTAAGAAAGCAACCCTGTGCTTAGCATACCGAGCCACTGTTCCACCCACACTTCAGGCACAAGTACATTCTCTGGTTATAAAGAAGAACTGGTAAGGTACCCACATGTGTGCATGTTAAAACTAACTGATTAATGGTGGTATTATAGAATGTTATGTACTGTATATGTGAAGATACACCCGTTTATCATTTAAAACCATTACAGAGTTGTTTTGATTTCAAAGTATTTACCGAATGGATGACATCATCTAGTGTGGCAGAAAAACACTCTATTAAACTGTGTGGAAGCTCAGAGAGAAAACCAATGGTATCAACATATATAACTGGCATACGACAAGGAAGCAATCCACCATGGGCTGTGACATCAAGCGTGGCAAAAAGCTGGTCACGTGGCTGAAGGCTTATATCACCGGTGAGCGCCTTTATCAGGGTGGTTTTTCCTGCAAATAGGCAAACACACAACTACAATTTAGCATCTCCCTTAGACTACTGTAGTATACATGATAAACAAGTTGTATACACACCAGAGTTGGTATAACCCATTACAGAGATTATTGGAAACTCCCGCCGTTTGCGCTGTGTCCTAAGTAGTTTTCTCTTCCTACTTATTTCATACAAAGCTCTCTTAAGCTTTATCTCTCTCTCCCTCAGAAATCTTTGCTGTTGCTCCACTAATGTTTCACCTGAAGGAGAATTACATTTATATAAATCTTCTGGTAAAATGTGAAAAAAAAAACACAAGCAAACACATTTTACTCAAATCATTTTAAATAGCGCTAGTACGCAATCTATACTTCTTGTAATTCCTTGTGCAGGATTTGGACTTGGAGAAGGTTAATCCGTATGCAAAGTTAATTGGAGCACTACTTTTTTTGCAGAGTGCAGTCAATCTATAAACCTGCCAAACAGGATTTATGACCTCATCAGGTGCTACTGCTCCATTACTGTCCAATCACCAGGCTAAGAAAATGGACTAGACAAAGACATTTTTTCTTGTAGTCACTTAAAGGTTACCATGATCCTAGGGGGGGATTTGAACCATACCCTTGCTTTAACCACTTTCAGACCGGACCATTTTGCTGACTTAAAGGGGTGTTTCACCTTACAAATTTTTTTTTTTTTTTAAAGTCAGCAGCTAAAAAAAAAAGTAGCTGCTGACTTTTAAGAAGTACACTTACCCTCCCAGGGCGCCTGCGATGTCGGTCGCGGAGGACGAACTGTCCCTCGGCGATCCGGTTCCAGCGCCGCCATCCTCAGTAAGGGAAACGACTTCACGTTTCCTACTGCGCATGCGCGAGTCGGCGCGCGGCCTACTGCGCATGCGCGAGTCGGCGCGCGGCCTACTGCGCATGCGCGAGACGGCGCACGGCCTACTGCGCATGCGCGAGACGGCGCACGGCCTACTGCGCATGCGCGAGACGGCGCGCGGCCTACTGCGCATGCGCGAGTCGGCGCGCGGCCTACTGCGCATGCGCGACTCTAATTTGTGAATGGGGAACGCGATGTGTTGTGGGAAATAGTTCCCATAACACACCGCGCCCCATTCAACAGAAGAAGAGACGATCAGCGCGGCGCTGGAGGAGGCAGATTAGTTCGATCTGCCTAGCAACAGCATTTCTGGTAAGTAAAAAAAAAAAATATGTTTTTTTTTTTTTCCCCCATTTTAAATGGTTACTAACATTTTTTTAAGTTTTTGTTTGCAGGGTGTCCCACCACTTTAAGACCAGACCACTTTTTGCGATTTGGCACTGCATCGATTTAACTGAAAATTGCGCGATCGTGCGACGTGGCTCCAAAACAAAAATTGACATCCTTTTTTCCCCCACAAATAGAGCTTTCTTTTGGTGGTATTCGATTACCTCTGCGGGTTTTATTTTTTGCGCTATAAACAAAAAAAGTGCAACAATTTTGGAAAAAAAAAAAAAAACGCATTCTTTACTTTTTGCTATAATAAATATCCCCCAAAAATAATTGAAATCTCAGGCAGAGCAAGTTTGCTCAAATTTCCTGCTCGCCCTCCCAAGGCCCGCTGGGCTGGATGGGATGCTGGCAGGGGTCTTCTGCAACTAGCACAGAGACAAGTAAAATAACAAATGTTTCTTTGCAGCTCCTGTGGGTCCGGAGGAAACCCAAACAACTGAGGCACGCAGGTAAGACTGTGAAATTTATAATGGCTGGAGGAAAGGAAAACTGCTGTTCCTGGACACATTGTGGGCTCTCAGAGAAGCAAGAGACGGCAAGTGCTCTATACAGCCTCTAGTGGCGACACAGGCATGACAACATTTACTAAATTTAAAAGGAGACATTCATAAGAAAATAAAAAAAAAAAAAAAAATTTCTTAGAAAACTACACTTACCTTTCCCGCCGCAGGATTTTCTGTGGTAAAACCAACAGACCCAATCTTCACTCTTCATGGTGGGTTCCGTTACACCTTCAAGAGCTGGGGATTCTCGGGGAAACCCACAATCCTGGACCTGTGATAGCACCACCGCCAGTAAAACTTTATGGTCTTACTACCAAAAGTACTGGATCCCGGGGTCCAGCTCTCTAAAAGAGAAGAGTTTACAGGCAAGACCTCGTTTCTTCAGACACAAGGTTCAGGTACCATTCAATTCGGCCAAAAAGACACTTTGAATGGATCCGGCTGCATGGCTAGCCCCAGCAAGGATTGCTCCAGTGGAGCTCAGCACAGTTCATCTTTACTCGTGACCAACACCTTAGACACTGGCGAAAAAACTGAGGTACTCCCAGTAGTGGGAGGGGTTATATAGGGAGTACCTTTTACTGGTTTTGGGCATCTCAAAAGGTTAGGGACTCCCTGTATCCCTTAGTGGGTGAGAGAAAATAGAATTTATCGTACATCATGGACACAGAGCCATAGTAGTTACTATGTGGGTTATAGGCCACCTTCAGGTGATGGACACTGGCACGCCCTAAGACAAAGGGGTGGACAATGCACCAATAAAGGATAACAGGTTGAAGAAAACAAAAGAACTAGGGGCTGCCTACAGCTCAAAGAGCCGCCTGATATCAGATGACTGCAACATCCACCAGGTAGACCTTGGAGAATTTTGTGCCTTGCTAATCTGGGAAACAATTGCGCGATGCTGAAAAGCCCAGGAAGCACTCACAAATCTAGTAGATAAAGTCGAGACAGGATGGGAGCTGATCATTGAAACCATAAGCCTTGGATGTTGGTCGTCCCGAGCCACCTAGAAATCAGAACAAAAAGCCAGTGCCTTCCATCCAGGAATTAAAAAAAAAAAAAAAAAAAAAAAAGGTAATAAGTCGTCTTTAACCGCTTCCGGACCAGCCGCCGCAGTTATACTGCGGCAGGTTGGCTCCGCTGTGCAAAACCACGTAGCTGTACGTTGGCTCGCGGGGGGCGGATAGCAGGCACGTGCCCGCTGCATAGCGGGGGTGCCGATGCTGACGGCTGTGATGACCGCCGACCACGAGCTATCATGACCAGGAGACACAGAACAGGGACGAGTGTGTGTAAACACACACATCCCCGTTCTGTTAGGAGTGACAGATCGTGTGTTCCTATTGGTTAGGAACCAAGATCTGTCACTTCCTGTAGTTAGTCCCTCCCCCTTCAGTTAGAATCACGTAGCAGGGAACACAGTTAGCCCCTTCACTGCCAGTGACATTTTTACAGTAATCAATGCATTTTTAATTGCACTGATCGCTGTATTAATGCCAATGGTTCCAAAAATGTGTCCGCCATAATGTCGCAGTCACTATAAAAATAAAAAAAAACATAATGCTATAAATCTATCCCCTATTTTGTAGACGCTATAACTTTTGCGCAAACCAATCAATATACACTTATTGCGATTTTATTTTTTTACCAAAAATATTTAGAATACATATCGGCCTAAACTGAGAAAAAATTAGCTTAAAAAAAAAAAAAAAAAAAAAGAAAGAAGGGGGGATATTATAGCAAAAAGTACAAAAAAATATATTTTTTTTCTCAAGATTGTCGCTCTTTTTTTGTTTATAGCGCAAAAAATAAAAAACGCAGAGGCGATCAAAAACCACCAAAAGAAAGCTCTATTTGTGGGGAGAAAAAATAAATAAATAAAAAAGGTACGTCGCATGACCACGCAATTGTCAGTTAAAGAGACGCAGTGCCGAATCGCAAAAAACACTCTGGTCAGGAAGGGGGGTAAATTCTTCCGGGGGGGAATTTGACAGCCCCAACCACATGCAGAAAATGGAGGGAAAACACCTTTTGGTGAACTGAAGCTGGACAGAGGGAAGGGAAAGCAATGTCCCAGTTGAGGTGAAAGGCAGAAATTACCTATTCAATGTCCTGGGCCTGAACACCACCTTGTCCCTATGCAGAACTACAACAGGTTGTTTGCACAATGGGGCCACCATTTGAGACACTTGCCTCAAAGAGGTGATGGCCACAGAGAGAAATGTCTGCAATAGGTTCAAAAAACTGTTTTATGAACCCAGTAAGCACAAGATTCAGATCCCATGGAGTCACCGGGGAATAGACAAGCTACATAGCAAAGCAAGAGGCCAATGGTCTCTGAAATGAAACAAAGGGCAGAAACACGACCCTTAATACTACGGCAAGCCAGATGCCAGTCCAGACCTAGCTGTAGGAAGGAATTACTAGAGAAACTCCTAGGGTGGAAGCCCTGAGAGACTGATGCCGTGTACACACGACCGGACTTTCCGGCAGACTAGGGCCAACGGGATTAGTCTGGACAATCCGATCGTGTGTGGGCTAATCTGTTCGTTTTTCGGGAAAAAAAAAAAAATAAAATAAAAAAATTTAGACGGACCTAGAAATAGAACATGTTTCAAATCTATCCGACGGACAAAAAAAAAAAAAAAAAAAAAAAAAAAAAAAAAAAAAAATCGGGAAAACCATTCATCTGTAGGCTGGTCCGACGGACCAAATATGACGCAAGGGAAGCTATTGAACTTCATTTTTTAGTCCCATTTACGTCATCACGTTCAAAATGAACGGACTTTAGAACGGACTTAGTCCGTTTGTGTGTGGCCAAGTCCGTTCGGAAAGTCCGTCGGGAAGACCATTGGACCTAGTCTGCCAGAAAGTCCGGTCGTGTGTACGCGGCATTACTATACACATGAAGCATGCCTTCCATATCCGATTGGCTGCAGTATGCAGTGAAGCTTCATGAATCCTGCCGACAAAGCCCTCCCGCCTCACTATGTTGTTGGCTGGCACTCTAGCAAACAATGAAGGCCAGGTCTGGGAGGAGTTCTGTGAAGTGATAGTTTCTACCCCTTATGCACATATGGGGCACAATGCCATGCTTAGAGGGCCTATGAAATCTGGGCTGGTCTGCCAGCATAGCTGAAGTAAATAAGCTAGAGAGAATTCCAGATTCTGCACTCAGTCCGCACAGCAGCTGGGAGACATTTTGGAAAAGACATCGTTTTGCAAGTGTGCATGCATACACCATTTTAAACTTGCAATTTCAGAGGGGTTTTTTTTTTTTTTTTACACCCTAAAAACAAAAATTTTTTAAAAACACATCACATCCCACCAGTGCTTTAATGAGGTGACTTATTTTGTTTACTTGTCTAGAGTTTTTTTAAACCTTATTTTCACCTGGTGAGGCTGCCAATAACACGTTTGAATCACAACACTCACAGTACGGTATCTAAACGGAGAAGCAATGTCACTCTAGGACAGGATGTATGTCAGGATTATAGAACCCCACCTACTTATCTCCAGATCTTAGAGGGATTCGTTTGTTCTTTAGCTCAGAGGAGCAAAAGCATAGGACTTTGAGCTCAGTGGCGTTTTAATAGAATTAATCGGTATTGTGTACCTACAACACAAGGTTTTTAATATTCTATAAGCAACCAAAAGGAAATTTCTATAAGAAAAGCTCATTGATGGGGTTTACAAACACATACTTTAGTCCATGGCCCATATAAGAAAAAATAATCTGGCTTACCTGACCCCATTACATATCTTGAACCTCCACCCTGCTGGTCCAAGTGGGCCATTTCATTCCTTAGTTTGGATCTTTAAATGGAAATAAAAAAAAAAAAAAATCTAACGATAATAAAATTTTGAACTCACTGGCATTGTAAAAAGAAAAAAAAAAAAAAAAAAAAGTCAGTCAATATGGCTATACTATATCACAGCATTATAGCACGAGTTGTAATATGTAGAAAAAACTCCCATAGATTGCCTGATAGTGACAACTGTCAGTCTCAATGTGCTCCGAAACTGGATATTGCTCACAAACCATATTCAGTAGTAAAAAGCCCACTCCGTCTGACAGAATACATCCAGCTGTTTTACACCAACGTCTTTATGCTGTGCAAAAAGGCAAATGCACCATCTTACACACGCAAAGATTGGTATTATTGAGAGACACTAGGAAGGTGGAAGAAGGGTAAATATTCTATATTATGCACACTCTATAATCCCTCCCCCCATAAAAAAAAGAGACTAACCAGTGACGGTATTTCTAAGAGCCTTTCAGGACAACCTTTGAGAGAGCACAGCTCCGTCCATTTTCCAGGAAACACATGCAGCCTTTAAATCCCTCCTCTTCCACCATGGCTTCAGTTATTGTGTGGTCTCCGACATACTGGAAAACAAAGCACAGAAAACCAAAAACAACCATGACAGACACTTAAAACCACTTCTAAGATAAAAAGGGAGGGAAGTAGTGGCTGTCCTGAAAGGCTCTTAGAAATACCTTAGAAATATAGTCTAGGTTTTTCTCAAAAATCGCCTTTCAGGACAACTTTGGCGAAGATAACCAAGTAACTTACCCTAGGGTGGGACTACTACCTGCAGCACCTTCCCGCCGAAGGCTTGATCTGCGGCGGACAGCAAGTTCAACCTATAATGGTCGGAGAAATGTCGAGTAGTTGGACCAGATGGCAGCCTTGCAAATTTGTTCAGGCATAGCACTAGCCCTTTCGGCCCAGGAAACTGCAGTTGATCTCGTAGAAGGAGCAGCAATACCCAAGGGGGGTATTTCTCCCTTAGCTTTGTAGGCCTCCGTGATTGCCGATCTAAGCCATCTGCCCAGCGTGCTTTTGGAAGCTTTCTCCCCTTTACGTGAGCCTGACAATATCACAAAGAGAGCATTTGACTTTCTGAATTCTTTGGTGTGTAGCAAGTGTAGCAGGCATCTCCTCACATCCAATGCTTCTTCTCCTGGATTGCCAGGAGCTGTGGAGAAAGGGCAAGACTATTTCCGGTGAAAGGTTGAAGAAACCTTAGGTAGGAAAGCTGGATCTGTTTGAAGGATCACCCGGTATGAAAAAAATAAAAAATAAACTTTTAGAAAGGGTTCTGTGACTACCAGGGCCTGAAGCTCGCTGACTCTTCTTGCCGATGCAATTTCTACCAGAAAAATTGTTTTAAGAACTACGTTTTGTAAGGATGCTTCCAGTAAAGGGTTTCAAACGGAGCTCCAGTGAGACCCTGTAAAACAGAAACTTTAAAGGGCTACCGACCCATTTCATGCAAATGCCTTTAAAAAAACAAAACAAAAAAAAAAAAAAACAAACAAACACACTTGAAAATTAAGAATTCTCTGGATATAGAGTCTTCTCAAAAAAAAAAAAAAAAAAAAAACCTGATGGAGCCGCCACCTGGGTTTTCAGGGTGCTGGCTGCCAGCCCCTTCTCCATTCCGTCATGGAGAAATTCTAAGACTGAGACTAAACTTTTGACCTGGAGGCCCTTAGAGGTGTACCAGGAATTGAACTTTCCAAACTTTCAGGTTTATGGCCCGAGTTAACTCCTTTCTACTGGAAAGTAGGGTCTTCACTAATTTAAATCGGACAGTCCCTTGGCTTTCAGGAGGTCTTCTTCAGAAACCAAGCAGTTAGATGTAGACAGTCTGCTTCTGGATGGTACACAGACTCCTAGCAGGTCCTCCAGGGGGGGGGGGGGGGGGAGCGTAGCACAGCTGGTAATGTCACAGATGGGCAAAAGCATCTATGCCTACTGCTTAGTCTTCTCGGTGGAGTGACAAGAACCCCTGTACTGTCGAGTTCTGTTGGCTGGCGAACAGATCTATTTGGAGGTTGCCCCCAAGCTTCGGAGATCATCAAAAACACTTCTTGGTTCAGACTCCACTCTGCTTCCACCACTCTCCTTCTGCTTAGTAGGTCTGCTAGCAGATCCTTTCAGATGGACTGCTGACAATGAGGCCACATTCTGTTCTGCCCAGGTAAGTAGCTGACTGGCCAGTTCTAGGAGTCCTCTACTCCTGGTTCCTCCCCATTTCAATACATAAGCTACTGCAGTTGTATTGCCAGAGAACCTGAACGTGTTTTCCCTTTACCACTTGTTGGAAAGCTAGGAGACCGAGAAAAATGGCCCTCAGTTCCCACCTATTTGAGGACTTTCGGGCTTCCGCTTTGGACCAGGCCCCTTGAGACGCAAGTTCTTGGGGCTGGTTCCCTTGTTTAGGGAAAATCCCAGGAAAGACCCTTTGCTAGGTTGGCTGGATTCCTCCACCACCAGAGCGCCCGTTTTACGTTTGAGGCAAGTTTAATCTGTTTTTCTAGCGACTCCTGGTGCGATCATCTTTGTAAGATATTCATCTGGAGGGGTCTGGAATGTAATCTGGCCCACTGAATAGCTGGGATCGATGCCGTGAGAAGGCCTAATACTGAAATGGCTGATCGGACTGAAACAGAGATTGGTTTGAATTTGTCTCACCACAGATTGGATCTTCCCCCTGTGGCAGAAAAACTTTTTGAAGCACCAAGTTTATCGTATAGCCCAGGAACTTCATCTCCTGCATAGGTTCTAGATTTTTTTTTCTAGATTCAAGAGTCACCCCAAGTTCTTGAGGTGAGCCTGAGATACTTGGAGATTTGTCAAGACTTGTCCTGTGGAGTCCGCGAAAAACAGGTCGTTCAGATATGGGATGACTGAAATCCCTCTTAGCTTCAGAGGTTCCAGGGCTTCCGCCATTATCTTTGTAAAGACTCTGGGGGAGAATGAAAGTCCAAACGGCAGAGCTCTGAATTGGAGATGCCAGACTGAAGTTCCCAGGTCGAGGGCCAGATGGAGAAAGCAATAGAAAGCCTGAGTTATCGGGACGTGCAAATAGGCATCCCTTAGATCTGGAGGTGCCATGAAACAGTCTGGAGTCAGAAATTTTGTGATTGAATGGATCGCGTCAATCCTGAAATGTTTGTAGCGGATCAATCTGTTCAGGATCTTTAAGTTCAGGATCAACCGATACTTCCCCCAAAGGCTTTTTTACAAGGAAGATGGGGGAATAGAAGACTTGGCCTTCCTGATGTTTTGTGACCTGGATAATCATTTCCGGTTAAGTCAGATCCTGCAGCAGGCTCATTATTGCGGAAGCTTTTACTTTATCCCTTGGAAGGGCTGTATCGTAAAATCTGCTCTAAAAACTCCAGACTGTATCCCTGGCAGATTACGTTTTTCACGCGCAGGCTTGAAGTTGTTTTGTTCCATTTTTGATCGGGTGTTTCTTCTTGGAAGGGAAAGCTTTTTTGTCGGCCATCCTGTCCAGGACTGTTTCAAAGTCTAGACCAAAAAGAAGATCACACGAAAAAGGTAGGTCGCATAGCTTAATCTTGGAAGCTGTGTCACCAGACCAAGTTTTTAGCCAGACAGCACGTCTGGGTGAATTCACCAGCGCCGACAACCTTGCCAACATTCTAACTGATTCGGCAGATGCATCAGCCATGTACTTTACTGCCTTCAGTATCAAAGGAAAGGACTCCAAAAGATCTTTCTGCAACATACCTGCCTCTACGTGGCTTTTCAGCTTCTCTACCCAGCATTCTAGGTTCCTTGCAACAACCGTGGAAGCCATAGCGGGTTTGAGTCTTGCTGATGCGGAATCCCTCTGGAAAAAAGCACGGGAGTCCGCTCTTTAATCCATCGCATCCTTCAGCACCCCCATGTCCTTGAATGCTAGGTCTGTGCAATGGGAAACCTGTGAGAATGCAGCATCTACCCGTGGTTACTTATTCCATACCTCCGAATCCTTATCTTCAAAAGGGAAACCTTCTCCTAAGGGTCCTGGAAAAGGGGCCTCTCTCCGGGTCCTTCCATTCTTTCTTTACTGTATCTGAGAGGATTCTATGGACAGGGAACACTTTGTTTGGTGTCATCTAGTCCTTGGTACATTTTATCATGAACCGACAGCTACACCTTTTCCTCCTGGTAGTGTAGATAGCTCCCAGAAGGTCGTCCACTTCCTCCAAATATAGCTTGTACCTAGAGGCTCAGCTATAGTCTTCCTCCTCCTCATCGTCTGAATCCCTGAGGGAGGGAAGAGTACTTACCCCTGATCCCCTGAATCAGCAACCTCTACTAGCCTAGAGGTGGATGCCCTCGAGCTGGACGGTGGCTGCTGGGACTCAACCTGGCCTGTCGGGCTCTGTACCAGCATGGATTTGACTGAACTCAACAAGTTTGTAAGTTCTCAAACTGAAGAGAACAAGTCCTTGTACGTTTCCTCTTCAACCAAGTCCTTAACCACTTCAATACAGGGCACATACTCCTTCCTGCCCAGACCAAATTTTCTGCTTTCAGCGCTGTCGCACTTTGAATGACAATTGCGCGGTCATGCTACACTGTACCCAAACTAAATTTTTATCATTTTGTTCCCACAAATAGAGCTTTCTTTTGGTGGTATTTGATCACCTCTGTGATTTTTATTTTCTGCTAACCAAATAAAAAAAAGACCGAAAATTTTGGGGAAAAAAAAAATGTTTTTTTTTGTTTCAGTTACAAAACTTTGCAAATAAGCAAGTTTTCTCCTTTACTGATGGGCACTGAACTGACAGGCACTGATGAGGTGGCACTGATAAGGCAGCACGGATGGGCACTGATTGGCATCCATCAGTACAATACTGCCCATCAGTGCCAAACAATAATGCATGCCAATCAATGATGCCCCATGTGGGCACTGATTGGCATCCCTGGTGGTCTAGGGAGGCATACCTGGTGCTGGGCATCCCTTGTGGTCTGGTGGCGTCCCTGGGCATCCTCGGGGGGCTGCGCTGATAATCGGTCAGTGCAAACCCCCACTGTCAGAGGAGCAGCCAATCGGCTCTCCTCTACTCGCGTCTAGCAGACGCGAGTGAGGAAAAGCCGATCACCGGCTCTTCGCATTTACACTGCGATTGGACACGGCTGATCATGTGGTAAAGAGTCTCCGTCGCAGACTCTTTACCGAGATCGTAGTTGCGGTGTGTCAGACGCACACACTGCAACAAAGATAGCCGTGATGCGGGCCCCCGGGGGCGCGCAGCGGCTTAATATCCTGAGGACGTCATATGACGCCCAGTCAGGATATTGACACTACTTTGCGGCCACCATTCTGCTATATGGCGGGCGGCAAGTGGTTAATACAGGACCTGCACATTGCCTTCTACCATGAATCTCTGAGGGGGTTCTTGCAGGAAGGGCATTTGCTCTGACTTGGTGGGTTTGAATGCTTGGATTTTCCTAAAGCTTTTTCCTGCAATGAGAAAAAAAAAAATAATTTAAAGGGCCCCTAACACAACTTTTACAACCCTTAGTGCACAGGTAGACCACCACCAGATAGAAGGAAAACCATACCCCAGGTAGTGCAATCCCTCTGCAACCACCAAGTCCAAACGGCAGGGTCCGAGCGGAGTAACCTCCAAGCGCGCAGCCACAGGCTCCCTGCAGGGAGGATCCCAACCAAACAACCATGACCTAAGCCCATATGGACAAGAATTTAAAAAAAAAAAAAAAAAAAAAGGTACCACTGCACCCCTTTTACCTGGAGCGTCTGCGTCCGCTGTAGCCGTCAGTCTCGCCTCCATTTTAGCAGAGAAGGCAGCAGGGTACTGAGAAAAACATCTGGTTTTTGAATTACCCGGTCCCGGTGTTGTCAACGAGGGCCAGAACCGCCGGTCGACAGACCCCACCCCCTGGACTCTGCGTTCCAGGCGCTTGGAACCACTCGCGCCATGCCCCCCAGGAAGCCGCGTCACCGGACTTGATGTCACCCTCTGGCCGGGACCAGCATGCCGTTACCAGCAGTGGCACCCGCCCGGTCACCAGGGCCATGCCAGCGGACCCCGGGCACATAGACGCCGACGCCTCCTGCGGGCCCTTGCATCCCCCAAGCTGGAGAGACCGGGGACTCGAACACTCCCTGCCCTTGCACCATGGCGGAGGAAACACAATAACAAAGCCATAGTGGAAAAGGAGGGATTTAAAGGCTGCATGCGTTTCCTGGAAAATGGGCAGAGCTGCGCTCTCTCCAAGGTTGTCCTGAAAGGCAATTTGAGAATATATAAAACGCACGTGCAAACACTTAACCACTTCAGCCCCTGAAGTATTTACCCCCTTCCTGACCAGAGCACTTTTTGCGATTCAGCACTCAGTCGCTTTAACTGACAATTGCACGGTCGTGCGACGTTGTACCCAAACAGAATGGACGGCCTTTTTTTCCCACCAATAGATCGTACTTTTGGTGGTATTTGATCGCCTCTGCGATTATTTTTTGCGCTATAAACAAAAAAAGGAGCGACAATTTTTGAAAAAAAAACAAAAAAATAAAAAAAACACAATAAGCGTACATAGATTGGTTCGCGCAAAAGTTATAGCATCTATAAAAAAGGGGATAGATTTATAGCATTTTTTTTTTTTTTTTTAAAAAATTTGACTAGTAATGGCGGCGATCTGCGTTTTTTTTTTTATCGTGACTGAGACATTATGGCAGACACATCGGACAATATTGACACATTTTTGGGACCATTGGCATTAATACAGCGATCAATGCTATAAAAATGCATCGATTACTGTAAAAATATCACTGGTAGCGAAGGGGTTAACACTAGGGGGTTGTGTTCCCTTGGAGGCGATTCTAACTGAAGGGGGATGGGACTGACTAGAGGAAGTGACGGATTGTGGTTCCTAGCTAATAGAAACACACCATCTGTCACTCCTAACAGAACAGGGAAGTGTGCGTTTACACACACACTCGTCCCTGTTCTGTGTCTCCTGCTCACGATCGCTCGTGGCCGGCGGTAATTGCGACCGTCGGCCATGAGCATCGGCGCCCTCGCTATGCAGCGGGCGCGCGCCTGCTATCCCGACCCCGCGAGCCGACGTATAGCTACGACAGTAGAACTGCAGTGGTTGGTCGGGAAGCGGTTAAATAGCCTGTTTGGACTATTATTATTATTATTATTATATTATTTCCCACCCTTTTGTAAAAGCACAGCTCAGACTGTTGGTGCTATATAAATCCCGTACAACAACAACATAGTTACTCTTTTAGGTGGAAGGATTTTTTAATCTGTAGCAATCCCTATCGCTAATCAGTATACATTACCTTTTATTGCTCTGCTGCCAGCATACTTGCTATATTTGGCACCAACTCTTGGTCCAAAATCTTGAAAACAGTTCCTATGGGCTGTAGTGAAAGCACCACTATAAAAAAGGCAGGGAATAAACCTTTCCAGTGCCACCACAGTTTTGGACAACAGCAGTTCTATGTCCATTGCGGCACCTATGGCAAGATGCCTACTGATCATTTCACAAAGCAAACTGGCACACACTGTCACCTGAAAACAGAATATTTAACCAGCTTAGACCTCTGTAGCATTGTCTACTTTTCAGCCACTTGTGAAATAGGAGAAACAGCATCATGTCACTTGATTTTATGTTCCTTTTATGGTACTTTCACAATTTGTGTTAGCAACTGTGACAGACCTAGCTGGGACACAGGCTGTTGGAGGGGACTGAATGCGAGCCTATTACCTTGCGATTATGGGCCCTGGCATTTGGGGGTAACGGTGCTCTTTGAGCTGCAAGCCTGGGACCCCTGAGCTGGTGTTACTTGGATTCAGGTCCATGCTGGCCCCCCAATACACATAGAATCTGTATGTGTATTTGGCATATTAGCAAAAGATGCTAATGTCATGAACTCCAGACAGCCTGTCTGTTATGTAATTGAGTATAGTCTGGCTTGTAGGAGTTTTTCACCTATTGTTGTGTGTGCTAATTAACCCTGCAATTGAATGATGGAGCCCAGTGTTGATTAAGATAATTAGCTCATGCTAATTAGGTTAGGCTTAAGTCATCTGGCTATATTAATGTGTGTGACATGTCAAATAAAATTCATTCCTGATGTACCCTACACTGGTGTTGTCTAGTGACTGGGTGAGCTAAGGGGTCTTGGATTGTATGGTACCGGACGGAGGAAGCACTTACGGCGGACATCTTGAGTACGGGGTCCGTCACAATTGGCTGGCAGCGGTGGGATCGTGCTTCCTTGTCGTGAACACATCCAAACCATCACCTGGATCCAAGGCCCGGATAGCAGAGGTACAGATACGTCGTCATGGAAGAGGAATTCGGAAGGAGGTTGCGAGAGATGCGGATACAGCACAGAGGATCAGTATCGGTGCAGGTCCTGCTGGGATGGTATGATTCTGTTCGCCTACAACTCTGGAAAGAAGCGCTAGCCTGTGAGCAGCGACACCAGGAAAAGTTCTCCCCTCCATCCATGTAAGGTACTGGTCGCAGTATGAAGTACGAATGCTGTTATTGGGGGAACAACCGAAGCAGGAGTGGACAGCTGAGTTAAGCAGGCTGATCCGGGCAGAAATGCGTTTGGACGGGAGCTACAGAGCCCTCCGGTGGTATGTAGCCCAAGTGTGCCCGTGGACAGCGGATGACAGGCCCACGGAAGGCTTTGATTATAATGGCCTGGGATTGTTGTACTGGAGGCTGTCGAGGACCCCGACTTTGGGAGTGATCTGGAGTGGCGTTTGGAGGAAATAATGGAGCACAGAGAGCAAAGATTGAACGTTTCGGAAGTGCTCTGGGCACAGGAAGATTTGGAGTTCCTGGCCGCTCAGGAATGGGAGCTGGAGATTGCCTACATACAGCTGCTAGACACTGCTCAGCAGCAGGGTGGGGCTCCCTTTGCCTGGGACTATCAGGAAATACCAGCAGACAGCTATGAAATCCTGGCTGAAGAGTCAGCAATGTGGCATAGTAACAGAGTGCTTTGCCCACCTGCCCCCGCAGCTATGGACGCGGAGGTCTAATGACGGATGCAGCAAGTGCTGACTGACCTTGACAAACCTGTTACTGCCCAAACGAGGTTGGATGGAGGAATATGCCTGTCCAGCAGCATGCAAGAGAATTGGCAGTGGAAACTCTGGCGATTGCTGTCCCCAAACCTGAAGTGCTGACAACAGGGCAGAGCTCTGCTAACTTCTGCCCAGCATCAACAGCAGTATCTGGGGAGTTACAAGGAACTTCCCCAGCTGAAGCGCTGGTCACCGGACAGAGGGTCCAAGACCTCTGCCCCACACCTGTGTCAGTTTTGGAGGCTCAAGGTGAGAAGGTGGCGATCACTTCCCAGCAGCAGATACAGGGGGAGAAGGGAGAGGAGGTGTTTGTTGTCCCTCCTCAACAGTCGGCCAGGGTGGAGAAAGCGGTCTTTCCTCCCCAGCAAAGATTTGTGCACCTGGGAGACAGTACCAGAGACATGTTGTTCCAGCAGCCAGATGAGGGAATGGAAAAGGAAGCAGCCGGCTCCCCTTCCCAATGGCAGCTACACAATTTTGGAGTGGAGGAAGCCAGCCTCCTGCCCCAACGGTTAACCAGAGCGGAGGATGTGGAGTCCCCAGCAGAAGTGCTGGCAACAGGGCAGAGTGCTACCCACCTCTGTCCAGCACCAGCAACAGCAACAGCTGCGGAGTTCCAGGGAGATGGGGCAGTCGGCCTCTCTCCCCAACAGTTAGCTGGAGGAGATGATGTAGGGAAGCTCCTACACCCACCTGAACTGCTGGCAACAGAACAAAGTGCTGCTGGACTCTGCCCACAACTAACAGAGGGCAGATTTCCTGTAAAGGGGGATGGGACTGCAGTCCCCACCTGTATACCCCCGGGATGCTGGGCGGTCGGCCCAAATCCCCAACAGCATGACGGAGTGATCCCAGTCACCCTGTCTTCTCTCCAGCGGCTGAAAAGACTCCAGGGAGAAGGACCAGTCCGGGCCTCTCCCCAGCGGCGGATATGTTCTCTGAGAGAGGCAGAGGTTGGCTGGGTGAGGAATACTCCGTTTGGAACTATTTGTTTGGGGTACTGTGTGGATCCCAGCATTAGAGGACTGGAACCACTGACTAACTTCGGAGTCAACCCGTCTGGGGTCTCCTCCTGTGTTAGTCTCCTGCCAAAAGGGGAGAAATGTGACAGACCTAGCCGGGACACAGGCTGTTGGAGGGGACTGAATGCGAGCCTATTACCTTGCGATTATGGGCCCTGGCATTTGGGGGAACGGTGCTCTTTGAGCTGCAAGCCTGGGACCCCTGAGCTGGTGTTACTTGGATTCAGGTCCATGCTGGCCCCCCAATACACATAGAATCTGTATGTGTATTTGGCATATTAGCAAGAGATGCTAATGTCATGAACTCCAGACAGCCTGTCTGTTATGTAATTGAGTATAGTCTGGCTTGTAGGAGTGTTTCACCTATTGTGTGTGCTAATTAACCCTGCAATTGAATGATGGAGCCCAGTGTTGATTAAGATAATTAGCTCATGCTAATTAGGTTAGGCTTTAGTCATCTGGCTATATTAATGTGTGTGACATGTCAAATAAAATTCATTCCTGATGTACCCTACACTGGTGTTGTCTGGTGACTGGGTGAGCTAAGGGGTCTTGGATTGTATGGTACCGGACGGAGGAAGCATTTACGGCGGACATCTTGAGTACGGGGTCCGTCACAGCAACAAAGTGATATAAGGCTTCATTTAGAAATAACCACCAGGATAAGTATCCTTATTTTCAAAAGGGTGGCAGGTATTTTTGGTGGAGTACAGTAAAATCTGAAAATTACAGTTAAATGGCTGAAAATGGAGTGCCTTAGGACTCATGTTGACGAGCATTGTTACATAGTAGGTAAGGTTGAATTAAGACAACAGTCCATCCAGTTCAACCTGTGCTGGTGTACCTGTGTCAGTGTTGATAATCATTTCCCATATCTCTGTATATTGTGTTCACCCAACATGCACATCCAGGAGTCTTAAAAATATCAATACTCCCTGCATACACCACCAATTGTTCCACCTCCTTATTGCCCAGACAGTGAAAAACCCTCTGCGTAGCTTTAGGTTAAACCTCTTCTCCTCCAATCTCACTGTGTGGCCCTGTGTCCTCTTTTACACTCCCTGAGACTGAATGTTTTTTCTCCTATGCTGGGATCATCATCATTAAGGTATTTGTAAATCGCTATAATATCCCCTCCCAAGCGTCTCAAACTAGAATAAATTTAGTGTTTGCAGTTATTCCTTGTAAATTAGGTCCTCCAATCCCCCTATTCATTTTGTTGCCCTTCTTTGGACTCTCTCCAGCACATCCTTTCTGAGGACTGGGGACCAGAAATGGATGGAATACTCCAGATGTGGCCTAACCAGAGTTTTATAAAAGTGTCAGGATTATAGTTTGATCTCTGGAGTATATCCCTTTATGCATGCTAATATTCTGCCAGCCTGTCTTCTACTAGGACCCACAGATCTTTCTCCATCCTTGATCCTCCAGAGGCTCTCCCCCTAGTGAGTAGTTTGCGTTTGTGTTTTTAGCCCCCAAGTGCATTACCTTACATTTCACCTCATTTACTATGTAGTTGCCCACTCCATTATTTTGTTCAGGTCTTCTGAATGGCTGAGACACAACAGCAGCACCATTGGCTAATTGACTTTGACAGCAACGGGAGGCAATCAGGAGAGAGAGGGGGCGGGTCACAACCCTGTGTCTGAATAGGCTTGGGTGCCCCAATAGCAAGCAGCTTGCTGTGGTAGCATTTGACAGGAGAGAGGGGCAAGGAGTACAGAAGAGGGACCTGAGGAGGATCGGGGCTGCTCTGTGCAAAACCACTGTACAGAGAAGGCAAGTATAACAAGTCGTATTTTTTTCTATAAAAATAACAAAGACTTTACAAATTACTTTAAACTCCCTGTGTCGATTGTTGCCTCATCTTGTAGAGATGGGTTCACATGTTGTACCTGCAACTTGTAGAGTCATAGCTGATCGATCCCCCTATGTCGTTGCATTATTTACCTAGCTTGTTCCTACAGAGACAGGTAGCTTGTTCTGAATCACATGGCTCCCAGTGCATTGCATGCCTTGCCATATCCTCAGTGTTGTAGCACAAACAGGGAAGTGCTAACATAATGAAATAGTGAGCTCTTTATCAATGGTTCTACCAGCTTGTGTGTAAGTCAAGTCTAAATAAATACTGTATCTGCACCAGTACTAGACAGAGACCCAGGTCTCAGATTGAGTTTTTAGGAAGTGAAGCAAAGGAGAGTATAAGTGGGTGAGAAGGAAGGCTTTTAAGACACCTCAGTAACAGACTGAGGCACATGTTGGGGCCGTTTTCCAATATACTATAAAGAAGAAACCTCAAAAAGGTGGGATTATACCGGCAACAAGATAAACCATATAGGCTACATAAGATAATTTTATAGATTTATTATCAAAATACAAAGACATAAAAAATGAGATAGTTCTTTAAAAACAGTAGGACAAGTGGTACAAAATGATATGCATATCTGCGATTGGTGAGAGTGTAGAATTCCGACGCGTTTCCAAGAGGCTAAATTATGCCTGTCTTCCTCAGGGAATTATAGTCACCATCTACAGAATATCAAAACGTGTCAATTATGTAAAAGAACAAGAAAATGTTCCCCACCCCAAAGGAACATGGGGTGGAGAGTCATACATTGCATGTAAATATGAACAAATATTCAATATATATCCATAATAAATTTTGAAACATGCACTTACATAGTCAAATATTGCATATATAGTATTGCCTCCCATTCACTTTCCGAGAAGAAGAGACGTCCAAGAGTTGGCAAGAAGTAATGGCCGCATTCCCACACTCTCTACAAGACGGTACAAGTAAAAAGATTCCATATATCTAATGGCGCAAAAACCTAAAAAAACCACCCATGGAGAGAGAGGAATAATATCTTAGAGCCTGGATATGAGATTGAAAAAAGAGAAAAAAGGAGTGTGGTAATTTGGGGAGAATCTCCCCAAGATACCTAATTATTTCTCTCATATAAGGATTGCTTACCCAAGAGTCCATGGTCCAAGGGTTCAAACAAAAAGAAACGTTCCAGGAAAAGGTCCTCAATGAGTCCTAGGTGGAGAGTGATGCACACAGCTCAATGCTGTGAGGCGAAATGACGCCATATACCGTCTCTGGCGTCCTTAAATAGATGGGATAGAACTCTGTCCCGCCCTTGTGGGTGTGTTGGGATGACGTCAGACGCAAAAGCGTCCCGCGTCATCACCTCCAATCCCGCCCATTGGGCTGGATCCTCTTCCTGATGGAAAGTAGGAGAAGGGGAAACCAGCTGTCATGGGCGGTTTACAAATGTGTGTGCCGCCTACTGCATCTCATTAGGCGTCAGCCACACGGCGTCATAAGACGTCTCTGCCCATACAGCACAGTCGCGTGGTGCGATGTGCGCATGCGCGGAGTGGGAAGCTCAGCCAAAGACAATCTGTCTATGGCGCCGGCGCCCAGTATGGAACTGCGCATGCGCAATGTGATTTGCATGGACAGAATTGTGGATAGCGCCAAGAGCGCAAGTGGCCACACATGGAAACGCCATCCCCTATGCCCAAATCTGGACATAGAGAGTGGCGCCTCGGGAGAACAAGCCACTGGGAAAAAGTGTCCCCCAAAATACGGAAAGAATCCCGTACCAAGATGGGGGATATAAACTGGGAGGGAGTAAATTGTTGCATAGAAGGGGAGGAAAACCTCCCTATAATTCCATTGCCCCAGAGCCTAGTCGAGGCCCAGGTACATGGATGGGAGGAGATACCCCATCCCCCACAACAAGGCAACAATAGGGACTAAAACCACTGGCAAGAAATATATCTGGGAATCGGAGAATAAATTCCTAATTACCCAAATAAATACTACCCCAAAGGATCCAAAATGACCTCCAAACCATCATAGATGGAATATGAAGGAACTACCCCCCTAAAAGGGAATCCCGCGATACCCCTCATAACGGGGTAGAGGGACTATGGGTCAATTGGGGTTATGCTGCCAGGTAGAGAGTAGTGGGAGGGCACTAAAAATCTGCCGAGTATGGAACATCAATAAAGAATTTTCTCGGTGAGTAAAACCCCCTGGAGGCAAAGCTATTTACAATTGAAGAATCAGAAAACATATTTATACAAATGTTGTCCATTTATGGACCAATAAACAAAACCAAAAAACTGAACTATTCACTTAGCCTAGTGACCCACTTCAAGAAAGAGCAAAGAGAATAGAGGGAGAACTCCCCAATAGATGGGGGACCTACAATTGAAGAAAACGAGACAAGATAGGGGGTCATGTAAATATAAGATTATTATTATATGATGACCAAGTAAAGGGGGGCTGACAATTTAGTCAGTCTTCCCTGAACTATAGCCATCCAAGAATGGTCTAAAACTTTCCACCTCATTTAAGCCTGGTGGAGTAGTTGCCTTCAAAGTTCTAATCCAACGCATTTCTCGTTGGAGAAGAACTTTGTTCCAATCTCCTCTGATTGGAATGTGTAGTCTGTCAAGAACTGTGAAGTTGACTTTCGGCAATCTATAATTGTGTTTCTTGGCTATATGACGCCCCAAAGGCAAATATAGATTGCAGATCTTCATATCATGCATATGTTTTTCAACTCTCTTACAGAGTTTCTGTCTAGTTTTGCCTACATAAAAGGAACCACACTGACACTGCATGAGGTACACCACCCCCTGAGTGTGGCAGGAGGCATAATGTCTCAGGGAGTAGTCTACCCCATTTGGCAGCGTCAGTGTGGTCCTCTGGCCAATGACTGAACATTGAGCACAGTTTCCACATGGAAAGGTTCCAAAGTTCCTACAGGGATCCTTCCTAGAGATTCCCTTATATTCACTTTGTGTGACTAGATTGCCAATTGAAACAGTTTTTCTATAGGAAATCAAAGGGCGGGGTGAGACCAGGGTACCTACAACTGGATCATCTGTAAGGATTGACCAATCTCTAGGAAGGATCCCTGTAGGAACTTTGGAACCTTTCCATGTGGAAACTGTGCTCAATGTTCAGTCATTGGCCAGAGGACCACACTGACGCTGCCAAATGGGGTAGACTACTCCCTGAGACATTATGCCTCCTGCCACACTCAGGGGGTGGTGTACCTCATGCAGTGTCAGTGTGGTTCCTTTTATGTAGGCAAAACTAGACAGAAACTCTGTAAGAGAGTTGAAAAACATATGCATGATATGAAGATCTGCAATCTATATTTGCCTTTGGGGCGTCATATAGCCAAGAAACACAATTATAGATTGCCGAAAGTCAACTTCACAGTTCTTGACAGACTACACATTCCAATCAGAGGAGGAGATTGGAACAAAGTTCTTCTCCAACGAGAAATGCGTTGGATTAGAACTTTGAAGGCAACTACTCCACCAGGCTTAAATGAGGTGGAAAGTTTTAGACCATTCTTGGATGGCTATAGTTCAGGGAAGACTGACTAAATTGTCAGCCCCCCTTTACTTGGTCATCATATAATAATAATCTTATATTTACATGACCCCCTATCTTGTCTCGTTTTCTTCAATTGTAGGTCCCCCATCTATTGGGGAGTTCTCCCTCTATTCTCTTTGCTCTTTCTTGAAGTGGGTCACTAGGCTAAGTGAATAGTTCAGTTTTTTGGTTTTGTTTATTGGTCCATAAATGGACAACATTTGTATAAATATGTTTTCTGATTCTTCAATTGTAAATAGCTTTGCCTCCAGGGGGTTTTACTCACCGAGAAAATTCTTTATTGATGTTCCATACTCGGCAGATTTTTAGTGCCCTCCCACTACTCTCTACCTGGCAGCATAACCCCAATTGACCCATAGTCCCTCTACCCCGTTATGAGGGGTATCGCGGGATTCCCTTTTAGGGGGGTAGTTCCTTCATATTCCATCTATGATGGTTTGGAGGTCATTTTGGATCCTTTGGGGTAGTATTTATTTGGGTAATTAGGAATTTATTCTCCGATTCCCAGATATATTTCTTGCCAGTGGTTTTAGTCCCTATTGTTGCCTTGTTGTGGGGGATGGGGTGTCTCCTCCCATCCATGTACCTGGGCCTCGACTAGGCTCTGGGGCAATGGAATTATAGGGAGGTTTTCCTCCCCTTCTATGCAACAATTTACTCCCTCCCAGTTTATATCCCCCATCTTGGTACGGGATTCTTTCCGTATTTTGGGGGACACTTTTTCCCAGTGGCTTGTTCTCCCGAGGCGCCACTCTCTATGTCCAGATTTGGGCATAGGGGATGGCGTTTCCATGTGTGGCCACTTGCGCTCTTGGCGCTATCCACAATTCTGTCCATGCAAATCACATTGCGCATGCGCAGTTCCATACTGGGCGCCGGCGCCATAGACAGATTGTCTTTGGCTGAGCTTCCCACTCCGCGCATGCGCACATCGCACCACGCGACTGTGCTGTATGGGCAGAGACGTCCTATGACGCCGTGTGGCTGACGCCTAATGAGATGCAGTAGGCGGCACACACATTTGTAAACCGCCCATGACAGCTGGTTTCCCCTTCTCCTACTTTCCATCAGGAAGAGGATCCAGCCCAATGGGCGGGATTGGAGGTGATGACGCGGGACGCTTTTGCGTCTGACGTCATCCCAACACACCCACAAGGGCGGGACAGAGTTCTATCCCATCTATTTAAGGACGCCAGAGACGGTATATGGCGTCATTTCGCCTCACAGCATTGAGCTGTGTGCATCACTCTCCACCTAGGACTCATTGAGGACCTTTTCCTGGAACGTTTCTTTTTGTTTGAACCCTTGGACCATGGACTCTTGGGTAAGCAATCCTTATATGAGAGAAATAATTAGGTATCTTGGGGAGATTCTCCCCAAATTACCACACTCCTTTTTCTCTTTTTTCAATCTCATATCCAGGCTCTAAGATATTATTCCTCTCTCTCCATGGGTGGTTTTTTTAGGTTTTTGCGCCATTAGATATATGGAATCTTTTTACTTGTACCGTCTTGTAGAGAGTGTGGGAATGCGGCCATTACTTCTTGCCAACTCTTGGACGTCTCTTCTTCTCGGAAAATGAATGGGAGGCAATACTATATATGCAATATTTGACTATGTAAGTGCATGTTTCAAAATTTATTATGGATATATATTGAATATTTGTTCATATTTACATGCAATGTATGACTCTCCACCCCATGTTCCTTTGGGGTGGGGAACATTTTCTTGTTCTTTTACATAATTGACACGTTTTGATATTCTGTAGATGGTGACTATAATTCCCTGAGGAAGACAGGCATAATTTAGCCTCTTGGAAACGCGTCGGAATTCTACACTCTCACCAATCGCAGATATGCATATCATTTTGTACCACTTGTCCTACTGTTTTTAAAGAACTATCTCATTTTTTATGTCTTTGTATTTTGATAATAAATCTATAAAATTATCTTATGTAGCCTATATGGTTTATCTTGTTGCCGGTATAATCCCACCTTTTGAGGTTTCTTCTTTATACTTATTTGGGGATGATGGCAACCAATATGTGTCTCGAGATCTGAGTTCAATCTATTTCCAATATACTATATCTTGGTGCTTTGATCCAATTTGCCAACTATAAATCATAAGTTGTTATATTTACAGTGTGTACCTTAGTAATGGAAGTTTAGCCAGTGCGATCTGTAGCTTGGCTTCTTTTGTGCGGGCATTGTATTGGAAAATATTAAGGACCACTGTGTATCTGTCAAACACTTTCACTCCCCACGCTGCTTCCAGTTCATTCTGCAAGTAAAAATATACAGTAAACTAAAGAATAACAGGTTTATTAGAAAAATCCAAAAGTTTTTTACATTGTTACAAGTGTTTATATAAATATGCATATTTACATTAGTAGATAATGTGTGTGCACAAGAATAAACTGAAATGGGACATCAGGTGAACAAAATCATCATCTCCTTTAATTTAGGTTGGCCATGTATGCAAACAGCCAAAACTCAACAAATGATGTTTGGTCAATTAGGATGCCCATTACCTTAACCACTTTAATACCAGGCACTTAGACACCTTCCCGCCCAAGCCAATTTTCAGCTTTCAGTGCTGTCGCAATTTGAATGACAATTGCGCGGTCATGCTACACTGTACCCAAATTTTTTTATCATTTTGTTCCAACAAATAGAGCTTTCTTTTGGTGGCATTTGATTACCTCTGCGATTTTTATTTTTTGCGCAACAAACAAAAAAATACCGAAAATTTTGCAAAAAAACAAGTTTTTCTTGGTCACTGTTAATTTTTTTTGGAAATAAGTGCGTTTTCTTCAATGACGGGCACTGATAAGGCGGCACTAATGGGCACTGATAAGGCGACAATGAGGTGGCACCAATGAGGTGGCACCGATGAGGTGGCACCGATGAGGTGGCACCGATGAGGCGGCACCGATGAGGCGGCACCGATGAGGCGGCACCGATGAGGCGGCACCGATGAGGCGGCACCGATGAGGCGGCACCGATGAGGCGGCACCGACGGGCACTCATAGGCGGCACTGACGGGCACTCATAGGCGGCACTGACGGGCACTCATAGGTGGCACTGATAGGTGGCATGGATGGGCACTGATAGGTGGGCATGGGTGGGCACTGATAGGTGGCACTGATGGACGCTGATGGGTGGCATTGCTGGGCATCCCTTTTTTAAAAAAAAAATTAATATGATGTGCCAATCAGTGCCCATCTGTGGGCACTGATTGGCATATTTTTTAACATGTGGATGGCCATGGGGGATGTACCTGGCCATCCACATGCTGGGGGCTTCCCTGGTGGTCCTGGGGGCTTCCTGGTGGTCTAGTGTGGGATCTGAGGGGGGCTGCGCTGATAAACAATCAGCGCATACCCCCCCGTCAGGAGAGCCGCCGATCGGCTCTCCTCTACTCGCGTCTGTCAGACGCGAGTGAGGAAAAGCCGATCAACGCTCTTCCTGTGTACATCGTGATCAGCCGCGATTGGACACGGCTGATCACGTGGTAAAGAGCCTCCGCCGGAGGCTCTTTACCGAGATCAGTGTAGCGGTGTCAGACTGACACACCGCTCCACCGATCGCCGCGATGCGCGCCCCCACGGGCGCGCGGCGGCTGTTATCCTGAAGGACGTCATGACGCCCAGTCAGGATAACGAAACCACTTCCCGGACGTCAATCTGCTATTGACCGGGCGGGAAGTGGTTAAACAAACAGTAGATACGTTTGGTAGAAGATGTAGGCATTTGCTGGACTGCTTAGATCTCTGGATATTCCAAACCCTTACTGTGTAGGCTTCAGTAAAGATTACCACTGCTTATGGACTATTTTCATTATAGTATGCTCAATTTAAATAATCCAGATTTTTTTAAATATAATTTACTTTAAGTTTAAATTCCTTTCAGTTAATTGGAAGTCTTAAACCTTCCAGATATGCAGCAAAGGAAAACAAAATTAAGTAAATAATTGGGCTAGCCCAGGGTATAATCCCTACTGCTACCAACATCCCAGTTTGTGGCAAAGCAGTATAAAGAGTATAAACAGTTCACCTACTTCCTCCTGGGAAAGCCTGAACTAGATTTTGAGGCTTCTTCCTGAACCTCCCCCAGCCTGAATCTGATTGGGAGGAATCCGGGTCAGCAATTTTAAGGGAATACTCTCTAAAGTCTTTCATGAGCCTGAAGCTACCCGAGTAGGGGGGGGTGGGCATCTGATCGAGCTGACTGACGGCCATGTTCGGGACTTGTGCATCCGCAATAAACTTTCGGAAGGATTGGAAGGTGGATTGCACTTCATCCTTGAAGGAGCAGAGGCATTTCAAACATGGGGAATCCTCCTCGCTTTTTAACACGGCTGGGATGCATGCGGGACATAAAGTTTTAGTGTAGTTAGAGGAAAGCCTTGCACCATAAGGAAGGACACTTTTTGTAGCCGCTTTTTCTGATCTGGAAGATTCTTTCTGAGCGGGGACAAGAAAGCAAGAGAATGGGGAATCTGTTTAATAAGACCCCAGCTAGCAGCCCTTCCTCCCGGTGCCCTGTTAAGGTGCCCAAAAGAGCTACTAAAGAAGGTTCCCCCCCAGGGCCTTCCTAGCTTTCCCTTCTAAAAACAAAAAATAAGTGCACAGGAAAAAAGCTCTGGTCACTGTCAGCCTACCTGTGATGAGCCGGCGTTTGCCTCTCCCGGAGCTTGGAATGCCTCCATGTTGGCTCCTTGCTTTCCGGCTGCTGGCGCTTAAAGGCATTACGGTCGCGGCTTTAATACACTGGCTCGGCCCTCCCCCTGCTCTCTGCGCAGTGAAGCCGGAACCACAACCTCATCACGCCACCCAGTGATGACGTCCCATCCGCCAGAAGCGACGCCCAACGGTTTCCCGGGATTCGCAGTGTCCTGCAGTGAGGAAGCCGAGCCTTACCACCGACGCCGCTCGCCCATCACTGCCTTCTCCCCCGCCGGTCCCAGAGAGAGAAGGGGGGGTTCCTCCAGGCAACATGTCTCCTCCAGACTGAGGCAACACAAAAAAAAAAAAAAACTGACCAGGTGCCTGAGTGACCGCATTTTAAAGAGCTATGGGCAATGTGTTTCCTATCCAGTGGGAGGAACTCCATCTCTCAGGGGCTGTTCTGGAAGACGACTGGGGGAAAGGGTGTAATAATGGCACCCAGCGATCAATAAACATGAGCTTCTGGTGCCTGGCCAGAATCGCCTACCAATAAGTCTTCAGGAGGTAGGGCAAACGGAGAAAAAAGAAAAAAAGTGGCACCAGACCATGAAAGTGCTCCACAGCTAACTGGTACATAGTCTAAAAAGTCCCTGCATGGAGCCCAGGGCATGGTCACTTCCAGGCTCACATTCTATCATCCAATCCAGCTATATAATGTTATGGTACAGTCTAAAAGCCAGGCTATGTATTATTGTGCCAGATAGCTGCCAGCCACTGGATAAAACCAGCAGCAACAGTTTTATGTAAATTAATCTTTATTGAAGAAATATAGCTAGAAAAAAAAAAAAAAAGGCTAACCTTTACATAACCAAAAGCTAAAAAGTGATGTCCATTCTCCTAGGACAGTGGCTCTCAACATGTCCTCAAGTACCCCCAACAGGCCATGTTTTCGGGTTTTCCTTTACTTTGCACAGCTGCTTAAAATCAATATCAAATGACATGGTACTGATAAAATATCTCTCATCTAAGGGAAGTTCCAAAAACATGGCCTGTTGGGGATACTTGAGGACTGAGGCTGAGAACCACTGTCCTAGGACACTAGAAAAAAAAAAAAAAAAACTGAGGCATGCTGGTAATAAGAAGGGTGATATCCTGGGCTGGCCTACAGTCTGCCGCTTTCCAATCCTTTTGTAGGCAGCAGAATAACGCAAAGGTTTTAGACTTCATCTCTCTCAAAGGAAGAAACATATAGATCTGCCTGACTCATTTGCTCATCTACTGAAACAATTTTAGACACAGTTATATGATTTAATAGTTATTAATGCATGAATTTTAGTTTGAATGTTGTCATTTGCAAATTTTAAGTATTTCATATATTGCAGCTTTACCTCACTCAAAGGAGATAGTCTTTCAACGTTCAAAAAAACTGCAGTGATCTGAGGAATCCCTTTAATCTTTTCTAAAAAATAAAAAAAATAAAAAAAAAAAAAAAAGAAAAACAGGGGTTACAAATTTGATTATTAAAGCTCATTTCCAGGAATTCTGCAGGCATACTATAAGTTAATAGTATTTAGGTGCATGCCACCTCCTGGATTTATCTCTATATCTGACAGGATTATTACACCAGCAAAGTCACTTGGGGCTGAGAGAGGAAAAAAGCACATAGCAGCTATGCCTGCTTTGTATTTTGTGAATGAGTTCATAAAATACAAAGGCTTCTGTGATTGGGCATAAGGAGGGAAGGGGCGGGGATAGCAGCTGCATCAACACTACATGTAAAGCAGCTGAGACCAGAGCGTTCAGCGCTGGAGCTCTGAAAGCTATCTTTCTGGAGCACAATAAACTTGTCAGATCTAAATAACAGAGATAAGTCCAGGACGTGGCATGCACCTCATTGGACTTAACTCATAGTATGTCTGCAGTTTTTTCAAAGTTACTGATTTCCTGGAGTTGAACTTAGGAAACATATTGAGTTATTATACTACACACTTCACTGATGACAGCAGTTTTTAAAGTACCCAACAGTCAAACAAGAAAAAATAAATAAAATAAAATTTGTTTGTGCATCTTGGTGTAGGAGACTACAGAAAGATTTTATGCCATCAACCACTCATTTGTTTCTTCACACCTTCAGCCAAGGCAGTGACTAAAAGCAGCCAAAATAAAAACAATTAGCAATTTTTCACTGGAAACCCAGCAACTTCACCCCTTCCCTGAAAAAGTTAAGAGACGTGAGTAGCAAGAAAAAAAAAAAAAAAAAAACATACTCCTAGGTGTTGGCAGCATCGGCATTGTGCAGCTGTCCGACAGCTCTAAAACTGAGAACCAGGCAATTACGTGACTGCTGATCACTAGGGGTGCAACGGATCGAAAAACTCACGGATCGAATCGTTCCTCGGATCAGAGTCACGGATCGGATCATTTTTCGGATCAGCAAATAATTGAATTTGCAAAAACCTGTGAAAATTCCACCACCATATAGTCCCCACTGTAATATCCATAATCTCCCCCACTGTAATATCGTCAGAGTATCGGCAGGGTAATGCAGGAGTATCGGCAGGGTAATGCAGGAGTATCGGCAGGGTAATGCAGAGTATCGGCAGGGTAATGCAGAGTTTGTTTACAAATGATCGCTCCGTCATTTGACGGAGCGATCACATTGTAAACAGCCACCGGGTGTACCAAGATGGCCGCCGCTCGAGCTAGGCCGAAGCCGCGGCCTTTCCTAAGGCCGAGACCGCGGATCATGGGGTGTGCCGATCCGAACAGGGTGACCCGTTCGGATCATGGATCGGTGATGATCCGTTGCACCCCTACTGATCACTCAGAGCAGTGACTATCAGACACTGGCTCCCTGCGCCGCCCCTCCAGCACTGGGTTGCGGAGGGGGCCAGAAGGGCTGACTCAGGCACTCGGCGGCGAGCTGAGACCACTGCCGGTCAGGCATCTGGATAAATCCCAACAGAGCCTGGACTGGCTCTGTAACATCAGCCGATAATGGGCTTTAGCCCATTTTAGGTCAAAAGGAGTGCCAAACTAAGTGCGCTCCTGTGACCCACATAAGAAGTATGACCAAGAGCTTAGGCCATACTTTAAATCTACATATAGGTATGAAATGCAGATAAATAACACTATCACTGCCACAGCCTGCTAGTGTTTACAGCTTGTTGTACTGCGCGTCTCCACGCATGCCATCAGCCACTGCCATAGAGTATAATGGGCTAAGCAACAATGCCTGACCTGTCAGGAAAAAAAAATAAAAAATCAAGAGCCTGTAAGGTAATATGTCTCAAGATTACTGGTGATGTCTTACCTTCAGGCGCTGGTCTATTTTTAGGGTATTTTCTTCAGTTCCATAACCTACTGGATCCAAATATACTGCAAAAAGCATAAGTGTAAACAACATTTTCAACATATTACCTGTAAGAGTCTGAAAGTTCCCTTTTCCAAAAATGTGTTTCTGATCAGGTGATTTTGTAGACATGATTAGCTTATCCACAACTATCCAGTTAGGAATGCTGTGTACTAGAGCGACTGCTTCAGCGACCAAAAGTTCAGCTGGAGAAAAAGACAAGGCCATTGGTAAAGATAGTTTATGGAATTCTACTCTGCAATGCACATTGGATTCTAATGCGAACATTTATCATAAACATCAGCACTTACAGTATTATTCCAATAAAAATTCTCATTCAAGTAAAGCTGGCAGTCTTACCAGCAGAAGGTAGAACTCATATGTATGGCTTTTAGAGGAAAATTGTGTAAACACTGCAAATATTGTAAAATTAAAGCAAGGCCTCGTAGGATAGAAGTAAGACCCTTTTTCAGGCAATTTAGTACTAAAAATAACGCCTGTAAAGCCCCTGAAAAGCACCTCTCAAGCCAACCCAGTGTGCTTTCACACTGGGGCGGTGCGCTTGCATGATGCAGAAAAAAGAAGTCCTGGAAGCAGCATCTTTGGGGCGATGGGGGAATGGTGTATACACCGCTCCTCCACCAAACCCTGTCTATTGAAATGAATGGGCAGCGCTGCCAAAACACCTGCAAATCACTTGGGCAGCGCCACAACACGGGCGCCATTAACTCTTTATTCAGCCCCTAGCGGAGGTTAAAAGAGCCCCGCTAGCGGACAAAAAGCACCGCCAACGCCCCAGTGTGAAAGGGATTTAAAGCATGTTGATGAATTGTCATTCAACATTTTAAACATTGGCTAATGTTCCTATAAAGTTTCCGTTTGCTATCAGATGATGCTGCGTAGAATGGAGACAGATCTGTGATTGACATTACTGGACCCTTCCAGGATGGTGTGCTCTGGAGACCAGTATTGCCATTTACAACAGATCACACAATTTGCAGTGTGGTGTGATCGATCTGTGACTGTTTGTACATACACAGCCAGAACGTTAAAAAAAATAAAAATAAAAAAATAAATCAAAAAAAATAAATCAACGCTCCTCTTCTTGGTGTGCCCCCATAGCAAGTGGTTTGCTATGGGAGCACAGGCATGCTCCCAAGCTTTGCTTCCTACGTCCAAAGACACACACAGCAGAGCTAGCCACCCCCCAGTCACAGTATTTGACTGACAGCAGTGGGAGCCAATGGCTCCTGCTGCCTCCACAAAGCCTGTGAGAGCGAAGGGAACCACTACAGACGAGCACAGTGCTACATTGAGTGAGGGCTCAGGTAAGTATAAGGAGCAGACTGATACCTAATTTTTTTTTACCTTAATGGAGGGAATGCATTAAAGTAAAAAATGATTAGGCTTTCAAACCACTTTACCCCTGCAGTGCTGGATGTTCAGCACTGAAGACCCAGCATGACTAGAGAATATTACTACAGAAACCAAGCCTGCAGGATGTGGGACCCACTCCATTACAGGTAACGCAAGACTGCAGCTGTAGTAAATGATTTTGTTTAAACTTCAGCTTTAACAGAACACATAGGAACAAGCTTGTTCACTATAAGGCAGAATGCTACAGATTTTTTTTAAGCCTGGTTACCTTAACTGAATTCATACCAAAGGAATGTCAGTGTGCGATCTTCCTTAGGCTTCATGTACACAGACTACTCTGACCGTTGGCTGAGGGAAAAAGCAAAACGTGGCAAAATCGGGCCACGATATGCCATTGGCAGTCAAAATGTTCCTTTTCTGAACGCGATTCTTCCTCGTTCTGGACAGAGAGGTTAAACCTCCCATAACCGCAACAGCTCCTAAACGAGCCTAAAAGCCTGTGTGTACATGGCCTCCCATAACGCCAAAAGCTCATAAACTCAAGTTTAAGAGCTGTAGTGTGCATGAAGCCTTAGAAAGTTATGTTGCTATTGGTCAAATGCTACTCACTAGTCCTGTATATACCACCACCAAAATTTGTAGTAGTGAGTTCCGTCCCAGGGCTGCTTAAACACACATGCCCGATTTTGATCATCTGTGCCACACCGTAAAGATGGGGGACTCTGTGGCGAAGGGGCATCTTTAGTTATGTATTCTTGTTACATCTGTTATCCACCATTATTTCTAGATTGTAAAGCTATAACCAGCAGGGCCCTCCTGTATTAATTTGTATTGCAAGTATACTGTCTGCCCTCATGTTGTAAAGTGCAGCGCAAACTGTTGGCGCTATATAAATCCTGTACAATAATAATTTCAATTAAATGTTCTACTTATAAGTATTTGTACGATCTCTCTTTGCACATCTCAAATAAAACCCCAAAAACAAACCATCATGTGGCATACTGATTAAATAGGTTGTCATCCTTCATCCATCCTTACCAGAAGAGAGATTGGAAAATTTAATATCGCGCCGAACCCGCCCGCAAAACGCCGCAATAGCGGCGGTTTGCGGGCGGTATTGACCCTTTTTCGGCCGCTCGCGGGGGGTGTAAAGCGGCGCTAAATATAGCGCCGCTTTACCGCCAGCGCCCCCACCGCTCCAGTGTGAAAGTAGCCTTAGGCTGACCATATACTACTGTACAATCTCCTTAAGATCTACCTATACACACAATCAGATGGTGCAGTGTATGGCCAACTTTAGATGCATGCCCCAGTTAACATCTGTGTAGTGCCTTCTTTTTAGGCACACTACCATTGAGCTCTATTAGGCTGCATTCACACCTGAGCGTAGCGCCTGAGCGTTTTTTTGTAAATTGCGTGTTTTTATACAGCGTTTGAGCTTTGGCATTTTTTTTTTTTAGTAGCCAATAGAGAAAACTATTATGTTGCATCATTTGTTGCTAGGCATTCCAGCTTTTCCATTATCGTACATTTCATTTAGTTAGGGTAGGGGGTTGGAATTAAAGTGATACTAAAGCCTCTTTTTTTTTTGTTAAAAAATAACAAACATGCTATACTTATAAAAAGGAAAAAAAAAACGTAACTGCGCTAAATAGTGTATAATGAACAAAGAATATACAATGAAAAAATTCTAATAGAAAATATCATCATAATATAACAGACATACAAATCTATCCCAATGAAAAAAAAAATCATAATTGGGTGTGATGAAACCAATTAACAATGAAATGTCCAAAACTAAGTGCAACTCAGATGCATTAATAATAGTCTTTAATCACACAAAAGTGCATATATGTGAATAAATGAAAACTTGAGAATGATACGTGATCCTTCACCATCAGTAGTGCACCGATCACCTAATAAATTGGACGCTTACCAGAAGGCAAGCTGATTAAGCTTGCGGCTATAAACCCAGCCATGGCCCTTTATCCAGGGGATTCTGGGGCGACAACTCCAAAATGGTCAATTTGGTAGAGTGGAGATAAGCAGCCGATGGCCGGGATTGGCTCGATCGTGCAAGGTTGACAGACAGATGTCACCCAGAAAATTAAACAGAGGGCTCTCCATAGTGTAAATCAGATAACATTTAATAGAAATAAAGAAAACACACTTACAAAGTATGCAGATAAAAACAGCAACAAGTAGCCAGCCGGCTTGCAAACGCCCGTTCGCTCAGAAACACAAACGCGATGACCTCAGCACGTCAAGTCCTCCCGACGCACATTATGTCATATGACGATGTCGTCTTGGGGCATGCTATACTAACCTCCTCTGTGTAATGGTTTTGCACAGAGAAGCTCAGATCCTCCTCTTCTCTGGTCCCTCTTCGGTGCTCCTGGCCCCTCCCCTTCTGTTGAGTGCCTGCAGAGCAAGTAGCTTGCTCTGGTGGCACCCGAGCCGCAGCTCCCTGTGTCCATTCAGACACAGAGCCACAACCCAGACCCATTTCTCTCATTGGCTCACTGACTTTGATCGACAGCAGTAGGAACCAATGGCGCCATGCTGTCTCAGCCAATGAGGAGGGGAGTCCCAGACAGCCGAGTCTCTCATGCAACATCGCTGGATTTAGATGGACCTCAGGTAAATATTAGGGGGCCTGCTGCACACAGGTTTTTCTTTATCTTAACCACTTCTGGGAGCGCCCACCGCACATATATTGACGCAAGGCGGCCCGATTCGCAAACTGACGTACCTGTACATCAGTCCGTGCATTAGATACAGTGGGCGCACCACGGAAACTCGCCCGCGGGTCCGGCGGACTCGATGTCTGCTGGTCTCCCGCAATCGCGCTACAGAGAGGCATAATGGGTATCTGCCTATGTAAACAGGAGAGAGATCAGCTGTTCCTAGTGATCAGGAACAGCGATCTCACTCTACTTCCAGTCAGTCCGTCCCCCTTACAGTTAGAAAGCACCTCCCTGGGGAACACTTAACCCTTTGATCACCCCAAGTGTTAACCCATTCATACAGTGATCAGTGCATTTTTATAGCACTGATCACCAAAAAGGGTCCGCTGCATGCCCACTAAAAGAATTGCTCATCCCCGCCATTTACTAGTAAAAAACAATAAAAATCCCTAAATCTTTCCCTTATTTTGTAGACGCTATAACTTTTGCGCAAACCAATCAATATACGCTTATTGCGATGATTTTTTTTTTTTTTTTACCAAAAATATGTAGCAGAATACGTATTGGCCTAAACTGATAAATACATTTTTTTTTAATTGTCAGTCTTTTTTTGTTTATAGCGCAAAAAATAAAAAACTGCAGAGGTGATCAAATATCACCAAAAGAAAGCCCCATTTGTGGGGGAAAAAAAAAAAAGACATCAATTTTGTTTGGGTACAGCGTCGCACAATTGTCAGTTAAAGCGACGCAGTGCTGATCCACAAAAAATGGCCTGGTCAGGGGGTAAATCTTTCCGCAGCTGAAGTGGTTAATGCACAAATGCATCAAGATAAAAAACCTTCTGCCTTTACAACCAGGATTAGGGTTATTTTTTTGTTAGGGTTTGGGTGTTGTTACTACTACTAATAAGAATAAATAAATGTAAAATATATACATAAATACATATCAATTTCATAAATAAATACCAAGTAATAATAAAGAATTAACCCTTAAAAAGAATATTACACCCCAACACAAAATAAACAAACAATGTTTTTTTTTTTTTGGTTTGGGTGATTATTAATAATGTATTATTTAAGGTTAGGGGTTATTATTTATGTATTATATATTAATTTATTTTTATCTATTTGTGTCTGTCTTTATTGTACATTTATATATAATATTACCTTTTTTTTTTTTCAATTTTTTAATTTGAGCAAAAAATAAATAAATAAAAAAATAAAAAATAAAGTACAAAAAGGTGCGAATGCGCACAAACACACCAAAAACGCTCAAATCTGTTCAAGCTACAAAAAAAAGTTCCAGGACTTTGAGCCTTAGGCTTTGGCTTCAGGCGATTTGGAATGGAGATGTGAACCATAGAGAATAGATTTTTTTCTGCTCCAGTATTTTGGAGCTTCAAGCGACAAAACGGCCTTGTGTTTTGATGACAGTGCAACAAAGTCCTTCATGCTGCATCTTAGCTGTCCTATCATCAAAACACACTTTTTACAGAGTTCAATTGCAGTGCACCTAAAACAGTATGCACCAAGAATGCACTACACAGATGTGAGCCAGCCCTTAGCCTAAGTTCACATTGATTCGGTGTGAATTGAATCAGTTTTGCTGTGCGATCTCATGGTCCAGGGATGGGAGGTGAAGAACAAAACAAAGACTTGCAGAAAACATACTGGAATTGTGTTACTTTAGGACAGATAAGTGTTTTGTATGCAGTTACCATTCTAGTCTATGGAACTAAAAATCGCACCAGACCCCTCTAAACTTGCAATGGAGCCTTAAAAAAAAAAAAAAAAAAGCATCAGAATCGCACTGCATATATGCAATTGGCCTCCTTGGAAATTACTGTTATTTCACTTGTCATTCGATTCAATGCGTTCCGGAACGCATCAGAAATCACATCAGTGTGAAGCAGGACTAAGCCCTCGTTCACATTGAATGCAGCTTTCAAATCAAGCAACTTCACTGCACGATTTCAAAGCCGCATGTCAGGGCCACTCTGAAGACATCTATGCGGCTTCATGCACAGATGTCTAAGCAAGTTGCACCCGAAATCGCCAACAGTAGTGCAGGAACTACTTTTTCAAATCGATGCGGCACTGCAAAGTCAAGTGTCGCACCGATCTGAACACTGCCATTGCAGACAATAGGGTGCCACTTGACCTGTTAAATTGCATTACATGCACCGGTGTGAACAGGGGCTAAGGGTAAGCCTAGGATCACACTGATGTGGTGCAAGCTAAATAAGTTTTGCAGTGCGATGTCAAGGAGCAGCTGGATGTGGTTCAGAAGCAATTCTCATGCGTTTTTTTATGCAATTTGGATACTAGTCAGTCTCTCCGGACATGGGAGAGAAGGTGCAAAGACTTAAAGAAAACTACTGGAGCCGTATGGACAGATCAGCAAGAAGGATGAGCTCAGGCATGTTCGCAACTCCACACGTCTGCCAGGAAGCTGACACTCCGCAGCGCTAATTACAGGCACTGAGACGTTTCCCAATCCGCAGTTGCACATATTGGGAAATGTCTCACTGCCTGTGATTAGCGCTGCAGAGTGTAAGCTTCCTGGCGGGCGCGGGCACGGGCACGTGGAGTTGCAAACACGCCCGAGCGCATCCTTAATAAGCAAGCTGCATGCGATTTCCATTCAAGTCTATGTAGTTCCAAATGGCACTGCACTAAACTTGCATAGGACCCCTTCTAAAAATCACATTGCATAAATGTGAATGGCCTCCACAAACTCATGTCATGCGATCGTATGCGTTCTGGATCCCATCAGGAATCACATGAGTGTGAATCAATGCTCAATGACAAGTCCTCCACAGTGGAAGTAGTCCTCACAGCCCCCTCTAATGGTCATTATTATTATTACCAGTGGTGTCATGCGGCTTCTTAGCCCCCCATTTGACATCTGGATGTACAATGAAAATCTTCTGCGTCCCATGGAGGGCGGGCGACTGAGAAAGCAGAAGCTCCTCCACATCCTCGTCTTCCTCGTCTTCCTCGTCAAGCGTCTCCCCTCCATCCCAGCCCCCCGCTATCGGAGCCTTCCTACACGGCGTGCCCTTCCACAGAGTGCGGAGCCCCAAGGCGTTCAGCCGCTCAGGGCCGAGGAACGGCACCACGTGACTGCCATACCGAGAGCAGCCCGGGGAGAAGGCGACCCGCCGCACCACCCCCAGCAGCCGGCGGAGGGACATTGTACACAAGCCCATGCTCCATGTGCGTCATGTGACCTGCCTCTCACACCACGTGCTGAGGGGGCGGTGACTCTGGTCATGTGGGTGGGGTCATAACATATCTCCGTATATAGTACCAGTGTAGCTACATTAACCTACCTAAGTTAGGCTTCCTAGCCATCTTTGATATTGCTCCGTAGGCTCAAACTACAGTTTACAACATTGATTACCTCAGATTATTGTAATTTGTCTTTTTTTTTTTTTAACCACTTTCCCTCTGGAAGATTTACCCCCCTTCATGATCAGGCCATTTTTTTTTTCGTTTCGGCACTGCGTTACTTTAACCTCTTGCCGACCTTCATTATACTGCGACAGGTCAGCTCGTTCCTGCAAATCGGCGTAGGTGTACAAGAGCTAAGCAGGCACGGCACATGCCCACTGCAGGGCAGGGGAGCCGATGCACGCCCGTGGCTGGCGGCCGTGATGTCCACCGGCCACCTGCGATCGCTCCACAGAGAGCCAGAATGTGGAAGTGTCAATGTAAACAAACAGATCCCCATTCTGACAGGGGAGTAGAGAGAGATCTGCTGTTCCTAGTGATCAGGAGCAGCGATCTCTCTCCTCCTCCAGTCACTACACTCCCCCCACAGTAAGAAAGCAGCTCCCAGGGAACACATTTAACCCCTTGATCACCACTAGTGTTAAAGTGGTTGTAAACCCTTTCCAACCACTTTTCACTACAGGTAAGCCTATAATAAGGCTTACCAGAAGGTACAGTGGATATCTCCTAAACCTGCACAGTTTAGGAGATATCCCCTGTGTCGTTGCTTCAGCTGATGTGCCGTTACCGGCAGGTCCCGCGCGATTGCGTGGGAGTGAAGTCATTGCGGCTCTGGCCAATCACAGCGCCGGAGCCCACGATACCCGTAAATAACTACAGGAGACGTGACCGGGCAGAGCATTGTGCCGGGACCGCTCCAGGGGCTTCGATCTAAGGTGAGTATTTCATAATGCGCTAGTATGCTATGCATACTAGCGCATTATGCCTTTGTCTTGCAGTTTTTTTTTTTTTTATATGGGTTTACAACAACTTTAAAGCGGTTGTATACCCGCAGAAGAGCCGCATACTAGCTCATTATGAAATACTTACCTTAGAACGAAGCGCCGGCATAGTCTCCTGTTCACCGCTAAGGGAGCTGACATGTTCTCTCTGCGTTTCTTCCGGGTACACAACTCCAGCACTGTGAGTGGCCGGAGCCACAATGATGTCACTCCTGCGCATGCGCGCGGTAGTTCTCTTTCCGGCAAGGAGCTCCGATTTGACGGCAGCATCCACAGAACCTTCAGAGCGCATGCGCCGCTGACGTCAGCAGCTGCATTCAAGGTGAATATCTCCTAAACGGTGCAAGTTTAGGAGATATTAATTTCACCTACAGGTAAGCCTTATTATAGGCTTATCTGTAGGTAAAAATGTGAAAGCGGACAATACAACCGCTTTAATCCCTTCCCTGCCAGCATCATTTGTACAGTATTCAGTGCATTTTTATAGCACTGATCGCTGTATAAATGTCAGTGGTCCCATAAAAGTGTCCCATGTGTCTGCCACAATGTCGCAGTCCCGCTAAAAATCGCTGATCACCGCCATTACTAGTAAAAAAAAAAAAGAATAATAAAAATGCCATAAATCTATCCCCTATTTTGTAGACGCTATAACTTTTGCGCAAACCAATCAATATACGCTTATTGCAATTTTTTTTAACCAGGAATTTGCATCTGAACCTCACCGAAGTGCTCAGAAAACGCACAGGACTCTTTTTCAATTTGCACTGCCGCTTCACCGCGTATATGTGTCTTGGCTCCATAGAGAAGGCTGACGCTTCGTATGTCATGCCAATCAAATGGTATTCAAAATGCATATAATACACATATATGGGAATGGAGCCTAGGCAGATCGCTGAACAGGGGCGGTGCGTCCATAAAGGGCGCAGGAGCGCCGCCCCCCCTCTCCTGTCACTCTCTATATACCATAGATAGATTCATGCATTGCATGAATCTATCTATGGTCGTTGCTGACACCCCATATTCAGGTGTCCGGCCCCTTTTCGGTCACCGAGCGGTGGGGGTGTTTTTTGGAAACACCTGATTAGCGCCTACGGCGCTAATAGGCGTCCAAAAAAGTGACACGCGGACGCAACGCTGTGCGTTCCTTGTCACTCAGCACTGATGTTAGCAAACCGAAGGAATTCAGTTTGCTAACATTGTACTGCCCCTTAGCCAATCAGGAGCACAGGTCTGTGTGACCTGTGCCCTGATTGGCTGAAACGACAGGCGCTGTGATTGGGCGCCTATCAGGCGTCCAATCATAGCAGAGGATGAGAGGAGGAGCGGGCAGGAGAGGAAATGGAGGACACGATGCCGCCGTCACCCGAGACAAGGTAAGTGCAGGGCGGGGGGGGGGGCACAGTGGCAGCTTCTTTGCAGGGACTGTTTTGATGGGCAAAGTGGCTGTGTTTTGATGGGCAAAGTGGCTGTGTTTTGATAGGCAAAGTGGCTGCGTTTTGATTGGCAAAGTGGCTGCGTTTTGATGGGCATAGTGGCTGCGTTTTGATGGGTAAAGTGGCTGCGTTTTGATGGGCAAAGTGGCTGCGTTTTGATGGCACAGTGGCTGCGTTTTGATGGGCACAGTGGCTGCCTTTTAATGGGCACAGTGGCTGCGTTTTAATGGGCACAGTGGCTGCGTTTTGATGGGCACAGTGGCTGCGTTTTGATGGGCACAGTGGCTGCGTTTTCATGGGCAAAGTGGCTGCGTTTTCATGGACAAAGTGGCTGCGTTTTGATGGGCAAAGTGGCTGCGTTTTGATGGGCACAGTGGTTGCGTCTTGATGGGCACAGTGGCTGCGTTTTGATGGGCACAGTGGCTGCGTTTTGATGGGCACAGTGGCTGCGTTTTAATGGGCACAGTGGCTGCGTTTTGATGGGCACAGTGGCTGCGTTTTGATGGGCACAGTGGCTGCGTTTTAATGGGCACAGTGGCTGCGTTTTGATGGGCACAGTGGCTGCGTTTTGATGGGCAAAGTGGCTGCGTTTTGATGGGCAAAGTGGATGCGTTTTGATGGGCACAGTGGCTGCGTTTTAATGGGCACAGTGGCTGCGTTTTAATGGGCACAGTGGCTGCGTTTGGTACAGTGGCTGCATTTGATGGGCTTTTTTTTTCAGAATTTTTCAGTTTATTTGCGCCCCCCCCCCCCCCCCAAAAATTTTGAGCACCAGCCGCCACTGTCGCTGAACGCTTAGTTTTCAATCTTAGAGCCTGCTGCAATATCACAGCAATGCTGCAGCATCATAGTGAGTATGGATGTCTTTTTTTTTTTAATGACCTCATACAGCTCCTTTAAGTGATGCAAGGGTCAGTGGGAGGAGCATACATGTTTATGTTCACATGACATATGTAACCTCTAACGAGCAGGGTCCTCTGATTCCTCCTCTATTGAATTGTATTGTAACTGTACTGTCTGCTTTTATGTTGTAAAGCGCTGCACAAACTGTTGGCACTATCTAAATCCTGTATAATAATAATAATACCGGTAATTTGAAATAGTTTGAAATTTTGATATGGCAATTTTTAAACAGTTGCATTGGTCCAGCTTGAACCAATGTGGGTATGTATGTGCCATACTTGTGGGATCTCTCTAGAAGCTGGATATCATTGTAGTAGGCGTCACTACTACACTGATCTCCATCGGCTTCCAAGTCCGGTGCTGAGCGGCTGCCCTGCGGCATTGTGAACAGAGGTCTTGTTCAAAATACCAATCACTTTGTGCAGATCACTGGGCATTCTTACAATAATCATTGGAAGGCTTTGAGACAAGTAAACTTGAGAGTAAAAAAGGTTTTGTCGATTCTGGGAGTTATCCCTAGGAGCTTTCAGATCATTAGATAACAAACCTAGACCCCTACTCATCCTCTACTGTGTTGTTTTTTTTTTTTTTTGTTTCAGCTTCTCATGCATTGTTGCATGCTGTCTGCACATCCTTTTCAAAGAGCAGCTGCTATTGGCTGAGCAGAATCCAGCTAGCATCAGTCTGCTGTTTCCACATCCCTGAAGACAATGTAGACACTGCATGCCTTGTACTCTGCAGAAATCTCAGCTTTATAGAAGAATCCTCCCTTTGCTTGGTGGATTATATAAGGATGGCTGCTGTCAGTCAATCTCAGCCTCTGCGCCAGCCGTGCCTCTACCATTCACGTAGTAAAGGTAGTGTACTGGTACAGGTCTGCATGTTGTGTACAATGCAAGGATTGCTGTTAGTGTTGTTGGCTTAGCCTCTTTATGTCTGCAGAACAAAGCATTAGGCAAATCATTTTTTCCCATTGTCATTAGCTTTAGTAGAGAATCAGTAGGAATACATGATAACCTCTATAGATATAAAAAAATAAACAAGCTTTTTATGTCACCTGTCACGATATTGTATGTCATCTGCTAGCGATCACAAAAAAAAATATATATATTTTTATTTTATTTATTTATATTTTATATATTTGTTTCTGATTAATTTCAATATAATTACATGTACTGTATATATATTTTTTTTTAACAAGAAATACTGTATATATTTTTACATCCAGTTTGTCCTCATATCTACCATGCAATAGCCATATTCAACTTCTCAAAGGAACTTACACTCTTTAAACACACACTTACTTACTAAATTACTCTGTCGGCTAATAAATACGGTAAAACCCTGGATTGCAAGCATAATTTGTTCTGGGAAGCACGCTTGTAATGCAAAGCACTTGTATATCAAAGCAAATTTCCCTATAAGAAATAATGGAAACTCAAATGATTCGTTCCACAACCATTTATTCATAAGTACTTCAGTTTATAGTCCATATAAAAAAGATTATAGCAATGCGATAGGTTGTGTAGACATAAAATGTCCATCAACAAGGGGATTAGAAGCAAAATCCAGCAGGAGCTACAGAGTATAAAAGAGAAGAGAGGTGCCTCTAAGGCCACTTTCACACTGAAGCGGCGGGACCGTTAGCAGTAAAGCGCCGCTAGTTTTAGCAGTGGCGCAGGGTGCTTTTAATCCCCAGAAGGGGTTAAAAAGGGGTTAAAAGCACCTACTTAGAGCTGCTTTCAAAGTGCTTTTAAGGCGTTTTGAAAGTGACGCCCATTCATTTCAATGGGCAGGGACGGTGGAGGAGCAGGGTATACACCGCTCCCGCACCACCCCAAAGATGCTGCTTGCAGGACTTTTTTTCCCGTCCTGCAAGCGCACTGCACCAGTGTGAAAGCAGTCGGGCTTTCACACTGGGGAAACAAAAAGGTCCTGGACTCCCGCACTCCATAGAAAAGGCATCTTTATTGTGAAAAACAAAAAAATCCAATGTAACAGTCAAATCAAATGTGGACAAAACAGGAATGAATGGCTAACGCGTTTCACATCGTTTGCTTACTCATAGCTTTCACATTGGGGTTGCAGAAGAGGCAGTTTACAGGCACTTTACAGGTGCTATTTTTAGCGCAAAAACGCCTGTAAAGCACCTCAGTGTGAAAGTGGCCTAAGTGTAGCAATATGGTTACATTCAATGAAGGTACATTTAGCAACTCACATGTTCATGACTAAAAGAGTCACATCTAAGTATGCAGGCATCTGGGGTAAAGCTGTCTGCAATTGTGACCGGAAAGACTACCCTGCAGTAGAGCGATCTAAAAAGCGAGGCTTGAACCACTCGTGGAGCACAGAGTGGAAATGACGAAGTCAATGGCATTAAGGAGGACGGTCTATGTGGACATCTTTACCCCAGAGGCCTGCATACTTAGATGTGAGTTACTAAATGTTGTACCTTAATTAAATGTAAATATATTGCTACACTTAGAGGCGCCTCTCTTCTCTTTTATACTCAGTTGTGACATGATGCTACTTGTATATCAAAACATCGCTTGTATATCAAGTCAAAATTTATTAAAAAATGTTTCTTGTCTTGCAAAATGCTCTCAAACCAAGTTACTCTCAAACCAAGGTTTTACTGTATATGTTTTTATTGGCATCTTTTGCTCATTTCATAGTGACCGTCAATGTGAAGAAACCTTTGTGGCCAATACAAATGAGCTGTAAGCAGGTAGCTCTGGAGATGTTTTCACTATCTTCACAGCTTGATATTGTCATCCGAGGTGAAGTAGAGCAGGTGAGTTATGTCTGATTTAATATCTAACGCCTGTAGGAGAAAAAGATAACTGTTTTAATCAGTGGACTTATTCAGACTTACTGTATTTTATCATGCATAGTTAAATGGCTGTGATAGGTATAGAAGCCCACAGTTATGGTTCTAAGCTGATCCATTAGACCAGAAATTCTCAACCATGGTTCCACATAACCATAGAGTTCCTCCAGAGTTTTCTAGAAGTTCCTTAAAGTGTCACAATACTCACCTTTCCTCCAACGATGCAGCATCCCCAAGCTCCCTGCCCAGCCGCTGATCCAGAAGCGGGCGGCTTCCGGATCTTGATCGCTGGCCACTGTCTTTGACCAGGTGGGGATGATGTCACTCTCACGCATGCGTGGCAGTTCTGTCAGATTCTGCATTTTTTAAATTTGTACAGTGAGCAGTGCGTATGCGCGGCTCACTGTACAAGAGGGGACAGGCCAGTAAGTAGCTTTAATGCAGAAAAGGCAAAGCATGTCTCTTCTTCGTTAAAAATCCCTGTCCAACCATTTTAATTCTATAGCCTATACTCCTAAAGTTCCACTTTAGGCTTTGAATGATTAAACTCCAAACTTTGATAATGCCTGCTTAGTTCCAGGGCTAACGTCACTTGGCAGAGCCAGCGGCATGAAACCAGTGAACTTTTTAGCTACCTGTAAAGGGGCTACACTTCCCACTGTCCACCAATGTAAGGGACATTGTTTCAAATGATAGATTGGTTTTAGAAGGGGTTCCCTGAGGATTAATATTATTTTTAGGTGGCTCTAGAGCAGTGGTTCTCAACCTTTCTAGTGCCGTGACCCCTTGATAAAATTTCCCAAGTTGTGGGGACCCCTAACAGTAAACTTATTTTCGTTGGTCCTTCATTGCTGTAATTTTGCAACTGCTATGAATCGAAATATAAATATCCGATATGCAGGATGTATTTTCATTCTTACAAATTTAACATCTTAAAGCGTAGTGATTAATCACAAAAAAAAATCTGTAATATATAGTGCAAAATATTTATTTAAAATTAACATATAAGTTACAAATGAATAAAATGCCCCACCGAGAGACAAGGTAAGTGCTAGGCAGACGACAGGCAGGGGGGCACAGTGGGAGCATTTGATATGGCACAGTGGCAGCATTCGATGGCACAGTGGGAGCATTTGATATGGCACAGTGGCGGCGTTTGATGGCACAATGGCTGCATTTGATGGCACAGTGGCATTTGATGGGCACAGTTTTTGATGGGCACAGTGGCTGCGTTTGATGGCACAGTGGCTGCGTTTGATGGGACAGTGGCGGCAATAGATGGGCACAGTGGCGGCGTTTGATGGCACAGTGGCGGCGTTTGATGGCACAGTGGCGGCGTTTAATGGTGCAGTGGCTGCGTTTGATGGCACAGTTTGATGGGCACAGTGGCTGCGTTTGATGGCACAGTGGTGGCAATTGATGGGCACAGTGGCTGCGTTTGATGGCACAGTGGCGGCAATTTATGTACAAAAATGCTTTTATTAATTAGTGTCTCTGACTTACCAAAGTCAATCAGGTGTTCATTCAGAATCAGCAACCCGTCTAATGTGTTAACCGTAAGTGATGTTTCGTCCCAGCCATATTGGTACACTCTTCTGCAGTAAGGCTACAGTTAGAAGTCGGCACCTTTTTACACCCACGAAGTCTTGCATTTTTACCAGTATTTTTACCAGTACACTGAGCTTATATACTATATAAGCCTGGTAAAAATATGTGTAAAATGCAAGACTTCGGTAGGTGTAAAAAGATGTCCGCTTGCCGACTTCTAACTGTAGCCTTACTGAGGACGAGAGTACCAAGATGGTGGCGACGAAACGCCACTTCCGCGTGGGCTCTCCTCTCCCGGAAGTGCCGTCTCGCTGGCCGAGATGGACAGACTCCAGCATACACACAGTAACTTTGGGTCCGTCTCGGCCAGCTTTCCAGATTGGACCAGCATTCGCGACCCCCTGGCGAATCGGCAATCGACCCCTGGGTTAAGAACCGCTGCTCTAGAGTAAAAAGTTTGAGGAAGGCTTGGGTCAAAGAAAATTCATAGACTTGCTGTGTAATAAGAAGAGTGGTAAAATACAATCACTATTGGGAAGATATTGATAGACTGATCCACAAACTCACTGATATTACCCTGGAGAAGTACTTCGTTCATTCGAAAGTACCCTAAACTTTTTGTCTTTTAACATTCAATTTTGGAATTAATGTAATTTCCCAAACGAAAAACCACATAGACTGTTAGAAAATTTCCATCCTGTTCCTTCTAATTTTCTTGTAATTGTGGTCGAAAACCCATATCAATTTAACCCCACTAACGATTAGAAAATCTAACGAACGTTATTAAAACAAAAACATTTCGGCAACAATTCTACTAGTGTATATCCAGCTTAACAGCCACAATTTGGGTTGCTAAAGATAACTAGAAACATGACAGGTCATAGAGCAAACAAAAGAAAAGATTAGCTGTTTTAACGTCCTACTAACAAATCTTTCTTTACACAAATCATAACCTTTCTCAAAACAAATTAACCTCTAGAGATCCGCGCTATAGTCGAATCTACATTGCCGGGACTACGTCCATTGACGTTTACCCGTGCACGAGCGGCCTGCATGCCCCCTGATGGCGCGCGGCACGCTCTGTGATCAGCGAGTCTGTGAGACTCGCTGGATCACAGATCCAAGTAAGGGGTCAATCCCGACCCCCTTACCACGTGATCAGCTGTCAGCCAATGACAGCTGATCATGTGATGACAACATAGCCGGTAATCGTCTATTTTTCCTCCTCGCGCTGACAGCGCAAGGAGAAAAAAAAAAAGCCGATCACCGGGGGCAGTAAGAGGGACATGGCTCCTTGGTGCCCACCTGTGCCCCACTACAAGTGCCGCCTACCAGTGCCCACCAGCTCCACCTGTCAGTGCCCACCAGATCCACCTGTCAGTGCCCACAGTGCCATCTGTCAGTGCCCACAGTGCCACCTGTCAGTGCCCACAATAAGTGCCTGAACAGTGCTGCACATCAGTGTCACCTACCAGTGCCCATCAGTGTCACCTATCAGTGCCCATCAGTGCCAACTATCAGTGCCCTCTATCAGTGCCATCTATCAGTGCCCATCAGTGCCATCTATCAGTGCCCATCCGTGCCGCCCATCAGCGCCATCTTATCTGTGCCCATCAGTACCGACTTATCTGTCCCCATCAGTGCCACCTTATCTGTGCCCATCAGTGCCCACCAGTGCAGCCTATCAGTGCCCACCAGTGCCAGCTCATCCGCGCATATCAATGAAGAAGAAAAATTACCTGTTTGCTAAATTTTATAACAAACTATAAACATGATTTTTTTTTTTCAAAATTTTCCATTTATTTTTTTTTGTTTAGCAAAAAATAAAAACCCCCAGCTGTGGTTAAATACCACCAAAAGAAATCTCTATTTGAGGGAAAAAAATGATAAAAATTTAATTTGGGTACAGTGTTGTATGACCACGCAATTGTCATTTAAAGTGTGTCAGTGCCGAAAGCTGAAAATTGGTCTGGGCAGGAGGGGGTTTAAGTGCCCAGTAAGCAAGTGGTTAATTAACTAGATGGTATAAAAACATTTCATTTTTAGGTAAGGTAACACTGCATATTTTTCTAACCAGCTTCAAGACCAAGTTGCAGATGATGTAAGCTTTGAAGAATCCGACATATTTCACACACTGGGTGAGTTTAAATTTACAAATCGGATACTTTTATGAAAGGTTTGTAATTATCAACAGGAAGGGTAAGGTTTCTTGAAGCAACAGTTTCAGAGTCAGGTATATCTCTGATCAAGCTACAAGTAATAAGGAACATTTCAGGAAAGGGCTTGTTACCTTAGGCGAGCCATATACTATACAATTTTCTTGTACAGTTTTCTTTTAGATTTACCAAAACCATATAATATGACATCAAACCTAAACACTTTCAATTTGTATGCAATTAGGAAGGCCCTTGCACTCATTTCAGATCTACCCCTTATGCCGCTTACACACGAAGGGATTATCCCGCGGGATTGTCTGCTGGACTCGAGTCCACCGGACAATCCCCTCGTGTGTGGGCTCCGGCGGACTTTTTGGCACCAAAAGTCCGGCGGACTAGGTTTTAAGTTTTGTTTTAAAATTGTCCGCTGGACTTGGCAGTCCGGCGGACAATCTGGCAGTCCGGCGGACAATCCCGCGGTTAGTAGGCTAGTCCACCGGACTTTTGAAATGAATGGACTTGCCGCTCATCGGAAAGTCCGTTCATTTAGCACGTGACTTCAGGTATACGTAGCTAGCGTAGGCAGTGAATGCCGCCGCGCTAGCTCTGTCACCTGGCATGGATTTAAAGGGACTCCCCACGGCGAAAAACGGCGTGGGGGTCCCCCCCCAATCCATCTCAGACCCTTATCCGAGCACGCAGCCCGGCAGGCCAGGAAAGGGGTGGGGACAAGCGAGCGCCCCCCCCCCCCCCCTCCTGAGCCATACCAGGCCGCGTGTCCTCAACATGGGGGGTGCCCTGGGGAAAGGGGGGCCGTGCGCCCCCCCCCACCCCAAAGCACCTTGTCCCCATGTTGATGAGGACAAGGGCCTCTTCCCGACAACCCTGGCCATTGGTTGTCGGGGTCTGCGGGCGGGGGGCTTATCGGAATCTGGGAGCCCCCTTTTATAAGGGGGCCCCCAGATCCCGGCCCCCCACCCTATGTGAATGAGTATGGGGTACGATGTACCCCTACCCATTCACCTAAGGTGTAAAATGTAAAGTAAAAAAACACACAATTTTGAAAAAATATTTTATTGCACTGCTCCGGGGGTCTTCTTCCGTCTTGGGGGTCTTCTCGCCGGACTCCTCCGCCATTTACCTAGCTCTTTTACCGAGCGGAGGAGGCTGGCTACCTTCGTCGTCGTCGACGCCGTCGTCTGGGGGTCTCGATCCGCCTTCGGGGGTCTTCCGGGGTCTTCCGGGGGTCTCTTCTGTTCTTGCCGCGGTCGTCCGGGACTGTGACATCACAAGGGGGCGGGGTCACCATGTGACAAGAGCATGTGACCCTGTTCCCTTGTCCCTATATAAGTCCCAGCACAGCGCGGCTCTGGCATTCCGGCCAGAGAGAGCGACGAGTCAACAGTGAAATTTTTTTTCAAAATTGTGTGGTTTTTTACTTTACATTTTACACCTTAGGTGAATGGGTAGGGGTACATCGTACCCCATACTCATTCACATAGGGTGGGGGGCCGGGATCTGGGGGCCCCCTTATAAAAGGGGGCTCCCAGATTCCGATAAGCCCCCTGCCCGCAGACCCCGACAACCAATGGCCAGGGTTGTCGGGAAGAGGCCCTTGTCCTCATCAACATGGGGACAAGGTGCTTTGGGGTGGGGGGGGGGCCGCACGGGCTCCCTTTCCCCAGTGCACCCCCCATGTTGAGGGCACGCGGCCTGGTATGGCTCAGGAGGGGGGGGCGCTCGCTCGTCCCCACCCCTTTCCTGGCCTGTCGGTCTGCGTGCTCGGATAAGGGTCTGAGATGGATTTGGGGGGGGAGTCCCTTTAAATCCATGCCAGGTGACGGAGCTAGCGCGGCGGCATTCACTGCCTACGCTAGCTACGTATACCTGAAGTTACGTTCTAAATGAACGGACTGCTCCGTGTGTGGGCAAGTCCGTTCATTTTCAAAAGTCCCGCGGACTTTTTCCAGCGGATTGTCCGCCGGAGAAGTCCGGGCGTGTGTGGGCAAGTCACATGCTCGGAAGTCCGGGCGTGTGTGGGGAAGTCCCGCCGGACCACAAAGTGGATTTGCCTTTCGTAAATAACCCCCTTTGGCCTCATGCACACTGGGGCTCTTGTAAACAATGTTAGGTGCATTTAGGCACATCAAGCACTTGGGCGTTTATTCGTTAAATTGGCCAGAATAGCGCTTAGGTGCGTTTTGATGCGCATAAGGCTTTTTTTGGCCAAAACGTGTGTGTCTTGAATGCACAAGTGATATATTTTTTTTCCTGCCTCTAAACACCTCTGCCACTAAACTCCTGTAAATGCCTATGTGTGCATGAACGCATAGGCTACACATGGAGGGGCATTTAGAGGCAGAAAAAAAAAAAGCCAAACACCTTTAAAACAGGCGTTTTTGAGCTCAAGTGTGCATGAGGGCTAAAGAATATCCCCATTCTCCACATGTAATTCATACACAACCACTACTTTAGTGATTCTAAAGGCAGAAGGTTTTTTACCTTAATGCATTCTATGGGTAAAAAACCTTCTGGGTACAGCCCGCTATTATACTTACCTGAACCCCCATTTTGTTAAAAAAAAAAAATACTTACCTGAACCCCATCTCAATACAAATATGCATGAGTGCAGCTGCTCTCCAGGGTCTCTCTCTCCTCATTGGCTCACACAGCAGCAGGAGCCATTAGCTCCTGCTGCTGTCAATCACAGCCAGTGAGCTAATGAGGAGTGAGCGCGTGGGGGGGGGGGGTGAAGCTGTGCTCTGTGTGTGAATGGACAATGTTTATTTACAGGAGCGTGGCTCAGTAATGAGCCTGCTTGAGTGCCCCCATAGCAAGACCCTTGCTATTAAGGGCACTCAGCAGAAGGGAGGAGCCAGGACCACCAGCGGGGACCTAAAAAGAAGAGGATCTGGGCTGCTCTTTGCAAAACCATTGCACAGAGCAGGTAGGTATGGGTTCACAGGTAAGCCTGTACCCACAGGTAAACCTTATGATAAGCTTACCTGTAGATATTGATGAAAACCGGACTTTACTACTGTGTTAATTCTGGAAAGATATGTGAAGTTTCAGAAGCAAATAAATATTGATGATATTTGTGATTATGAGAGAATGTTTGCTAAACACAGGTGAATTACTTGGAATAAACATGTGTGATTGGTGTTCAGCCTCTTGTCACTCTTGGCAATGGATGTTTTTTTTTAAGTATTCCCTTTTTTTGAGTTATTAAAAATAATGTCATTGATTAAAAAAAGTTACATGGAATAACCATATTGTTCAAATGCCCAGCTGGTTGATGAACTCTGTATTAAATCGGTTGTATGTCCGACCAAAAAAAAAACAAAAACCTATAAGGCAAAGGCATAATGAGCTAGTATGCATCGCATACTAGCTCATTATGAAATACTTACCTTAGATCTAAGCCCCCGTACCGCCTCCCGGTCACCGCCGAGGGAGCTGACATGTTCCCTCTATGTATCTTCCAGGTTCGCGGCTCTGGTGCTGTGAGTGGCTGGAGCCACGATGACGCATGCGTGGGAGTCCTCCGTTCCGGCAAAGGGCTCTGATTTCCATCAGAGCGCATGCACCGTTGACGTTAGTCAGTGGCTGCATGCAAGGTGAATATCTCCTAAACGGTGCACGTTTAGGAGATATTTATTTTACCTACAGGTTAGCCTTATTATAGGCTTACCTGTAGGTAAAAATCACAAAGCAGGGTATACAACTGCTTTAAAGCGGAGTTCCAGACATTTTTGTGTTTATTTAAAGTCAGCAGCTACAAAAAGTGTAGCTGCTGACTTTTAATAAACAGACACTCACCTGTCCCACAATCCAGCGATGTGGCCGCCCAAACTCTCGGCTCTCTCCCTCCCCCGGCACCAGCATTGCAAGTGTGGGCACCCGACTGTGACAGTTTGCAGCTTCGCATCCGGTTGCGCACTGTGCATGCGCGAGTCGCACTGTGCCTCCTTGATGGTCAGGCAATCTTCTTCCACTTCCTGTGACTTGTCCCTGCAGATTGCAGGGAGGGAGGTGGAGAGTAGAACTTGTTAAAACAAGTTAAAACAAGGTACCCGCTCCCCCACCAAAAAAATGACATGCCAAATGTGGCATAGAAGGTGGTAAGGAGTGTTTAAAGTGGAACTTCCACTTTTGGGTGGAGCTCCTCTTTAACATACAGTTCAGGCTGCTTGCCTTTGTTTTAGATTATTCCCTTCAGGCTCATTTACATGTGCAACAAAAGCTGGCCATTGACAGGCAGTTATTTTTTTCATTCAGCCACTGGAATTTTTCCATCCACACAAACAAGCTGGATGGAGGAATCCCCCCTCTGGGACATTGTATTCTGAATCGCTACTGCCGGAATACACTATGGGGTTGATTTACTTAAACTGGAAAGTTCCCACTTCCGTTCCGGTCGCCTTAGGCGATCAGAAGGGGAATCTCTCCCTCCCGAAATCTTCTGGGACACATGAAAGGTCCTAGAAGACTTTGGGACCAGTCACAGAGCGCAGCGCCGCTCGTGCATGCACAGTGGGGACCTGGCTGTGGAGCCGCAAGCTGTCACAGCCGGGTGCCCACAGTAGAGATGCCGGCGCCGCCGAGGGAGGACACAGGGAGAATACAGCGCTGGTAAGTGCATCACTGGACCATGGGACAGGTGAGTGGCTGTTTATTTAAAGTCAGCAGGTACACTTTATGTAGCTGCTGACTTTTAATAAACAAAAATATGACTGGAACTTGGCTTTCAGATTGTTCAATTAAGCTTTGGCAGAGCTGCACTAGATTTTACACTCTTCAGTTTTAGCAAATCAAGCCACTGATCAGCAAAAGTTTTCCAGCATGTTCCTTAGACAGAAGTCAGATGATCGAATTCTGTCGATGGTGGATGGGCACGCACTGATTAAAATTTGATCTGTCTATGGCCAGCCTAATATTGCTTCCACTCTGGTGGATTTCTTTTTAAAGGACATTTGACAGGCGATATGTCACCTCCGCGTGCCTCTATTATATCTCAAACTGCCCAACCAATGTAGCCACATCCAGGGCAGTTGTGGCGCAGCCCTATTTTTGAATGGGTTGCATTTGACGACACTGCCTGCTGAATTTGATATGCCAATTCATTTTTTTACATAGCCGCTAAGGTAGGTGTCTTGGCTAGTTATACCCTGAGTGGATGCATTTGTGTGTTTAGGTGGTCAGGTTGCTGTAAAACCGCAGCTGCCTATTAATATTTTTTGAATGTACAAACTAAATATATTATAAATGAATAATCCTTGCTTGCTAATTTTTAGGTTCAGAACTTCTTGAAAGAATGAAAGAGTGTTTGACCCACTTACCTGAACCAACACCGTGTCTAGAGGTAATGCTTAACTGAGTAGACTAAAAAAAAAATTTTCTGACTGAACACTGAACCGATTGCTACTTACATCATTACTGGCTTGTTTCTCTGACTGCAGTAGTATGAAAAAAAAAACTGTGCTGTGTAGTAAATTCCTGAAAACATTTCAGAATTAAAATGTAATGGTGTTTATTATCTCAAGAGAATAAGCATTCAGAGTCTAAAGTCGGCCATATACAGATCAAAATATATCCAAATCAGCATGAATCGGACAAATTTTGATTAATCTATGGACAGGCTGGTTGTACTGAAGCTTATCAATCGATTGACTTCAGTGCAACCAGCCTGTTGGGTTGTTCTCGCAAGATCACTGCTGGTGACTAAAGCTGCCAGCAGTGATCATCGTATTCTACAGGCATGGAAACATTCCGCTGTCAGAATACAATCGCGCAGCATGAGGCATTCCCCCTTTAACACTGACTGTGTTGATGGGGAAAACGCGCAACTCGTGGTTGAAGGAGAGAAAATTGCGTTGTCTAACTTTCATTTCATTACTTTTCACCAGTAACCTCTGATTGGTAACTGTAGTTATTTACCCTCTCTTCCTGTTATGGTGACAATAAAAAGTGTCCCTGATGGAGATGTGAATACATCAAGATGTGAGGATACATCAATTAAAAAAAGCTGACCTACAACTTTTCCATTTCATCCAAAGTAAAAAAAAAAATGTTGTGGATTAAGTTTGGCTTTTATTGATGACAATTATAAATAGAACCCAGTGGCGGCTGGTGCTCAATTTTCTTTGGGGAAGGAGGGGGGGCGGCGAACAAACCTGGCCCCATCACTCGCACTACCCCTCCGGGACAGGAAGGCGGCGATCCATGGCCTTACCTTATCCTTAGCTGTCAATCTTGATGAGCAGGTGTTTAGGGGAGCCCCGAGGTTGATGCAGTTGCTTGGCTCCGGGTGGCCTCCTCTCGCTGTTTCTGCAGTAGAGGTACGGGGAGGAGGACGATGACGAGGTGGTGGTGGTGGTGTTGGTGATGGATCCGGGGTAGGGCTCCTAGCTACCCCTCTGCCCCTCCACCTGCTGCACATGGCCCGCAGCTTGCGGTGGGAAGAGCTGGGGCCGTTGCTTCTCCTCCCCGGCCAAACAGGAAGCGGTTCCTGTTGGCCGGGAGCCGCTTCCTGATTGGCTAGGAGGAGAAACAGGAAGACATTAGCGAATATTAACTCACTGAGTGGGCTTGGGGCACAGTGCTTACGCCTTGAGCCCACCCCTTTTGAAGCCAATTAGAGCCTCAGGCTCTAATCGTGTGCTTCAAAAAAAGAACCCTCATTGAAATCTATGCGCCTGGCGCCCTGCATGGAGATTGGGGCCGGGCACATGGATTAGGGGTGGTGGCGCCCCTGCGCCCCTTATGACCAGGCTGCCACTGATAAAACCCCTTCTAACTAAAATCTGTCCAACATGGGTTCATCCAGTCCAGGACAATAGCAAATTTGGGTATGCAGTCCACAAACAAACTTGAACCTAATGCTTCCAGCAGAAGGCACATCACTATGCATGATGTATTTTTCACATAGTATCGTTTTAATACTAATATTATAAAAAGTAATAATAAAAATAACATTTCCTTTCATTTCAATACTGTTGAAAGTTCATTTCCACATCTCCTTGTCTACTGCAGGAATATCTGGACACTTCAGGTTTATCTCTCCTTTTTCCAAGGGTGGAAGTATACATCATATATGAAAGGCCTGTTGATATTTTGGAGAGACCTCCAATGGATGGTGAGATGCAGTAGAACAGAACATGAATTTCTTTGTTCAAAATATTTCAAATATACATCTAATTTCCAAAATAACAATATAACATCAGAATAATATCATTACACATGAATAGTTCATCATAGACTTGTCCCTGGATCAAATGTATTTTTATGTCACTAAACTGTCTGGACTTTGCTTATTGCCTCTAATTCTGTTTTTACTCACACAGATTACTTTGCCCATATAGGAAAACTTAATCAGCTTCTGGTTTTGAGCCAACAGCTGGAAGATGATGTGAAGCATCTAGGAAGCCATAAATATGTAGCCCATCAGTTGTCAGTGCTCTATGTAAGTAGCTTAGCAAGCATGCCTATTGCCATTTAACTCCCACCAAAGATTTGTCACCCCGTTTTGAAATCTGGGCTAGTATGACGGAATGCATTTAGTGGTATAATTAAAGGGTAACTCCACATTCCTGAAAAAGAATATAGCAAATAGGGATGAGCCGAACACCCTCCTGTTCGGTTCGCAGCAGAACATGCAAACAGGCAAAAAATTTGTCAGAACACACGAACACCGTTAAAGTATATGGGACACAAACATGAATAATCAAAAGTGCTCATTTTGAAGGCTTATATGCAAGTTATTGTTATAAAAAGTTTATTCAGGAGCAGTGATTTTTTTAATGCCTAAAGTGAAACAATAAAAATGAAATATTCCATTAAATATTGTGCCTGGGGGGTGTCTATAGTATGCCTGTAAAGTGGCACATTTTTCCTGTGTTCAGAACAGTACCACAGCAAAATTACATTTCTAAAGGAAAAATTGTCATTTAAAACTGACAATATAGATAAAACTCATTTAAAAAAAAGAGCATGGGATCCCCCCACCCCCAGTTCATTACCAGGCCCTTTGGGTCGGGGCCGAGTGATACAGCGAGCGGCTAAAGCCGCCGGCTGTATCACAGGATCGCGCCCGCAAGTACTCCTCACTCCAAAGACATGCTGGTAGGTTAATTAGATCCTGTCGATAAAATTGGCCAAATATGTGTATGTTGTATGTGTATGTGTTTGTAAGCGTGTCAGGACCCCACAGGGCAAGGACCGCACTATACCACAGATGGACACCAGTGGCAAAAAGCGCCCTGAGGCGATTCAGTTCGCATAGGTTGCGCTATACAAGTCATTCATTCATTCACCATGCGAGGGAGCTCGCATGAAGGTGAGAAGTACTTGTGGAGGAAGCCGAGACAGCCGCTGAGGGACCCCAGAAGACCAGGTTCGGGGCCACCCTGTGCAAAACGAGCTGCACAGTGGAGGTAAGTATAACATGTTTGTTATTTAAAAAAAAAAAAAAAAATCCTTTACAACCACTTTAAGTACTATTAATTTGAATAGAACCATCATCTTCATGTTTTGATTATTTTGTGCTTTGGAAAAATTAAAAGCAACTAAAATAGTTTTTTTGTATGAAAATGTAAATTACATAGGACTGAAAGGTAATGTATGTAAACTGCATACTTTTCAATATAAAAAATCGTGGCAAGAAATTATTCATAAAAGCAGGAATGTTATTTTCTTTATATATGCAGTGGGTTTAGTTCTGCCTGCTTTCCTGATGTTTATGAATGTCACATCCCAACATTATTGTCCTCCATCTGTGGAAGAGATACAGGATCATAGAGTGACTACTCAAATGGTGTTTTGCAACATAATAGAAGTTTGTAAGTCTGTTGTCTAGCAGTCTTGATACATTGCATCAGTCATAGTATATTGTTTTCTATTCTCTTTCCTAGAAAGTACTCAGTTATTTTAATGGATGTCTCTATCTAGACGTTTTAAAGAGAGACATTGAAACAAACTTTAAGTCTGTGAAGACCGCACTTTCTACATTTGATGGGTCAAGACAAGAGCCACTTTTACCAGCATATTTGCAAACGTGGTAAGGGTGTAAACTAACCATTATGAGTTATACGCATCTTATATATTTGAACGGGTTCTCGCATTAAACATAAGCCTTTTAAGACAAACAAAAATGTTGTATTACTTTAGTCGGCAACACTCATTCAGCTATAGGCATGAAAAAGTCAGGTCTTCAGTCCATGACTTTCTATATATTTGGTTTAAACTAACAGAGACATGATATGAAGGAAGTAGGGTTGCCACCTCATCCCTTTAACCACTTCAGCCCTGGAAGGATTTACCCCCTTAATGACCAGGCCATTTTTTGCGATACTGCACTGCATTCATTTAACTGACAATTGCGCAGTCATTCGACGTTGTACCCAAACAAAATTGACGTACTTTTTTCCCACAAATAGAGCTTATTTGATCACCTCTGCGTTTTTTATTTTTTGCGCTGTAAACAAAAAAAAGACCGCCAATTTTGAAAAAAAATATACTTTTTACTTTCTGCTATTATACATATCCGGAAAAAAATATATAAAAAAACAAATTTATTCATCAGTTTAGATCAATATGTATTCTTCTACATATATTTGGTAAATAAAATCCCAATAAGCGTATATTGATTGGTTTGCGCAAAAGTTATAGCGTTTACAAAATAGGGGATAGATTTAGGGCATTTTTATAGATTTTTTGGCGGTGATCAGCGATTTGTAGCGGGACTGCGACATTGCGGCGGACAGATCGGACACCTAACTGACGTTTTTGACACTTTTTTGGGAACCAGTGACATTGTTACAGTGATCAGTGCTAAAAATATGCACTGACATCGTACTAATGATACTGGCCCGTAACAAGGGGTTAAATGTGTTCCCTGTTTGTGTTTCCTAACTGTATGGGGGACTGTGTGACCCAGGCCCTTTAGGTCCGGTCCGACTGGAACCACACCTCCCACCAAAAAATTTGTGGGGTCACCTCCAAAGGCACTTTTAGGTGAAACCCCACAAAAAATGTGAGGGGTCCCCCCCAAAAAAGCCATATCACACCATTCAGGTCTGGTATAACTTTTAAGGGGAACTACCAAAAATGTGTGGGGTCCCCCCAAAAGCCTTACCAGACCCTTAATCTGAGCATGGAAATCTGTGCTATGTCCCTGAATGAGTACCCCTTGGTACAGCACCCAGCTGACGCAAATATAGATTATCATAGATCTTGAAAGACTGCTAGCAGCGGGGATAGATGCTGCACCTGTGCCTCCTAGATGCACAAGGGCATAGGCACTGATGTAGATGAAGCCTAAAGACTCGTATAAACGATCATATTTTCGGACGACCGAACGTCTGTTTTTTGTGGCTAGTCTCATGTCGAAAGTGAAGAGGTTACTCACAATACAAAAATTTCGTATGACAGAATACAACTTCAGAAGTGATGTAATGTGTTGCATAGTTTTGTATGTATTCATTCATTTCTGAGCATGCGTTGTCTGACAATTATTTTCGGACGAAAACCTTACTAGTAAAACAAAAATCGGACGTTGAGTTTACATACGATGAAAATGTTATAGTCTGCACATCCGGCTTTTGTCTGACGAAAAAGCAAAAGTGGCTGTCGAAAGCACCGTACTAACGATCCGAAAATCGTCAGACAGCTCGTCGTATAAATTTTTTCATCCAATTTCCATATCATGTGTACGGACCTTTAGGCTAGAGGTGGGTGTCTGCCCATTCCCCCCCCACCTCCACCATAGACTCATACAAGAGTGTGCACAGTGGTCAGAACAGACCGTGATCTGTAGCTAGTTTTAGTGTACCTACCAGCAGTTACTTCATATACATGATCATTGTAACACTTACCTCTACAGTAGAATACTGTAAATCAGGCGTCAGTGCCTAGAATTCACAGACTTTACAGTTTTCTTAATAAACCATTTCTAACTATAAAGATGGCTTGATTTAGGCCATAAATGCATTATTGTTAAATTATCATTGTTATGCTGTACTTAGTTTGATGGGGGGTGATCAGAACTTGATGTATGTGTGTTTATTTACAGGTTGCTGGGCTTAACACAGACAATTATCACGACAGTCTCGTTACTCCCGGAGGAATTAACCAGTGAAATAATGCCAGTTCTGGCTTACTCTTTGTCATACTGATGAGTACACTGACTGGAAACCTCTTACTATTAACATCATGCTGCCAGATAACAATAAAATTTTGTTAATGTTGTAATTTTAACTTGCAGTATCATGTTATTCTTTATAAAACGGTTATTTTCAAGACTATATATGCTAAATATAGTATCCCTTCACAGGGTCTAGAGACAATGAATGATTAATATTGGGGTGGATTTATTTAAGCGGGACTGTACCTATAAAAAAAAATGTAAAAGCCAGCAGCTACAAATACTGTAGCTGCTGACTTTTAATAAATGGACACTTACCTGTCACAGGTTCCAGCGATGTCGGCAGCAGAGGCCGATCAATCGCTTGGCTCTCTGCTGCTGCCGGCGCCATTCTCGGTGAGGGAATCAGGAAGTGTCGCCTTTGCGGCTTCACTTCCCGGTTCCCTACTGCGCATGCAGTCGTGCAGCGCAATGGGAATCGTCAGCGCTGTCTGCCGGGACACGTGTGTGTCCCGGCAGACAGCACGCCGGGACAGGAAGTGGCGTAAACTCCCGTGGGAGTTTATGCCCGGAAGTGGGTGTAAATACCTGTCTTCGACAGGTATCTGCACCCCCTCCCCCCTTAAAGGTGCCAAATGTGACACCGGAGGGTTCCGAAAAGCGGAAGTTCCACTTTAGGGTGGAATCCCGCTTTAAACTGGGGAGTGCAACATCTGGTGCAACTGTGCATGGTAGCCAATCAGCTTCTAACTTCAGCTTGCTCAATTAAGGTTTGCCAAATTAACCTTGAAGCTGATTGGTTTCTATGAAGAGCTGCACCAGATTTTATGCTCTACAGATTTAATAAATAAACCCCATTGTGTCATATTCCCATCTCCAGAAAGATTAATGTTTCATTTCAGAGACAAGATCCCCAGCAACAATCGCCATTCATTCACCTCTATGGCTTAGCCACAGATTTTTGCACACAACCCAGTTCTGTAGCTCTAGTTTAGCTTGTAGCAGCAGCAGCAAATCACCACGTGACTCTATTGATTAAGGCCCGATTCACACCTATGCATTTTTAGTGCTTTTTGCATTTTGCAGATTTGCACTACAGTCCATTTAATGTGGTTTTTTATTATGGAACACGTTCTGTAGTGCAAATCTACAAAATGCAAAAAGCACTAAAAATGCATAGGTGTGAACCAGGCCTAATCTGCTAACTACATTTTAAATGTAATAATCCATCTCTTTTAATTTAATATTTAATCACTGCTACAAAATCACCTGTCTGATATAGCCGTAAGGTCCCATTCACACCTAATGCCCCGTACACATGGTCGTAAATTCTGACGGAAAAAGTCAGATCGGATTATGTTGTCGGAAAATTCGATCGTGTGTGGGCTCTAGTGGACTTTTTCCATCGGAATTTCCGACGGAAAAAGTTTGAGAGCAGGACCTAAAATTTTCCGACAACAAAATCCGATCGGACTTTTTCCAATCGTGTGTAGAGAATTCCGACGCACAAAGTGCCATGCATGCTCAGAAAAAATTTGGAGATGAAAGCTATTGGCTACTGGCCTGTACGTAGTCCCGTCGTACGTTTTGTCATCACTCCGTTCCAAACCAACGGATTTTCCGACAACAAGCGACCATGTGTATGCATGACAAGTTTTCGGACAAAATCCGTTGGAAAAAATCAGACGGATTTTGTGGTCGGAATGTCCGACCGTGTGTACGGGGCATAAGTGTTTTGTAACTCAAAGCTTGAAGCTCCAAAACACTCAGGAAAAAATAAAAAATTATCCCCTATGGAGATGGTTAACATCTCCAGTTCATGTTGCCTGAAACCAAACACCTGAAGCTCAAAAGAATTTTGGAACTACTTTGTAGCTCGATTCAGGCAGATTGGTCCATTTTTGCAGCGATCTTTTCGCCATGCATTTTCACACATTCTGCTGCATGTTTTTTTTTTTTGAGAGTTTTGTGCTGGTTGTTAGGAGCCAGCACCCGCCAGCATCCTAACAACCAGTGACTCATCCCTGGTGTCAGCCTAATGCAGGGGTCTTCAAACTATGGCCCTCCAGTTGTTCAGGAACTACAATTCCCATCATGCCTAGTCATGTCTGTGAATGTCAGAGTTTTACAATGCCTCATGGGATGTGTAGTTCCGCAACAGCTGGAGGGCTGTAGTTTGAGGATCCCTGGCCTAATGGCTTCCTAACAACAATAAGTCATCCCTGCAGTCAGCAGGCAATCCCCACTGACAGCAAAATGTAAATGAAAAGTCAGCATTGAAAAAAAAAAAACGCATGGGGCTCTCCAGTCCATACCAGGCCCTTCGGCCCCATGCCAAAAGAGAAAAAAAATATGAGGGGTCCATACCAGCCCCTATCCGAGCATGCAGCCCGGCAAGTCAGGAAAGGGGGGTGTGGAACTTGTTTAAGAAGGGGGCCTCCCCATGTGAATGAGTAGGGGCAGAGCCGATCGGCCCTATAGGCACACTATGCATGCTGCTTAGGGCCCCGCCGCTGTGGGGGGGCCCCCAAGACCCAGCATCCCCCCTGCACCTCTGGCTGGCCGTTTAGAGTGCAGTGAGGAGAGCTGGGAGGAGGTGGAAGGCGGCGATTGGCAGCTCTATGGTGACTGAGTGGGTGGTGGGATCTCCCTGGGGTTTGTAGTATTCTCAGTGTATACAGTGGAGAAGAGAAGGGAGGGGCCTCTGGCCTCTGACCCAGGCAGGTATCAGTTTCACTTTCACTCTGCTTGAACACTGTTGCTGATCCCCGGGTCAGAGGCCCCTCCCCTCTCCGCTGTATACATTTGGAGATAGAACTACTAGCCCCAGGGAGATCCCCCTGCCTGTGAACACCATATAGCTGCCGATCGCCGCCTCCCACCTCCGCCAGCCAGGTACAGGGGAACCTCTGCAAGGGGGGGAGTCAGCTGTTTGGGGGCCCAAATGTAAGAGGGGGGGTTTCTGGGGACACTAATGTAAGGAAGGGGGCCTCTGGGGACACTAATGTAAGGAAGGGGGCCTCTGGGGACACTAATGTAAGAGGGGGGCTCTATGGGGACACTAATGTAAGGACGGGGCCCCCTGGGGACACTGATGTAAAGACGGGGCCCCCTGGGGACACTGATGTATAGACGGGGCCCTCTGGGGACACTGATGTAAAGACGGGGCCCTCTGGGGACACTGATGTAAGAGGATTGTTTTGGGAGCACTGAAGTGTCAGGTGTGACTGTGTGGCAATGGCAAATGGTTTACATAGCTCACGGCATCACGGCTCAAGTAGAGGGCCCCTTAGCAGAATTTTGCTTAGGGCCCCAGGGAGGTCAGGATCGGCACTGAGTAGGGGTACATAGTAGGGGTAACCTATGACATCATAGGGCCAGGGCCCCCCTACAACGACACATGCTGCCCTTGACACCCCATCCCCTATAATGTGAAAGTGCGGAAGCAGTCATATTCGGTGGGTGGCGTCTTTTCTTTTCCTGCAGGACTTTTGACATTTTTTGGTGATTGAGTATGTGCCCGACACTCTTTTAAAGGATGGGTTTTGGATCTGGGGTCCCTCCTCATCAACATGGGGATAAGGTGCTTTGCCAGGGGGGTCTCCTTGGCAAAGTGCATTTTTGCAAACCAAGCATTTTTGCTGCCCTCCAACTGCAAGTTTAAACAAGGCCTTACTGTCTGGGGGAAAAATGTGACGGGATCAGAGCTAGCAAAAGTTCCTTCATAAAAAATACACGACTAAAATACTTTCAATTAGACACATACAATTCTTCTAATTACTTTATGCATGTATATGCAATTTGTGGACGCAGTTGGGTGTATGGTCCTGTTGATTCCCATAGTGCTGGGTTTGGATACATACAAAATTATACACCATACACAGAGTCCTCAGCATTAGTACACACAATAATTAGCATCAGTACATGTGGAAACAGCTTAAGCCTAGGTTCACATTGATGCGATTTGGCTATCACCGGCAATGGCACCGTCAGAATCAGTGCAACACCGACTTTTCAGCACTGCACCGATTCCCAAAAGTAGTTTCTGTACTACTTTTTGGCAACTTTGGGTGCAATTTCAATAGACATCTGTGCAGTAATCCGCACAGATGTCCCTGAAATCGCCCCCAAACTTGGACTGACATGCGGGTATAAAATCGTGCAAGTTCAGCTGAACTCGCACAATTTCAATCCCGTTGTCAGTGTGAATCTAGGCTGATTCCAGTTTCGGGCTGTGCGTGGTGATGTCACATTGCCCTGTCTCATTTTAGGGACGGGGCGACATGACGTCACCACACTCAACACACTGAAGACACATTTTAGTGACATAAAGTTACTATTTAGAACTGTACTACTTTAACTAGCAATTGCGCCATCATCCAACGCTGTACGCAAATTAAATTTATATCATTTTTTTGCACACAAATAGAGCTTTTTTTTGGTGGTATTTGATCACCTCTGGGTTTTTTTTTATTTTTTATTATATAAACGAAAAAATAAATATGAAAATAGTTTTTAACCACTTCAGCCCCGGACCAATTTGCAGCCAAAGGACCAGGCCTCTTTTTGCGATTCGACACTGCGTCGCTTTAACTGACAAAAGCGCGGTCGTGCGACGTGGCTCCCAAACAAAATTGCGTCCTTTTTTTCCCACAAATAGAGCATTCTTTTGGTGGTATTTGATCGCCCTGCGGTTTTTATTTTTTGCGCTATAAACAAAAATAGAGCGTCAATTTTGAAAAAAATTCAATATTTTTTACTTTTTGCTATAAATAAAATCCCCAAAAAATATATAAAAAAACATTTTTTTTCCTCAGTTTAGGCCAATATGTATTCTTCTACATATTTTTGGTAAAAAAAAATCGCAATTAGTGATTATTGATTGGTTTGCGCAAAAGTTATAGCGTTTACAAAATAGGGGATAGTTTTATAGCATTTTTATTAATATTTTTTTTTTACTAGTAATGGTGGCGATCAGCGCTTTTTTTATTGTGACTGTGACATTATGGCGGACACATCGGACATTTTTGACACATTTTTGGGACCATTGTCATTTAAACAGAAATCAGTGCTATTTAAATGCACTGATTCCTATGTAAATGACAGTGGCAGTGAAGGAGTTAACCACTAGGGGGCGGGGAGGAGTTAGTGTGACGTGTTGTGTGTTTTTTTACAGTAGGGGGCGTGGCTGACGTTTGACGTCATTGATCGGCTGTGGTCATGGAGCTCCCGACCGGGTCACGGAGCTCCCGACCGGGTCACGAGAGCGCCGCCAGCGGCGCGCGCGCGACCCCACGGCTAGGCAATTAAAGGGCACGTATATATACGTGCTTTTGCCTAGCCGTGCCATTCTGAGGACGTATATGTACAGGAGGCGGTCGGGAAGCGGTTAATAACCCAAACATTTCTTATTTCTGTTATAAAACATATCCAACAAAAAACTAAAATTTCTTCATAAATGTAGGCCAAAATGTATACTACTACTACCACATGTCTTTGGAACAACAAAAATCCCAATAGGTGTATATTAATTGCTTTGTGTGAAAGTTATAGCATCTACAAATTATGGTATATATACTGGAATTTTTTTTTATACTACTAATGTCGGTGATCAGCGATTTATAGTGGGACCGTGATAGACAATCTCACACTAACTGACACTGGGTGGGAACTAGCTAATTGCCACGGCAAACTTGGCCCCTCTCCTTCTTCCCCTGCATCCGGCCCATTGACAGAGCGCAGTGCGCTTTGCGCATGTGCAGTAGGGTTTCGGTTATGAAGCTGCAAGGCTTCACTGCCGGTTTCCCTTAGTGGAGATGGCGGTGGCAGCACCCGATAGCTGATTGAAAAATTGGCTCTGGTGAGGACACCACTGGATTCCTGGACAGGTAAGTATCCTAATATTAAAAGTCAGCAGCTACAGTATTTGTACCTGCTGACTTTAAATTTTTTCTGAAGGAGCTTGGAGCTCCACTTTATCTGTGTCTAACAGTGTGTAATATTTGGAGTATGTGCTGCTTTTACAGATGTTGCTGCAAGGAGAAAAAAAAAAACAGCCACATTGTTGCCCTCTGAACAGAGCCTTGTGTTGTTAGTAAGCACTGGGCTCTGTGCTGTAATTCGCTAAGCCGATCAGCAGGTCCCAGCCATAAATCATTGGCCGGGACCTGCTGACCGACTTTTGCTGTATCGAATGACAGCACAAATTGGGTGTGGGGGGGGGGGGGGACCTTATACCCGAAAATGCATGTGATCCAGTGCAATGGGGCCTCCCGCCCGCCCACCCGCAGTATATATATATATATATATATATATATATATATATATATATATATATATATACTGTGGGCGGGTCTTAAGCAGTTCATTTGTGCAGACTTAAAATACACATATAAGATACACATTTATTGACTGGTACATTGATTTATACAGTTGTGCTTCTCTTATTTACGTGTATACAATAAAAAAAGTTGTAAAAAATTAATAAAAAAAATGAAAAATATATTTTAAAAAAATGTGGGTTCTCTGGCCCATACAGTGTGAATAAGCGGTTTGTTTGTGCGGCTGGAGGCGCCTGATACCCTATGGGGGCTCAGCGGCCATATGAACACATCTGCAGGTCCTAATTTGACAGTTGTGGGTGAGTGACCTGGCCCTGAATGCACACTGTGCATTTGTCCCTCTAAGACAGGGGTGTCCAAACTTTTTTCAAAGAGGGCCAGATTTCATGAAGTAAACCATTAAAATTAAATGCTAATTAAATATTTTATGCAAAGTTTATTGCAAACGGCATAATATTAATTTCATAACATTGATGACAATATGTGATGATATATAATATATATATCTTCTCTTCTCCGCTCAGAGTAACGATGAGCTCAGGCGTGTTATGTTTTAAAAATATATATATAAATTTCTCTCTCTATCTCTCTCTCTCCATTTCTCTCTCTCTCTCTCTCTCTCTCTCTCTCTCTCTCTCGCCCTTTCTCTCCTTCCCTCTATCTATCTCTCCCTCTCTCCTTCTATCTATCTATCTATCTATCTATCTCTCTATCTGTGACGGTAGGGCACGTGGAACCAAGATGTGGGATAGGATCCGTCACACACTCTCTCTCTCTCTCAGCTATCTCTCTCTCTCTCCCTCTCCCTCTCTCTCAAATGGAAAGGAACCGCGTTCCGGTTTGATGTGGCCCCCCAAGTATATCCATCTGTGGCCCCCAAAGCTCGGGCGTGTTATGTTTTTTATGCTGTTAATATATCTATCTTCTTTAGCCTGACAAATCCCGAGCGCCGCGCTCATCCTTATGAGCCGGGGCGTGTGGCTGGGTGTGTTCACAAGTCTATGTGCCAGAGCCCGCAAAGAAGCTGACAGCGCGCAGTGCCACCGCCAATCACTGGCACTGTGACATTTCCCCGATCTCTGCATCTGCAGTCCGCAGATCGGGAATAGTCACAGTGCCTGTGATTGGCTCTTCGCACTGTCAGCTTCATAGCAGCTCGGGCACATAGACTTGTGAACACGCCCAGCCACATGCCCCGGCTAATACTAAGAATGAGCGCAGCGCTCGGGATTTGTCAGGCTAAAGAAGATAGATATATTAACAGCATAAAAAACATAACACGCCCGAGCTTTGGGAGCCACAGATGTATATATATATATATATATATATATATATATATATATATATATATGCAAATTCCAAGTGGGGGGCCACATCAAACCGGAATGCGGGCTGCAAATGGCCCGCGGGCCGGACTTTGGACATGCCTGCTCTAAGATAACATAGGCTGCCTGCACACAGCTCCAGCCTACACACACAAATAACCCCTCTGATTTACACTGTACAGGCCAAAGTGCCAATTTGAATGAGCCCCAGGACCTTGTTCACACACACAGCTTTATTTATTAAAGTGTTTGTACACCCAACATTTCATATTCCTGATATGTGCCTGCTGTACCATGTACTTGTATGAGAAAGTATCCTGTTTTCTTTGTATCGCTTCCTTTGTGTGAAATCCCTGGTGTTCCTGCCCAGTGGCGGCTGGTGCTCAATTTCCTTGGGGGGGGGGGGGCAGCCAGCCACATAACCCGCCCACCCCCACGGCGCTCGTTTGCCACTCCCCCCATCGCTTGATCGATTGCCAATTGGGGCTTAGGACTCCCAACCAATTGGGTCTCAGGACCCGCTTCCTGATTGCCGGGAGAAACAGGAAGACATTAGTGACTATTAATTCGCTAATGTCACACAACAGGGTGGGCCCCGAGCGCCCACCCTTGTTGAAGCCTCTGGCTCTAATCATGTGCTTCTAAAAAAAAAAAAACATTGGAATCCATGTGTCCAGTGCCCTGCATGTAGATTAGGGCCCGACGCATTGGCCGCCACTGTTCCTGCCAGTCCCTCTGCTTTCCTATTAAAAACTGACCACACTAAGTAGAACACAGTGTGGTCAGTTCTCTAGATATGCTGGGAACTCAGGCTGCTCTCCTCCGATGAGACTTGTCCTAACACACCCCCTGTTGCACAGCTATTTACTAGGAAGCTCAGTGTACTGCTTCTTCTCCTCCCTCCAGCTCCTATGCAGCTGAGAACAGAAGGAATATGATCACTTCAAAAAAGGGAAAAAGGGTTTATAATGTATTTTTTATCTATACACGTGTTTTTTGCCTTTCATTTCTAGTTTAAACTGAATGGGTCATTTTACGGCTGAGGGTTTACAATCACTTTAACTCCATGCAATTGTTTTCTTTAAGATTTAGCAGGAAGGTCAGGTAGGCTTTACAGGGACCCTGTGATTTCTAACAGCAGTCCTGCGTACACATCTAAATGCAATGTTGTTGAATGAGCCCTTCATAATGTCGATCTATCTACTTTCCTACGATGGGATTTTTAGTCCAGACCAATCAGAATAATCTTTGCCCAAACCGTTTAGACCTCTTTCACACTGGGGCCGTGGCCGCGTTATCGCCACTTGTTTTAGCAAAGCTTTAGCGCTGTTTAAGCGGTGCTTTTCGGGCTGTTATTAATCCCAAAGGGGTTAAAAACTCCTGTGTTGCGGCACTTCTGAATCGCTTTTTGGAAGCGCTGCCCATTCATTGCAATGGGCAGGGCGTTTTTAGACCCCCTCCCAAGAAAATTAAGCACCAGCCACCACAGGTGTGTTTGATAACTCATAGATTGTGTGAAGAGAGGTTCGATCAGACTGTAACAAATGTAAAACAACAATATACAAGCAGTTGTCAGTGCCTCCTGGAGATTTTGTACACTGTCTTCCCTCTGTGATCCCTCCGATTATAGAGGGAGGAGAAGGGAAGGATCTGTACACATGCGCAGTGCACACAACCATCCCGGATCCTTCCCTATACAGTACAGCGCTCCTATAGACTGCACAGAGCCGTGCTGTGATTGGCTGCCTGCACACTGCTGGTCCAGGAGGAAGGAGGAAGCAGGAAGAATGATGGGCGGGCAGTTCAGAGCCAGGACAATACAGGTCAGAGGAGAGCAGTGCGGGGAGGTGTGTCCACAGCCCACAGCGCAGGTAATGAGCGCATACAGCGCACTATAGTAAATAGCGAGCCTTCCTTCTAACACTGCAAGGAGGAGGAGGTGGACGGCCTCGGCGTAGGTCCACGCTGCCAGGACGCCGCTTTGTGACGGGGTGATGTCATGACTTAACTCTTGCAGGTAGCTGAGGTGACACCGCTGGTCGCCATGTTCCCCAAGGCGGGCTGTACTGCTCTAGAATTACAGGGTGACAGACTTGTGAGTTCTGCAGTCTTTTACTGCCTTTCATTCTTCACATGGTGGCTGCAGAGGTAGACATGACAGGACCCCTGTATACAGGACAGTCCCCACCATGACTACACAACAATGTCTATTGTCTCACTGCTTCTTATAAAGAGACCCTGTCACCCACTTTGTATGGCGGGCATACTCTAGAAGTGTCCTAAAGAGACCCTGTCACCAAGTTTTTATGGCGGGCATACTCTAGAAGTGTCCTAAAGAGACCCCTTCACCAAGTTTTTATGGTGGGCACATTCTGGCAGCGTCCTGAAGAGACCCTTTCACCAAGTTTTTATGGTGGGCACATTCTGGAAGCATCCTAAAGAGACCCTGTCACCAATTTTTTATGGTGGACACATTCTAGAAATGTCCTAAAGAGAGCCTGTCACTAAGTTTTTTTGGTGGGCACATTCTGGAAGAATCTTGAGGAGACTCTGTCACCGATTTTTTATGGTGGGCACGTTTTGGAGGAGTCCTAAAGAGACCCTGTCACCAAGTTTTTATGGTGGGCACATTCTAGAAGTGTTCTAAAGAGACCCTGTCTCCAAGTTTTTATGGTGGGCACATTCTAGAAGTGTCCTAAAGAGACCCCGTCACCAAGTTTTTATGGTGGGCACATTATAGAAATGTCCTAAAGAGAGCCTGTCACTAAGTTTTTTTGGTGGGCACATTCTGGAAGAATCTTGAGGAGACTCTGTCACCGATTTTTTATGGTGGGCACGTTTTGGAGGAGTCCTAAAGAGACCCTGTCACCAAGTTTTTATGGTGGGCACATTCTGGAAGCATCCTAAAGAGACCCTGTCACCAATTTTTTATGGTGGACACATTCTAGAAATGTCCTAAAGAGACCCTGTCACCAAGTTTTTTTGGTGGGCACATTCTGGAAGAATATTGAGGAGACTCTGTCACCGATTTTTTATGGTGGGCACGTTTTGGAGGAGTCCTAAAGAGACCCTGTCACCAAGTTTTTTTGGTGGGCACATTCTGGAAGAGACTGTCACCAATTTTTTATGGTGGGCACATTCTGGAAGCATCCTAATGAGAGCCTGTCACTGATTTTTTATGGTGGGCACATTCCAGAAGCGTCCTAAAAAGACCCTGTCACCAATTTTTTATGGTGGGCACATTCTGGAAGAATCTTAAAGAGACCCTGTCACCGATTTTTTTATGGTGGGCACGTTTTGGAGGAGTCCTAAAGAGACCCTGTCACCCACTTTCTATGGTGGGCACATTCTGAAAGCATCCCGTAGAAACCCTGTCACCAACTTTTTGTGATGGGCACATTTTAGAAGTGCCCTAAAGAGACCCTGTGACCAGGTTTTTATGGTGGGCACATTCTGGAAGCTTCCTAAAGGGACCCTATCACCAACTTTCTATGGTGGGCACATTCTGAAAGCATCCCGTAGAAACCCTGTCACCAACTTTTTGTGATGGGCACATTTTAGAAGTGCCCTAAAGAGACCCTGTGACCAGGTTTTTATGGTGGGCACATTCTGGAAGCTTCCTAAAGAGACCCTATCACCAACTTTTTATGGTGGGCACATTCTGGCAGCGTCCTGAAGAGACCCTGTCACCAAGTTTTTATGGTGGCCACATTCTGAAAGCATCCCATAGAAACCCTGGCACTAACATTTTATGGTGGGCACATTCTGAAAGCATCCCATAGAAACTCTGTCACTGATTTTTTATGGTGGGCATGTTTTGGAGGCGTCCTAAAAAGACCCTGTCACCAACTTTTTAAGGTGGGCACATTCTGGAAGCATCCTAAAAAGACCCTATCACCAAGTTTTTATGGTGGGCACATTCTGGAAGAATCCTAAAGAGACCCTGTCACCAAGTTTTTATAGTGGGCACATTCTGGGAGAATCTTGAGGAGAACCTGTGTACTGATTTTTATGGTGGGCACGTTTTGGAGGAGTCCTAAAGAGACCCTGTCACCCACTTTCTATGGTGGGCACATTCTGAAAGCATCCCATAGAAACCCTGTCACCAAGTTTTTATGGTGGGCACATTCTGGAAGTGTCCTAAAGAGACTCTGTCACCAAGTTTTTACGGTGGTCACATTCTGGAAGTGTCCTAAAGAGACTCTGTCACCAAGTTTTTATGGTGGTCACATTCTGGAAGCGTCCTAAAGAGACCCTGTCACCAAATTTTTTTGGTGAATTCTGTCACCATATTCAAAACTTGACAATAAAAGCACAGAAAAATAAAGTATTAGAAAGGCTTGCAGCATTTAAAAAAGTGAAGTACAATAATAAAAACAGGGGATGCATGCGAATAAAAAAGGTGCTTGCACTACACATATTAGGTAGCACTGCACGGGCTGGAGTGAGAGGAATTATTCTGGGGTCATCAGTCACTAGTAACTCCAAATGACCCATGAAGACTTTGAGAGCATTACCTATGGACAATTTTGGGTTTCTGTAATTTTTTAATTTTTTTGCCATTTTACAGGCATCCAATTTTTTTTTTTTTTTCAAATAACTTTTTATTAAATCAAAATTGTCATACAACAGTTGAACAAAGTCTGTACATTGTGACTTATCAGCAGCAATAGGACCATAACGTGACCAGAATAAAGATAAGGATAACAGATAACGTCCTTTATAGTAAAAACTTGTGGTCTGAGTCCTATGTAAATTTCCTGCTTTCATATGAGGTACATTAATTGTCAGTGACCTATAAGAGGCCATACTTAGTAATAGCAGTAACAAAGTGCCAATTTTGTAGGTTAAAGAAAAGGAGGGAATGGAAAAGGGTGGTAGAGAGGGTGGGGGGGTGAAAGGTAGGGATTGGGGTTCCAGCCCCGGATCACGGCAGATCCTCACGACGGTGCCACTCCTCCCAGACCCTATCATGCGCATCCAGTCTGTCATAAAGTCTAGCTGTCATTTTTTCCATGATCTCTATGTCTTTAATTCTGGCATATAGGTCTTCCTGTGAGGGGGGGGTCAGTCGTTTCCAGTGCAGGGCTATCAGGCACTGGGCCGCAGTGAGGACATGGCTTAGTAGTTTCTTGGACAGTTTGGGAATGCGCAATTGCGAGACTCCCAGTAGAAATAATTTTGGGGACATAGGGATCTGTACTCCTAAGAGGCGGGACAGTAGTAGCTGGGTCTCTGTCCAGAATGGTGTTATCTTGGGGCAGTCCCAATATATATGGAATAGGGTACCCCTGTCTTTCTGGCATCGCCAGCATTGGTCAGAGCAGGACGGGTAAATGGTGTGGAGGATGTCGGGTGTCTGGCACCAAAAGTACAAGATCTTGTATGCGTTTTCCTTATACAAGGTGCAATACGAGCTTTTAGCTGCTTGGGACCAAATCGCCTGCCATGTGGCTTCTGGTATCTCCTCTCCCAGGACCCCCTCCCAGCGGAGCATGTACGCATGCTTGCCCCGTTCGGGGATTGAGTAGGAGTTAAGCAGTCGGTAGATATCTGATATCAGGCCGCGACGTGCTGATCCCTCCAAGATAATACTCTCAAAGGGGGAGGGTGCTGAGAACTGGAGGTCCGGTGCGAATGATTGAGCGAAGTGCCTAATTTGCAGATAACCATAAAATACCTGGCGAGGCAGATCGTATTTCATTTGAAGCTGGGCAAATGAGTGCATTTTACGTGTTCTAGGGTCAACCAAGTGACCGAAGTGAAAGAGGTTCTTTTCTGCCCAAGGAAGAGACATCTGGCGTGTAAGACCGTCCGGGAGTGCAGGGTTCAGGCATCCAATTTTAAAGTAAAAATAGGTTAATAAAATTCCCACACTACAAAACTGCACTTACAGGGTACAACGTCACATTGACGAAATGGGTAGAGCAGAACCACACTGTTGATGTCATATCTGGTGACGTCACTTTCAGCCATTGGAGCGCACAACCACTTTGAATGAGACCTGAAGGTGCTATTAAATTGTGGATGGAGGCTCAACCTGTTTACCCTGTAAGTGCAGTTTTGTAGTGTGGGAATTTTATTAAACTATTTTACACAACTGTGGTCTCTCTCTTGGTGTATTAACCTGCATGTACCTGGAGGTGGAGGGGAAGTAGAGAAATTGCCATACAAATCCACATTGGAGGAGGAGAAAGTGTTTATAAAGCACTGCTAACCTGCTTACAGTGCCTTGAAAAAGTATTCCTACCCCTTGAAATTTTCCATATTTTGTCATGTTATAACCAAAACGTAAATGTTTTTTATGTGATAGACCAACACAAAGTGGCACATAATTGTGAAGTGGAAGGAAAATAATAAATGTAAATAAGCAGTGTTTTTGCGCTAAAGTGCATCAAGTGTTAAAGTGCTCTGTAACTGCATCAAAAAATAAATAAATGAATAATCACTATGTGATCAAAAACAAACAGTGGTCACTGAGTCGTGACTCAGCTGTTAATAAAGTGCAGTGAATAGATCCTTTAAGTGCATACAGTGATAAATAAATAAATAATAAATAGACACTAAAAATATATACAATCACTATTACAAAACATATCAGTGAATACAAGTGATATGAAAACCCAAGATCTCTAATCGTAAAAAACCATAAAAAAGGGGGGAAGCATAGATAATGAATCGATCAATCAGTGAAAAATAGGTTCATTAAGTGGTTCAGAGAAGAAATGGTGTGACGTAAGTGACACCTATAAGGAGCTAAAATAGTCTCTATGATGCAGATAAAATATGCTTTTTCCTTTCTGTTTTCCACACGTGGGGGGTGCTGGGTAGTGAGGGTCTGTCCAACAATAGTGCTCTCTAGCCTCTCACCTCTCTTAGGGTTAAAATCGGCATTTATAGGAACTCCTGTGGCAATCTCCAGCTCTCCAATTCCCCGTATGGCTCTCAGTGCATTCAGCTTAAGGATAAAACTGTACCAGATCGGAGTCTCCACTTCCCCACAGCAATGTAATGGCTCACCCTCCGTGGGTGGTTAACTCAATCAAAAAGGGGAGAGGGGACCCGATCGTGAAGTATATCAAAATACGTTTTAATAGAACAAAAGTAAATGCTTACATTAAAAACAGCAGCTGGATGAATGTAATAAATTTAATGTAAGCATTTACTTTTGTTCTATTAAAACGTATTTTGATATACTTCACGATCGGGTCCCCTCTCTCCACTTTTTCTCATTTTTGATTGAGTTAACCACCCACGGAGGGTGAGCCATTACATTGCTGTGGGGAAGTGGAGACTCCGATCTGGTACCGTTTTATCCTTAAGCTGAATGCACTGAGAGCCATACGGGGAATTGGAGAGCTGGAGATTGCCACAGGAGTTCCTATAAATGCAGATTTTAACCCTAAGAGAGGTGAGAGGCTAGAGAGCACTATTGTTGGACAGACCCTCACTACCCAGCACCCCCCACGTGTGGAAAACAGAAAGGAAAAAGCATATTTTATCTGCATCATAGAGACTATTTTAGCTCCTTATAGGTGTCACTTACGTCACACCATTTCTTCTCTGAACCACTTAATGAACCTATTTTTCACTGATTGATCGATTCATTATCTATGCTTCCCCCCTTTTTTATGTTTTTTTACGATTAGAGATCTTGGGTTTTCATATCACTTGTATTCACTGATATGTTTTGTAATAGTGATTGTATATATTTTTAGTGTCTATTTATTATTTATTTATTTATCACTGTATGCACTTAAAGCAGTGCTCGACGAATACCAGGCGCCAGGTCGCATTGGCGACTAGAATTAGCGACCTGGCGCCTGGGGCAGCACAGCTGGGGGTATCCTGTCTCCAAAATCCCCCCCCCGCCGCGCGCGATCGCGATGGGCCGCGCCGGCCGGTAATTGAGGCCCCGGCTTTGCGGCCTTGTGCAGTCCTATGGTACCTTCTAGAATCTGGCGCCCTCTTGTGGTGGCCGTTGGTATGACACCCAGCAATGCTAATCGAGCCGTTTTGTTTTCACTGTCTGCCTATCTCCTTCACTTAGAACCCCCAAACATTATATATATTTATTTTTCTAACACCCTAGAGAATAAAATGGCGGTCGTTGCAATACTTTCTGTCACAACGTATTTGCGCAGCGGACTTACAAGCGCACTTTTTTGGGAAAAAATACTTTTTTTTTTAATAAAAAAATAACACAACAGTAAAGTTTGCCCAATTTTTTTTTTATATTGTGAAAGATAATGTTACGGCGAGTATATTGATACCAAACATGTCTCGCTTCAAAATTGTGCCCGCTCGTGGAATGGCGACAAACTTTTACCCTTTAAAATCTCCATAGGTGACGTTTAAAAAAATTCTACAGGTTGCATGTTTTGAGTTACAGAGGAGGTCTAGGGCTAGAATTATTGCTCTCTCTACCGATCACAGCAATACCTCACATGTGTGGTTTGAACACCGCTTTCATATGCGGGCGCTACTCTTCTGCAAACAAGCTCGGCGGGACGGGCGCGTTTAAAATTATTTTTTTATTTATTTTAACTTTTAATTTTTTCACTGTTCTTTTGAAAAAAAAATTGTAACTTTTATTCCTATTACAAGGAATGTAAACATCCATTGTAATAGGAATAGGGCATGACAGGACCTCTTAAATATGAGATCTGGGGGTCAAAAAGACCTCAGATCTCATATTTACACTAAAATGCAAAAAAAAAAAATTGCCATTTGAAAAAAATAAAATAAAAAAATGTCCCTTTTTAAGAGCTATGGGCAGAAGTGACGATTTGAAGTCGCTTCTGCCCTGCAATGACTTGGAGACAGGCGGGGCCATCTTCCCCTCACTCGTCTCCATGTCGTTAAAAAAAAAAAAAAAAAAACCTGGCTCCTAACTTTTTTAGCTGGCTCCTAGATTCCAAGCAAATTTGTCAAGCCCTGACTTAAAGGATCTATTCACTGCACTTTTTAACAGCTGAGTCACGACTCAGTGACCACTGTTTGTTTTTGATCACATAGTGATTATTCATTTATTTATTTTTTGATGCAGTTACAGAGCACTTTAACACTTGATGCACTTTAGCGCAAAAACACTGCTTATTTATTTTTGATTCACGGGTTAGCGTTGACTCTTAGTTTTTGCAGCTCTTTTAGGACTTGTTCCATTTTTTGCATCTGAAACGTTCACCTTTTTCGATCACGTTTATTTATTACTTCACCTATAAATTTTAACATCTAGTTCTTATACCAGCGCAAAGGACACCCACACTCAAAATAATAAATGCTTTTCCAAATTTTTTCCAAATAAATATGTAAAAAGTGTGGCATGCATTTGTATTGAGCCCCCTTTACTCCGATACCCCCTAATTAAAATCTAGTGGAACCAATTGCCTTTAGAGGTCACCTAATTAATAAATAGAGTCCACCTGTGTGTAATTTAATATCAGTAGAAATACAGCTGTTCTGTGAAGCCCTCAGAGGTTTGCTAGAAAATCTTAGTGAACAAACAGCATCATGAAGACCAAGGAACACACCAGACAGGTAAGGGATAAAGCTGTGGAGAAGTTTAAAGCAGGGTTAGATTATAAAAAAATATCCCAAGCTTTGAACATCTCAAGGAAGAAATGTTTAATCCATCATCTGAAAATGAAAAGAGTTTGGCACAGCTGCAAACCTACCAAGACATGGCCGTCACCTAAACTGACAGGCTGGGCAAGGAGAGCAGTAATCAGAGAAGCAGCCAAGAGGCTCATGGTAACTCTGGAGGAGCTGCAGAGATCAACAGCTCAGGTGGGAGAATCTGTCCACAGGACAACTATAAATTGTGAAAATCTGGCCTTTATGGAAGAGTGGCAAGAAGAAAGCCATTGCTGGAAGAAAGCCATAAGAAGGCCCGTTTGCAGTTTGCGAGAAGCCATGTGGGGGACACAGCAAACATGTGGAAGAAGGGGCTCTGGTCAGATGGGACCAAAATTGAACTTTTTGGTCTAAAAGCAAAATGCTATGTGTGGCAGAAAACTAACACTGCACATCACCCTGAACACACCATCCCCACTGTGAAACATGGTGGTGGCAGCATTATGTTGTGGGGATCCTTTTCTTCAGCAGGGACAGGGAAGCTGGTCAGAGTTGATGGGAAGATGAATGGAGCCAAATATAGGCCAATCTTAGAAGAAAACCTGTTAGAGTCTGCAAAAGACTTGAGACTGTGGTGGAGGTTCACCTTCTTGCAGGACAACGACCCTAAACATACAGGCAGAGCTACAATGGAATGGTTTAGATCAAAGCATATTCATGTGTTAGAATGACCCAGTCAAAGTCCAGACCTAAATCCAATTGAGAATCTGTGGCAAGACTTGAAACTTGCTGTTCACAGACATACTCCATCCAATCTGACAGAGCTTGAGCTATTTTGCAAAGAACGGGCACAAATTTCACTCTGTAGATGTGCAAATCTGGTAGAGACATAACCAAAAAGACTTACAGCTGTAATTGCAGTGAAAGGTGGTTCTACAAAGTATTGACTCAGGGGGGCTGAATACACATGCACGCCACACTTTTCACATATTTTTTTTTAACAAAATTTTTTTTTTTAAACCATTTATCATTTTCCTTCCACTTCACAATTATGTGCCACTTTGTGTTGGTCTATCACATAAAATCCCAATAAAATACATTTACATTTTTGTTTGTAATTGTAACATGAGAAAATGTGGAAAATTTCAAGGAGGTATGAATACTTTTTAAAGGCACTGTATTTAATAAGGGGTCATAACTATCTGTTGAGTGGCTTTCTGCAGGGGAGAGGTGGCAAGCTCTTTGCATGGTGGAAGAGCACTGTAGAGATGCATTGGCCACTTTATTAGGTACACCTTGCTAGTACCGGGTTGGACCCCGTTTTGTCTTCAGAACTGCCTTAATTCTTTGTGGCATAGATTAAAAAAAGTTTTGGAAACATTCCTCAGAGATTTTGGTCCATATTGACATGATGGCATCACGCAGTTGCTGAGAATTTGTTGGCTGCACAGCCATGATGCAAATCTCCCGTTCCACCACACCCCAAAGGTGCTATTGGAATGTTCAAGAAACCAGTTTGAGAGGATTCAAGCTTTGTGACATGATGCATTATCCTGCTGGAAGTAGCCAACAGAAGATGGGTACACTGTAGTCATAAAGGGATGGACATGGTCAGCAACAATACTTAGGTAGGCCGTAGCGTTTAAACAATGCTCAATTGGTACTAAGGGGCCACCACCAGCCTGAACCGTTTATACAAGGCAGGATGGATCTATGCTTTCATGTTGTTTTACGCTAAATTCTGACCCTACCATCTGAATGTCGCAGCTGAAATCGAGACTCATCAGACCAGGCAAGGTTTTTCCAATCTTCTATTGTCCAATTTTGGTGAGCCTGTGCGAATTGTAGCCTCAGTTTCCTGTTCTTAACTGACAGGAGTAGCACCCGGTGTGGTCGTCTGCTGCTGTAGCCCATCTTCTTTATGGTTTGATGTGTTGTGCATTCATAGATGGTATTCTGCATACCTTGGTTGTAACGAGCTGTTATTTGAGTTACTATTGCCTTTCTGTCATCTCAAACCAATCTTCCTATTCTCCTCTGACCTCTGACATCAAAAAGACATTTTCCTCCACACCACTGCCGCTCTTTTCTCTTACTCAGACCATTCTCTGTAAACACTAGAGATCATTGTGCGTGAAAATCCCAGTAGATCAACAGTTTTTGAAATAGTCAGACCAGCCCGTCTGGCACCAGCAGCCATGACACGTACAAAGTCACTAAAATCCCCTTTCTTCCCCATTCTGATGCTCAGTTCGAAGTTCAGCAAGTCATCTTTACCACGTCTAGACGCCTAAATGCATTGAGTTGCTGCCATGTGATTGGCTGATTAGCAATTTGTGTTACCAAGAAATTAAACAGGTGTACCTAATAAAATGTCCAGTGAGTGTATATTAATGTTTAGCTCTGAGTATCCATATGTTTAAATGAGTAAAAAAATGGTATAATTTAATAGATAATTTTTTTGCTATATTCATGTCTTCAGGAGACTGCATGTGAAGAGTAAAGACGATTTATTTCTTACACTGATGGCATCATACAGAAGATGATAACTGTGACTAATCCAGCCGCAGATCTTTGTCAAAAGTAAGATATGAAAATTTTAGCACTTAAGTAGGTTGTTAAGTCTAGCTGAAATCGCTGGCATCCTCTCTGCCTCAGGCGTATATAAAGCACAGTGTGTACATTTTTTAAAGATTATATTCCTAAATACCTTTTTCCACAGATCCGCTGTGCTGTCACATTATCTCCCTCTGCTCTCCATCCCGTATCTAAGAAGAGCAGCAGGAGGGGGCTGAGATTCCCTGCTGGCCAGCAGAGGGAGACCACGTGACCGCACAGCGGAGCTGTGCAAGAAGGTATTTAGGCATATCATTTTTTTTTTTTAAATGCCACACAGTGCTTATATATATTAGTAAACAAGAGGGGTTGCCAGGGCTTTTTACATAGCATACAACAATAGTGGCGGGATGGGCAGGGAGGAGATCAGATCCCACACTGTGCTGACAGTTAGGGACGGAGGGGGAGAGCCTCACAGCAGAGAGCAGGATGTAAACTGACCACGGTATCACGGATCAGCAGCCATGATAAACGTGGTCAGTTTACAGAGGGGAAGACCGCACAAGGCAGGATCAGCCAGGTATGGGGAAAGATAGAAAGGGACAACTGACAAGGCAAAGAGACTGCGCTATACCTCCTGCCTTAAAGGGACAGGAGCATGATTTTAGGGTTACGACCACTTTAACTTGTAATAGTAACTGTCATTAACAATAGTGCTATATAGACATCTGAGGAAACTGCATGAAGGATAACATGCAAAGTCCTTTTAAGTCTGTATATGTTTCTATATATTTTAGAGATTGTACGATTGACTTCACCTTTTCCACTAAAATATACTATGATTTTCTGGGGCCCCAGTGTGTAAAAACATGATGTGTGGTTTTCAAATAGTGTCCTTAGTTTTATAGTGGTACTAAACACACACTGTTTATTTTCTATTATCCCTTCTATTTATGTATATGGATTGTGGCATTGTATTTCTTTTAATTAAAAAAAATCTACGGTAAGTACCTTTTTTCATATTTGATATACAGCTGTCATGTGCCCCAGCTCTTTCCCAGCTCATCTGCAGGAAAACATAGGCAGTGGTGGCTTTTAGTCCTCTTCTGCTGCTCTTCTGCTGCTCTTGTGAACATCTAACATTTGGAGTTTCCCTGAAGTTCAACAGGATGTGGCTGATCACTTTGGTGGGAATTTTTATTTGCAGGCTCTGGGGTGTTGATCATAGTCTTCTGGTAAGGCATTAAAGCTAACTCCACTTTTGTTGAGAAAAAAACATTCCTCTCTGGGTGATCTATGTACATTGCAGGGATTTTAACCAACGTTGTTGCAGATTCCTACCTTTTGTTATTTTGAAGAAATCCCTGTGTGTTTGTCTGTGTCCATGTGGGAAAGTGAATCTAATGGGAGTGGTTTCATAATTAACAATCAGTTGCAGCACCTGCAGGACACTAATAAGGAAAGTTGCAGGGTCTGCATCCCTTTAGGCGTGATTTCCTATTGAGAGTATCTCACCAAAAATTACATTTTTGTTGCAGGGGATGCCTGAAATCTGACTTGTATCTTAGGGCAGACTTTTGGGAAAATCAGTGAGCCAATCACACAAGCAGGAAATTATGTTTCTGGGGGGTGTTCTGTACACATTCTGTGTACAGAACAACTCCAGGTAGCCATTATGCATTGCATTTTACAGAAAATTACAGAGCTACATGTTGAAAGAGAAAGATAATTTTTATTAACATTCAATTACAATATGACTTGTGTCGCAATTGTATATGCTATATTATTTTTTCTTTATTTGGTATTTTTTTACCCACGAAAGTGGAGTTACCCTTTAAAACACTGTGGTCCCTGGATAGCATAGTGTATTTAGTGAAAAGGTGAACTTAACCTTTAAGTGATGCACCTCCACGTAACTTCTGCCACAGAGGAAGTGTGGGGAGCGCCATACTACATACTGTGCATGTTCTTAGTGTTCTGGCTAGGGGCCTGCCCCTGATATATAGGTGTTTTAGAAGTCTTTTGGTACCAGAGTCTGATTAATACATTCTGCCCTCTAGATCTGTCTTGTGCTACCACTTTCCCACCCCAACCACCTGTCTATCTTTTGTGTTCCACTAACCAGATCTGACATCATAGCTATACAGGGCATAGCAAATCTGAAAGAGACCTTTTGCCCACTCTGCATCAGTACAAGTAAATCATAGTTACATAGTTAGTAAAGTTGAATAAAGACACCAGTCCATCCAGTTCAACCTGAGTGATTGTGTGTACATGTCTACAATTGTCCCTATCCCTGTACATTGTGTCTCATTAAGATGCTCATCTATTATATTATTATTTTATTTAAGGTACCCACATAGCGACGTCAATTTACACAGCGCTCCACACATACATCGCACACTCACATCGGTCCCTACCCTCAAGGAGCCCACAATCTATGGTCCCCAACTCACATCCATATACTAGGGCCAATTTTGGACAGAAGCCAATTAACCTACCAGCATGTCTTTGGAGTGTGGGAGGAAACCGGAATACCGCGAGGAAACCCACGCAGGCACAGGGCGAACATGCAAACTCCAGGCAGGTAGTGTTGTGGTTGGGATCGAAGACTAAAAGAATAGGGCAAACCGTCACCCTGGTTTGCTAGCAGTTTGGCAATAGGAGTACAGATCCACAGGGGATGACTATCAGTGCACAGTTCTACTTAGAATAATGTATGTATGTTCTGCGTGGGAACAGCAATAGGCACAAATGCTAGTTTCCTGGCTGCCTCGTATACACTTTTTCTTTTATACTTACCCCTTGTCCCTTACCTAGAAAGAGCATGCAAATAAACACGTCTGACTTTAATTTCTTTATGACTGGATAACACATAGATGTTGCGTCCAAGAGGTGGGCTTTAATCCTGGGCGACGCCTATATGTGTTCCTCTCCCAGATCTGAGACCAAGCTGTCAGTGACAGTGCCAGGTCTCTACTAATTGAGAATCAAAGGAACTGGCTCTTCATCACATGATCGCAGTGCTAGTCTGTGATTGGCTATCGCAGTGATCATTCATTCTTTAGCCCCTCCCTGTGTTGTTTCTCCTTTTTAAAGGAGGATATATCTTTTCCTCCTCACAAGAGGAGAAAGCCTGTAGTGGGAGAGTCTTTCTGCTTTAAGTACAGGAATAGTTCTGTTATTGTGATAAGAGAAAAATTGGAAATAAGGCAATAATCTAAAACCAGTCTTTTTGTAATAAAAAGTCTTATGAATATTGCAGCAGCGCTAGTGTCCTTATTCCACCGAGGACATTGCGGTAAAGATACACATGAATCCACGAACAATAATCATCTGGTAAATGGAGCAAAATAGTCCCTTGTGCGACAATAGTAGAAAAGCTTCCACCGAATGTTATCCATCAAGTATCCACCACGTGAGATCCAGACTCCCCTATGGGGATGCACTCACCAGAAATTAGATATATACATGCCCTTCAATGAATCCTCAGCACCACCGCTCCTCTCCTTACTGTTGCTGGTGCTGAGGTCTTGATGCTTTGGTATAAAGTATTGAGGTTATTCTTGGAATTACGTCTTAGGGTTTTTGTATGTGGGAATTTTAGCAATTTTGGTCCTGTGACAGTTTATCTTTGCTTGTCAGCACGCTTGAAAATCTGCTGTCATGGAAGCTTTAACAGCTGCATCTACAGTGCATAAATGGAAATGTCACAGTCTTACAAGAGAAAGGTTATCTAGACATAGTATAGCAAGTCATTTGTAAAAACATAGGTCCTCTAGGTTACCAGAAACAAATTGCCAGTTTTCTAACTTCAGTGTTGCTTTTCACCAGAGAAGTCCTCATGATGTTTAATACAAAGGCATAGACATTTTTTAAATATTAGTTATAGATTTTCAAAAAGTCATACTGGGCATGTGTGTTGTGGAAGTGAATTGTGAACATTTTACACATATTATTACAGGGAGAATACGCATACAAATTCCCTTCCTAGCACAACCAAGGAGAACGGTCTGCTGGAACTGTCAACCACTCCGGTAGGTTGTTATCACAGCTTATATGTCACTTTGATACCACCCAAGAATGACCTTGTCACCTTTCCTTGAGGGCACAGCATGTGTGCAGTTACAGTGGGTACCACTGTACTTTCACACATACTAGAATACTGCACAAGTTTCTCTAATCCCTAGTACTGAGGCTAATCAATCTCTGCACACTTGTCATGTCCACTAATATCTCTCCCTAAGGGATTGTTAACAACACAATGCACATAAAAACACACACAAAATGCACATGTATTGACATGTGTTTTTTTTAATTTATTACACTGCATTTTACTGTTGGTTGAAGTTAATTTATTTTTATTTTTTTCTCTACTGTTGAAGTAAATTTTTAAAGACACATATTATACATGCACATGCAACAGGCCACATCAATAACCAGAATTCTAAGATCTTGTATTTTGTAATTACGATAGACATGTTAAAGTGGAGTTGCACCCAAAAAAAAAATGTCATGAATGTTCCTAAAAAACATTAAACAAAAACATTTGGGAAAAATGTTTTTTTTTTTTTACTCACCTCTAAATGGCTGTTACTAGGGGGTCCCTCATAGTCTGCCTCCTTCAGTGCCTGGGCTTGTGTCATCACTTCCCCTCGGTGCAGGAAGGGCTCAGCTCTGCCCCCTCCCTCTTGTCAATCATTTGGGACACGTGACAGGTCCCAGGTGATTGCATGGCCAATCACGGCACCCGAGCGGAGGGGGAGACGAGCGGGGCTTCGATCCCCCGCATTGCTGGACCCTGGGACAGGTAAGTTTCTGATTATTAAAAGTCAGCAGCTGCAGTATTTGTAGCTGCTGACTTTAAAATTTTTTTTTTTTAAATGGCAACACCTCTTTAACATGCTCTTTTATGCAGTGGACCTCTATGGCGTGAACAGGGCACATATAAAACAAAAGTTTTCTGTGTGTCCTTGTGTTAAGGCTTCCCTGTCTTTCCTTTGGACTTGCACAATGGATCAGAGCAATTCCAAAAGGTCAAAGTGTTAGCACAAGACTAATCAGGATCGCTTTGATCCATCCCTCAGGAAAGATGGGGAAGAAGAGCAGGGGTTTCAGATCCCCAGACCTCTGCCACTGGCTGTGTGGGCAGTGACAGCTAATCACCCACGCAGGTAAGTGCAGCTGGGACCAGGGGGGTGGGGAGGTCTGTACAGTGTTAATTCACTTTTTCATGTTGTGTGAAAGGGTGAACTTACGCATTAAATATACTCTGTGCTGACAAGCACAAATGAGAATCTCATATTCAAGAAGTAGCCCGACACCCCTCTGAACACTGCCCAATCAACAATGCTGCTCAAAGACTCAGTGTGAAGTTGATTAGAGCAGTGTTCATTGGGGCTTGTGGGTCTGCAGGGGAGATTGTGTGCAAGAGCTGGGCTCTGATACTATAATGTGCTGGCAGCACAGGGTTTTTTGATTCCTTGTTACAGCACTTGGCTGATTCCAAAAAGAGCAAAAAGAATCATATTTATTACTGTATATCAGCAAGTATAGGCTGCGCAAACTATGTACCTAACCATAGTACCTAACTATGTACCTAACCAAATTAGTTAATAGGGAACAGCAAAGCTATAAATGAGTGAAAAGTCAACGGCAAAACTAGCACTAAATAAGTGATTTACACGTATACAATAGTGTACCAAAAAATAAAGTGAATAAGTCCAATGCTGTATGCAGATAAAAATCACAAAAAATATCTCTCTTATGTTAGTAATCGGGTGATCTGAGCACCCCTGCCTATGAAATTCTTAACTACACACTTTACAGCGGGGTCAACAACCCATCGATCGTGCGTGGGTGACGGGTGAATCATCAAAATGCCTCTGCTTTGCCAACACCCACACCTGGGCGGCTGTCTTTCATTCAGCCTCCTCCACTGCACGTATCTCTCCTCGCAGCGAGCACAGCAGAAATCGGGAGACAGTACAGCTCAGAACGGTGGGCAAGAGCTGGCCAAGTTAACTTTTCAAGTTAACTGGTAGGTCCTAGCAACCAATCACCAGCTTGTTAATATGGAAAGCTATCTCCGGCTACCACCCTCTGTCCAGAGCTGTATCCCGCTTCTGTTCTGTGTGCACCTGTATAGGTAGGAGAATTATTCCACTGCTGCATTGACATCGACGCTGCTGTGTGTTGGGGGGGGGGGGATAGTGGGTGATGTAAAGAGGCAGAGCACATTGCTGGGGGGGGGGGGGGCATCCACTACTCTATTGGCACTGTCACTTGCCCTACTGCCACCAGCCACTGAGATATGCACTGAAAGTTTCAATACAATTGGTAACACTGAGAGAGAGGAAATTATTTTAGCAGATGCTTCAGGAGGTACAATTTCAGGGACTCTAGAGACTACCACATCCTTGCTGCATTGCACATTATTTCCGCCACACTGTGTTTTTTGCTAAACAAAGATCATAACTTACAAATTACATATCTGTACAAAAGACCAAGAAGAGTCGGAAACAGTCTGAAAACCTTTCAAGAAGAAATTCTTCCAGGCGAAGCAGGGATAGTCATATATCTGATGGAGGTATACCAGAAGCTGTGACACTGTTTGAAGTTGTCAGCATTGGCAAAAGAGCAATACAGGTACGTTCTATAGCTATTAGCAGTTGTCTGTCTCTTTATATTTTTGACCTACATTTCATTTTTAAAGTGATTGTAAAGTCTCGTTAAAAGTAAAATAAAAATAACAAACATGTTATACTTACCTCCTTTGTGCATTTGATTTTGCACAGAGCAGCCCAGGTCCTCCTCTTCTCGGGTCCCTCTTCGCTGTTCCTGGCCCGAGTCACAGCTCCGTGTGTCCATTCAGACACGGAGCCCCAACTCGGCCCGTCCCCTCTCTCTTCTGATTGGCTAACTGACTTTGATTGACAGCCACGGGAGCCAATGGTGCCATTGCTGTGTCTCAGCCAATCAGCAGGAAGCTAATACACTCGTGGACATCGCTGGAGAGAGATGGGGCTCAGGTAAGTAATTAGGGGGTACTGGGGAGGCTGCCACACACAGGAAGTTTTTTATCTTAATTCATAGAATGCATTAAGATAAAAAACCTGCCTTTACAACTCCTTTAACTGTTCCAATGATATCATGGGAACAGAGGCACCTATCCAGTTCATGTCTGATACTTGTTTACTAAGGGATATGTACTTTTTTTTTTTTTTTTTACCTCATCAAGATAATTTTAATAATAGGCATAAAGCCTACTCTGTGTCAGAAACACATTTTAAATTATGCGGTACTAATTGTAAACATTACAGGGTATATTTAGAAAGCAGTGAAATTTACATTCAACAAATATTTTCTGCCAGTGAATCTTCCTGGTGCATGTGTTTTTAATGACAGCAATTGATTCCCTACCAGTGAATGCTGGTGAAAATCACATTCTATACTTTAAAAATATGCCCCATGTGAGAATTCACAAAAGGAGCTCTTAGTAAATTTGCCTCAGCTAATGAAGGGTGCACTAATGTAAGGGTGTCCATAGATATCTGAGGGCAATTTGATCAGCTGGTGGGTGGGTGCTTGGCTGAATGTGACTGTTTGATGTAATTCTGAGGGCAGGGGTAAGTAGTTGAGTGTAATTGATGGTGCAGTGGAGTGGGGGAGGGAGATGGTTTGGGGGGGACAATAATAACCAATATGCCTGCTTGAAGAACCATACTCCCAGCCAGCTTTATTGTGAAGAATGAGTAGACTTGAGATGGTCACTTGATCCAGGTAAAAATGGAATTTAAACCCAGAAAAAGACATTGAGAGATTGTGAATTTCCCTCTTAAAGGAACCTTATATCTGTAAGAAATATACAGGCTGTCAATGCTCACACATCCCTATAGAAATGCTAATTGCCTGGCTGCCATTCTGCTTTAAAAGCTTCAGTTCTTTCTGAGTCACTGAAGTTTATTTACTAAAGGCAAATATGCTATTCACTTTGCAAGGAAAGTTGCACTTTGTAAGAGAAATTTCCCCAGAGTTTAATGAATGTGATGACATTTAATTTGCAGAGAATACCAAATCACGTGCAAGGAAAAAAACAGCATTTTTGCTTGAACATGATTGGATGATGGAAGTCCGAAGTGCTTTGCCTTATTTACTAAGCCCTGTGGCCAATTTCGTTTGTGAAGTGCCCTTTCCCTTGCAAAGTGAACAGTCTATTTTCCTTTAGTAAATCAACGCCCCGGTCTCTTTTTACTTAACCACTTCAATACAGGGCTTTTAAACACCCTTCCTTACCAGAGCACTTTTTGCGATTCGGCACTGCGTCGCTTTAACTAACAATTGCGCGGTCGTGCGACGTTACACCCAAACAAAATTGACGTCCTTTTTTTCCCACAAATAGAGCTTTCTTTTGGGGGTATTTGATCGCCCCTGTGGTTTTTATTTTTTGCGCTATAAACAAAAGAAGAGCGACAATTTTGAAAAAAAACACAATATTTTTTACTTTTTGCTATAATAAATATCCCATTTTTTAAAAATTTTTTCCTCAGTTTAGGCCGATACGTATTCTTCTACATATTTTTGGTAAAAAAAATCGCAATAAGCGTATATTGATCGGTTTGCGCAAAAGTTATAGCGTCTACAAAATAGGGGATAGATTTATTGAATTTTTTTTTTTTTTTTTTTTTACTAGTAATGGCGGGGATCTGCGATTTTTTTTCGTGACTGCGACATTGCGGCGGACACTTCGGACACTTTTGACACATTTTTGGAACCATTCACATTTACACAGCGATCGTTGCTATAAAATTGCAATGATTACTGTGTAAATGTGACTGGCAGGGAAGGGGTTAACACTAGAGGGCGCTGGAGGGGTTAATGTGTTTCCCTAATAGGAGTGATTCTAACTGTAGGGGGAGGGGACTTAAGGGGAGGAGACCGATCATGTGTTCCTCCGTACTGGGATCACATGATCGGTCTCCTCCCCGCTGACAGGACGTGGAGCTGTGTGTTTACACACACAGCTCCACGGTCCGCCCGGTCCCGTTGTTTTAACGGGCATCGCGGGTGCCCGGCGGACATCGCGGCCGCCGGGCACTCGCACCGGGTCCCGAGCGATGCCGCGGGCGCGCGCGCCCCCCAGGCGGCCGGGAATCCGAGGACGTCATATGACGCCCACCCAGGATGGTAGATCCACCTTGTGGGCGTCATATGACAATGGCCGGGTATTGAAGCGGTTAAAGTGGTGGGACACCCTGAAAAAAAAAAACTTAATAAAATGTTAGTAACCATTTTTTTTTTTTTTTTTAAGAAATGGCTGTTGCTAGGCAGATCGTCCTAATCTGCCTCCTCCAGCGCTGCGGTGATGTTCTCTTCTTCCGTCTTCTGGTGAATGGGGCGCGGTGTGTTATGGGAACTATGTCCCACAACACATCGCGTTCCCCATTCACAAATTAGAGTCGCGCATGCGCAGTAGGCCGTGCGCCGACTCGCGCATGCGCAGTCACCGCGCGCCGACTCGCGCATGCGCTGTAGGGAACGTGAAGCCGTTTCCCTTACTGAGGATGGCGGCGTGGGAACCGGATCGCCGAGGGACAGCTCGTCCTCCACGACCGACATCGCGGGCGCCCTGGGAGGGTAAGTGTACTTATTAAAAGTCAGCAGCTACTTTTTTTTTTAGCTGCTGACTTTTAAAAACATTTTTTGTAAGGTGAAACACCCCTTTAAAGAAAATAGACTTTTTACTTTGCTAGGGAAACTGATCTTAGTGAATGTGGTGAAGTCTCACTTTGAAAAGAATAGCCCAATTACATGCAAGGAAAATAAAAAACAGCTTTGTTGCTTCCACATTATTGGATGATGTAAATTAGCAGAGCTAAACCTCATTCACCATGTACTGAGGAAAATTCCCATAAGTGCAACTTCCCCTGCAAACTCAACAGTCTTTTTGCCTTTAGTAAATCAACCTGACCTGGACCAAGTATGGAGATTTTTAACTTTTAACTTTACTAGCTGCGTATTCTTTCAGAACAGTGGCTCAAAGTATGGATGGTGTAGGATCAGCATGACTGCTAGAATATTTCTGTAAAATATATCAGCACAGATTCAGAGTTCAGTGAAGATTCTGAGTAGAATAATAGGGGAGGTAGAAAAGGACGGTAGAAGACTATAACTAGCAGATTCAATATGATTGGATGAATGTCATGTTAAATTCATATATCTTTCCAGTTGCTGGGACCTAAACATATGGTCAGCAACCAGTTAAAGTGGTTGATGAGTACATTTCTGTCTCCATGCAGACCTTTTAGGGTGTATCACTCTCTAAGCTGTGGAGGCTCCAAGACCTGAAACATGATTGTGTTTCATGGAAATCACTTAATTAGGATTAATGCATTCTATATTTTCACATCGGCCATATATTTGAAGTAACAGGAGTTTTCTAGAATCTAAGCAGAAATTTGAGAAGGAAGTTAGCATTGGCAAAATGCTGGTTTTCTCAGCACATACATTAGGCAAGGTAACAATTTCCAATCTATACCTGAGGCTGTTTAGGAAAATATGCAAGCTTTCTTTGAAATATCTTTACATGTATTTGTTTAATTGACATTCAGAACAATTTTATATTATCCAAGTTTAGGTTTCTTGATCCATGGAGTTAAGGAACTATTTTACAAGCATCACGTGGTGCTGTAGGTAGTAACTGTGTGGGTTTTCTCCTACACTCTGCATATCTTTATAAAACTGGACATGGTCATATTAATGGTTTGTTTCCTTGCAGTCTGTTGTAGATGATTGGATTGAAGCCTATCAAGAGGATAGAGATGCAGCTTTACTTGACCTTATTAACTTCTATATCCAGTGTTCAGGATGCCAAGGTACTTTAGCTTATTCAATTTTTGTTTTTGTACATTAAGTTTTACCTAATTGGGTAAAGATTATATTTAATCTTTTTTATGTCTCCCTAGGAGTGGTCACAGCAGAACTGTTTCAAAATCCAAATAACAGAGAAATTATGCAGAAACTCACTGAGGAGTTTGATGAGGTAGTATTGTCATACTTTCTTGTATGTTAGTCTTTTTAATATAAATAAACCAATGTTTTATTATAGTTTATGATACTGTATTCAATATACTTGATATATATCTAAACAAAACCTATAATAACAATACCCCTCCTAGCTGTATAAAAGATACTTTCAGATACTTCTAGGGATGTCACACATATGCACATTCCCACTGCTCTCTAGCACAGTACGTGGAGCATGAGTAGCCAATCAATAGCCTGGCCTGATTGATGTTATGTGAAGGGCGGTAGCATGCCCAGCTGAGTGCAAGTACCCGTCCAACCCTAAATAAGTAACATAAGTTACGGCTGGTATTTACATTTTTTTTTCTAAACAGGCTAATGTGAATAATGAATGAGTGTTAATGTTTTAAATATTTTTTTCTCTTCATAGTTTATAGTGCACATTGGTACATTGGGGCAGCCGTATTTAATTATAACACATGCTTCTTGCTTAGTAGTACCAAACAGTGAGTGTGGGTTATACCCATGGATCAGGTCTGAGCTGACTTAATACAGAAGGCTCTGTATATTGTTGAGTCCATTTGGCAGTTATTAAGAAGGCTAATAATGACTTTCCCTAATGTTCCGATGACCACTGGAGAGAGCATTTGCAATCCTTTATATGAAATCCAATAATCAAAATGTGAAACAGGTAACAAGCAAAAATTAGAAAATTGTGTTAAAAATTACTTGCAGATTGATTTTAAAGTAATAACTTAAGTGTTTACTCAGTGAAAATGTGTCATAATATTCCTAAATGACACTTGTAAAAAACAACCTTGTTTTTCCAATTTTCTTTTATATGCTGGGATGATAGGCCATGTAATGGCGAGTATCTGAGAAAGAATCAGCATTTTTTCCCCATGTAATCTACTTGTACAGTATTCTTCCTTTAATTCATCTTTACTACTCTATAAATATGAAAAGGTAGAGTCCAATTGTTTGCTACAATCATTAAAGGGTTGTGATATTGCACTTTTGGATGAAGTCTGGTGAGCCTTGTAACTTGCCAAATTTTTAAACTTCTTCTTTTATACTTTTCAGTTATTCCCATGCTGCAGGTGTATTCTGCATGTTCTATTTCTATTGTAATATTGGGGGTTCTTTAGCGTCTGTGTAGAGCACACCAGTGAGCAGAGTCAACGCCAGTCATGCCGTTTAAGGGCTTGTTGGGCCACTTTTATTAAAAGAAAGAATAAAAAAGAAAACAAAGTTCCATAAATGAAAACAAAAGATGGTTTCCCTCGCAGGGGGTTTTCACTGCCAGCAACAAACAAAAGGATATTCAGCCTCCTGGCTTACACATGCAGCATTGCAAAAATACCGAGCCACCTGGCTCTCTTCAGCAGCAGATGCACCACTGCTCAGGCTCCCACATGGAGCTCTCCTGACTACTGTCAGCAAACTCAGACTCAGGTCTCTGGTTTACACAGTGCAGCCTGCACTCTCTGGGTTCTCCCTTGCAAGCCTGGACTCCTCGGAAGGGTGGAGCCCAGAACCATGGTCAGGTGTCTACAAATAGCCCAGCACACACCTGACCAGTCAGTGTGCTGGTGGATCTCAAAAAACCCGGATCCAGGATTGGGGATTTCATCCCACCCGGATCTCTAAGAAATCCCTGGGCTCCAGGTCCCAAAGTGGATTTTAATAAACAATGAGGAAACTGAAAAGCCAGTTTCCTCAAAAATAAACAACTCCCCTGGAGCCCCTCAACCTGCCTGGTTGAGAACCCTGCATCATTCTGCTGGTGGGGTACCACACTACCACATATACCCCCCCCCCTTGTTTCGACCCAGAGGGCGGAACACACAAGTTTATTTTGGCACCTCTGTGCCAGCTACCATTTACAGGAGTCCAATCCTGTCCAACCTCACTTCTCCTAAAGGGGAACTCTACCCAATGCCTCCTTTGGTGTCTCCCTCTAATCCTCACTGTCACTCTGCTATGAGCTTTGATGCGACCTTCCCAACTTTTCTTCCGAGTGCATTTCCATAAGCACTTCCTCTCCTGAAATTTTAATGGGTTACCCCTGGTCTTTCTACCAACCCTTCTGCCTCCACGCTTCAGGTTCCCAGGTTTCCCAACACCTCTCTTAGCATTTGTTAGGGCAGTGTCTGCAGAGGGCACACACACCGGAGGTTGGCAATCACCCACGAGAACCTCACAATATGCCACCTCCCATGGTGTCACCCACTCAGCAGGCAGCTGTCCTACCACCTGATCTTTTTTAATACCACCTGGATTTCTATCCAAAACCGGAACAGGCGAGCTCTCGTCTGATCCGCATACCAACCTTACTGTACTTTTTACCCATTTTCCTGTCTCAGGGACGTTGTCAGGTTTGTCACATAAATCTATTATTGGACTGGTGACCCCAGTCTCATTAACCACCTCTGTCTGAGTCCCGGTCAGGATTTCTGCTGTTTCCTGGTCCATGCTCGGCCCTTCCATCTCATGTGGTTTGTCCACTGGTGCTGTATACACGCCCTTCACCGGCCCTGAAAACTGATCAGCATCACCCTGAACCATAGCAGCAGAAATGCTTTCCACCTGGCTGTTAGGAGGTGAAACCACAGACATTTTGGGCTGATTTTTCATTTTCCCAAAGTCTCTCTCATATATTATACCTTCCGGACGTAATCCAGAAGCATACGCAGTGGCAACTTTTAACAAAACTAGCAAATTCAGGAACAAACCATTCCTGTCCTGTTCTTCTTTGTTCTGTACAGCCTGCCATTTAGTGCTCCCCCTAGTGGTACTCCGCAGTACCAGACCATCAGACTGTGGAGGAGACACACTAGTATGGATTGGCTGTACATCCCAAAGTTCAAGCATCTCTTTTAATGCTTTAGTTACAGCCCAGACCCTTGATCCCAGACCCAAGTCCTTCCTGGGGACTGTTATTACACTGGGAATGCAGACAGACTCATTCGCTGAGACTTGAGAAGTTGCAACTTTCAACTGAACATACTCCCAGCTGGAGGTAACCACAGCCTGGTGCTCACCCAGGGTGCTGCCAGGTGCTGGACTCATATGCAAATTTTCAGGCTCAGCATCAATGAACTGCTCCAGATTATTACTAGTGACAATGTCACTTGGACACTCCATGCCGACATCACTTTTGTGGATCATGGGCAAAGTTTCTGCTGTGTGCTCGCTCTCATTTGGTCCATCTTTCTCACGAGAGTTAACCCCTGCAGCAGCTACCGCGCCTTCAGGTACCAGCTGTTCCGCAGTCCCTCCTGCTGGCACAGCAGAAACAGTGTCCACCTTATTTTTGTGCATAAAAGCCTTATCTATCAGAGAGATTAGATTTTTACCCCAACTATTCCAATCTACTGTATGTGCGCTCCCTTCAGCGGTACTCCTCAGCACCGATCCATCTGCCCAAGGAGACACATAAGAACAGACTGGCTTAGCTGCAGACTCATTACACAAGTCATTGTAAATCAGGTCAGGTTGTGGTAATACGTATTTTAACACAGCGGGTTGCAATACATTATATTCACCACCATGCTCGGATGGCGCTTCACAAACTTCAGCGACCTTTGCACTTTCTACAGGTTGCATTAACCCACTATTCACCTGCACATATTTAGTATTAGCAGCTTGCACTAAGACATCACCACTATAGGGTGTAGTTCCACTCTGCCCCACCAGAGTGACATCACCGTTGTCCAGGGCAACCTCCGGCTCCAATATATGAAGTTCCCTGGAAATGTCTGGGGACAACTGTGCTGTCTTACCACCAGTTGCTATGGGCAACGGCCCATCTTTAACCACAACTTTTGCTTTGCAAGAACCTGGGGGTTTCCCAACAGCAGTACATTTTCCAAAATCATCAACATTGATAGTATTTGTACCTCTTGCAGGCTGTCCTAGCCCACTGCCAACTTGAGACTGGCAAACATTAGACACATCACTATGCCCCTCTTGAGAAGCACACACAGATGCGGGTTTGACTTTAACCCCTGCTCCCCCACTGCACAGGGTACTGCACAGGGAAAAGTCTCCCTCAAGAACACCTTCAGTGGCCCCACTAACTGGGGTCACTTTCACATCATGAACAGTCTCATAACCAGTCTTTTTCCACATAAACTCAGCATTTCCAGTCATCATTCCATTAAAGTCAGTCTTACCCACCGCAGTAGTAGGAGTCACCATCTTCACTTGAGTACGGCGTCTCACGAACAAGTCCTCTGCTGCACTTTTACTGGGCAACTCCTCCTGGTGGCTACAGGATGAAACTACAGCAGGTATCGCCCACTGTTTAGCACCCCCTGCCGACACAAAAGGAAACTCCTTCTTATTGCTAGGGATGACTGCAGACATATTTTCACAGGAATCTGAGCCTGCAAACGAAAACTTTTGCTCAGCAATATTATCTCCAGCCATATTCCATAATCTAGGGCAAGAAAACATACCATGCCCCAGCTGGCCACATTCCAGGCATGGTACTGGATGACTTTTTTTCCAGGGTGCTTCTCTCCTGGCGACTCACAGATGGCAAAAACGCACAGGCCTCTTTGTGGGGACGTTGGGCCAAATCTCCCCTGCAGCTCCTCCCTCCAGGCAGAACTTCCATTCTCGTTGCCATGGGAGATCGCACTCTCCCAGCAGAGCTTTGCTGGATCTTTTGAACATGCTGTATTGGCTCCTCCGGAAGCCACTTGCCACGACCCTTGGAAGGAATACCCCATAGTCCACAGACAGCCCTTTTTGCATTTTGCAGATTTGCACTACAGAACGTGTTCCATAGGAAACCATGTTAAATGGACTGTAGTGCAAATCTGCAAAATGCAAAAAGCACTAAAAATGCATAGGTGTGAATCCAGCCTAAGAACTGGTATTCTTTCAGGCTCAGAATCGTTGAATCTTTGTCTTTCTTTTACAGGAAACAGGTTTGCAGTTTAAGAAGTTCATGGCATTCCCTTGGATTTTAACCATCACCTGGCCAGTAAATATGGTAAATCAATGTGTGCACTGTTAAATGTATTAAATAGTATCTATTAGTAATATTGAGTACTCAGACTTGTGTACTGTGTATACACACACACACTGCCACAGTACATTGACAAAGTCAGAAACATGACTTCAGTTTACAGTACTTGTAAATTAAAGTGAAAAAAATGAATTATGTTTCTGAAAAAGGCTTTGCTAAAATCTAAAGTTTCTTGCTCTGGTTCTCCCTCAAACTAATTTATATTGGCTTTATAAAATGTATTTATTTGTGTCAGTGCCAAAAAAATAAAAATGTTCTATTATAAATAATTTTTTTAATCAAAAAATTTAACTAAATAATATATAGTAATTTATAGAGCGAGCTGTTGGAACTCTAGACTCCTTTTTTGCCGTTTCCACCTTCCAACTGCTAAAAAAACGAACGGTTGTTAACAGACATATTGGAAGGCCGGGTACCGGCCTGAAGTTATGGGAGGAGCCCGGAGGGTATTTAAGCAGCCCAAAGGCCGCCGGTCTTTGTCGGTTTCCTGTGCGTGATATCTGATACGTCAGACATCTAGGACCGACTCGTTCGAGACAAGCGCTGTTGGTGCTGGTTCGTGAGCTCCGTTTTCGTCTGTCCGTCTCCTCTTGTTGCAGTCCCGCTTTCCGTGTTCGTAAGTCGTGTTGTCCCTTCGTGTCGCACTCGTGTCGCCGAGTCGCAGTTCGTACAAAGAGTCTGGTTCGGCTGTCGCAGGTAGGGCTTCGGCTCCCATGTTTTACGTTCTCATGCACTGCTTATCATGTCACTAAACTGTGGTCTGCGTAGCTCACGAACCACGCGCTGCTTGTCTCGAAACCTAAACACTTACTCGCACGTTTTTTGGTTGTACACGATCGGGAGCCAGCTAGCGGCACGCACATTCAGGGCCGCCCGCCACAAAAACACTCCGACCGATGCCGCATCCGGCACTCAAGGGTTCCCTTACGCGGTCGTGCTACGCAGTCTTAGAATCGTTCAAACATGACTCACGCACGGGTGCCGTTCGCACTCACACGTATCGTTCATGTCCTGCCATTATTCGAATCGGTGGCGCCAGCGAGCGCGCCGAATCGCTATTCACATTCCGAAGCACTGTTGGCATACTAATTGTACGAATCACTTCGACCGTGTCGAAACATTTCACGTGTTAGCATGACAATCATTTCATCATTTCAAACATGGCTAACGTATCAGGCCATTCGGTCATGCTAAATCATTTCGCATCAGTTAAACAGGGCGTTCATGCCATCGCTTCGATCCTGGTCCGGGCGCATCCATAAATGCTCCGATCGGGGCGATCCAGATGCACGACTACCCGGCCTCATTTCGATACATGCGCCAAGGGCGGAATCGCATCACTGGTTGCGTACATTCCTGATTCTTGCCCCTGTCATGGTATATCATTTCTGTCACCTTACCACGCCCGGCTTGTATGCAGTCACTTCCCTGCACTGATTCGGGTCGGCGTGCCCCAGGCCGGCCTCATTTCAATACATGCGCCAAGGGCGGAATAGCATCACTGGTTGCGTACATTCCTGATTCTTGCCCCTGTCATGGTATATCATTTCTGTCACCTTACCACGTCCGGCATGAATGCAGTCACTTCCCCGCACTAATTCGTGTCGGCGTGCCCTAGGCCCGGCCTCATTTCAATACATGCGCCAGGGGCGGAGTCGCAAAAAAAAAAAGAGACTTTGATTCTTGTCCTTGTCATGTTATCATTTCTGTGTCACCTTACCACGCCCCGGCGTTAATTGGTCACCTGCCTGTACGAATTCGCGCCGGCGTGCCCTAGGCCGGCCGCATTTCTACAAAAAAAAAAAAAGGGGTAGCTTGGTGTCGGACCCGGTGGCAGCTGGATGTCACAGTTCGGCCTCAGCGTACCCAGGCAGTTGGCCTTGTTTCACGGTTGCCTCATTTCTGTACGTGCTCCAGAGTCCGGCTCACAGTCACCCCCATACGGTACGAACGGGCCGGGCCCTGTCACGGGAAGTTCATTCAGTTAAGGCAACATGTCAAATTGTCAAATCAGTCATTCGTGTTGTCATCTGTCATCTGATCCCACAGCGGTCTCGGCAGTCGACTTAAGTCACTATCGCCTGTTGTTATCATCTACGTTGGGTTCCGTCGCTCTGGACGGCAGCAGTTTAGGCTCTTAAATAGGTACTTTCTCTCACACTCTCTCAGGTCAGTCGGATTCAGTAGGTCCACCTGCACCAGCTTGATCAGGGTTCCAGCAGGTAAAAAAAAAAAAAAAAAAAAAAACGCAGGGGCACGGGGGGCTCCTGCTTTCTCATGGCAGGTACGTATATCATAGGTGACACGTCCAAAACTCATTTCTTGTCACCTCTTTATAGGCCCAGCCTGCAGACACGTGACCAGTCTACTAAGTAACGGGTCTTGGCAGCCGCCATGTCATCAGTCGGCAGCGATGACCTCACCACCCCGCTATCTCCGGCGTCAGCCTCCGAGGCTGGCAGTGTCCAGTCTCTTAGGGCATGGACAATTCCCAGGCTGTCCGCCGAGCTGAGACGCAGAGGGATACCCTTCTCGTCCGCGGCCAGGAAGGCGGAGCTATTCAGGCTCCTCTTCCGACCACCGGCCGCAGCAAGCCCCAGCAGCCAGCAGGCGTCTCTGGAATCGATTTCAGCCGCCGTCGCTCAGCTACACACCCTCGTGTCTTCCCTGTCTTCCTTAATCGTTGAGGTCCAGGACAGGGTGTCTCGTCTAGAGACCAGCCCGGCTGCCACGGTTCCGGACCCTGCGGTGGTCCCAGCCATCAGTGCACCGGCCGCAGGTAGTGAGCTTGCCACGACTACCGTTCACCCCTCCCACCTGGTGCCACCCAGCGTAAGGAAGGACATTCTAGAGGGCAGAGACGTTAACCTGGCCTCACTCTTGATCTCGGTCCATGACTTGGCCGAGAACAAGGCCTACACCTGGGGGGACGTCTCGGTGGTTTTGAAAGCGAAGGATCCGAGGCTCAACAGAAAGCTCACGGTGCCCGAGTTCACGCTCGCTTTCGGCATGTTTAGGGACGTGCTGTGCTCAGCCTCCCCGGCAGACGGGAGGAACTGGACCTCTACCTCCATTTGATCGTAGACCTGGGCCACAAATACGGTGGCTCAGCGTTCTACGACTATCATCGGTCCTTCTCGGCCAAAGCCGCAGCCAGATTCTCACAGTTTTATTTGACAACGGACTGGAGCGTAGTGGACACGGAGTTGTTCTGCCGCCACTTCGCGGGTCTTCGCTCCCCGCTATGTGCTGTCTGTCAGTCAGCGTCCCACACCACGGTCTGGTGTGCCAACATAGCCTCTGTCCATCCGATAGCTAGCACGGCCTCTACCAGCACGAGCCAGGCTCAGCAGGCCCCGGCGCAAGGGCAAAAGGTGGACAAGTTGGGACGTCCGGTGCGGATGGTTGGGGGAGCCGCCATTTGCAACAATTTCAATTACGGCTCCTGCAACTTCAGCCAGTGCCGGCTCTTGCACGTTTGCACCCTATGCCAGAGGGCGCACCCTAGGATCCTATGTGAGGTCAAACAGAAGAAACCATGACTAAGCCGGGTCAATGTCCTTTGGCTTGGTGTTTACTTGACCTCACACCCCACTCCGTCACTCGCCAGCTACCTCATCCGAGGTTTCACCGATGGGTTTCATACCGGGCTCATCACCCTGCCCCACTCCACCCACGAATGTCCGAACCTACGCTCAGCAGCAACAGATGAGCCAGCGATTGACGTCCTTTTGCAGACGGAGTTGGATCGGGACTTCATGATAGGCCCGTTCTGTCAATCTCCCTTCAGCATCTGGAGGGTTAGCCCTATCGGGCTTGTACAGGGAAAATTTTCAAATAAAAAACGTCTGGTGTATGATCTGTCAGCGCCTCATTCTTCCGTCGTTCCCAGTCTCAACTCGCTCATCCCCTCCGAGGAGTTCTCACTGAAGTACGCTTCGGTAGACATGGCTATCCAGGCCATTCTCAGGGCAGGGGTGGGTGCTTGGCTCTCGAAGGCGGACTGTTGTGCTTTTTTAAGGAAAGTTTCCCGCACATTTTTATTAAGTAATTTTTAACGAAGATATTTTTAAGATACAAGATCAATCGATACGACACAGTCTATATATGCGAAACTTGTTCACGGAGACGGGTGATCATACTTAATAGTCACATTTATTGGTTGACAGAAAACAAATATTTACATGAAATTAAAATACAGATTGCATTATTTGAACATTTGACAATTAATGGAAATACCCTCAAAATGGGCGTAATAGTACCTTGGACATAATATCACCATGATAACTTCTTCAGTAGAATCAATAACCTTATACTTGACAATTTAACAGAATGTCTGTATTTTACACACACCCAGCCGTTACTATACTGCAGGTAAGTAACGTTGAACAATGCGAAAATAATTTAGACATTTGTTTGTCAATAAAATTTGGTAACTATGCAAAAAATAATATATAATAAAAATTGAATGTTAGAGAAAAAATCTAAATGACGGTTATTGATTCTGGAGAATGATTACCAATATTAGAATATTCAATACATCAATAATTAAGAGAACATACAAGATAAAATCAACATGGCATATTTACCCATTCCAAAATGGCTATTAGTCTGGATTTAAGATAGCTACCGGGTTCAGGAATCTCCTTGGAGGTTAAAGTATATTTCCAGTCATGGCTGTCAGTCTATCTGGGAAGATGTTTCTCTCCCAGTGTCCCTTCCCCAGGGTGGGTCCCTGAGCTCTCAGGTTCCCCTGAGCTGTCCTCCTCTCACTATCTATCTAGCTTCTTAAATACCCTCTCACACAATAAGATCATAAAATTTGTAATATGTTCAGCCCAAAAGGTATGTGTCTCTTTCCTATAGGCCTAACTGTTGTAAATGTAATTGCGCCTTCAACCACCAGGGGTCTCACATGTGTTTTGGGGCTGCTCTGTAAAGTAATATATTTTATTTTATACTGTATATTTTACTTTAGTGGAAATATCTATATCTTTAATATTTGGGAATTCTACTAACCCCATACTATCAAATACGCTTAGCATAATTATTGATCAATCACTTTGCATAAAAATGGTGATATATATGCATATCATTGTATATCTGTAAACATTTAGTCCATTTAAAAAGGACACAAGTTATATGTATATATATATATATATTAATCAACATCACATACAGTTTTTATCTATCTGGATACCTGTATAATTTGGGTATCCAATCAATATTCGTTTATCTAGCATAGTTAAATTCTAATATATTCATAGCATAATCATATATATATCTTAATACTAATTTGTTCCTAAAACAATTCTATTAATAATCACCCTATATTTATTATGTTTTCTTTATAACCGATTTCATCAACTCATCAGATACTAACTCATAGTTTTCTTTTGTGACCTACGCATCTCACAGATATTCTGAATGATTTATATTCACTGTCTTCTGAATATATATATATATATTTTTAACATAGGTCGGTTTGCCTCTATTTTTAAAATCATGTTTTGAAATGGACTTTGAACAGTCCGATTCATGTTTTGATAGCTTAGCTATGTACACAATTCCTAGGACTTCACATAATAGGCTTTGTCGGGCAAGGTGTTGGCTTTAGAATTTTTGTATTGATGGTTGTAAATTGTCCAAACAGCCTTTACTTCAGCACAAAGGATTCTTCCCAGTCAGGACCACCTCCAAGTGATGACACCTCATAAATTTGGACTTCTCAAACTAATCAACAAAAATAAGTACACACCTTGTGTTTGGTGACAAAGGCTACCATTGTTCCTGTTCTCTTTTTGGCTTCAATACAGGCTTGTAAAAACCCCTTGAATAGAATGGTTGTAGTAATTTAGAATACATGAGTTTCCTGTGTCTTAGAGGTTTTCGAAAGGTCAATTATGGTGACCTCACAGTTCACGTGTCTTTTTGAAATTATACATTTCTGTCATTGAATAGTAAATATATTTCTTCATAAATTCATAACAGGACATATCCGACACCTTCAAGCTGCTGCCCATTCATCCTTCCCTGTGGTGCTGGCACGGCATCAAGTGGAGGGAGCGATATTATTTCGCGACCAAATTGACCTTCGGCTCTAAGAGTAGTCCTTGGCTATTTGACAAGTTCGCGGAGACCCTGGCGTGGATCCTTCTCCATGAGGCACAGTCCCACGAGGTCATCCATTATTTGGATGACTTCCTTCTGATAGAACCGCCCGGGGCTCCCCCAGGGGACCTTGGAAAGTTGAGGACGGTTTTCGACAATCTGAACGTCCCCATAGCGGAGCACAAGGTTGACGGCCCGGCACACAAGATCACGTTCTTGGGCGTCGACCTTGACACGCTTGCCATGCAGGCCAGCCTTCCCGCAGATAAGTTGGACCGTATCAGGACGGTTCTGCGAGAATTCACCCGGGTGGGGGGATGTACTCAGAAGCAACTTCAGTCTCTCCTCGGGATGCTGAACTTCGCTGTGAGGATCATCCCCCAGGGCCGCTCCTTCGTGTCCCGGTTGCTGGTCTTCCTGTCCTACACTCAGGACCCAGACCAGGTCATCAGGCTGGATTCTGCAGCCAGGGCAGATCTGGCCATGTGGGAACACTTTCTTAGTGATTGGAACGGTGTGTCCCTGTTCATCCCAGTCGTGTCCACGCAGTCACCTCAGGTGGTGACCGACGCGGCGGCATCCACAGGATGCGCCGCCATTTTTGGCCATTTGTGGTTCGCCGCCCCTTGGCCTACTCAAGCACTAGCCACACCGGGCTTCACTACCACGTCAGCCCTCTTTGAGCTCTTCCCCATCGTAGCAGCCGCTCACCTATGGGGTCACCATTGGTCTGGACAGACTATGGCTTTCTCGACAGACAATCAAGCCACAGCCGAGATCATCAGCAAGGGCAGGTCTAAGTCCAGGCCCGTCATGTCCTTCCTCCGCAGACTGGTCCAGCTATCCCTACAGCATCAGTTCAATGTTTACTGCTCATTCATTCCAGGGAAGTTTAACTCAGCAGCGGACGCACTCTCCCGTTTTAACTTTGTTTCTTTCTTTGAACAGATGCCAGGAGCCTACCATCTTTCAGCCACTATCCCGGATTGGTCACAACTGACCTTGGACTAGCCCCACATCTACGCTCAGCTACCAACATCATTAACGCCTCGCTCGCCCGCAACACCCGTCGGGCCTACCGGACGGCCTGGAGGGCGTTTAACAAGTTCCTGCCCCATCGGCCTCACGAGTCTTCCAGCCTCAAGCAGGTCCTGGCGTTCATCGCCTATTGTCATTCTCACCTAGCACTGTCACACAGCACGATACGCCAGTACGTGGCCGGGGTGCAGCACTACTTGTCACTTCAAGACCCCGCGAGGCCTTCGGTGTTCTCCTGCCACGCAGTAAGGGCTCTACTACGTGGAGTTCAGAAACACCAGCCGCCAGTCAGCCCGAAGCGGCTGCCTATCACGGGGGAGATCTTCAAGGGGATGTCTGACATCCTGGATAGGTCCCCTTTCGGTCTCCTCCTCAGCACCGTCCTGCAGGCTGCGATACACATGGCGTTTTATGGGTTTCTACGGCCCAGCGAGTTCACTCGCAGCCACCCAGCCGGTCCAGTCTTGCATAGAAGTAATCTCTATCGCCACCAGGATCACTACGTCCTTCACTTGGCGACATCCAAAACTCAGCAGCGAGGTTCCGGAGTAGATATTCATCTGTACAGGACTCACAACAACTGGTGCCCAGTTGCCGTGTTGAACCGCCTGACGGCACTCCTATCCGGCCGCCCAGGGTCCAGTCCGCTTCTACCCTTTCCGGTAAAACCCCTCAACTCGTCGCAGTTCGTGGAACATGTCCGGGTCCTTCTCGGCAATCTTCAGTTGGACCCCAGCCAGTACTCCGGGCATTCATTCCGGATCGGGGCGGCCACGACGGCCTCAAGACAGGGGGTTCCGGACCACGTGATCAAGAAACTGGGTCGGTGGAAATCGGCCTGCTTCTCTCGCTACATTCCTAACCCACAGTTAGAGATGGCTCAGGCCTTTGCTCGACTTACTCAGTGACATTGCCTTTAATAAATAATTATCCCCTACCTGAAGGTTTTGCCCCCTTATTTTGGTGTACCATACGGTAGACCAAGGCACACTTTCAGGTCTATTTCATGTTGGTGAGTTTTGTGTTGTTCCTATGTGTCATCGTTACTCATGTCGTCCGTAGGGCTCTAGACCATAAATTGGAAGGCCGGGTACCGGCCTGAAGTTATGGGAGGAGCCCGGAGGGTATTTAAGCAGCCCAAAGGCCGCCGGTCTTTGTCGGTTTCCTGTGCGTGATACCCACCCACCCTCCCCTTTTTAAAAAGCCTCTTCCAAGTATTCTTACCCCAGACTGAATACTCATTCCACATTATTCCATAACTACTTCTTATCATTCTTTATCTAGGGTATGCCCCCTTATTTTGGTGTACCATACGGTAGACCAAGGCACACTTTCAGGTCTATTTCATGTTGGTGAGTTTTGTGTTGTTCCTATGTGTCATCGTTACTCATGTCGTCCGTAGGGCTCTAGACCATAAATATGAATCAAGGTAAAATGGACACAGAGTACTGGATCAGCCAATATGTCACCAGCTCTTCCCTTCTCAAAAGTCAGTAGTATAAAATTTAAGTGAGAGTCAGTTGTGTTTGAAAGGGAGAACTTCTGCTGCGCTGTCTTTGATTAACCCCTAGCTTTAGGAATCATCTGTGCTGTATCAAATGTTTACTTGTAAAACAAAGATTGTGTATATAAACATTTGGTTAAAACTTAGAAACCTAAATAAAATAAAACTGACCCTAGACCATTAGGCCTCATGCCCACGAACATTTTTACAGCCACGTTTAGGAGTGTTTTTCACAGCTTAAAAAACGCTTCTCCATGTTAGCCTATGGTCTCATGCCCACCAAGGTGTTTAGGAGCTGTAAGTAGCATAGGCGTTTTTAAGCTCCAAAAAAAACAGACCAGCTTGTTCTGAGGCTCTATTGCTTGACCTGTAAAAATGCCAGACGCTGGTAAAAGGTGTTAAACGCGATTTAATGAGGCTTAATGCTGTATACACAGTGTTAAGCCTCGTCCGGCGTTTGTCTGTCTCTATTCAGAATCAATGGTTCCCTATGGGAGCCCATTGATTTGAATAGAAGTCGTACCAGAAGTCGGATCAAGATGAGTGTGTGCTGAGAATCTTGAAAGGGAATAATTTTGCGTGAGGTTCCCCCCCAAGATGATACCAGACCCTCCGGTCTGGTATGGATATTAAGGGGAAACCCCCCCAGATCCATACCAGACCTTTATCCGAGCACGTAGCCCGGAAGGTCAGGAAAGAATGGGGGATGAGCGAGCGCCCCCCCCCCCAGACCATACCAGGCCACATGCCCTCAACATGGGGGGTGGGTGCTTCGGCCCTGTGCTCTTCACCCGAAAGCACCTTGTCCCCATGTTGATGAGGACAAGGGTCTTTTCCCGACAACCCTTGCCTGGTGGTTGTCGGGTTGTGCGGGTGGGGACTTATCGGAATCTGGAAGCCCCCTTTAAGAAGGGTGCACACAGATTCAGGGCCCCCCCACCCTAGGTGAATGAGTAGTTGGTACCCTTACCCATTCACCTAAAAAAAAGTGTCAAAAATAAACACACTACACAGGTTTTAAAAGTATTTTATTAAGGCAGCTCCAGCTCATCTCTCTCTTCTGGGGACGTCTTCTCCCTCTGCCGGTCCTTCTCCCCTCTCCAGTTCTTCTCCTCTCTCTCCGCTATCTTTTTGCTCTTTTGCAGGGTCTTCTCGCTCTTTTACTGGGTCTTCTCCCTCTGTTCTTCTTTCGATGTTGACTCGACGCAATCTCTCGGTGTAATGCTGGGTCCGCCATGTGCAATGACTTATATTGGCATGGGGCAGGGCCACCCAATGACGTAATTTGGATAATAATTTTTTAAAATTTTGGCAGGGGTTACCCTTTAAGATTCTCAGCACACAAGTCGCACCGCAAGTTGGATCATCTTGATCCGACTTCTGGTGCGACTTCTATTCAAATCAATGGGCTCCCATAGGAAACAGCTCATTTTTTAAGACAGCTATGGGCATGAGGCCTTATAGTTTTTTTTTTGCCTATTGCTTCTCTTAATGCAGTATTTAGATGTGATAGAAAATATCATGTAATTTCATCACTTGCTTACACCTCTGTCTATTACAGGACAATGAAGATTATCCTTTGATCAGACATGGATCATACTGGAAAAAATTTCGATCAAACTTCTGTGAATTCACATCAGTTTTGGTGCAACAGTGTCAGTACAGTGTGTTATATGATGGTTATTTGTTCAACACCATCATATCACTACTCCTTGGACTGACAGATTCCTGTGTTAGAGCATTCCGGCACACCAGCACACTGTCAGGTGGGTGCTCACTGCACAGCTTTCCCAGCCTCTAAAGGCTTGTGCAACAGCTAGCTTTAGTTGTGTAGCTTGAAAAAAACAAGAAATTGGTATTATTTAAACCAAGCTTAGTTGCTGGTATGTGGTTACGATAACTATTGATCATGAATGATAGAAAAAAAGCTATATGACCGTTTAACGGCCAGTGAATTATCACCTAGATCATGGCTGTTCCTCTCCTAGGTAGACATAGTAGTAGGTAATACTTCATGGAAATCTTCAGGCTGCACCTAAGGATGGCCATATTTGCTAATGCTAATTTCTTTCCTACACCAGGAAAGAAATTTGCATGATTTCCCCATCAACGCAGACAGTGTTGCCAAGGGAATCCCTCCTGCCGGGCAGGGGGGGTTTTGAGTTTGAAACCATACCCACCGGGACAACCTAGTGATTATCAATACTGGCTATAGCAGCAGCTTACTGTAATCGCAAGCAAATCCGGCAGGCTGGGTGTGCCCAAGTTGATCGATCAATGAACTTGGTACCTTCAGCCTGCCCATTAATCGTTCTAAGGGAAAGGAGAAACAGGTGAGGGATATACAGTTGTTTGAAGAAGGCCCATATACACTATCAAATACATGTGTCATGTGTCTTATCATATTAATAAAGATATCAAAAAAACATCCATACACAAAAACATACACACAATTAGCATCCACAGATATTCATAGAACATTTGTAAAATGTCATAAATTTATTTGTACAGATATACATTAGTTCCTTGTTAGATATCCTTGAACATAGAGGTTTAAGAATTATTTTATATAACCATAATAAAAAAAAATCACTAAACAATCAATGTAGTATAGGTTTAAAATTTACAGTAAATAGACATTTTTTTCTTTTGTGTATCCTTTGTTTTGTCATTGCCTAACATGTATCCCTGATTTTAATTAAGGCCGGATCCACACTTATGGGAATTGGATGCGGTTTTCCCGCATCCAATTCTCATGACAGGAGAGTGTGACAGGCTCTCAATGGAGCCGGTTCACACACCTTCGGGATGGCTGCAGTCCATATTTGGAAAGGGTCCTGTGCGTCTTTCGCTCCAGATCAGGTGCGAATTCAGGCAGAAATTCGGTCCTGATTCTCACCTGAATCGGAGAACAGGGACGCACCTGACCCCTTCCTGTGAGCCACAGCCTCAGCATGTCTAAACCCAGCCTTTAAATATTTTTTATTTCATGAGGGTAAAAAAACAACAAATTTAAATTTATATTAATATTTATAAATATTGGACAATATAATAAGCTAAAAAGTATACTAATTAGTGACTATTTGTCACTGCAAATGTCCCACAGCAGTTCATGTTTCTTTGTGGTTATACGTTGTACCTCTGTTAATCATTAATCAGAGAAATGCTAAGGGAACTGAGAAATGAAGACAGAAATCAGCATTTAGGCAAGCAATTTAATTTGTCCTATGAGGTATTACCTAGGAATCCAGAGGAAGGGCAGGATATCTGAAACTGTCATTTAGGCTTAATGGTTTAGTGTGTTGTGTAAGGTAACACTAGTGAAATAAAGAAGGATTGTTTTCTTTATTAAAGAGTCGCTCCTGGTCCCTGTTAGAATTAATGTGTGTATGCAGCGATGTTTGGAGCCCGCTAGACTAGTTGATACGATCCTTATCGTTAAAAGTGTATGGCTTTCCATCTGGAAATATACAGTATACTGTATATTGCTAGTATAAAATTTGGCCCCTTCTTTCCTGTTTGTTTTCTTCAAGGTCCGGTTAGTATGTTTTCTTTCTTTTAACTAGATATTGTATACTGTTTTCTTTTTCATGTATTTGTAGTGTTTTTTTCATTATTGAGGTTCATTTTTTTTATTCAGGTTAAATATTTTACTGCTTGTAGTGATTTAGTTTAATTTTTTCTAATTCAATTCAGCTGTTAAGTTGCTGACTGCGCTGATAAAAGTTATTCTAAATCTGGATATTAGTAAAGATAATTCTGAGAGGCTGTACATGGTGGAGAAGAAACGCGTTTCATTGAAGAGGACCAACCCAACACTTGACCAACTGGACAAGAAAAGGAAGAAGGTTGGCTACCATGTGACCTAATTATGTGCTCAGTTATTATTGGCATACTGTATTTCTGTATTATAATTGCAATATATGGAAAGGCGCTAAATCGATATAAAATATATAATCAGGTGCTTATATACTATAATGAATAATCAGGCAGAATAATATAACAGGAATATCACAAGTGAAAATTAATTTTCATAAGTGGTCACCATAAGGATATATTATAAAACAATCCAGTGGGGAATATGCAACATATGTGAAAGTGCCAAATAAATATACAAAATGTGACTTTAAAATGAATAAATGCAAGGTAAATGAAAGTTCAGTGCAAAAATGTGTCAAGAAAGGCACAGTTCTAAGTGCCTTTCCATATATTGCGATTATTACTCTTTATATATGTGGGGACACTACAGGGAACTGAAGATGTATGCACAAGTTCTCTTACTTTCACATTATAGTTGCTTTCTGTATTGCTATGTATCTTGTGATTTTTTTTATTTTCATCTTGAAGGAACATTTCCATTCTTCCTTTTTTCCCTTCTTCTTCCTCCCTTTTCTCTTCCTTTTTTCTTCTAAATGTTTTGTTCCCTTTTTCTTAGCTGCAACAAAAGCATCAAGAAGTTGAAGACATGATGGACGCATTATTTAAAGGAACTGTTTTGCAACGTTATCGGTAAGTGAGCAGCACATAATTTTACTCAAATTTTTCAAACATATTTATGCGGGATATGGGACATTAAGGGCCCGTTCACACCATACGTGCATGAAAACTGAGGGGAAAACCACACAGATTTCACTTGCAGAGGCATCAGTTTACATCAGTTTTCATGCACGTTTCAGTGAGTTTTTTATGCATGTTGACATCATTTTTCATGCGCGTCAGTTATGTGCCCTGTCCACATCACAGTGTTGGAGTCTCATCTTTTTTTTTTTTCACAAAGAAAACTGCATACATGTTGCAGATTTCTGGGCCCTTGCAGAACGCGTGCAGAAAAACTGACGTCTCTGCACATGGTGTGAACGAGGCCTAACAGTTATGGGAATGCATAAACTAGAATTGGAATAATAACAGGCTACAATTAGGGAACGGCTTTGCCAAGGTCTAGGAAAAGAAAGTGGTTGCTCGCTGTTTTCATAGGATGATGTTTATAGCTGAACAGTAATCAACCACAACATTTAAGGAAACTTGCATTTTATTAAATGTATAGTTAAGACTACTTCTGTTTTGTTATTTTTTTGTTGTGTTAAAGTGAAAAATGACAAAAAACAAACAAAGTAAGCTGTGGTCAGTAGTGACATGCTGTGCTGGTTGCTTGCATCTCATACACTAATGAACCATCACTGTGTTCAGTCACAGACTGCTAATGCACTGATGCTGACTAAGGATGAGCTCAGGGGTGTTCGAATGGTCCACGTGCAGAGCCCGCCAGGAAGTCGGCGCAGCGATGCGCTAATCACAGGCATTGAGACATTGCCCGATCTTTGCAGCCGCACATCAGGGCAATGTCTCACTGCCTGTGATTAACGC